>JAESIX010000007.1:1200000-1927500 GCA_016802215.1 Brachionus paranguensis
AAGAATTTTTTTAAAAAAGTCCAGTATTATCTCTATTGCACTCTCAGATCTGCTTAATTAGCTCATGACGCAACCGCTCGTTTCTCGCAATCAAATAAAATAAAATTTATTTCTTTTAATATCGGTTTCTTATTTTAAGAATTAGCAATAATTTCTTTAATCAACAAATAATATTTAATTCCTTGTTAAATTTTTAGGAATAATTACTTGTTTTCATTCTGACATTGTGCTCAGTGGCACTAATTTTCTAATAATTTTGAAACAATTTTAATTTAAAATAAATTTTGAAGCCCGTTTAGCCGAATGGTTAGAGTGTTAGTCAAGCAAGCAGAAGATCGAAGGTTCGAGCCCCGATAAGGTAGAAAAAATCTTAAAACTATCTCTGTAGTACGTAATGCATGTAAATTCACTACATTAAAAAAGGGGTACCAGCTTCGACTGGGAAATAATTGCAATGTAGATGATCAACTCGATTCAGTAAGCTCACTCTGTACAGTAATATGAAAAAATTTAAATTTAGATAAGTAATCATAAAAGTATAATTAATATTAATACTAAATTCGACTTTATTTTTTTTTGACATTAAATGATTTAATGTTATATTGTTTGATGTCAATAGAAATCTAATGTTAAGATTTTTTTAAAATTAAAAGTAAAATAAAGTAAGTTTTTTTATTCGAATAATCTACATAAAATATATGATAAAGAATGCTTTTAATACGGCTACTTCTGCAATAGTAATCTGATCGTGGCAATGTTTATCTGGTTCTTTAATTACTTTGTTGTTCTTGAATCGAATGCTTGAATAATATTGTTTTCCTTTGCAAACAAATCGCACAGATAAGTCCTGATTTGCTTGCTCTACCAAAAGCGGAAGTTTTTATAAATGGTAACTGGGTGACAATTTTTGACTTTTTCAATAAAGACACTATTTTCTGATACTTACAATTATTTTTTTTTTATTTATTATCAAATATTGAGTAAAAAAAATATCGATATTCATAGTGTTAATTTATTTACTGACATTAAAATATTTTTACATTAATTTACAGTAAATCGGTTTGACTTAATCTTGTGTTTAATTATAACAAAAATAATTAAAAATAAGCAAACTTGACTATTATAATATTTTACACAGCGTTAAATACCAACAACTTGTTAAACGCATGAGATCATAATATTGCAATGTGAAACTATAGACATTTAAGTTGGCCAGAGTTGGTGTTTTGGTCATTAATAAAACTACAACAAACTTTTTATTAAAAAAAATTTCATTAAAAAATTTCCCAAAACTATAACACAATATATATTTTCACTTTTACACCATACGAAAATTTTCTAATTTATATATTAAAAAAAATTCATATTAAAGACTAGATTGTGGTGATTTTGCTCGAGCTCAACGCTTGGATTATAGTAACGTGTCTGCAGAAGACAACAACGAAAAGAACATAAACAGTAAAGAGTCGAACAATGTCGAGCAAAGACAATCAACAGGTAAACTACAATAAGAAATTAGAAAAAGAATGTTGACTGAGTTTGTTTAACAAGGATTTTTGCAAGAGCTAAAAATGAAACAAGAGCAGCGAAGCCAGCAGAGCTCTTCGGTCGAATCGTCGTCGACCTACTTTCAACTAGTGCACAGATCAGGCAGCTATAGTCAAATAAACGAAAGTAGCAAGCGAGGCGAGCACGTCTCTCGCAACAGCACATCCAATCAAAAACGATCCCACGCCAATTCACACAAGCCTGTTCAGTACGAGAGACGAAGCCTCTCGCACAACACTGCTACAAATCACAGCCAATCAAAACCCGAGCCGAACACGCCAAACACTGAAGAGTTTTTTGGTGGGCACGGATCGGTCCGTAGCTTAGTGCAGTCATACGAAGAGCAATCGGCCAAAAATGACTCAAACCCTCGGGTTGAAAAAATTCGCCTCGAGAGACTCAACGAAATGAAGAGCTTGAAAAAGCAGTTCGATCAAGAACAAGCCCAGAATCAACTACAAAAAGAGCTGTCGACTATATCGGAGCGAACCGAGCACACCAACAGCATAAATCTAGCAAACACAATTGACTCTCCCACCGGTGTTCTCATCAACACTAACTCTCGATCAGCAACCACTGTGACTAATGTGGTCAGACAGCTGAATGACAAATTTTTGGACTCGTCGACGGGGGCCAGTGGGGACGGCGCTTCGGCCACCAATAGAAACCTAAGCGCTTTGAATTCGTCGACGCCAATTCAAACAAACAACCTCAGCCAGACATCAACTAGGCCCACGGCCAAAGCTACAATTGAAGCCATTCAAAATTTAAAACAAGAACGAGCTGAGATTCAAATACCCATTCAGTTTGTGAACAAAAACAACAGTGAGAGTGAAGATGACGAGTTGTTTAAAACAAGTGCCAGACTTGACATTAAAAAAACAGCTGATCAAGTCAATCGCACTAGAAGCAATCAATCGAGCCAAGAGGACTATCTGTCAAATACCCAGGTAAAGTTGAGTCTAAGATATTTTAGAAATTTGTAAAAGTTATTATTTTTTGTAATAATATATTTTATTTTTTAAATTAGAAATAAATGTCTTTCCAATTCTGTCATTTTCTAGATTTTTATTTAGAGATTCTGTTCGCCACCAGTGACGAGATTTTGTCACATAAAATACAAGAATTTAGTGTTGAAATTGAACATGTGTTTGAACAACATTTAAATATTTAGATTACAAAAAATTTTCCTTCATAATCAGTTTTAAAAGATAATTGAATTTTCCTCATCGAATTTCAAATTTTAAACATTGATTCGATTTATTTTAAAATTTAATTTAGAAATTCAAATAAAGAAAAAATTAAATACAGTGCTTTTACGAAAACAGGAGAATGGGTAAAATTACGTCTTTTTACGTAATTTTACGTAAGATTACATAAACTTACAAATACCTCAAAATCTCGCTGAAAAAATCAAATTTTTGATTTTTATTGTTTGTTTCAAATCAAAAGATGAAAAAAATTCTTACAAATTTTTATTTTTTTTTTACTTTTTTTTACGTTAATTTACGTAATTTTACCTTAAATATAGTAATTATCACTAAGAAAATGTAATTCCTCTTTTTTTTATATACAGTAAGTCTCAAAAATTTTGAATCAATGGAATTTTTATTGTCAATTACAATTTTTACGCAATCTGATGTAATCTTACGTAATCTTACGCAATCTTACGTAAAAAGACGTAATTTTACCCATTCTCCTGTTTTCGTAAAAGCATTATACTTGTTTAAAGTTTCTTCAGAAATTAATCTTTTTGGTTGGAATTGAGTAGAAGAGCAAAAATGAACATTAGACGTCTGGATTTAATTTTATTACTGAAAATAATTTCTGAACTACCGGAATATGTTTTGACTTTTGAAGTTTGATGATGAAGACCAGCAACAAAAGTTGTGCATCTTAGAGTTGCCAGATGTCTCCAACAAGAGGATTTGAGTCCTATGAGCAACCTGTTCTCAATGCGTCAATGACTGAATTGGGCAGCTTGTTTCACATTCGTGCTACCCAGTTGCGGAAAGCGTTACGTCTGATTAGACAGTCCTTCACAAGCTCTGGTCTGATGTGGCCTCGGTGCCCGCTTCTTGACGGTCTAACTTACTATACATCTTTTTTACAAATGCCAGTTTTTCTTTCAATTTTGAGACTTTAATTCAAAAAATAAAAAAAGTAAAATAGTTAAGCACCATTTTCAGAATCTGTAAAAGTCAAACAAACTCTCAAGGATTCCCAAGAGCCCGGTTCCAGGCATTGTGAATTTTCATTTAAATTTTCCAAAAATTAAAAAAATAAAATTCTTTTTCATTAATTTAAATTGAAAAAATTGAGCTTTTTAAACTTTGATGATGAAACAACATGAAACAAAATATGTTTCAACAAAAATAAATAATTTTAACACTAGAAGCACCAACGAGTCAAAATGACTCTTTTTTGATTTTTGGTCACTAAAAATCAAGTCAATTTTTTTTTAATTGAGCATGAATTTTTTTTTCAGCATAAAAATAAGAAAAATTTTTAAAATTATTAAATTCATTTAAAAAAAACTATGTCTTTATGCAAAAACAAGTAGATACTACTAGAAGCACCAAAACGAGTCAAAATGACTCGTTATAAAAAATAAAGGATAAATTATATATTTTATGTTTAAATTTATTGAATAAAAATGATAAATTATTAAATTTTAGTCTCTTCTTTGACTTTAAAAAAAACACCAAAGTTCAATCGCATTTTTTACAAATACTCTCTACTTTTATTGTACAAAAAATCCATTCAATAAATTCAATAATGGGACTAAACGATAGACTGTGTCAACTTTGAGCAAATCACAATAGGAATCGTTTAGTTTTTACCACATAAACGAATTTGACATGACACACGTTTAGGAGATAAATTCTCCTGATTTTATCTCCTAAACGATATCTGGAGCTGAAGTTTTTTTGTAATTACTTTTTATTTCTTCAAAATGAAAAAAACGGTTCATTGATTAGTACCTGTCACAATTCAGTCGATGTAGAACCGGAAGACCATTTTTTACTCAAGAAGTTTTATCCGGTAAAGCTCCAATAAGATGCTGACCAATGCAGGCATTTTGTAAAATCATTAATTTAGCTGGCTGTTAAATTGCTGATGCTCAATACGTTTATTGAGAAACCTGTGTATTTAACAGCAACTTAAAAAGGTACTTCTAATTTGCACCTGATTTGAATCAAAAATTTTATACACTTTTTGGAAAATTTAATTCTTTTTTACAGGACATCCGAAGATAAATATGCAATTATTTCCTTTCACTAAAAACCAGTCAATTTTTATTTTCACTTAGTCATTTATCTTTTTTATTTTGTATGTTTTTATTCAATCGCTAGGCTGACAAGAAGGACTATGATCCATTCTGAGCTGCCTGGGGTATTCCCTAAAACTATTTAAATAAATAAAAAAAATTAGCTGGCATCAATAGCTGTATTTTATGCAAGAGTGTGAATAAATGCAAAATTTCAAGACGAGATTTTTTGATCAAACTTATCAGAGAAATAAAAAGTAATTAAAAAAAAAATTCAGCTCCAACGTCATCTGGCACCTCTAAGAGCGCCCCTAAAAGGGTTTTGAGTCAAGAAAATCAGGAAAATTTTTCTACTAAACGTGTGCCATGTCAAATTCGTTTATATGGTAATTATAAAGCGACAAATATAAAAAACATTGTGTGGATTTTGTACAATAAAAGAGAGTATTTGTAAAAAATGCGATTGAACTTTGGTGTTTTTTTTAAAGTCAAAGAAGAGACTAAAATTTAATAATTTATCATTCAATAAATTCAATAATTTCAATAAATTTAAACATAAAATATATAATTTATCCTTTATTTTTTAAAACGAGTCATTTTGACTCATTTTGACCAAAAAAAATATCAATATTTGAGATTTATTTTTTTTTGTATTTATGATCTATTCTAATTGGAATATTTTTTTTTCAATTTAATAATTATTTAAATGTTAAAATTCTGTAATCGCTACTTAAATGATTTTAGATTTGATAGTTATAATTGTAAAGAAATAAAACTTGTTAAGACTGGTTCATTTTTAAAGTAATTGAAAATTAAGAAAAGCAAAAATTTTAGTTTTCAATTCTAAATAAAGATAAAATTTGATTAAAAATAATCAATTAATTGAAAATAATTCTTTAAACTTGACTGTTAAACACGAAAAATAATATATGCTAATTTTTTTAATTCGTAATTATATTTAAATTAATAGTTCTATTTATTTTAATCAAAAAATGGTCAGTTTGTATTGTAAAGGTAAAAAAAATCTACTTTATAGAATAAAATTAAAATTATTAAATTTTTTCTTAGATAATTTTTTTTGTTATTTTCCAAAAATAGAATTTTTTTATATATTTTTTCTTTTTTTTGTGCTTAATTGAATTTTAAAGACAGCTAATAATAAATTTATTAAAAAAAAATTTTTTTTTAATTATTAATAAAAATTTTTTAAGCCATGCGAAGTGACTTCAATGGAATACAGTGAAAATTTGTATTTGACTGATTTTGACCGATTGAATAGCAACACACCTCAGTCGAGCATGCCTCGGCCAACTTTGCCATTCGATGTTAGAAAATACAAGTTTGAGAACGAGATGCGAGCGAACGAGGCCGATTCGAGCACGTCCTCAATCGCTGCAGCAGATAGTGTGCCTTCATTGGAAGAGGATGCTCCGATCATAGAAAACACAATTTATAAAAATACCAAGCAGGGAAATGTTCGCCTTGACAAGCACGTCATAGACACCAGTAAATTTGCGGGCTATCAGTACCAATTGGAGACCAAGGCGAATGTGTCTAACAAGTTTCATATCAAAGGTCTGCTCACAAATCAACAAACTGGTCATTCACTGGTTGTTCAAAATACAAAAATAAGGGCACCTAGTATGTCGACCAAGGTCGTGATTGACAAATTATAATTGTTATCTATTTAGATGTTAAATCTATCCGTTTTCAGTCTTATCGCTTTTTTTCAGCGACGGGCTCCAAAATCAATGCCCAACATTTTAAAATCGAATTTCTAGTTGCAATTTTTGTTCCCTTTAAACTTTAGTTTTTGTCATTCTTTTGACCATTGTTTATAAAATATACAAATTATTTTGATAAATTAATTAATTTAGTTAACAATAAAACCATTGTCATTTAAATAACCAGGAACATTTAATTTTTGTCATTTAGCATTTTTTTGTGTCTAAAATTTTTAATAAATACTTTTATTTCCATACTTTTTTGTTTTTTCTCACTTTTAATTTTAATTAGGATTTAAGCGTTTTATTGATTTGAGAACTAAATCTAATTGTACAATAATTATTATAATAATATGTAAAATAAAGATATAAATTAGTTTTACAATTAGACAAAATAGAGACTAGCCCTTGCGCTTTGGTTGTTGGCATCATTGCAAAATTTTCGAAGGAACTTCTGCAATATGGTGTTGCGATAAGCAGACTTGTTTGCTCTTCTTGTTTGGAAAGGAAAGTGTGCGTTCGGGCCATACAAGCCGACCCGAAAAAAAGACCTGTTCGGGTACGGGTTTCGATTTTTACCAGTACACGTACCCGTACCCGAAATACACGTAATTTTCAAACAGGAAAAATTTTAAAATTCGTGAAAAAAACTAAAATTTTTGTTTAGTTTAATTTAAATTGAGAATGGTAATTTAATTTTTTTTCAAAAATAAAAATATAAATTAAAAAAATCTATTTTGTTAAATTTTATACTTTTATCTTATTTGTCAAACTTAATAAAAAAAAAATATTTGCTTTTTCTAAAACAAAATTATAGATAATTGAAATTTTATGTAGAATTGATACTTTTCACATATTCCTATTATTCTTAAACTCTCTGAAACGAATAGGAATAAAGAATAACTTTTTATTGGAGCTGTCTCCTAAAAATATTAGTCGAAATTATTTCTGATTTTTTGAATACTAATCCAAAAAAATTGAATAGAACACAATTTTTTTATTCATATATCTCAATTTTAACTCAATTAAAAAATTCACCCCAGTTAAATTAGCTAAAATATTAATTTCAAAAAGTAGCATATCATCTTAAAAAAAGCTAATTTAAAAAAATAATTATTATTAAAAAGAACACTTTTTATTATTTATTCTTTATAATAGATAATGAAGATAAAGGAAAATTTTAGTTCTATTAATATTTAAAAAGTATTTTAAAACACCTATATGCTCACTTTAAGATTTTAATCAATCTTATACATTTGTATATTGTATGTTAATAAAATTAATCAAAAGTGAATTTAAAAAAAAATTTTATTACTTTTTTTAAATCAAAATATTTTCTTTTACTTATTAGCCTCTTGAAATTAACAGGAAAAGCAAACCATTTTATTTACCAGTGTTTTTTAATCCTGGATCCTAATCTCATTAATTTTTTTTAAATTTTTTCTCACCTTTAATAAACATAAAAATAATAAGCATCTAAAATACCTTGATCTGAAGTCACATAATTTAAAATTTTTCCTGTTTGAAAAACCCGAAAATTACGTGTATTTCGGGTACGGGTACGTGTTCTGGTAAAAACCGAAACCCGTACCCGAACATGTCTTTTTTTCGGGTCGGCTTGTATGGTTCGGGCGAAGATTGTGTGGTTGACATGACGTGATGGGATGGTTTGGGTCGGCCAGAATTCTATTGAGTGTTAGTTCGCAGGCACGGTCTATAAACTCGGCGATATGGAGGAGTTTGTAAGAGCTTGCAGTCTGATCATCGATTTCAATGATACGCCATAAATGAGAGTTTAAAGCGTTCATCTCGCTCTAAGCAGCAGCAGAGGTTGAAGTTAGAATTAAGGCGCTGTAAGTAAAGTGACTGAGACAATATGTTCTGTATGCACTGATGAGCATCGGCGTAGACCATCCATTGAGTTTAAGCTGCTTGAGAAAGAACTCGACAGGGCTAACAACTGAGCGTACACTTTTCCATTGGAGATCGTGGTCGAGTGAGTCAGAGAGCTCAAAGCCGAGATACTTATAGGACTTGACTGTCTCAAGAATTTGGCCGAGCAAATAAACAGTGGGAACACTTAAGCCGATTACTTGCGGGGTATTAATGTAGATCACTTTGACATCTAAGAAAAAAGATCTTTTTAACATTTTTAAAAAATAATTAATTAAAAAATAATTTTTTAACTTTAAATCTAAAACTTCCTATTTATCTTTAATTTGCTTTTATGAGATTATGAAAGCTTTTTGACGATAATTTTTGATCACTAAAATTTTTTAATTTTTTTAATAAAAGTAATTTCTCTTAAGTTCAAAATAATTTTATTTTATTTAGAAAAATCTCTGAACAAGTATCCTAAATTCTATTCTTTTTCAAGTAAGAGAGTTGCCTTAAAGTGATTAATGACAAATTTATAATATTCCGTAATTTAATGCTTCTAGTATATAAAACTTGAAAAAAAATGATCCGATAAATTTTGCTTGAACATTTTTTTATAATTCAACTTATTTTTGTTCAAAAAGAAGAAGAAATTAACTTTTAAATCTGTAAAATTTTTCCCAAAAACTAAATAATAAAAAAAGCTTAAAATTTAAAAAATTCTTTATTAAAATTTTATGGATAGTATGGATTGGCACCGCATTTTGGAGTACCCACAATTTCTCTTGTGTTGGTCCATGGTTGGTCAAAGACAGTCAAGTCACACGATCTGAACTAAAGAGTAAAACATGTTTAGGTGGCCTATGCTTTGTGTTAAATGTCAAAACTTACAAAGTATTGGTTTTCTGGTGTTTGGACCAACAGATCAATGGTAAATTTGTAGTTGATTCCGTTTACGACTTGAGTCATTAAGTTTCTAACTGTCATCAGGTTGTGTTGTCCAAGAACACCGGTATAAGAAGACATTTGGCTAGCTGACCATCTTGCCAATGACATAAATTCATCGGTGGCAGTAGCTGGCTGGTAGCCGCCGACAGCAAATCCTTGGCTGGCTACAAACAAAGTAAAACAAATGGCTAAAAGTTTAAACATTTTGATAAATTCAATCAGTTGTCTCAAAGTTAAGAATTTTAGCTTGTTTTATACCAAAGCCGCTTGGGAAATTGGCATGTTTAAATTATTAGTTATCAAAATTTTATTTAAACATTATCAAATAATTTAGAAAACATTAGTTAAATTTTGGCCATAATTAAATCAAACAACAAAACAAGACGCAATCATGGATTATTAACAAAAACGTGCAATTATTTACAAGATTTTTTTTTGATCATTTACAATTGTGGATGATTTTTTTGCACCAAAAGCTAAAATAAAAGATTAGAATAAAAAATAGCTTGCAAATTTTGACATACATTTGCTAGAAAAAGTGTGACATTAAGTTCCATTTTCTTCTTATTTTTGAAGCCTGGATATTCAATGTTTTGCATTGAAAACTAAAAATAAATTAATAAACAAAATTTGGATTTTAATTTTTTAAAGTTACTTCAACTAAAATGAACGCTGCATCAATATCAGCTTTAGTGTAAGTTCTACTCTCAGGTGAATGCTTTTTCTCTCGCTAGAAAAAAAATATTATAAATTTTTGTGAGTCAAAAATTTAAAAACAACTCTAGGCCTGCCTCTTGATCGAAGCTTTATTTCCGAGACTTTAGCTTTGTGCTGTTCAAAATTTTCAATAGACTTTAAGGGCTGTCTTTGTTTGGAACTCATTATTTGATCAAAAATTAAATTTTTAAATCTCAAATTAAAAATTTTTTATTTCTTAGTCTCAAAAGCATAAATTTATTTACCATTCTACTAAATTTTAAGTCAATTTTCACAACAAGTCAAAATTTTGTATTCAATAAAGAAACTTGTAGTAGTAGTAGTAGTAGTAGTTTAGACTGTAGCTGGCTAGCCAGCGAGTGTGCTGACAAGGCACACTAAGACAGCTGATGTGATTGATTGCTGCTCATCCAGCAATCAATGCCTGCTTTAAAGCTGTTAACATTGGGGGCTTCAACTAATTGATTAGGCAGCGAGTTCCATATGCTAGCGGTTCTGTTGAAAAAAAAGTTATCTCTATGTTGGAGCCTTGAAATTTCTTTGTGATATTTAAAGCAGTGACCTCTTCCTTGGTTTTTAGTGACATTAAAATTGTTGCTTTTTTCAACCAATTCTATTCCATGCATGAACTTGTATAATTGAATTAGATCACCTCTTATTCTTCTTTCCATCAGATTTGGAATGTTCAAAGCCTTCAATCTGCTTTCATACGGTTTGTTTCTAATTGCAGAAACAAATTTCGTAGCTCTGCGTTGAATCCTTTCAACATTCTCACAGTCAGACTTAAGAATTGGAGACCATACAGGCACCGCAAATTCCAAAAGAGGACGAACAAAAGTTAAATACAGAGATCTAAATAACTTACAATCAAAACGAGCAAATGATTTCCTGATGCGACCTAGCATTTGATTTGCTTTGTTTGTAGCCTCTAACACTTGATTTTTCCATTTCAGATTTGTATTGAAAATAACTCCAAGATCTCTTTCGGTTTCTGACGTTGATAGCTGCTTACCATTGATAAAATAAGGAAAATATTTGTTTTTATGACCATAATGCATGACCACACATTTTGATGTGTTGAAGAGAAGAAGCCAATCTTGAGTCCACTTGAAAACTAAATCTAAATCTAATTGTAGTTTCGCTGCGCTTATTTCTGAAACCGTTTGCGAGAACATTTTAGTATCATCTGCATACAATTTGACAACATTTTCTAATCCTTTTGGTAGATCATTGATATACAAAACAAACAATAGTGGACCAATCACTGAGCCTTGTGGTACACCGCTAAAAATATCAACCCAATCCGATAAAATTTCCCCTTGAACAACTCGTTGCCTTCTATTTTTCAAGAAAGCTTCAATCCATTTTAGTGTCAGACCGCCAAAGCCATACGCTTTCAATTTAGCTGTTAGTCTTCTGTGCGGAACAGTATCAAATGCCTTCGCAAAATCCAGTAGAATCACATCAACAGGGATACTTTTATCAAGACTCATTGAGATGAAATCTAGAGTTTCCAGAAGATTAGTGGTACATGACTTTTTCTTGACAAATCCATGCTGTTCTTTAGATATAATATTATGCTTATAAAGATAATCTTCCATTTTGGTTCTAATTATGCTTTCCATAATTTTACACGGAATTGAAGTTAAAGACACAGGACGATAATTGCTCGGCATTGATTTATCACCTTTTTTAAACAATGGAGTAATATTTGCTGATCTGAATTGGATTGGAAGCTGACTATTGGATAGAGATTCTCTGAAAATCAAAGTTAAAGGAACAGTAAAGGCTTCTGCACAATTTTTAAGCAATGATGGATGAAGCTTGTCTACACCACATGATTTATTTTGATTTAGGTCTTGTAATTTTTTAAATACCATTTCATAACTAATATCATTTGGATCAATGTCACTATATTCTGACCAGCTTTCATCAAACTCAACTTCAAAAGGTGGAAGCTCACCATCTTGTTCAATAACAAAAACATCTTGAAAACATTTATTAAGAAGATTTGATATCTCTTTCGGTTCGTGCGTTATTTCATTGTTTGACTTTTTTAATGCTTTAATTGATTCTTTGACTACTTGTTGATCATTTAAGTATTTATACAATATTTTAGGATTCTTCCTAGCTTTTTCCACTAAATTTTGTTCATATGTTAGTCTGGCTTTTTTAATTTCTGATAAAACTAATTTACAGGTACGTTTGTAATCTTTATAAAGATTCATATCCTTCCAGTTACATGAACAGTTCCTGTATCTAAGATTCCTCTTATTTCTGATTAAGATCTTGAGATCATCTTTAATCCAAGGTTTTGAGATAGTTTTCTTTTTTGAGCCATCTGTCACTGAAATGAATCGATTACTAGCTTCGCTTACATAGAAAATTAACTCATCGTACATTTCTTGAATATTTAAATTCTCAAACAAGTGCACCCAATTTATATTTGAAAGAAAATGTGAAATTTTTACAAAGTCAGCTTTATTATAGATAAATTTTTTACAGG
This sequence comes from Brachionus paranguensis, assembly GCA_016802215.1. Lineage (NCBI taxonomy): Eukaryota > Metazoa > Rotifera > Eurotatoria > Ploima > Brachionidae > Brachionus > Brachionus paranguensis. The sequence continues at coordinate 1,212,593 of JAESIX010000007.1, forward strand.
TATGTGATTTCTTACTAACCTTGTTTTTGAGAATAAAATTGAAAAAGATAGCCAGATGTCCTTTATTTATGTTACCGAGCACAAATTTTGTATCGATTGCATACACACTGCCAGATTGGGTCGTGAAAATCAAATCTAAAGTGTTGACAGCTTTTTCGTTTGCCATTTGAAAAGTGGGGACATTTACATGCTGGTATAGAAAAGTGTCGTTTAGCGTCTCTCTGAATTTATGTTCGATGCCATTTTCGTTTAAAATTTCTGACACACAGCCATTTGACCAGTTGATTGATGGAAAGTTAAAATCACCCATTATTAGAAGATCTTTAAAACCTTTTTCATCCACATAGTCTTTAGCTTGCTTGAAAATTAAATCAAAATCGTTCATATCAACAAAATCGTTTGGCCTATAAATACAGCCAACTAAATACTTTTCGGAGTTAAAGTTTACTACTACCCAAATTTGTTCAATTTTACTTAAATTAAAACCTGCATCATTTAATTCAAATGAGTCGATAAATTCATCAATGTAGAGACATACACCACCGCCTCTGCGTCCATCACTTCTGTCCTTTCTGTACACATTGTATCCTTTTATGTTTGTAAGTGAGATGCTCTTGAACCAAGTCTCACTAATTGCCACAATTTGTGGGCTATATGTTTCAATAACAACACTAAGTTCATCTAGTTTGTTGTTCAAAGAGGTAGCATTTAAATACATACATTTTAACGATTCGATACTATCTAGACGTGATGACGCTTCTGATGAAAGATTATTGCTTCTTGAATTTGACGATCTGATTTCCACGGGTAAATTTGTAAATTAAAACCTAAACGGAATCAATCGATTCAGAATTTTTAATTTTAATTTTTTATATTTAATAATTAAAAAGTTTTTTTTTAAATAACAAATGTTTTTTGGAAAATAAAATAATTTTCTTTAAATTTTCTTTAATTTTTATTTGAAAATCTAATCAAGTTACCATGTTTCCATCAAAACTTGGGTTATTTCATGGTTACTATATTATTCTGGTGCAATCCTTTTGAAATTAATTTTTTTTAAGATCAAATAAATCATTCATTTTTATTTATTTGTTTATCTGCTAAAAAAATCAAATTTTGACTATTTTTTTATTAATATTGAATAATTGGGGTTTTGTGTCATTCATGGAAATTTTTTTATGTAGGATTCATGAACAATTTTTCGACTGTGATAATTAATAAATTTATAGATGGAAAAAATCGAAATTATTTTGACAAAGGTAATTATTATTATTATTATTATTTATTTCAATGAACACCTTTAAGGCGATGTAAAAAAAAATAAAAAAGACAAGTTTTTGAAACAGTTCTAAATAAATAAATAAATTGTGTAAATAATGTTAATTATGTTTTTTTTCTTTTTAATGTAATATGGACTACAAATAAAAACATGAGGAAAAAAAAAAGTTAATTGAAAGTTTATTAATAGAGAAAATAAAATAATTTTTTAAATACATTAAAGCTTGGATACATGGTTCTGAGGTAAAATTACGTAATTTTACTTAAATTCACGAAAAGATCATTTTTTCCATTATTTAATAAAATTTTCTAAAAAAATTTGTTTCACTTTTCTAAGCAACAAAAAATAATTTAACAAATTTTACGTAAAATTACGTGAATAATATTTTTTTCGAGGTAAAAAATAGCAAGAGTAAAAAAACTTAAAAACCGTAAATATTTTAAAAAAATAAATCAAAATCTAAATTTAAAACGTTTATTCTTTGAGTTAAAAATTTATTTTATTTGTTAAGATGCATAAATGTATCATGAACTTAATTTCATTATTTTAATTTTAAGAAAAAAAGTTATTCAATTTTTTAATATTTTTATCTATTCTTTTGATAGAGATAAAAAAAACAAAAATAATTAAAATTAAAATAAATGAAATAATACAAAAAACGTAATTTTACGTAAATTGACGTAAACTTAAGAAAAAAAAGAAAAACACGTAAAATTACGTTAGATCATAAATTTTACTGTAAAAACTAAAAAGATCCATAATTTCTTCAATTATGTGTTAATTTGGTATAATAACATGATAATCACTTTGTATAGCCTATAAGTAGATATAATGAAAAAGTAATTTTAAGTTAATTAACGCAAATTTTGTTTATTTTTCTGGAAAAAAATAAAACGACCAAAAAAGATTAAAAAAAGTAAAGAAGCAGTTTATTAAATTATTTTTTTTTACTATTTTTTGTTATTTTTAATTTTTTTCCAAAAACAATAAAATTTACGTTAATTAACGTAAAATTACTTTTTCATTATATCTACTTATAAACTTTAAAAAATTAATTTTTCATGTAAAAACATCTACAAATATTGTAGAAATTTTGGCATTTGTTAGTTTTTTAATTCTCTTATATTTATGTAATTTTACGTCAATTAACGTTTTTTAAGTAAAATTACTTTTTAGAAAATAAAATAATTCATACCCAAATAATTAATTTTTTTTATCAATTAGCTGTTTTGATGGTATTTTTATAATTAGTCGAGAATTTAATTATTTATTTTTAGACCAAACACTATCAAAATTTTTATTCAATGACAATTTTTTTATAAATAAATACAATTTAAACTAATTTTTAACTCACTCAGTTATCAAATAAATACAATTATTGATTAATATTATTGAAGACCGCTAAATATGGAAAGATCATTAAAAAAATTGGATATTAAAAAAAAAAAATTTAATTAACATTTAATTGTCCTTTTCAAATTCAATTTTGATTGATTTTTTTCTTGATTTATTCGGTTTGCTGCTCAATTCTTTACCAGTTGGACACAGGTCTCTACAAAGACATGAAGCACATTTTGGGCCGACTGGGCGACAAATCTCTTGGCCAAAACCCACTAATAAATGATTGACTTCATACCAAAGACTCCTTGGCAAAAATTTAATCAAAACTAAAATTTAATTTTGAAAATTTGTTACTCTGGCATCCATTCTTCTAATTCCTTGCGAGTTTGCTCAGGAGTTTTGGTCTGTTTTCTAGTCCATCCAAGCCTGTTGGAAATTCGATGAACATGAGTGTCAACTCCAATGCCCACAGTTTTCTTCCAAGCACAAGACATAGCCAGATAGGCCATCTTTGGACCAACTCCGGGCAATTTACACAGTTCATCAACACTGTCCGGTATGTCTCCAGCATATTTTTCTTTTAAAATCATTGTAGTCTTTTTGATATACTGAGCCTTGCGTCTGTAAAAACTAGCCGGATAAATGGCACTAGATATTTTTTCTTCATCTGTTGCCAGAATTGTCTCAATATTCAAAGGTAATTTTTGCAGTTCTACTACCGCTCCAGCAGTTATTTCGTCCTTAGTCTGACTAGATAACATTAATGCAATCAAACACTGGTATCTTTTTGTTTTAGGATCAATTACTGAGTCTATACTGGACAGAGTGTCACAGCCCATAGAATCAACTGGTGCACTCAAACCTGAGCGCATTTGTTTTATTAACTCAAATTGTTCTTTCCAACAAGCAGGCTCCCATTTTGATTTTTTTAGTCCAGGTTCTTCGTGGCAAGGCTCTGTTTTGATCGCAGCACTCTTCATCTCCAGATTCGTGGTCCTCTCTTTCAGCCTTCTGGAAATTCTGTTTGTACCAGGCTCCTTAAGGGTTCAATTTATTGACCACTTTGAAAATGTTTCATGAACAAAATTCACTTGTTTAACTGAGGCTTGATTTTCTTTTTCATTATCTATTGGTTCGAGTTTAGGCAAATTGTGTGTAGATACAGCCTTGCTAAAATTTTTAATTAATGTAAATTTTTTAAGCATTTTTTTAGAATTATTTATGAAAATTTATGAAGTACCGTTTCGGTCTTGGCTTTAATGAGTCCATCTTTTTTAGAATAAATTAATTTTTTTGATTCCAGATCAAGAAAAATTTTTATTTGAATTAAAATTTTGAATGTTTTTTTTTTTTTTTTATTCAAGAAGATGTTTTTGTCTTATGCAAAAAAAATTTAAGATCATACAAATTAGACTATAATTACATTTATAGTGCCGCTTTCTTAATCATGGTTTTAATTTTTAACTTTAAAAAAAATTCGGGTCTGTAGTGTATTAGGGTGTTAATAGAAAGACTAGTTATAACTATTACCTTTATTAAATAAGATAAAGAATAAAAATAACTGACTTCAAAGATGACTTCTATTTCTTTATAGCATTGTTTATTAATTTTCCTAATAACTTTTATATTGCTTGCATTGTAGCATTCAGGAATATAGATGATGCCAGCGTCCACATATAATATTTTAAGCCAGTTTTTGTTCACTTTTAAATACTGTTTATTAAACATTGAGAAGAGTTCCAAAATTGATTTGAAATTAAAACACGCTTGATTTTTCAACAAGGTTATGAATATTAAATCTTCTCTCTGGTTCAAGTCGATGTTAGAAATCATTAGATCTCTAATAATTTCCACATTGATCTTCCCTTTTTGGACTTTCTTATTTAATTGTTTTGATTTGGCGATGTCCAACCCTTGGTTTGTTCTCAAAAGTGACATATTACATTATTCTTTCAATAGGCCCAAGTAACATGTTTTCTTCATAATTGACAAAAAAATTATCATCAAATTTAAATTTTGCTTCTAATTATTATTATTTATTTCAAAAATAAACGCCAATATTGGCGATGAAATTAAAGTAAGAAAAATAAAAAAAAAAAATAACAAAATAAAAATGATAATTGAATAAGATTGGAATATTAATTCCATTATTTCCTCCTTTTTTTTTGTTTTTTTTTTACACAAATTTCAATTTTTTTTATTAAAATCTTTAGTACCATGTACAGAGTAAAAAAAGATACAAAAGATTGTAAATTGAATAAAAAAAGAAAATTCTAATTATAAAATTATTTCATTATTTTTAATTCATTCTAAATTTAAACAAGTTAAAATAGAATGTATTTTTAGTTCTATTACTTTTTTTGTTCGACATATAGGAATGAGAAAAACAAAGTAAAAAAGAAGGGGAGGTATAAGCTCAAATGGACATTCATGAAAAATATCTTGTTTCCAGACAAGAATTGAATTATCATTTGGACATTGAAAATCTTTAGCGAGACATTTTTGTTAATATATAAAGATTATTCCATATCATCAGCTATAATATTGGTCTTGTAAATTTTAGGTTATTTCTAAAACAAACATGTCTAAGACCTATCTAGACTCAAAAACAACACCGGGTGTAAATCAACAAAATTTTTATAAAAGCTCAAATTTTTTTGATAGATTTATTCCTATTATTATTCCTATTATGAGACTGATTAACACTTCATTTATTAAAATCATTTTTAAAAATAATTATTTTTGATAAAAAAAATTACAAAATTGAAAATCATTTTTATTTGATTTAATTGTTAATTAAATAATTTTAACAAGGTATTTAAGTTAAATAGTTCAAATTTTGAAACAAAATCTATATAAATTAAATTTATGTTATTGAAAATTGAATTTTTAAACATTGAAAACTTCAACATTGATCTCTTGATCACAAAGGAATTTATTAATCTTGATAAAAATATTCAAAAGTTTTTTCTCCACTTCTTGATTTGGCCATCGGTTCAATTAGGCTATTGCTGTTCCTTAAATTATAATTCAAATTCCTTGAGTCATTTTTCTTTAATTTTTCTTTTAAATTAAGGGAAGAATTGCAATAAAGAAGACATTTGTAAGAGAAAGTTAGCATCCTTTCAAAAATTCTTCGTTGAAAATAATAAAGACCATACATTTCTAAAGAGTTATTTAGTTCACTAAAGCTGTACACTTCAAGCTTTACGTTTAAAAGTTTAATGATAGAGATAGTAATAACTCTTAGCTAATTAAAATTGTACAATTAAATTAATAAATTTTAAATTTAATTTTTTCACAAATATTTAATATTTGAGGTTATCGATCCTGAAAAATCTGAAAATATGATAATATTTCTTATATCTGAATTTTGCAGTTATTAAATAATAATTTCGTCTAGAAAGTTAATTGATGAAATATTTCCTAACTAATCGAAAACAAAAAAAATCCGACCACAAAATCAAGGACCAAAAAAGAAGTCTTCAAGCCAAAAATTTCAAATGGTTTAATGAGTCGAGGACAGCTCCAGAACCGAGTAATAAGCGTCAAAAAACTACTGAGAGTGTGAGTAAATTATGCAAAACCTGCGGCAAGTCTTTGCCAAAAAAAATTGTACTTTTTTTGTCCAATAAATAAATTTAAACAAAAAAAAAGTAACCAAGCAAAATTTTTTTTTGCTTTGATCTATTTCATATAAAATTGATAATAAAATATTTTTTTTTGGGACTTTGTAATAAAAATATTATGCCAACTTTTATTTTATTATGATTTAATAAATTTATGGTAATTTTTATTGGTAAATTATCAAAATAGCAGTGATTAATAAAATGCTCATAATGACAAGGTATCAAAATAGAATGTTCAAAATGACATTACTTGTAAAATGACAAGTTCAAAATAAAAATGTTCATAATGACGTAAAAATAAAATAAAACAATCAAAATAACATAATCATTATATTATTATTATTATTAATTCAAGCCTCATAGGCAAAATAGTAAAATTTAGAGAATATAAAAAAAATTATCAATTTAGAGAAAATAAAAAAATTTTTTTACAAAATAGAGTAAAAAATACGATTTAAATACAAATCAAAAAAAAAAAAAAAACATATAATCAGGTATAAAAGTCCACTTTTAATAAATCGTTTAAAATTTTAAATAAGAAGTGATAATTTGACTTGTGCAATATTTCAAATTTGATTTGTGATAACACATATTTTACTGAGTCTACCAAGCCAAGGTTCTTACATTTATACACAAAATAATCATTATAGCTTTATTGAAAAAAAAAAGAAGAATAAATTGTCAATTAATCAATTATTTTTTTGTTTATAGTAATTTCCTAGATGGGGTTGTTGATGTTTTAGGTGTAATAGCATATTGTGTCGCACCCGAACAGCGCATTCTAGAAAGTTTAGCTACTAAACTATCCAAACGCATCACAAAAGGCACACGCGTAGTAAATGTGCATGCTTACACTACACACAGTCTTAGCTTTATGCACGCGCGTTACAAATGAATATATTTTTGGATTGAATGAACCAAGAAGCATAATTTGACCCGACTTCTTTTTCTACACTTTAGACTTTACTAAAACCTCGGCCGAATAAATTAGATCGGCCAATTTCATGCTATATTATTTTAGATAATTTATTGAACCAAATTGCAGAATAAATAAAGTTATTCAGAATCAAGTAAAGCTCTTATTTATTTATCTATCCACTAGACCATAAGAGACAGAACAGTAGGCTGACTTTAACTTTTACATAACTTCATCAAAGATCTCTTGGTTGAGACCAATCAAGTATAATCTTCTTGATATTTTTTGTTATTAAACTTGTTGTATAAAACCCAGCTATTTATTACAGCCATATTCAACAAATTAAAGAAGACAATCGGGGTATCAAATGGTTTATACCACATTGCTTTTACAGGAGTATTAGGACAAAGACACCTAGAAATAAAAAGGACTCCAATAAACTCCAAAATATCAAATCTGGTAAAGGATAAAGGACATATATGAACACTGATAATCAAAATCATTTTTTCTGTAACATTTCTAATTTCTATTTCAAAATCTAATTAATCTAATTAATTTAATATAACTTTTCTATGGACACTTTTTTTTTTTAATTTTAAATACCAATAGCGAAAGGAGTTTTATTACTCAAAGCTATATATTTTAAATATTAAATAAACTTTTAAAGAACAAGTACGGCTTTACTTGTCTTTAAATCAGATTGGGGTAAAGACCTAAGAGAAGGGACAATTAAATGAAAATATAATATATATTTTATAAACTTTATTAATCGCTGTGACCGCTTCTAGCCTTTACAAATTATAAAGAAAAGAGAAAACAAAAAGGAGAATTAATAAATGAGATCTCGAAATTATACACTGTGATTTTTTACTTGAAATCCATTCAGTAATTAACTGTATAGTTTTCAAGTATACACAGCAAAACTTAATACTCTTTTGGAAAGTAGATGTAGTCATAATAAGGACTACAACAAAACTATTAAAAAAAAAATCATTATGAAAGAATAAAAAAATAATACTTACTTTATAAAAGGTCTCCTCCAATTTATTAATTATTTTTTTGTTTACTTATTTTACTTAACTTACTTTCCAATTTATTAACAGTTTTACTTACTTACAAATACGATTTTTTGAAATTTCTAACTTTTTGCAAAATTTACTCTCCAATTTTATAACTATTATGACAAAGTAAAATTGAACTGAAAATTATAGACTATTTTGAAGAAACTTGGATCAAAGGTCCGTATGAGCTTCAATTATGGAATCATGCCTTCACTGTTGGTCCAAGAACTAATAATCATTCTGAAGGCTTTCACAGTAAAATCAACAAATTGTGTGTAACATCTAATCCGAATTTTTATAAGTTTATTTCATTGTTTCAATCGATTGAAGCAAACTATTCAGTAATTTTTGAAAGGAGATCAAGCGGTATGTGTGCTCCAAAGAGAAGAAAAAAAGATATTGAAAAAGACAGACGTTTGAAAGAAGCAGTTTCTAGTTTTGTTATGAAGGAATTTTCACTTGAGAGATTTTTGACCATATTAATTAATATAGATTCTAATTAAAAGTTAAATTTTTATTGGTAAATTTTTTAAAAAGTAAACAAGAAGAAAGTAAGTTAATATTAGAAGTAAATAAATTGGAATGTAAATTTTTTGGAATTTTTTTATTTGTAATAAATCGAATGCTAGTAAATAAAAAAATAGTTAGAAAATTGTACTAAATCTTTATAAAAGCATTACATGATTTAGTTTTGGGACAGAATAAACAATTAAATATTCATATATAAAATTAACAAAAATTCAAAAATGCAAGCATTTGAACAACTAAATAATACTAAGTTTCTGAAAAGCATTTTATTTATCTTTCAGTTTCTATTCCGGTAAAACAGAAAGTTTAATTAAAAACTTCACAATTAACTTTAAATCTTTGAGTATTTTTCTTTTTTTTTCAAATAAAATAATTTTCGAATGCTTCAAAATTTAAAATGACTGACTTGCAAAAACAAAAAATAAAAATTACTGAAATGTTTCGAGAATGGACTGAATCGATGTCGATGCATGGCTTTCCAAACATATTTAGAACTAAATACCACTTGATACGAATAGTGTGGGCTATTTGTGTATTGGCCTCTGCTGGATTCTGCTTTTACATAATTTCAAAAAACATCATTAACTATCTAAATTACGAAGTTGTCACAACAATAAGAGTAATTGAACACGATTCAATGCCATTTCCAGCAGTGACGGTGTGCAATGCCAATCCTTTTGTCACAGATCAAAGTCTAAAATATGTTTCAAATTTTTTGGAAGAAAACCATTTAACAAATTTAACTGATGTAGATTTCGGTGTTATCCAAGGAGTATTATCAAGAATGAAATTTAACCACATTTTTTTAAAATTTCTTTTAACATTATTTTTAAAGTCAAACACCTCAGATTTTAGGAAAAATTTGTCAATTCCTTTTGAACAAATGTTCATGAGTTGTTTGTATAACTCACAACCATGTGATAAAAATGACTGGGAATGGTACTATGATTTTACTTATGGAAATTGCTATCGATTTAATACAGGTCTAAATTCAAATGGCCAAAAAACTGAAATAAAGTCTTCAAATTACCATGGTAAATTTAATGGACTCATGATTGAGCTTTTTGTTGGAATACCCAATGACCAAAAAACATTGAGTTTAACCACTGGAGCTCATATTTATGTCGATGACAATTCATTCAAGCCAACATTTGGACACGGCTTTGGTGTTTCGCCAGGATTTAGCACAGACATAGCTCTTGAAAGAATTTATACCAAACAAATGCCAAAGCCTTACAGTGAATGCACAGAAAATCTCGACTCAATTGATTCAGAATATTACAGAAAAGTGATCAGATCGAATCTGACTTATAGCCAGGGTGAATGCTTAAGTTCTTTTTTTTATTTTGAGATCAATGAAAGATGCAGGTGTAGTCCGATGGATAACAATTTTGTTGTGGATGAAAAAAATCCTTGTGACTCTATTGAGGAGCAATACTGTGCGACTGAAGTGACTCGAGAACTTGTCTCATCAAATTTTAAAAGTAAACTCAAATCCTTGTGTCCATTAGAGTGTGAATCAACTAGTTTTAGAATTTCAAAATCAGAAAATAGATATCCATCTGAATCGTATGGTAATGATTTGATAAAGACCGAACATATCAAAGGACTGTTTGGAAATAGATCTAATGTTAGCAATGAAGAATTGACAAAGAATATTCTAGCACTAAATATCTACTATGAATATCTAAAACAAACAGAGATAACTGAGAGTGCAAGTATTAGTTGGGATGGCTTGTTGGGCATTGTTGGCGGCAATTTAGGCCTTTTTTTGGGAATGAGTGTTTTAAGTTTTGTGGAATTTATTGATTTATTTTTTCAAGTTATTTTCAAAAAATTCGCAAATAACACTGTCAAAATATCTGCACAAAATTAAAATTTTAATTTTTTCTTTAATAAATTGTTTATTTCAGTTTTTTTTCCTGGCAACTTAAAAATTTTTTAAAGAAAAAATCGAATTCTTTTTTTAAATTGAAAATTTATTCCCTGGCATTTGATAAATATAATTTTTAAAAAAATTTAAAAAAAATTTGCTTTGTGAAATTACATCAAATCAAATTCTAACAAAAACAATACACATAAGAATACACTAGTGCTAAAATACATGGATTTTACGTAGTTTAGCATTAAATTTTACATGTGTCATAGCAAAATATTCAATGATTTAAACTAATAATAAAAGATATTTTGAAAAAAAATTAATTTTTCCTATTTTCAATATTTTTTAACTTGATCAAAAATTGTTACTATTGTTCTGGAAAGAGAAAAAAATAGGTTACTAGTTGAATCTACGTACTTGTTGAGAGACCTAAATCATTTAATATTTTTCTCATTTTTGAAAAAGACTTCTTGGAAAGCTAAATGTAAAATTCAGGGTTTTTTTTCAATGCAAGATCAGGGGAGACCATAAGCAAGATAAAATGTATGTGAGCGTCAAGTTATTTATGATATTTATTTATTTTATTTTGTACTATTTATTTTGCATGTTCGAGCAGTTAAAGATATAAAGAGGGAGGCGAGACGCTAATAGAGAGGATTGGAGTTTTTTGGTTTAAGCTCAAATAAAAGTTTTTAAAACACGAGAGCTATTGTTATTTTTTCTTTGACTCCACTTCTAAGCAACTTTACACTTGGCGACGAGGATAAAAGCCCCAGAAGACAAATAAAAGTGCTTCTCGGTGGCAGTAATGTTTATAGTGCGTGCAACTGCTACCTGACGAGTGTCAGTTAGTACCTGGGAAAAATAATAGTCTATGACTGGTCCCGGTCATTTGGTGATCCAGCAGTGGTCACAATGGTCGATAGTTCCCTAGCATTCGCTTAATAAAAGCGGGGGAAGATGTGATATAGCGACATCTTAGTCGATATCACTGGAAAGTAAATTAACTTAATCATGGGCGTTTAAGTTAAGAATGAGCATAAGTACATGCTCCAATACGTCTATACGGGAGATCGGATACACGGGCCCAAAGTTACTAATGTAAACATTACAGTTATCCTGGAAACAATTTACAAAAATAAAAAAATAATCTTTTTTTATCTGTGTCGATCTAAAGCTCCTTCAGAAAAAAAATAAATATGCATATAAAATCTAAATGAACAATGGGCAGTAAAGATCAACTTTCAATTATTTTGCTTTTACAATCAAAATTTCTTCAATTTCTTCAACTTATCAATTTTTCATTTTGTTTAAAATCTTTCAATTATTTCAATTTATCAACTCTTTGAATATTTTTTAATGTTTTACAGATAAAGAATTAATTTAATATAAAAAACATTTCATTTTTAAGAAGTTGAAACATTCAGATAAAGCTCAAAATCATATCAAAAGATATTTTTTAACTTGATCAAAAATTGTTACTATTGTTCTGGTTGGGAGGAGAAAAAAAATAGGTTACTAGTTGAATCTGCAGTACTTGTTGAGAGACCTAAATCATTTAATATTTTTCTCATTTTTGAAAAATACTTCTTGGAAAGCTAAATGTAATATTCAAGGTTTTTTTTTCAATGCAAGATCAGGGGAGACCATAAGCAGGGGAGCAAGCTCAATTCAATAAATATGCAACACAATTTGTGATTAAATGCAAGAATATATGTGAAATAATGCAAACATACATTATAAAATGCAAATTAATGCAACATATGTGCATATTTTATCAGAAAATTTTTTTTTATAAAAATATAACTTTGGTTTCGGCAAATGTACAATTTATCTTTTAAAAAACCAATTAATTAATATTAATAAAATTTTTTTTTAATCACTCGGAATCACTAATTTCGAAAAAATGAACTATTGTTTTCGCTATTTTCGTTAAAAATCGGCCCATTTTCACATATTTACCATTAAAAAGAATAAAAATAAGCTAATTAGTAATAATCTTTCATAATCTAATTGATGATTACATATTTTACAAAATAACTAATTGTCTTTCACAACCACTATTTCTTTTTCGAATTATTTAACTCTATCGGTAACTGTTTTATTTTTAGTCGGTATTTTAAATACATAAATCTAAAAACGTATGACTTTATATTACAGATTTTTATGATAAAAGTCTAACGCCAAAATTTATTAAAATCAATCTTCATTACGCGCCGAAAATAATTGAAATAAAAGAAAACGCATATTTTACTTCGGGACCTGACCAAATTCATAACCTTATGTTAAAAAATTTACCTCAAAATATTCTAGAAGACATTTTTTATCTCTTTAGCTTAAGTCTAAGAGAAAGTAAAATCCCGAATGCATGGAAATCTGCTAATATTACAATGATACCTAAAAAGTCAATTTTAACACAATACTCAGCTACCTACCGACCAATCAGTATGACAAGCTGTCTAGGAAAACTGTTAGAACGAATAGTCTATTCAAGATTATATAGTTATTTAGAACATAACTCATTACTAATTCAGGAACAATCAGGTTCTAAAAAAAATCGACGAAAGGCTGATAATCTTTTCTTTCTTATTCAAAAAATTGTAGAATCATTTAATAGAAAGAAAAAAGTTTGTTCTCTATTTTTTGATATCTCAAAAGCGTTTGATAAGGTTTGGCATGCTGGTTTTATTTATAAACTAATAAAAATGAACCTTCCCCTTACCTAATACATTGGATTAGTTCATTATTAGATTCAAGATCATTTAAAGTAAATGTAAATGGTCATATTAGTGATGAATACCTTATTGCTGCAGGTGTTCCTCAAGGATCAGTAATTAGTCAATTAATTTTTAGTATTTTTATCAACGATATACCTAAAAGAAATAAAACAAATAGTGAATACTCTCTTCTTTTTGCTGACGACTTGGTCACATTCTACATTTTTAAGAAAAAAGGAAATCTAGAAAATAAAATAAACAAATACTTAGACGAATTAGAAAAATGGCTCTTCAAGTGGAAGATGAAAATATCTGCTGAAAAGTCTTGCTTTATTGTCCTCACTAAATATAATAAGGAAAATATTGACTTAAACTTAAAGATATATGAAAATAAAATGGAGAGTAAAAAGGAAATCAAGTTCTTAGGTATAAAATTTGATTCAAAATTAACCTTTACCCCAATGGTTGATGAAATAAAACAGCGTTGTAGTTCAAGGTTAAACTTAATAAAAATATTGTCAAACAAAAAATGAGGTCTTAACTATTTCACAATAGGAAACCTATATAAATCTTTAATCACATCTTTAATTGATTATTCTTTTCCGTGTTTGAATTCATTTTCAGAGACAAACATTAAAACAATTCAATTCTTACAAAACTCAGCAGTTATTTTTATACTTTAACTAAAATATGATATTCCTTCCAATATTGTGCATCATGAGGCCCTTAATAAACTTAAACTCTTAATTATCTCTAATCGACTTTTTGAATTAAGCTAAAGATATGTAGCGGGAGTACTCTGTTCCTTTGGTTGTCAAGCTGGTTGATGAGTATAAAGCGGGTTTTGAATCAAGATATGTCGAATACTCGACTCCATTGTGTAATTGCTTTCTAACTATTTCTTCTTTCTTTCCTGAATTGTTCAATAATTAAAAATTTTACACATATCATTACTTACAATTTGTCTATTTTAACTATCTTTTATTTTATACTTTAACTTACTTTACTTTTATCTTATTTTTTCTTTACATTTTTATTGATTTTTTATTTATTTATTTTATTTTTTTTTTAATCTGAAGGAGCTTTAGCTCGGCACAGATAATACAAATAATTGATATTTTTAATTCCGTATGATTTCAAATCATACATTTAAAAACATTGTTTGTAGTTGAAAATAAGCTTTTGAATTTTTTTAAATGCAATAATCAAAATATTCTTCTTTTTTATCTCGCTTCCTTGGGAAATTTTAAAAATAATAAAAAAACAATTTTTAAGTATTTTATTTAAAATTAAATTGACTAAAGGTTAGTTCAAAAAACAATCATCGGCTTTGGCGATTACATTCAATTTTCTGTCAAATCTAAAACAGTTAAAAAAATATAATTTTAAAAGATGAATTTTGCCAACGCTTACTTTTCGCTAAAATAGCTTGAGATTGAGTCGGACTTGGACGGATGACAAATGACAAAACAGTTCGAGTGACAATCATCAAACATGGGCATCAAATATTTTTCGAGCAAAGTCTTCATCTCATGCATCTCAATGCGCTCAATCTTTTTAATCAACTTTCTAAAAAAAATGAAGATAATAAAAGTGATTAGTAAATTTTTTTATTTTTAATTACTGAACTGCATCAATTTCAACTTGTTTGAAAAATGTGCTCAACGAATAAGAGCTAAAATTGGACACTGATTTCAAGTCATCTATTAGCAAAAAAATCAGACTATTCTTAGCCGACTCAAACAGATTCTCATCAAACTGATCATCCTCCAAATGTTCACCAAAAAGTTTCCTAGTGGCCTCGTAAGCTTTAGTCAAGTTAGCACACTTTTCCAGGCCCAAGTCTATCAGAGCCTTTTCGGGGCTCACATGAATCGACTGATGATAGGCATAGCCCGGACCCCTCACAGCTTCGTACAAAGGCCCCTCAGTCTGAGTAAAATATTCGACTAGGACCAAAAGACCGGCATAGTTTTCATGCTTGTAGTCATTGATGTCTACTGAAGAAACAAGACGCAAATAGCTCGATTCAGTGGAGCCTAGATTTATCACAAAGTCTTGTTTGCTAGTGTTTTCGCTTTTTTTCTGGCTCCAAATAGGCTTGACATCAAACGGTCTATTTGAATTGAGCGTCGAGTCAGGAAAGTGTTTAGTCCATACACAGTCGACAGGGCTTGAGAGTTTAGCTAAGTCGGTACAGAAGTAGAATCTGATATTTTGATTGCGTAATAGTTGGGATCGAACTTCGCACAGTTTGGACTCGACAGTAGAATCGCTCGAGTCTAATTGTAACAGGAGAGTGTTGAGGAAAGCCTCTTGTTTCATGAAACTGTTCTTGTTCATGTTTGTGTTTGGATCGAAGAAAACACTATTAGCCAATGAACTTATCAGATCGGATGGCTCTGTTTTGCGTTTCTTGATTTCTTTGAGCAAATTATTGATCGAGATTTTTATTTGTTGACGATCGAATTGTGTGTCAAAAGTGATGTATTTGAGCCATTTGATGGCCAGCTCGTAGTCGCCAATTTGAGTTTTAGTGAATACAGTTAAGTATTGGGAAAATGAGCCGGGCTCAAATTCACAGCCGTTAATGCCCAAACTGACATCGAATTCTAATAATTCTTTGTTTAGATCGTTAACTACTTGTTCATGTGTCAATTTAACTTGAGAATTTTCAACCGGCAATTCGAACATCACATTTGTGTATAGCTCAAGATAAGAGCGCAAGTCATCACTTAGACTCGATGTGTCCATTATCATGTATGCCTTAATAAAATTAATTAATTTTTTCTAAATTAAAATTAATTATTACGCTAAAATCCTTAATTTTGATTTTTTAATTTGCAATTTAATTTTTAATTTTTTTTAATAAAAATAAAAGATTTGTTGTTTATTCTTTGATTTTTCTAAATCTTTTGACAGAGTGATGAATGTCAGAAATTAAATTTTGGGCGTAATATTTAAAAATAACAATATTTATTATTTGAAAAATTAACGCTTTAGACAGATTCAATCAATTATCCTATAAATACATAGTCAAATCACTTTCGTCAGAAAACCCAATTCTAACTGACTCGTTAAAAGAGTACCTTCGATTCGCAAATGGTCGTGTTCTTTCGATTAGAACATTATCTTGTCCATTCAAAAACAAAATTTTAGACTCATTTTATTTTATTTTATTTTCAGACTTTTACTATATAGTATATTAGCTTTAAATAAACTAGGCTGAAGACCTTCTGGTGTAACAGCCCAAATGAAAAAAAAAAAAAAATTTGAAAAATAAAAATGCTGAAGTTAGGATTATTTTTAATTATCAATTACAAAATTGAAAAAAAAGTGTCAATTAAATTTAAAAAATATTCATTTTTTATTTATCGACAACAAATTAACTAAATTGAAACAGTTATACTTGAAAATAAAGACAAAAAATTACCGATTTGAATAAAAATAAATTTTACATTTTTTGTCTTTGCTTTTCTTTCTTATTTTTATAAAAAATAATGAATTTTGATCTACATTTTTATTTTAGATCTTAATTTCTTCTTTAAGCGAATAAATTTTACTTTTTTTGAAAAAAACGTCTATTTTAGAAAAATTTCCTGAAAATATCTCATTAGAGCTTCTAGAAGCTAATGCAATTCCTAGCAAGAAAACTAGAGGAAAAGGTAAATTCGATTTGCCTTATGGACATGTAAGCGTGAAACTGAGAATCTCACATGGGATGTTATGTGGTATCAATGTGTAATATCTTAATAATTGAATATGAAAAAACGAGTAGAAGTAGAAACGACCAGTGAGTCGGTAGTAAACCGAGTTAGAATTGGCAGTGAAATGTCTAAACCTGTACAATCAAAATTGGATGTACCACCGGTCAGGATTAAGATACCGTAATAAAAGATTAAAAAACATATATTCTGTAAATGACACATAAACTTAAATTTATTTATCATAAAAGATTATTAACACATAAAATGATTCAATTAAAATGTTACAAACACATAAATTTTATTTTTAATAAAAAAAAAATTAAGTCTAATTTATATTCAAAATGTTAAAAGCACATATTTTTTTCCAAACTTTATACAAAAAAGTGACAAACACATAAAATTATTGAAAAAAATTAAATTTTTAAATTAGTCTCAACTTTAACTAGCTTTTCAAATATTTCAAATACTGGAAATAAATTAAATTTTTTTCTATGTGTAAAATGAACCTTTATTTTGTTATTATATGAACATTTTTAAGCAACTGTTTACTGGTAATGCCTAAATGAAAATGATTATTTTCGTCACGGAAATGATTTTAAGAAAAATTCGAGTTCGACTTCGGACTTGAGTTGGGTCAAAAAAATCCATTCGATTTTTTTTCTCATTTTTGTCTAAAATATATGTGTTTTTAACAGATAAGAATTTTATTATTTTTGGAAATAAATTAAATTATGTGTTGGTAACAGAAAATAAGAAGAATAATAAAAAAATATTTTTTTTTCTTATTTTTATGTTTTTTAATTTTTTTCATGTTTCAGAAAATTTATATGTGTTGGTTAATCTTTTTGTAATTTTGTTTAGCAATTTTTAATTTTTTTGATTCACTTTTTTTATGGTATTTTAATCCTCACTCGATGTACCACAGTGATCTGTTTTGAGTCCACTGCTTTTTCTTATTTTTGTTAATGATTTACCATTTTATTTTTAAAATTTCAGTATCGAAATGTTTACAAGTGATACAAAAATAAGTATCTCTGATAGAGACCTCGATACAGCTTTGATATAATTAAATGTTACAACAAAAAAATTAAATGAATGGTGCATTTTTAACAAAATTTATATAAACTGATCAAAAACATTTTGCAAGATTTTAGATGAAAATAGGAAAAAATTTTTTTGCAAAAAATAAATTTGGAAACCTGGTATTTTTTTCATTCTTTGTCAAAATGGTCGATAATTACCTCTATATAAAAAAATAATTAGTCACGTGTCAACTTTACTTACTTTATTGTATAAAAAATAAGTAATCAAATTTATGCAATTTTTTTAGATAATTATTTCATTGTAACAAAATTACTAAAAATTACTTAGTTTTCTGCAAAAAATTATTTCTTTTCCTAACAAATGCCTACTTATGATATTTCTACTTATGATTACTCTGATATTTTCTTTTAAAGTACTAAGTTTTTTGATAAAAATGGTGAAAAACAACACCAGTAGATGACTCAGTTAATATATTTTTAGATTATTTTAAAAAAGAGTGGATAGACTCAACCAACAATGACTGAAAAAGATCATTAAAAAAGTACCAAATACTACTACTTATTTATAGTCTGTTAAGAAAGTAAGTTATAAACTAAATATGGACTATGCCAAAGGCTCATATCAAGAAATTACAAGAAGATTTCGATAAGTTGTCTATAAAAGACAAAAAAATTTTCGATAAAAGACAAAAAAAAAATCTTATGTTTTTAACCAAATTTAAAAAATTAAAATTGATTTAATTTTTTTAGGATATCAATATTTTGTCTTTTTTTGTCCCTTTTCAATTCTAAATTAAAATACAATTAAAGAAAATAAAAAAATTAATAATAATAAATAAGAAAAAATTGTTGATTACCATTTAAAAAAAGATAAATCTAAAACAAGGAACTTACTTGCACAAAGTTAGTCGCTTCTAAATGATCGACTTGGATCTGCAAATGTTTTAAATTTTTGAAATTATTGAAGCATTTGTCAAATGGTTCGAAGTTCTCGTTCTCCTTGTAGCTAAAAAATTGTTTTATTTGCTTAAAATTAATTTTGTCTGGGAGTGGAACTTCGATAGAGTCGTAGAACTCATCGGGCACTTCACATTCATCATTTTCTTCAATCGCATTCTCCAATTTGATCTTTAGCTCTTTAAGACCTTTTTTTCCCAAAGCTTTTTTTCGCTCTTCAACTCTTTTCTTGTTCTCGTTTCCAATCGACTTCATTAACTCTTCACACGGCTTGCCAATTACCAAAGCATGGCACGAATTCAGCATATACCGTTTGATCAGATCAAGCCAAAAGTCTTTCATCTCTCCAGCCAAACTTTCGAATATTTTAGTCTGAACAAACCTTGTCTTAAACTAAAAAAATTTTAATTAAAATTAAATTTTTTTTTCAATAAAATTTTCAAAAATAATTTTTTTCACATCAAAAAAAAACTTTTATTGCCCAAATGGTTGTAATAAACAAATACAAAATTTTTTTCAACAAAAATTTCAATTTTTTATTTCATTAATATTTTTTTTATGTATTAATTTTAGAAAATAATTAATAATTAAATAATAATAATATTAAAAATAGGCTATTATTGTCCAAATGGTACAGTGTTTCTAAAAAAAAGTTCAGAATTGCTAAATTTAGGTAATTTTTAATAAGCTTGTATAATCTAAGGTTAATTTTAGTTATAAAGGGTTTGTAATTTTACGTAAAATTGCGTAATTTTATACTTAATTATTTAATTTTTAGTAAAATCGTTCAAAAATGCATTCAAATTTTTTTATAAAATCACTTAAGACCTATAAAACATTTATATGGAAATTTTATTTATTAATTGATTTTGAAATGATCAAAAATTTTATTGCAAAATTTTACCAAAAAAATCTGTAATTTTGCGTAAAATTTATGTAATCCTTTTTTTTTAAATGTCTTTATTCTCCAAATGGTTCTACTAGAAGAATTGAAAAAAATTTTTTTTCAACAAAAATTTCAAAATAATATTTTTTTCAATAAAATTTTTTAAATCAATTTTTTCTTATCAAAAAAAACATTATTTTCCAATTGTTTTCGGACAATGGCTTTTGACGAATAAAAAAAAACTATATCGCTATCAATTTTTAACAAACAGAGTTGTTGAATCATGGAATAAATTACTAAAAGAAGCAAAATTAGCAAGAACAATAAATGGTTTCAAGGCAATAATTGATAAAGAAATATTCAAGCATAACTCACAAGGACTGCAATAGCCTAAATGGCTAAGCGCATATTTGCGCTGGTATAAAGCACTATACCGCAGTAACTACTACTACTACTACTCCTATAGAATAGAGAAAAACTTTATAGAATAAGAAAATAAATGTAGCATAAATTTATTTATTTTTTTTAAGTATAAAATTTGCAACTATTGAATAAAAAAATTGTAGAATAGTTTTGCTATTATTTTTTCTAAAATTACTAAGAAAAATTAAAAATGCCAAAAAAAAGTTAGAATGGAATAAAGTTAAGGTATTTACCAATAATACTGAACTTGAAAATTGTTGAGCCTCATATTGATGTTGTGGACTTCCAAGCGAGTGCTGAAAATGGGGCTAAAGGAAAAAGAGGTCGTGGACGTCCAAGAAAAAGGAAAGTTGACGATGAGGTAGCTGATTTAAATAAACAAGCAAAAAAGAAACTAGGTCGTATCTATATACTAGAATGGGTAAAGGAATTCCTGAATAAAAGAAAATTATTCGTAAAAGTAAACAATCATGAGACTGATTTTGGAGAAATTCAAACTGGAGTCCCTCAAGGTGCGGTCAACAGTCCAATTCTTTTCACAATTTTTATAAATGACATCTCTAAGATAAACACAACACAAAGAGTATTCTCTTCTCTTTGCTGAAGATCTTGTCAGTTTCTTTATTTTTAAAAGATATGGGAAAATTAGCTCAACTATTAATCTTTATTTAAAAAAAATTGAGAACTGGCTAATTAAATGGAAAATGAAAATGGCCCCGGAATAGTGCGGTTATACAATTTTCTCTGGAAACCCCAATAAAAACCAAGAGCCCAATATCAAGTTTTTTAATGCGAATATTCCCCATGAAAAAAATCTAACTTTTCTTGGCATAAAATTCGATGAAAATCTATCTTTAAATCGACACATAGACAATATTCGCTCAAAATGTATGGAACGTTTAAACATCATCAAAATTTTATCCAACAAATCTTGGAAAATAAAAAAAATACATTGATTTCTATTTATAAACTTCTTATTGGTTCAATTATTGATTACAGTTTTTTTCTGCCAACTTTGGTCTCTAAAACTAACTCGCCAGAAAATTTAAAAAGCAAATTATCCAAAAATGACTCAAGAAATTTAAAATATAATTTAAGGAATAGAGAAAACTTAATGGAACCAATGGCAAAATCTAATAATGGAGAAAAAACTTTTGGATTTTTTTACTCAAAATTGATAAATAGCTTTGTAATCAAGAGATCAATGCTGAAATTCTCTACATTCAAGCTTTCTATTTACAATAATATAAATTTAATTTTTATAGATTTTGTTAAAAAATTTAAAAGATTTGATTTAAATTTTTCAATGTTTAATTTTTCTAATTAGTCAAAACTGCAATTTTTTTTTTATTATTTTTTAAAGAAATCAACTTTTTATAAAATTTAAATAAATGAAGTGTTAATCAGTCTTTATGACAAGGGCACTAGCCTGTTGATTAGCCTTGAAATTGAAAAAAACTGTTTTATTTTTAAAAAAAAATCTATACTTTATCTCGTTAAGGAATATCATGACGTCTTTGTTAATAGTTCGAGAAGCTGTAAAAAAAAACGCCTCTCTGTGATATATGGAATGAACTAAAGCAGTGGATGGATGAAAAGGGTCTTTCTCTTTAATCAAATTCTTCTTTTTTACAAAATTGCCTATTTAAATTAATTTTTTTTGATTTCAAAAACTGTCTTAAAGTAAAAAAATGATGGTGGAAGGAGTTTTATTACTCAGAGCCTTTTAAATTTATAAATAAACAATTTAAAAAAAAAAAGAAAAAAGAAACTAGGTCGTCCACCTAAGGTAAGAACCGCTTTAGAATTTGATTGATTTTTTTTATACTTTAGTTATTATTTTTTATTCTTTAATGTATGAAAGTATTCTAAGAGATATATTTTTATTCTATAGTTCAAATTTAATTGACTTTTTATGCTATAATAATTTGTTTTTTATACTAAAATAAATAAAATTTTGTTTATACTACAAAGAAATTTTTTTATTCTATCGATAATTTTTTTTAGTCGTCAAAAGCTTTTTCCCATTGTTTTCTATGAAAAAAAAAAGACTTACATCTAAAGGATTATGGGGATTTCCGTACAGAAAATCTCCTATGCAAATCATGGACATGGTTTCATGTGGCGAGTCCTCCAGCTTGTCATGAATCTCAGATATCTTCATCTTGATGACATTGCTCATTCGATCTGAATCGAATTCAATGATTCCTTCAGTCAAATCGGACAAAATTTGCACCAGCTCTTCCATAACTTTATCCAAAGCGTCCAGCTGGGTGTTGGTAAAGCTTAAGCTAAAGTAAGACTCCCTGTACTCCTCCACTCGGTAGTGGATTTTGTTACAATAGGATTTTTTACTGATAAAATGAGAGTAGAGTGGCGAAATGGAAGAATCGGTGAGATAGTAGAGGATGAGATCAAGCGCGATTATCAGTCTTAGATCTGTGATGTGTGGTCCTCTCCAGGCGACCGCTACAAGACCATTGGTAGCCTGGTCGCTTGGATAATACACAACGCGCTCTATGCTCTGACTGAGCGGTGTTATTGCGCGACAAAATGGCCTCTCGCCCAGCCTCAGCTCTTCAGGCTTTGTTTTGGACAAAATTTTCTCCTCAAACTTTTCCAAAACTTCAATCAACTCACGACTATCAATTTGTCCGGCAACCACCACAGCCAAATTGTCAGCCTTGTACATTCTCTTGTGGTAATCAATGACTTTGGCGTGCGAGCATGATGTTCTCAGATTGTGCAAGACTCCGCCGGTTTCGTACCTGTATCCACATTCGGGGTCCGGGTACAAAATTTTTGCCAGCTCTCTCTCCACAACATTTTCGTCCTCGTTCTCAATTGACTGCATCTCGGAGTAAACAACGCCGGCGTCTTCTGCCTCGCCAGTTATGTGATACACCTCGGTGACAAAGCCGGACTCGTTCAGCAGTGGGAAGAATATGTGATCTAAATAGATCGGGAGGATTTGCAAAAAGCCGCATTTTTCCGCGGTAGAAATGGTGTAAGTAGTGTTGTCGACTGCAGTCCATGCATTGGTGCCAGCGGCGAACACTTTGTTGGCAAGGATGTCCAGGATGCCGCTGTAGGGGTAGTCTTGACTGCCAAGGAAAATCATGTGCTCTAGAGTGTGCGGGAGGCCGTCATCATCGGATGCTTCTGTGGCCAAAGAAAAATAGCCCTCCACAACAGGACCTGGTACTTTGTTCACATACAACTTCATGCCTGTTCTCGATGAGACGTACTTTTCCACGGGGACCACACATGATGGGTCGTCATCTCGGTTTATTGTTCCTACTAGTTCAAAAGAGACCATTTTTGGGCGATAAACACGTTTAAAAAAGCTAAATACTTTAATTTAAAATTTATTAAATTTATTCAAAGAAACTATATGTTGCATTTTAAATGTCTTTTTATTTTTTTTTTTTAAGTTTACCATTGTTTGAATTTTTGAAATTTTTTAACATTTGACAACTTTTTTTTTTAATTAATTTTTTTAAAAATTTGAAATAAATTTTTCTATTTTTTTTCAACATTTTGTTTTTAGGCTTTCTAATTATTCAATCCAAAATTAGAATTATTAATGAGAATATTATGTCCCCACAATGAAAAATCTGATCCACAAAAAATATTTGAAGTTAAATATCTTCTTAAATAAAAAACCTAATTTTTCTTACTAAATAAACTCATGGCATCCTTCTTTAAAAATAAATAATTAAAATCTTTTAAATATTATTTCGTACCTCTACTAAACATACTTTCCAGATCAATTTTTCGTGGTTTGCCAGAACTTGAAAATCGAACATAAATCGTTCCCTCAAACCAAAAAATTTAAAATTTACGTGAAAAATTTTATTTATTTGTTTATTTGTACCGAGCTAATGCTCCTTCAGAATAGAAATATATGAAAAAAAAATTAAATAAAATGAAGTTAAATAAGATAAAAAAAATAAAAAATAAAAAAAATATTTAAAAAAAGGATAAATAAGTCTAAGTAATAAAAAGAAAATTAAAAACGATATTTTTGAAAAAGCTAGAGGTTAGACATGTTTAAATATTTGATAGTTCAGGAAAAAAAGAAGAAATTGTTTAATAACAATTACACAATGGAGTTGGATATTCGATATATCTTGATTCGAAACCTTCTATATATTATTCCACCAGTCTGACGACCAGTGGAACAGAATGGCTCAATGCTGCTCTGACATAGCTCTCACTCAACTCAAAGAGTCGATTTGAAACTGTGAGCAGTTTAAGTTTATTGAAGGCCTTTTGGTGCATAATATTGGAGGGGGTATCATATTCAGCTTCAAAATATCAAAAAGCCTTCGACAAGGTCTGTCACAAATCTCTTTTATCTAAACTTAATTCCTATGGATTTGAAGGTGGTTTACTCGAGTGGTTGACACAATTCATAAAAGATAGAAAGCAGAGAGTAATTTTGGGGAAAGACAAATCAGAATGGAAACAGGTTCTTAGTGGTGTTCCCCAGGGATCGGTTCTTGGACCACTTTTATTTGTGATATTTATAAATGACATGCCCGAGGCTGTCAAACAACCACTCAAACTGTTTGCTGATGATAGCAAGTTAATAGCACAAGTTAAAAACAGAATTGATATAGAATGTGTTCAACGTGATATTGACTCGCTTGTTGCTTGGACAAAGGAATGGAAAATGGCTTTCAACTATGAAAAGTGTAAAGAAATGGTAATTTCCAAGCGTGATTTTACTTCTAGTCCTATTCAATTCTGTATGTCGAAGGACGACGACATGATTCACTACATAGCAAAAACAAAATGTGAATGAGACCTGGGGATCATCCTATCAGGTGATCTTAAATGGATCACTCATGTCAGTCAAGCTGTTTCAAAAGCGAACGCAACACTTGCAATGATTAAAAGAACTTTTACTTTTTGGGATGTTTAAAAAATCTTGCCTACGACTCGAGGCTTGGGAAGATTGGTTTGACAATATTAGAGAAAAGAAGAGAAAAAGGTGATTTGATACAATTTTTTAAAGCTCAAAATGGATTTAACAAAATCAATTGGTTTCACCCAGTCAAGTCTGTAAATTCAATTAACACAAATGGACCAGCTTCAAATGTGAGAGGTCGTAGGAAAAGAATTGAAAGACAACTAACAAAAAATTGTGAACAAAGACACAACTTCTTTTCGGACCGAATTATCCCTACTTGGA
The DNA here is from genome assembly GCA_016802215.1 of Brachionus paranguensis. Taxonomy (NCBI): domain Eukaryota; kingdom Metazoa; phylum Rotifera; class Eurotatoria; order Ploima; family Brachionidae; genus Brachionus; species Brachionus paranguensis. The sequence continues at coordinate 1,238,159 of JAESIX010000007.1, forward strand.
ATAATCTGTCAAAAAAAATAGTAGAAGTCAAAAAAACAAACTGTTTCAAAAATATTTTGAATTTTAGTGACACATAATTTAGAGATAGCTGATAAAGTATGGTTATACATACTAAAATAAGTTTTCTTTTAAAATTGTAGCAGCTTATTATTATTATTATTATTAAAATAGATCGAACTGTTGAATTTTGAAAAACTTGTATTTTTTTGATGTTAGTTTCTGAGAATGAATTTAAACAAGGAAAAGAATAATCCAAGATTGATCCTATCAAAGATTTGTAAAGATTACCTAATGTTTTTGGTAACCAAAAACGTGAAAAATTAGACAGGTACACAATTTTATAGAAAAAATTGTTAGGCTAATTTCCTAACTAGGGTTTATCATTTGGTGCACCTTAAAATAAAAGCAAATTTGATGTTTTGTACGTAAATTAAAAGTTTTAAAGCCATTATTTATCACAAAATTTAGTTAAATGTCATTTAATGTATTGAACAAAGTCAAGTAAAAAAAATATCATCAATTAGTAAATTAATCTTATCAGTTTAAAAAAAAATTAAGAAATCAATTATACAAATAATATTCAAAATAAAAAAATTTGCTTATTTTTACTAATTTTTTTGACAGCTTTTTTAAGTAGGCTTTCTCCTCTTATATTTCCTAAATGGATGTCGCATGCTTCACCTGGAATCGAATAATTCATGACCTTATGACTATTCACTCTTTGACCGGAAAAATCCCAAATTTTTTTCTGAAATTTAATTTTTCAAGATACAATTAATTAGAATTTATTGCTGTTAATTATTCTTATTGACAATTAATAGCTTTAAAGGCTATTTAATTAAAAAAAATTTCTTTAATAATTTTTATTTTTATGTGATATTAATAATTGTCATTTAGTCTTTTAAATTTTAATTCTTTTAATTTCAAATACACAAGTCAAAATTTTAAAGTCAAGTCAAATGACTTTTTTAAAAGAAAATTTTTACAAGCCGAGTTACTGAATTGACTTTGAAAGACTGAAAAAATTTAAATTTGCGCAAGTTTGGATTACATAAAAATTTGGCTGATTTACTTAAATTGAAATTCCGTAAAACCAAAAAAGAAAAAAAAACAATTTAGAATTTTTTTGCATTTTACATATTTCTGAAAAATTAGATTCTGATTTCTAGATAAAAATTTAAAGAAATAAATTCAAGAGACAAAACAATAAAGCTTCTAGATTCAAAATTATTTTTTACCTCAGTGGTGAACGACTTTGAGGAACGTTGCAATTCAGGACTAAATTTAATTAAGATTTTACCAAAAAATAAGCTCTAAATTATAAAAACTTATTTTAACTTTTTTTAATTTTTAATTTTATCTTATTTTAATGGTTTTTTATTTTGGTATCAAATTAGAGGATTAAAAATTTTAACACAAAAATTAAAAATAAAATTTTAAGATCTTTCATTTTTTGCCACAGCTTTTATGTATCAAAAAAATTTAAAAATTTAAAAATTTATTTATTTTCAACTGAATTTCTTGCTAAATTTAAGATAAAAAATTAAATTCTTTACAACTCTATCAAATGCATATTGGGTCCATTGGTCTCAGTCGAATAAACTTGCCTAATACCATAAGTTCCACTCAAGACCTTAAGATTTTTATTTGAAGACCACACAGGATGTTCAGCGGCATACTTTTTGCACAGATCAACAAATTTTGCATAAAAATCCAAGCCGATCTCTTTGCCAACATTACAGTGATATTGGAACATTTTTCCTTTCATTTTGCCTCCAAGACAGGCCTGAGGTATTATTAAAATATCGCCAGGCAAGTCCAGAACACTGGTTGATTTCGAGTCATCTGTTTGACTCAGTCTCACATTTAGAACAGATTTTGCCAACTTGTCAACATCGGCCTCAGTAGCGTCTTTCATAAAACAGACAAAAAACACTGCACCTCGTCCTATCTGGTAAAAATTTAAAACATAAAATTTAGATAAAAATGCCACTTAATACTTGAACAAATTCAGGCAGAATATTTTTTTGGGTGTCTGGCAAGACCACCTGAAGCCGTGCACTCACACACTGCTGCACCAAACATCTAGCTCTAAACAGCTCAGACATTTTTCTAAGACTAAAATTTGATACAAGCAAAACCTAATGATTGATTAAACGACCAAGATTAGATAAACATTAAAAAAGTGAATAATAAAAAAAAACACAGAAGAAAATCACAAAATTAACTTTCTAAAAATACTAAAATAAAATTTCAAAAACGACAATTAAACATAAATTATTTAATTTTTGATTGAAAAATCTTGAATAGTAAAAGATCAAAATTTAGTTTAAGAAGATAAAAAACACATTAATATTTTTTGATTCTCTAATATAAGATTATTACAATCTTAATATTTAAAAGTGTAGAAAAATAAATACTTTTAAATTTAATTTTATTTAATTTAACTTACTAGGAACTATTCAAATCATGCCCATTCAAATCTTTGGCCAAGAAAATGTACTGCATCTTTAAATACTCTATAAATTTTCTTCTTGGTTTGTTATAAGTTTATAAATTATTAAAATTTTATTTTATTTTATTGTGAGATTCATCAAATTAACACAAAGTTTTGTTTTTTTTAATTTACTAAATTGGACGTAATTATTAAAATTTACTATGAAGTATTGAAAAAAATATTTATTTTTCTTTTTTTTATCATTATTTTCTAAACTTTACGTAAATTTACAAAATTATCAAAATTTGCTTTTTTTAAAAATTTACGATTACATGCATATTACTTTAATTAGCGTAAATCTCGTTTTTTTATGATAACTTCAGTTAAAAAAAAAGTAATTTTCAATTTTTTTAATATTCTGTAATTAAGGTGGGAATGTATAATCCAAAATCCATTTAAAGATTTTAAAAGGTGTCCTAGAGTTCTAAAATATAGATCTCATTTTTTGTGACAAAATTTATATAAAATTTAACTTTGAATAACAAAATTTTTTTATTTCATCAATCATCGAATTAAAATTTAATTGAGAATCCAAAGGTATTGTGAAATTCAAAAACAAATTGAACAAAAATTCTTCCTTTTTTGATGAATTAAATTAAAGCTTATAAATTATACTTAAAAAAATACGGCAACAAAGTGCAACATACTTTTTTGCACCTTTTACCTAAAAAAATCATTATTTTCTTTTTTTTAGTACAGTGATGATTTGATCTAAGGTTTTTACGTTATTTTACGTAAAATTACGCATTTTTACGTTAAATTACTATTTTTACAGTAAAAAAATGTAAAAGGCCAAATTCCAAAAAATAGACAAATTTTACATGGTTTTTATTTTTTTTCATAAAAAAAAACTTTTGGATAAAATTTACGATTTTTTACGTAATTTTACGTAAAAAATAATTTTTTTCAAGTAAAAAATAGCAAAAAAATGTAAATAATCGAAAAAAAACGTAAAAAAAGAAAATTCAATAATTTTAAACTTAACTTCTAATTAATTTCTTTATTTAAGCTTGTCAAAGGCACTAAAATAAGTTTTATTCATGAAGAAAATGGCAAATTCTTGCTTGTAGGAGGGTTCATTACTTGTTCAAAAAAATTTTTGGTCCCAAATAAAAAAGTAAAGATATTTTTATTTTTGATTTCGCTTTATTAAATTTTAAAAATTTCAAGTGAACTAAGTTTTTAAATGAGTCAAACGAGGACGCAAAAAAAAAATGTTTTGGAAAGCTCAATTGTTACCATAACTGATTTTTTGGTCAAAATAAACCAGTTAAATTAACTTCGCCGTGTTTAAGTCCACTTACTTCACCAAGATTAAAAAGAAAAGTTGCACTAGTAAAGATAATGAAAACAATAAAATTTCAGATACATATTAGTTATATTATGAAAATATTACAAAATTCAATTTTTATTTTTATTTTTTTAAAAGATACTCAGAAAGACTTTTTGAATGAGCTAAAATCTCAAATAAAGCTCAACTTTCCAGATCACCCAAATGAAATATAACATTTCATCAAGAAAAAGATAATAATAAATTGTTAGAAACCAAAAGTAATTATATCAAAAATTAATTTTTAATATCAATTTAAAGTTGATTTTTAGAACACTTGGCCGAGTTTGTCCCAAAAAATTCTTGTTTTACAGATGCTTGGTTAAAAGCGTCAAACAGTATCAAAAATGAAAAATCAAAAATTAAAAAAAGCCAATAAATCTTTTTTTTGGTAAAATAATAAATTTAAATAAAAATCAATTCAAATATAATGTAAATTTTCTTTTTTTTACGTTTTTTTTCGATTATTTGCATTTTTTCACTAATTTTTACTTGAAAAAAATTACGTAAAAAATCGTAATTTTTATTTTTTTGAAAATATTATCAAATTGTTTTTGTTTTCTTGAAAAAAGTTAAAAATCATGTAAAATTTGTCTATTTTTTGGAATTTGGCCTTTTACAATTTATTACGGTATTAATATAAATAATAATTTTAATAATAGTAATTTTACGTAAAATTACGAAAGTTTACAAAGTCATTTTACGTAAAAATGCGTAATTTTACGTAAAATAACGTAAAAACCTTAGATCAAATCATCACTGTAAATTAAACCAATAATCAATTTAAATCTTAGTGATATTTTATTTTTTGCCTTATTAAAATATAAGAATAATTATTTTTAGTAAATAGTTCTGTAAATTGTATCAACTGATACATCCTTTGTACCACCAATATTCTGATTCTGCAAAACTATGCAATAAATCTGCAAAATTTAAAAAAATTGTGATTTTTGTTTTTATAAACCCAACTCAACTTTATGTGGTGGTACAGAGTCTGTACCACCACATAAAGTTATAAATTCATAAATTCTACAATTTACAGCACATGTTTTGGTAGGTCCGCATTAAAACTTTGGCATTTTTAAATTTTTCTTTTCTTTTTTGTACCAAAATTCACAATGCCCAAAGTTCGGACTCGGTCTTTTAGTGACTTAAACTTAAACTTGGAATTTAAATTAATTGTGTGTAAACTCAAAGTTGTCTAAAGTCACAAGTCTTTAGATAAGTCCGAGTACTTGTTCTTTTTTACGATCTCTAAAAAGATCCTTAAAGCTTAACTTGTCAGCTTTCGTTTGGTACAATTTGCAGCCAAATAGATAAAAGATTAAGGTCTTTATTGTGACTTTTAAAAAAGTTTGTGTTAACCTTCATATATTTGACATCTAACATATACCTTGATTTTTTAAAAATAGAATTTTTTACACAATTTGTTTTTTTTTTAAATAATACTTATCATAATTTCATAATTTATTGTGACTTAAATCTTTTTATACTTTTTATACTTTTTCTTAATATTTATACTTAAATTGGTAATTATAATACGACATCAAACTAATTTAATTTTTTTTTAAAAAACTTTAACCTTTTTTTTTTTTTGCCTATGAGGCTTGAACTTAATAAATAATAATAATAATAATAATAATATACCTTGGCATGACTTAAAAGCAAGGTGAATGTAAGTCTTTCTGACATATCTAGCTTACAGTGACAGTCTTCGTCCTAATCAAAAACCCACAAAAAAATGTGAAAAATAAATCAAATAAAAAATAAATAAATAATAAAGAAACAAAAATTTTATTTTTTTTTAATATCCTTAACAACATCATCTTTGTCAATAGGCTGGATAACGGAGCCCAATTTAGTCTTAATTTTAGGTTGTATTAACTTTCTGAATTTAAAATCTGGATTCCATGTGCGACCAATTGGCTGCGCAATCTTGGCCTCAAAGTCATGCACATTGTCAAATCGACGCGGCAAATCACTAATCTGAAACTCGGCTATTCTCGTGTCTTTTTTCTCGCTTATTATCACATGCTCCAGACCCTTGTCCCTTCTCTCCAGTTCCTCTCGCGCCAACACATCCTGTGGTCGAATGACCAGCTTTTTTCTCAGCCTACGAGCCTTGTTTTTGTGTCTTTTTTTTTCCTCATTCGGATCGATGCCAGCCCCGGACCAGTCGCCCCAACCGGGCATTCTTAAATCAATAGCCTTGACCTTTTCGCTTTCAATGACACATTTTTTTTCCGCCCTGAACTCCTCGACCACATCGTCATCAGCAAACGCTTCACTCAAACTCAGCTTGTCACGTGACTTGGCCTCAAATTTGACATCCTCGACCAGTGGCTGTATATTGACCACTTGCGGTCTTTTCTCTTCATCATCACTTTGCCTAAGAACATCAGTGGCTTCTACAGGGCTTTCTCCAGGCGCCTCCTCTTCCAGCTCACTTTCGGACTCGCTTTCGGACACCACTGTCTCTTCTTTCTGCTTAAAAGCCTTGGGCTGAGCGAACTCGCTGGCAATTTCTTTTTTTTGCTCATCACCCTTTTTGCCACCGACACCCTCCATCATTTTCATCCATGGATTATTCTCCAACACCTTGGTCTCAATCTCAACCTCACTTTCCGCTTCTTCCGCATCACTTTCCTTAACTTCCAATTGGGGCAATTTTTTTCGCAAATTTTTTCCAATTTCCAACTGCTGCTGCACCTGGTCTCTGGCTTGGTCATTGTACTTGGCATAGGCGGCCTGTTTTTTGGCCCATTTTGACGTGTTCTTGTGTTTGAGCGACATCCTCTCTTTCATTCGATCCTTTTCCAATTGTTCGACCACTTCCCGAAATTTTACCGGATCATTATTTTCCAATGCGTCCATTTGTTTTTGTTCCTCTTTTTGGCGCTGTTTTTTCAAAATTTTCCTATACCGTTTGCTCTTGATGTTCTTTAGACGCTTGAATTTGGACTCCTGGTACATTTGCATGGCCTTGAGCTTCAAAAATTCCGACCTCTTCTGCTTCATTTCTTCCAGAGACATGGCCTGAATAGCCTTGAGTTCGGCCTGGGTGAGCAGTTTCTGGTCTGTCAGATTGTTCTCGCTGGTCTCCAGAATTTCTGATATCTGCCTTTCCATTTCGGTCTCTGGCTTCCAGGTCTTGGTGTACGCGCTGGCAGTCTGTAGACTGTAGTCAGGCTGTTTGAGAGGAAAGACTAGTTGGTCAGCGGCCCGGTTGCGTCTTACCACCGGGTCCCATTTAGCGATCTGCTTTTTTTCCTCGGAATAAGCGGCCAGGCGCTGCGCTTTTCCACTCAAGTAGGCGGGCAATGGCGTGTCCAACACTTTGGTCCTGGATTGAGCCTTGGAGAATATTTTTTTCAGCTCTCCCGAGTCATGGATGCCCGAGAGACTGCTCAATAAGTCCGAGGGACGAATTTTTTTAGTGGAATCTTAAAAAATTAATTTTTTTTTTTTTTTTTTTTTTAATTTTATTTCAGTACTTAAATTGACGTCTAGCTCGCCTTTGACCAATTCGGTCCGCAAGCGTTTGCTAAATTAAAAATTAAAGATTTTTTGGTTGTAAAATTTTTATTCATTTTTTTGTACCTTTTTTTGCCATCAAGAGAACGGAGTTTGTCCAGGAGAAGAGAGTCTTTTTGTTCTGAATCAGCTAAGAAGTCCTCGTCTTCATCGAGCTCGTTCTGAATGTCGTTTGCTATTTGATCATTGGCTTTGATGAATTCTTCGTCCAGATCGTTGTCAATCGAGAAAAATTGGTCTTCAATTTTGGATTTTTTTTTTGCCATTTTTTTTTTTATTTTTTTTTAAATAATTTAAACATGCTTTTGATTTAAATTTATTCAAGAATAAAAAAAATTTAAATTCTTTTTTAACTTAACTTTTAGTCTAATATTCACTCAATTTAAAATTATTATTTTTTTTTTTTAAATAGAATTAAATAAAATTTTAAACCGAAAAAACTTATTTTAAATTTAATAAAAAAAAAACTTTGAGGACGAATTTTTAAATTTATTTGAAGAATTCTTAGATCTTCTTATTCTAATTTAGTTTTTAACATTGTACTTTTTAAGAATATGATAAGTACTTTTCAAATTAAAAAAAAATTGTTGCCAAAATTATAGGCTCACTATTTTTTTTTCACCAAAAAATATACCATTAAACAAAAAACATTCATTTTTATAAAAAATCATCTATTAATTAAATTCAATTTATCAGTTTAATATATATGTTAATGTACAAAATGTTGTTTCTTAATTCGAATTTATATTCTTTACGTACCAGTCTTTTGCCATTGGTTTCCTACCACGCTTTTGGAAACCAATATTTTTAAAGCTTAAACAGATTTGAATCAGTTTAGTCTTAAGTGCGGACAGCTACAATATATTTCAAAAATTTTCCAAATAATTTTTACTTCTATCAAATTTTTCAAATATTATTAATAAAATTGCCATTTAGCTTTATATAACTTTATCCTCTTCATATATTTTTTGAGTACATTAAATTGATCAAAATCAAATTTAAAATTCTTTGTCACTTTCGAATTAAATCATTTTATAAATGTTTATTAGAGCATTAGTGACTTTTAATATTTAAGAATATTTCTAATATTGAAAAATTTTTCGTATTTTTTTTTAATATTTTGAATGTATGTAAATATATTTTAGAAACATAAATTTTTTTTTGGGAAAAAAAATACATAGTTAGAAAAAGTAATTTTTCCCAAAATAATCTATAATGTTTTTACAACAAAACTAAATATTTAGGCTGATTACTCGTAATTTGTATTTAATTAATTATAAAAGCCTGTATTTTTTATTAATATAATAAATAAAAAATTTCAATTTTGATATTAAAATTGGGATTATTATTTCAACACAATTAAAAAAACTTTTTAACACAAAATTTTATCTTCTCAGCACAAATTTTAAAAAATAGGGAAAAAATTTTGAACACAAAAAAAATAATTTAGAAAATTTTTTATCACAAAAATTAAAGACAAAAAAATTTTTAGAACACAAATTTTTTTTTGTTTCAATTTTTTAAATTTCTTAAGAAATGCTTTCAAATTTTTTTAAAATCATTAAAATTAGTTATGAAAATTTTTAAATTTCTATTTGAAAATTTTGTCCAAATTCAGTCTAAAAATGAATCTTAGAAATCGAAAAAATATCATTTACCTCACCAAGGATAAAATGCCAAAAAAAACTATTAAGACTATAAGAACAACAGAATCATAACAAATTTTTTAAATTTAATCTAAATTTAAATTTACAATTGATTTTCAAACAAACTTCCATTTCATACTTAAAATTTCTTAAAATTTAAATTTTAAATTTTTTTGATGTTCAGATAAAAGATTTATTTTAATTTTTTTTGAATATCCCATATTTGATTAAAAAAAAAGACAGCAAAATCAAAAAAATAATTTTCCTGGGCTGTTTTTCTTTTTAAAAAAAAATTTCATTTTTGAAAAAATTTCATATTCATTTGGTGAAAAATTCAGATCTTATAACCGATACAGCTAAAAAATCCATTTTGGATTTTTTTTAATAAATCACGTTGATCTTTTCTGAAATTTAATTAAAAAATTTTAACTAATTAAATAAACATTCAAAACCACGAATATTTTTTGCCTTGAAAAAGCATTTATTAATATTTTATTTATTTTTTATAAATTTCTTCTTTATCAAATTTTTTTGCTCAGAGTTTTCTTTATTCTTTATTTGTTTCTGTTTGTTCAAACGTTTGACAACCAATTTCTTGCTTTTCTTTATCTTGGCTGGTGTCATATTATTTGGCACTTTGATATCATTGATTGTATTTTTCAAGTCAATATAGATTGGTATAGCAGGAGCATCAGTTGACTTGATAAACATTGATTTTATGTTGCTCTCTCCGCCAGGCAAATTTTTGATCAGTTCGGCTTTTACCGCGTTCACATTTTCGACTGCTTGTTGGACCGAATGTGTGCTCAAAAATGTGTTTACGTCCAAGACAGGACCTTTACCAGTCAAACGAATGGTGGTCGAGTTCAAAATTTTCATGACATCTTCTTTTAAATTTTTAGACCCCTCAACATCAACTCCAAATGGCATCCTAAATAAAAAATTTTCAAAATAATTTTTTTTAATTTTTTTCTATATTAAAAACCTTTTTCTTTTATGAAATTCCTTGCCTAGTTTAGACCCATTGAACAAGATTTCATGTAATCTCTTATCAGCTAGAAAAATATCAAAACTAGTGGAGAGAGTCCGTTTGGTTTCGAAGGGACGAAATTCTAGGTTGAGTTGTTTCAGTGGCAACACTTTTTTTATGATGCTATCTAATTGATTATCCTTGATTATTTTTTCATATTTACGAATTGTTTTTTCGTAGTCTCGATCTTTTTTGTCAATGTCTTTGACAATCAGGCATACCTCAGGGTTAGTATCTTCGGTAAATAGCGGATTTGGCAATTTACTTGATAAAAAAAAGATGAAAATTTTAATTTAAAAATAAAATTATTAAATTTACCATAATATAAGTTTGTCGTTTAATAAATTGGGAATTTTGTGCAAACAAATTTGTAGGGATATTTTTTTTGCTTCCGCAAAAAGTTCATTTTTTGCGGAATTTTTCAGATAAGATTGAAATTCTTCAATAGCTTTTTCCATTTTTAAATTTCTTTTTTTAAAAAATGAATTTTTACAAGTTGCATGCGCTTTTTAACATAAAATAAAATTTTCATCTAGAATTTAATTAACAATTTTGCATTAGTTAAAAATAATTTTTTTGTCTTGGCTTAAATGGAATGTTATTTAAGCAATTAATAATTAAATTTATTTAAAAAAAATGCTTTTCCATGATAATTCTCCTTTTGTTTCTTTTTCATTTTTTTTTAAAAGGAACAATTAAAAAATTATTTTTTTTCATATGGAAATTATACTAATTTAAAATGACTCTGAGTAATTTAACTATTTGGTCATTTAACATGAATAGAATATAAAATATAAAACTTTTATATTTTATAGTTGAACTAAACAAGTCTTTAATGTTAAAGAAGGACTTTAAAAATTTGAATTTAATGAAAAAAATAATTCAAATAAAAAAAAATATAAAAATCAGGTAAGAACTCGAAATAAAATGGCGTATGCTCTTCAATGTTAATAAATGCAAAGGTATGGAGTTTAGCAGGTCTGGTAAGAGTCTACACAAAAATGTTGAGCTATTTATGGGTGAAGCAGGTGCTAAAAGAATTCTTAAATTCGTAGAGATTGAAAAGGACCTCGGAGTCACTTTCTCTCGTAATCTGAAGTTCTCTACTCACATCAAATTACAGACCAACAAAGCATACGCAATTCTAGGGCAACTGAAAAGAACGTTTAGATACTGGACGATTCGTGGAAAGGTACAAATTCTTGATCCAGTTTATCCGTTAATTTAAACATTTAAACTAAATTAACACTTTATGACAATTTTGGCTAGATTAATTAGTGTAATCTAGTCTTTTATTTTTGCTATTGATGCCTTAGGCTGGTTCTCGTACAAAAATTTTTTTATTAATTCAAAAATAAATTTTTTCTAAATCAGATCTTTGAAGTTAAATTTTTTTATCTTATAAAAATAATTTTAAAAAAGTTAGTTGAGAAGTTTTAAATCTCCTTTAATAAATAGAATTTTTTTACTAATTGAATAAATTAGATGATTTTTTTTAATATTTATCTATTATTCGAAATTTTTTGGTAACCATAAAAATTGATCATGTGATCTAAATTTTTTTCAAAATAAAGACACAGTGGTGATTTGACAATTGGTTCTTAGGTAAAAATACGTAATTTAACGTTAATTTACGAAATTTTATGTAAAAAATGTAATTTTACCGTATTTTACGTAAAATTACATAAATTTTCGAAAATTAACGTAATATTACTAAATTTTACTTAAAAATTTGAATTGAATCAAGTGATTCGAATACTGAATCGCAACATTTTCAATCAATTTTTAACTTTTCAAATTTATAATTCTTTTAATTTTACGTAAAATATGGTAAATTTTTTTTTTTATTTTTTTTCAAAAATTTTATTAAGAAACGAAAAAAATGGTCTTTTTTGGGCCTTTTAGGTTTACCAAATTTTACTTAAAAAATTTGGTAAACCTAAAAGAGCACTAAATTTACGTTAATTTTCGAAAATTTATGTAATTTTACGTAAAATACGCTAAAATTTCATTCAAAAAAAAATTTCCTAAATTTCCAAAAATTAATCTGAAGATTACATTACCAATGCCGCTTTCAATTTTTTAATAATTTTAATTTTAAATCGCTATCTGACAAGAAAAACTTTAAAATAATAAATAACAAAAAGATAAAAAAAAAACTTGAATGGAAAACTTTGGACTTCTTGATTAAATTTTATATCGAAAGATATTACAGAGCCCTTTAAAAAGGTCACAATCAAATGAAAAAATTAAATATTTATTATTTTTTTATTTATTTGTTAAACTGTATCGAGCTAAAGCTCCCTTAGATTTAAAAATGAAGATCAAAAAATTTGAAAATAGAAAAGCATAAGAATAAATTAAAACAAATTTTAGTGATGAAAAGTGTTTTTTATTTTATTTATATTTTTAAAGTTTCAAAGATAAAAAAAATTGTATTTGTATTTAATATATTGTTAATTAATTTTTTAATGTATAATTTTAATAATTGGAGAAAAAATTAAAAATTTGGGCAATTGTATTCAATTTTTGTTGAAGTGAATTTAATTGTACCATTTGATTTAAAAATTAAATATAAAAATTGATGTTAATCTTTAATAAAATTGTGATCGATTGATTATTCCTAGAAGATAAAAAATATATTTAGCTTTTGTTAAAAATTGTAAAATAAAACTGCGAAATTCAAAAAAACTTTACCTTTCTTGCTTTTTTTAATATACCTAAAAAACTTTTGGATAAGAGATGTTCCAGTCCGATAATAAAGAAACGTGGACGTTCAGCCAAAGCATTCTAAGCGTTTATTATAATTATTATTTTTAATTTTTATTGATTTAAGCCTCAGGCAAAATAAAAAAAGAGTTACACATTGAAAAAAAATATGAATAAAAGAAGTTTTATTTTTAAATTATTCTACAATTCGAGAAAACTTATAAGACAAAAGATATTTTTTTAGTTATTTTTAATTTACTTGGCCATTGTTTTTTTTGGCCAACTGATTTTTTTTAAAACATTACAGTTTTTCTATTTTCCCTAGAATTGTTGTTAAATTTACCTAGAAAATCAATTAATAATACCTAATCAATTAATAATCAATTAATACATTTTTCTTTAAATAAGTTGCTTAAAGAAAAATTTCAAATTTTTCATATAAATTTTTCATATAAATTTTTCAAATTATTCAATATGGAATAAAAAATAAGTTATTTTTTATTCATATTGAATTATTTAACAAGCGTAAATAATAAATGCCTTTTTTATTGTGTAATTTCGTAACCCATTAAGCTTATGCCTTTGATTTAGCACATTATTTTTGTTAAATGTAAATTTCTGTAAATAATTTTTGAATGAAAATGTTTCAGTAGTTTGCTGATCAAAGTGTTTGTTTTCTAGATAATTATTTTTTTCCAAAATTGTTAACTTATAAAATAAACTTTTAGAAAAAAGACGTAAAAAAATTTTGAAAGAATTCTTTCAAAATGTTCAGTTTCGATTAAAGCTTAAATATTAAAATTCAAGTATTGTTATTTTGAATTCTTTGTGTAATAAAATTAAAAAATTATCAAAAATTTCAGAATTGCCGGCAAATTTTTCTTTAATTTGTCTGTAGTCTTGGACTTTTGAAAAATTAAAAAAAAATTTAAAGTCCGGGCTTGGACTTTTAAACATCTCTGCTTAAAACTTGCATTCTCTTTATCTTCTCTATCGTAATTTAAATCATCTTTTTCAGCCTTATTCCACGCTTCTAAATTCAAGAGAGGATTGAATCAAGTGATTCGAATACTGAATCGGATAATGTTCAATCAATTTTTAACTTTTCAAATTTATAATTCTTTTAATTTTACGTAAAATATGGTAAATTTTTTTTTTCATATTTTTTCAAAAATTTTATTAAGAAACGAAAAAAATGGTCTTTTTTGGCCCTTTTAGGTTTACCAAATTTTTTAAGTAAAATTTGGTAAATTTACGTTAATTTTCGAAAATTTATGTAATTTTACGTAAAATACGGTAAAATTACATTTAAAAAAAAATCTTTAATACAGTACGTTTTAAAACTAAATTCATCATCTTTCCTCTTCTTCTTACTTTTGCATGAGGAAAGGTAGAAGAAAAGAAGAGGAAAGGAAAGATGGATAATTTAGATTTAAAACGTAATGTGTTAAAAGTTTTTTTTTGTGTGATTGCAATTTAAAATTAAAATTACTAAATAATTGAAAGCGGTATTGGTAATGTAATCTTCAGATTAATTTTTTGAAATTTTGGTAAATTTGCAACACTTTGAATTTAAAAAATATATTACTTTTATGCATGCAAAAAAATGGAGAATTCTCGACTAAATCATTAATGTCATAACTCGTTTTCTTCTTTTTATCATTTTTCTCTTCAAGTTTGACTGTTTATTTTACCTTTCACTTTTTTCTTTGTTTGTTAAACTCATTTTCAATATTTTTCTATAGAAAAGTTTGATTTAAAATTTTAATGTTGAATAGAAATCACACTTACTTTCTTTACTTTAAAAACCACGCAGAGCTTTTTAAAGCTTTGACACACTTCAATAAATTGATAATTATTACACAAACATATCTGGTATGATATTGAATTGATTGGGAGGAAATTTCCAAGTATTTTTGGCTAAAAAAAACTTGAATGGAAAACTTTGGACTTCTTGATTAAATTTTATATCGAAAGATATTACAGAGCCCTTTAAAAAGGTCACAATCAAATGAAAAAATTAAATATTTATTATTTTTTTATTTATTTGTTAAACTGTATCGAGCTAAAGCTCCCTTAGATTTAAAAATGAAGATCAAAAAATTTGAAAATAGAAAAGCATAAGAATAAATTAAAACAAATTTTAGTGATGAAAAGTGTTTTTTATTTTATTTTCATTTTTAAAGTTTCAAAGATAAAAAAAATTGTATTTGTATTTAATATATTGTTAATTAATTTTTTTAATGTATAATTTTAATAATTGGAGAAAAAATTAAAAATTTGGGCAATTGTATTCAATTTTTGTTGAAGTGAATTTAATTGTACCATTTGATTTAAAAATTAAATATAAAAATTGATGTTAATCTTTAATAAAATTGTGATCGATTGATTATTCCTAGAAGATAAAAAATATATTTAGCTTTTGTTAAAAATTGTAAAATAAAACTGCGAAATTCAAAAAAAACTTTACCTTTCTTGCTTTTTTTAATATACCTAAAAAACGTTTGGATAAGAGATGTTCCAGTCCGATAATAAAGAAACGTGGACGTTCAGCCAAAGCATTCCAAGCTTTTATTATAATTATTATTTTTAATTTTTATAGATTTAAGCCTCATAGGCAAGCTAAAAAAAGAGTTACACATTGAAAAAAAATATGAATAAAAGAAGTTTTATTTTTCAATTATTCTACAATTATAAGACAAAAGAGAAAACTTATAAGACAAAAGATATTTTTTTAGTTATTTTTAATTTACTTGGCAATTGTCTTTTTTTGGCCAACTGATTTTTTTTAAAACATTACAGTTTTTCTATTTTCCCTAGAATTGTTGTTAAATTTACCTAGAAAATCAATTAATAATACCTAGCAAAAAATACTCTGTGAATAAGGAAAAATTTTAATTTTTATTCATTTTGAATTTTTTAACTAGCGTAAATAATTAAAGCCTTTTTTAATGTGTAATTTCGTAACCCATTATGCTTATGCCTTTGTTTTAGCACATTATTTTTGTTAAATGTAAATTTCTATAAATAATTTCTGTATGAAAATGCTTCAGTAGTTTGCTGATCTGTGATGTGGTTTGATTGTTTCACTCAAAAAATCATTACTGTGTTAAATTTTTTATTCGGTTCTAGTATTTTCTATTTTCTAGATAATTATTTTTTTTCCAAAATTGTTAATTTTTAAAATAAACTTTTGGAAAAAAGACAAAAAAAAATTTTTGAAAGAATTTTTTCAAAATTTTCAGAGTTTCGATTAGAGCTTAAAATTTAAAATTCAAGTTTTGTTATTTTGAATTCTTTTTGTACTAAAATTAGATCATTAGAATTTATAATTTTTTAAATATATCAAAATTAAAAGCTAAAAATAAAATTGATTTATTAATGACTTTTCGCTTTTTTTGAATTTTTTTTGATTTTTTTTTACACCTTTAAAAGAAAAAAATCAATAAATTTTTTTAAAGATCCTTTTGATTAAATTTATTTTAGATGAATAAAATTAATGCGACTGTTTTATGTGCTTTTGTATTTTTTATTTATGGAATTTTTATTTACGAGCCATTATTTAAAAAAATGGATTACAAAGATTCAAATGACATTTCATTATCCTCATGTTTATCACATGTTCCCTCTTCTGATAAATTTCACATTTTTCTAATATGGCGTGGAAATGCGTTTTCACTCATTTACCAAAAAGCCTTTGAAACAGTAGTAAAATTTCATCCAAATGCTGAAATAATGCTTTTTTCAAATGAACTAAAAGAAGACTGGTTTTCCTCTCTGAACAAAAGTGGAAATGTATTTGTAGTGCGCTACAATTTAATACAGCTTGTAAAAGGCAGGAAAGGCTGGAATTTCGCGGAAAAAGCTTTTCGAATATTAAATGGGGAAAATGTAAACAACCTGAAAGTATCAAGTAATCATTTATCCAATTTTCTTCGTCTGTTTTTGTTATATACATTTGGTGGACTTTACCTAGACACTGACATGATAGTCTTAAGGGATTTATCAATTTACAAAAATCATATTGGAGTAGATGACAAAAAAAGTTATATTTGTAGCTCAAATGTCTACTCGGCAAAGGGTGCCAAAAACTTTTCATGCTTATGCAATTGTTTGCTTTCATTTGAAAAAGATCACCCTTTTATTGGCAAAGCATTGGATACTTTCGAGTCGCATTGGTCACGACATCAAGGCTATGGCTCTGGTGGAGCTACAATGTTGATAAGTATTATCAAAGATTATCTTGATAAAGTGAATGTTATTCCAAACTATTACTGGATTTGTAATAAGCATTTGAATAGAAGATTTAGTGTTGTCTTAAAAAATAATTCAATAATTAAGGATGTAGTTAAAGATTGTTTTGTCCTACATTTATATGGAGCTGGTCATGTAAGTATGAGTATAGATAATTTTGAGAAAAAGCTTGCAGGAAGAGTTTGGAATACTCTTTTCTTTGATTAGTTTTTGATTTTAGATGATTTTTTTAAATATCAAAATCTTTAAAAAAATTTTATAATAAATAAAAAGCTTATTGATTTTTTTTAATTGAACTTTATTACTACAGAGTGATAAACTAATTAAAAGAATAATGACTGAAAAAAAAATTTCGTTTAAGTGAAAAATTATCATTAAGTCTTGATGGATAAATTCAATAAAAGTGGCAAAACTGCTGAACCAGTTTTGGCAATTTTTTTAAATTATTTTAAAAAATTCACAATTTCTATAAAAAATACAAAATGTGTTTTTTTTTTAATTTTCAAAATTGAGACAAAAAAATTATTAAAAATGGCTCTTGTTATTATTCAATAATGTTGAAAATTGAATATTTTATTTAATAAAAAAAAGACTTAAAAAATTTTAAATAAAAATTGGTTTGAAAAATAGGTATAAAATTTTTTTGAATTACAAAATGTATCCAATGTTGAAATAACATTGAAAAGCGCTATGTTTTAAATATTTTTTTCACTTACAAAAGAAAAAATAATTTTAAGTTAATATGTAAATATTTAGGTAAATATTCTTAGGCACTGTTCTATTTCACTCTTCCCTTTAATAGGCCCTAAATCAAAGTATAGATCAAGATTTTCTTCTTCATTAACTGAACTAATTCAAGTGAGTTGTTAATTTGGACAAGAAATACCAATTTCCAATCTAATGTTTTTTTGTAAATATTAAAAAAATTTCCGAAATTTTTCGAAAAAAGTGAGTTTCATGAAAATTTCAACCATCGTATCTTCCAAGAGATCCAAAGTTAATCAAGTGTAAATTTTTTAGTTTATTGAGTCAATAATCAATAAAAAAATTTTCGATGTTTTATTTTTTGTCTTTTTTTACAACAGAAAATTTTTTTTTGATTAAATAGGTGCAACAAAGTAAGTTGCACTATGCTGCATTATTTTTTTTCAATGTTATTTATAAATTTTAATTTTAATTTATAAAAAAATGAAGAATTTTTGCTCAATTTGTATTTGAATATCACAAAACCAAAAAATTATATTGCTTGTGATTTATGTGGAGACTAGCTGACGTGTTCTTTTTTTCTCTCTGCATCCCAAACTTTATAAAAAATTTTAAATAAAAACAGTTAATTAAAATTTATTTTAAAAAGATGCACTTTTTTTAAAGCGTTTATCATAAACACTTTGAATTTAATTATTTTTATTTTAAAGTTTTAAATAAAAATAAATGTAAAATTAATTTTTTAAAAAAATTTAAATTACATTTTTGAAAATAAATTATCAAAAATAATAACCAAAAAACTTCTCGGGTCTTCTAGTGTTTATTTTAAAATATAAAAATGATAAACATAAAAAAATTTGATTTTTTTTAAATATCTGATTATTGGGTTAGACCACATCATCAGGCCGATCTCGCAAAGTAGACGAGTCCAGCCATAGGGCAGCCTTTACCCTCTAAATATTAAAATTTTCATACAAAACCAAGGCTTTGCATTAGGAGCAGCTTTCGCCGACCCGTTTATTTTCCTTACTCATTAGATTACGGCACGATTTGACAGCTAACAAAAAACTCTCTCTTATAAACTAAAATAAACCAAACATTCAAGATTTTTTTTTTCAACTTTATTTCAAATTTTCACTTTCTTTCCAAAAAGATGTCTCTCTCCAAAAACAAAAAAAAATTAAATAAATTTTATTTAAATTTTAATTAACAATAAACACTTTGGAAGTACTGGTAACAAATGGTCTAATTCAAAATTCATCTGAAGAATAGGCGTCGCGGCGCCCACTTCTGCCAAAATCAAAACTATTGCAAGCAGGCTGGTAAAACTCTTCCGCAAAAAGGCTCTCATAGCTTCTGGTCTTGTCAATTTTGGCGGCGCTCTGCTTAAAAACACCGACTATTTGTCTAAAAACATAATGATCGAAGACGCTGCGCGCCGTATTCGACATGTCGAACGGCTCTTCGATCAAAATGTACTTCCACTGGGAATACTTTCCATTCTCACTTTCCAGCATGTCTCTGGGCAGAAAATTTTTAGGTATGGCCTCGCCGGTCCGGATTGAAATGACACAGTATTCAAAGTTGAATGCGGCATAGAAGTTGAGGAAGCCGGCGAACAGGTCCCCTAGCGACTGGCTATTTTGAGAGGTGAACGTGGGCAAGTCCTCGTTGAGCTTCAGCTCCGAGACATTGATGTCCACATCGAATTTGTCTGGAAATAATTTTTGAAGAACTGGCAGCACTGGTGGCTTACAAATGTTTTGTAAGTAATAAATGGTCATCAGGGTGAGCGAATAGCTTGATATGGTTTGGTGCGAGGCGTCGTTGATGTTGTGGAATTTGGCCCAGCGTTTTATGTTCAGCACTAGTGGTCGGACCCGCCAGTCTTGTTCGCTGTAGCAGCGCAGCAAATGTGTGTTGCGTATGCCGATGTGGTTGTTCAAGTTTAGGTCGCATTCAATGTTGCTTTAAAGGGGAAGTTTAAATATGGGATTTTGGAACAATGGTGCCTTTGGTTACTTGTGAGAGTCTTGGAATTTTATTATCGGCACTTTGGCCGATATGACAATCAAGTTTTTGATAAAAGCTTTAATTAATTTTAGAAATAAATATTTTTTTTAATTTATTTATTTTTACAGGCTTTTCGCAGTCCTTTGGCAATCATTTTCAGCAGATAAACAGCTTCGGTCTTTTGGTTCAGCTTGGGTTTTAATTTATTTAATTTTAATTTAATTAAAATAACAAATTAAATATTTATATACTTCTTCATGTGATATAACTAGACATATGTCCACATCGCTCTGGTTTGTGCCGAAACCGTTCGCACTCGAGCCCACTATGTACACTCCTAAATCTGAAAAAAAAATTTATTTTTAATTTAAATTTTGGTAAATTATGAGATTAATAAAATTCGATTTTTTTATTTTGTTTTCAAAAAAGTTCTTAAAACTGAATTTTAAGACACAAAAAAACAGCAAAAAGCTTAATAATCTTATTTTTCAAGAGCCTTTTAAAAAAATAGGTGAAATCTGAAAAAAAAATTTATTTTTAATTTAAATTTTTGTAAATTATGAGATTAATAAAATTCAATTTTTTTAATTTATTTTCAAAGGTAATTTTATTTAAATTTGTTTTGTTATATATTATTTAGTAACTTTATTTGGTTAGAAATTCAAAAAAATCTGTTTGATAATTTTTTCCCCAAAATTCCACAAAAAAGTGATTTGAGGATATTTTAATTAGTAAAAAATGTAACTTGAAAAACTATCAAGTGATTAAAAAATTAATGTCAAAATGAAATTTACAAAATTATTATCGAAAATTTAACAAGGGATCAAATGCTATTTTTTAATAAAAGAAATTATTGTTAGTTCTTAAATTAAGAAACTATCATTAAAAGAAGTTTGTTAGTTTTATTGACATCTCAGTCTTTACTTTTGTGTTAAAAATCAACATAATCGCTTCCTCGCAGAACAAAAATACTACTTTTTTAAATTTAAAATATTTTGATGACCATCAATATATTAAATTTATTATTATTTATTATTTACAAGTCAAGGCTGAGGCCTATTGCCGACCACTTGCTCAGTGACCCGTAAAATAAGGGGTGCTCTATTAAAATTAAATAATCACATAAAAAAAAGAAAAATTAAAATAAAAGAAGTCATATAAAATTAAAGTTATTTTAAAGAAAAA
Source organism: Brachionus paranguensis (assembly GCA_016802215.1). Taxonomy (NCBI): domain Eukaryota; kingdom Metazoa; phylum Rotifera; class Eurotatoria; order Ploima; family Brachionidae; genus Brachionus; species Brachionus paranguensis. Next base: position 1,259,062 of record JAESIX010000007.1, read on the forward strand.
AGTAAAAAAAAACTAAAATTTATCATATGAAAAAAAATAATAATAATAATTAATATTATAGCCCTTTAAATGCCGATTAGTATTTAATTGCCCAAAACTTGAAAAAATTTACTCTTATAAGGAAAAAGTTAAAATTTAATTAGCAGTAGAAAATTTTATGTAAATTCACGTAAATTTACCTTTGTAAAGTTTTTGAAATTAACCAAAATTCATTTAGCCGGCACAATAACTATCTGGAATTGCAAAAAATTCATCTGGCAATGATCACTACTGCATGGAACGGCAAAAATTCAAAAATTACTTAATTTAAAATAAAAGTCCAAGTCCGGACTTAAAAAAAAATTTTATAGTCCAGACTTGGACACGGCTCAAGACTTGTGACTTTTAAAAAATTCTGATTTTGTCTTTAAGTAAAGATAAATTTCAAAGCAAATTATTTGATTTCATTTGATCTTTCAAAATTGGAACTTCCAATCTTTGGTCTTATGAGATGAAATTGTTTAAATTGTAAATAAAAAAATTTGAGTAGTTTTGATCAGAATTTTTTTGTGTGTGAAAATCAATTTTTTGGTTGTGGTAACCTTATTTTTGGCTGTCAAAAGATTTTCCCCAAAATTCACAATGCCATTTTATGCTAAAAATCATAAATTATCAAGTTCATTAAAAGGTCTGAGGTGCATTTGCTTGGCTACTGACTCCGATAAGAAAAAGAAATTCACAACTAACTTTTTTGCTGATATTTTTTTAAATCGAAAGTCACTGATAAACTAAAAATTCAATATCAATTATTTTGAGAGAAATTTTTTTTAATTTTTTGCATTTGTGAAAACTATCAAAAACTAAAATTCAGTTTAGCTTTTTTTTTTGTAGTAGCTGGTCAGAGGTGGTCAAAAGTCAAATTTGACTTTGAAAATTTTTTTTTAATAATTTTTATGAAATTTCTTAAATAAATCATTAACATTTTGGGCTTTTTGAATTTTCATACAAACCTTACAAAAATTACCAAAATAAAATTCTTTTTCATTTCTTTTTCAAATTTATAAAATGGGGGTTTTTGAACATTAATGATGAAACAAAATATGTTTCACTAAATTCAACAAAAAAATTAATTTTAATTAACATTTTAATTATTTAATAAAAAACAAAAGAAATATCAACATTCTGAGATTTATTTTTTTCGTTTCTATGATCTGTTCTAATAGGAATTTTTTTTTTTATTTGTAAATTTATTTTGTTTAAATGTTAAATTCTTTCATCGCTACTTAAATAATTCTGAAAATTAAGTATGGCAAAAAAATTAATTTTCAATTCTAAATTAAGTTTTAAACGTCTTATTGAAAAGGATAATTATTGATTTGAGAAATAAATTTAATTGTACCATAATTATTATAATAATAATTTTTTATTTGTTTAAGCCCCATAGGCAATACGTATAAAAAATTATGAAGAGTTTAAAATAAAGATTTAAAATTTACAATTAAGTTATTCAGTTTAGACATTTAAATAAAAAATTAAAGTCATTATACAAGTAAAAATAGTCTTGATTAGTTCTCATTTAATAATTATTATGAAAGAGAAAGGAAAATGATTTTAAGGCTAGCTAATATAGATGCTGGCTCCTGAGGTTAGGTTGTTGGCACTAATGCGAAATTTTCGTACAATTTGATTTAAAATAATCAATTAATTACCAAATAATTCTTCAATTTTTTTAATTAAACTGGACTGTTAAATGAAACACTTTTTGTTTCACCTTTTAAACTCACAGAAAAATCTCTAGTAAAAAATCCACTTTTTTATTAAGAATGTAAATTTTGTATTGGAATTTTTTGTATGAATATTCACAATGCCACATTTTGACATTTTTTTCTGGCATCTTGAAGTTGATGATCAATTCAAAATAACATTTCAATTCAAAAAGTTTATCTTTAGATATTAAAATAAATCTTTGATTTAATTAAAATAATTTAAATGTAACATGATTAACATGCTATGTAGATTTAAAAAACAAAAAAATTTTCTCAATCCATTGTTAAAATCGATTTCTATATTTAAATGTGTTAACTGATTTTTTGTAAAGTTTTTTGAATTTGTTTATTTCAAAAGTATTTGTATCTAGCATTCAAATTAAATTTAAAAAAGAAATTCAAATGAACTTTACAAAAAATCAGTAAAATAAATAAAAAATCGATTTTATCAATGGATTGAGAAAATGTTTTTTCAAATTAATTTTTATTTTTTAAATCTACATAACATGTTAATCATGTTACATTAAACTTATTTAAATTAAATCAAAGATTAATTTTAATATCTAAAGATAAACTTTTTGAATTGAACATCAACTTCAAGATGCCTGAAAAAAATGTCAAAATGTGGCATTGTGAATATTCATTCTTATATAATATTCATGATTATTTTTATTCTAAATTCATTAATAAATTACTTATTGATGATCTACAGTTAGATTTTGTCTTATTAAAAAGAAGAATAAACAATAATATTAATTTAATTTTCATAAAATTTTGTAATATTTTTTCTAATTTTGATATTAATTTCAAAAAACTAATTTTTTGTTAATTTTTGCTAATTTTATAAATTCTTATATGCTTTTTTTTTATTAATAAATGAGCTCAATCATCCCTTTATGGGTTTTGACCTTTGGTCTCTTTGGTTGAGTTGAAATATATACAAAAAATTCCAATACAAAATTTACATTCTTAATAAAAAAATGGATTTTTTACTAGAGATTTTTCTGTGAGTTTAAAAGGTGAAACAAAAAGTGTTTCATTTAACAGTCCAATTTAAAGAAAAAAATTGAAGAAATATATTATATTATATTATATTATATTATATTATATTATATTATATTATATTATATTATATTATATTATATTATATTATATTATATTATATTATATTATATTATATTATATTATATTATATTATATTCAGAGTTGTTCAAAAGTCATAAAGTTAAAGTCAAGTTAAGTCTTTTGACTTGACTTTAAATTTTTTTTTTGAAAAAAAGTTTTTATAGTCTAACTCAAACAAAATTAGCATGAGGTTTATTTATAAAAAATAAAAAAATTGAAAGCGACTTCTCTTAACGTTTTCAAAAGACTTTTTTTCAAAAAAAAAATTTTTTGAAATTTTTCTTCAACTCAAGTCTCTGACTTGACTTTCAAAAGACTTTAAAAATACTTTTTTTTTTGACTTTTGCACAAGTCTGATTATATTATATTATTTAATTTAAATTAAATCAAAGATTTATTTTAATATGTAAAGATAAACTTTTTGAATTGAAATGATATTTTGAATTGATCATCAACATCAAGATGCCTTTTTTCAAGCTATTTTAAACAACTAACTGTTGCAAGTGAGCGAAACATCTTAAATTATTTGAAGTGACTTTCTCATTAATTTTATGACTTATGAAAAAACTAAAATTTATCCAAAAAATTCGAACTACCCTGAATAATTTTTCCAAGACCCCAAAAATTTATCTTTTAGAAAATTTTTTTTAAAAATACAAAAAAAATTTAAATTTTGAAATAGAAAAAAAATTACATGGAAAAACGTGTTTAAACATGTGGTAAAGAGCTTCCTTGAGTTGAATTTTGCGTCTGAAGCAGTCATGACTTTGTACATTTACATTAAAGTAATCAAACATGGCTTTGGTGCACTTAAAAATAAATTTAAACTGTGGTCAAAGCGAACACTGCGAGCATAAACCTTTGAATACTGGTCGAGCATTGACGCACTGTTGCTGGCCAAGTGATTAAATGAGCCGGCACACGCGCTCAGACTAGTGCCCGGCTGTGCACTCGCCACCTCGTTTCTGAACCGCTTGGAACTTTTCGCCTCCACTCTGTCCACACCATTCCTGGCATCAAAATTGTTCGGAGTCCTCTTCATTTTCTAAAATTCATAATAAAAAAATTTGAAAAAAAATTTTTTTTAATTAACATGCCATCTAGTCAAAACGTCAGGTTATTTTTGCACATCAATTCTGTATTAAAAGAAAAAATATAATTTCACAGTTTATAAATATATATATGTGCGTGTGTGTGTTGAAAAATTTATTTATTTTTTTTTGTTGGGATTAAATAAAATATAAAAAAAAAATTTTTCTTCTTAGAGTTAAAATGGCGCTTCAATCGAATGCGGCGCTGCTAGACGAGCTAATGGGCAAGAATAGAAATGTTGCGCCGGGCGCGTCTGTCAACCAGGTCAAGTTCACAGATGACGAAGTGTGCAAGTATTATCTAGTTGAATTTTGTCCGCATGATTTATTTGTAAATACACGTGCTGATTTAGGACCTTGTACAAAGATACACGACGACGAGCTCAAAAAGCAGTACCTGAAGAGCAGTCGGTTTGGCCGCCTCGGCTACGAGGAAGAGTACGAGCGCTTCCTGCGCAGCCTGCTAAACGAGGTGGAGCGCAAGATAAGACGTGGCAATGAGCGTCTTCAACTCACACAGGTGGAGCCCACACCGGACAAAGTAAGACACTTCACAATCAACTTTTTTTCTATTTCTTTAAAAAAAGTTAAAAACTTGGTTAAGTTATTTCTTTATTTGCAGCTGCTACATTTTGTTTTACAGCGAAAAAAAATTTTTTAACTTTTGAATTTTTTTTTAGAGTTTTTTTCAAAAAATTAAAAAAAAAAATTTTTAAATTTTATTATTTTCAAAAAATTCTTAAAACTGAATTTTAAGACACGAAAAAATTTTTTTTTTAATTTTTAAATCTTTTATTTTCAAGAAAATTCTTAAAACTGAATTTTAAGGCGCCAAAAAACAGGAAAAATCTCAATAATTTTATTTTTCAAGAGTCCAAAAAAAAAATAGGTGAATATTTTTTTTTTTTTGGACTGAAACTTGTTCAGCAACATGTACCAGTTAATACCAGAATTTTCAAAAAATTTTAATTTTTTCAATCTAAATCCACCATGCCTCATTACTTCTCGTGATTTAAAAAAATAAAAAACTATACTAAATTGTATTTTTTAAGATAAATTTTCATTCTAAAACTCATTCTGCAAAATTTATCATCCAAATTTAGTCTCTGAACAAACTCTGCAATTCTGCAAAAATTTAAATTGCAGAGTTTGATACAAATTTTTTAGAACTAGTTTCAAACTCGAACAAATTTTTTTTAAAATTTTTACTTTATTTTCCAAAATGTACAAAAATCAAATTTTTTTAATATTTTATTTGTAATTTTAAAAATTCTGACTGAGTCGAAAATTGTTGCATTAAACACTGAATGAAAGATCATATTCAGTGCAATTTTTATTTATTTATTTAACTGAATTAACCTCCATTTTGGAGAAGTAAATTTAAAAAAGTAAAAAAAAATATAAAATTTTAAATAGATAAAACAAGAATAGAATAAAAAATTGATCTCTTACTTTAAATTTCCTTAATCATGTTTTTTATTTATTCAGTGTTTATTTCCTTCAGGTTACAAAAAAATCAAGAAAAATAAAAGTAAAACAAGTTAAAATAAAATCATTATTTAGTTCAAACAATGCCTTTAAGGGGCTGTTAAAAGTAAAATTTTGAAAATTAAATAGAAAAAATAAGTATAAAAATAAGACAAAAAATGGCATTTTATTAAAACATAGAATGAAAAAAACATCGAATTCAATTTCCGTGTAAAAAATATAGAATGTCGAATTTAAAAAAATCTTTTTTTAAAAAAAAAGGTTTTTTTTTATTATTTTTTTAGTAATAAATGACTTACTTAATTAAACATAATTTGTTTAATCTTTAACTAGAATTAAATTTATATGAATTTTTATCTGAAGTAAAAATTAAATAATCAATATTTTGAAATTTTGCAATTCTAAATTTAACTTTGTTTCGCAGTAATATTTTTTAATAAAAATTAAATATAATTTAAAGTTTTTTTTTGAGCCATAATTTTGGTAACTCAATCTTGAAATTGAATTGTCTTTAAAGTTTTCAAATAAAAATTTTGGGAAATCAATTAAAAGTAAATTTGAAAAAAAAAAAAAATTTTTTTAATTTAAAATATTAAACATTTAATGTTTAATTAAATAAATGAATAAAAAACTTATTTTATCATTGTTATTGAGATTTTAATCAATTAAGTTTTGATCATGTGACCATGATCATGAACTTCAAGTCGCCTTCAAAATATCATTTCGATTCCAAGACTTTATCTAAAGAAATTAACATTAATCTTTAAATCAGTTTAAAAAATTTAAATGTAAAATGTTTTTCATGTTATGTAGATTTTAAAAAATAAAAAAAAATAAAATTTTAAAACCAGTCGATAAAATAATATTTGTTAATTTAATTTAATAAAATTATTTTTTAATAAGTTTATTTTGAATTTTTTAGAAAATCTTTCAAAACTGTTGAAAGTGAACATAATCCCGCGGCATCCATTTGAACATAATTCTTCTCATACTAGATACAAATACTTTTTAAATAAAAAAAAAATTAAAAAATTATTTAAAATTTTTTAATATTTTACATTTAAATTGTTTAAACTGATATCTCAAGATAAAGTCTTTAAATTGAAATGATATTTTGAATTGATCAACAACTTCCAGATGCCAAAAATAAGGCTTTCAGGGTGTTGTGAATTTCGAATGCAAATTGAACGAAAATTCTCCATCTTTTGATAAATTTAAATTAAAGTTAATAATAAAAAGTAGAAAAAATAATTTTTAAATAACCTTTTTTTTTCTAAAATAAATTTTTTTTAAATTTTTTTATTTAAATCTAATCAATAATCTATTTAAATTTTGTTGATGCTTTACATTTTGTCTTTTTTCCATAAGAAAAATTATTTTAGGTAAAAAGGCGCAAAAAAGTATGTTGCAGTATTTTTTCTAATATTTTTTACAAACTTTAATTTTAATTTATCAAAAAATGAAGAATCTTTGTTCGATTTGCATCTGAAATTCCCAGTACCGGGCTTGAGTAATTTCTGAAAAAAATTCAAATTTGAAGTGTTGATTTTTTAAAGGAAAATTAAAATAGACAGATTCCAAAAGTAAAAATTTTTCAAAAAATTAAAAAAAAAATTTCCAAATTGGGTGACCGTGAACAAAGTTGCTTTTTTAACACAGAAAGATTCTTTCTGTGTGTCTTGGTGCTTCTTCTAATTTGCAATAAAATTTATATTACAGTGACTAACTTTTTGTCTTAGAGACACCCGCTGGACTCGAAGCGAGAGCGGGCAGCGGAGCTCAAGGAGAAAATAAACGCTTTGATCAAAGAAGCAGAGAGTCTGGGCGAAGAGGGCCGCATAGAAGAGGCGCAGCGCACTCTGGACAAATGCGAGGTGTTCAAAAGCGAGTACAAAGGCCTCGAGATGGTAAGTTCCTATTGTCTGGTCACACCGATCTAACTGTCTTTTAGCAGCTAGACCTGGCGTTCAACAATGCCGACAACAAACAGATGGAAGTGTGCAACATCTGCGGCTCGTTTTTGATCATAAACGACGCCCAGTCCAGGATCGAAGAGCACAACATGGGCAAGCAGCATCAGGGCTATGCGAGGCTGCGCGCCGCCTGGGAGGAGATCAGAAAAAAGCGGCTGGAAGAGCTGGAGAAGCGGGAGAAAGAGAGGGAGATGCGCGAAAAAGAGAGGGAGAGAGAGCGCGACAGACACCAGAGGCATCGGCGCGACAGGCGCAGCAGCAGGTCGCCGTCAGGCCGCCAGTCCGCCAAGCGGAACGGCTCGGAGCGCGACAAACGCCCCGACCACCGCTCCAAGAGAACTAGGTCCAGGTCTAGAAGCAAGGAGCGCAAGATGCTCAAGGCCGAGAACGGCTCTGACGAACTCAAGAGCAAACAGATTGAGAAAGAGACTGACGAGTTTTTGAGCCTCGTCGACAATCTTGTTCAGAAGGTGCCCAGAGATGACGAAAAGGAAGAGGGCGAAGCCGACGATGATTAATTAGATTGACTAAAAAGTGTAAACTAAAACTCTTTTAAAACAAATAAAATGATTTAATTTTTTGTTAGTTCTAAAAAAATCCAAAAAAAATCAATAAATATGTAATAAAAAGAAGATGATGATAAAATAAATGTTTGATCTCTCTACTACGCCACCACTACTGTTTTAGGTAAAAAAATTATTTTTTGTTGTCCAAAATGAGTTGTTTTTTTTTTTAATTTAAAAAAAAAGAATAAAATTCTAAGATCAAAGGCATCAAATCCTTTGATGCGAACTGTATTTATCTTTGACCATTTGTTTTCCACCATTTTACAGGTAATTCAAATTAAAGCAAACTTTTGTCAAATATTTTTGAGAAATTTTGAATTTTTTTTTCTACCCATTTTAACAATTATTTTCAAATTAATTAAATTGAGTTTGACTAATTTTAAAAATTTGCCAATGTCAACTTGAGAGCAGAAAAAAAATTTCAAATTGAAATAAATTTTTTGCCCACATTCTAAGAACTGTTCTGCAAAATAAATCAACTGATTCAAACTTTGTATCACTCAATTTTAGTTTCTGCAATAATTCTGCAATTTAGAATCTAATGATTTGCAGAATTGCAGAGTTTTTGCAGAGTGTAAATTTGGGTGACACAAAAGTTGTATCAGCTGATTCAAACTTTGTTTCACTCAATTTTAGTTTCTGCAATAATTCTACTATTTAGAATCTAATGATTTGCAGAGTTGCAGAGTGTATGTAGATTTGGGTGACACGAAAGTTGTATCAGCTAATAAATTTTGCAGAATAATTCATTGACTCGAAGTAGAAAAAATTATTTCGATTTAAAATTTTAGTGTTCTGCTTCAAAATTCACAATGCCAAAAAATTTCACCAGAATTTGGATTTAATCTAAATTGAATCTGAAATGGAACTTTTAAAATTTTTCTTTGAAATCACTCTCTTTTCCATTTCGATTAGAAGTTTGTTGAATCAGATTTACAATTAAAGTATTTTGCAAAAAAGATAAAAAATTGAATAATTTTTTTTAATCTGCATGTTATTAATAATGTAAAAAAATTAAATTAAAATTTATTCAATTTAAATTTCCCAATCTGCTTATGGAAAACCCATTAATACCAAAAATTCAGGGGGGGGGTCAAATATTTTCAACCCTAATTTAATAAACAATATTTTTCCCTGATATTTCTTTTATGGACCTTTTATGTGTCAATAAATCACAAAAATTTAGAATTTTTGAACTTGAATTTTTATTTTTTAAATAAAATAAAAATTTGATTTTAAAATCATGGGCAATAAAAATTTTGTTTTATGGAATCTAGTATTTGCCCACCCGTGAGATTAAATTATTTAAACAGATTCTGAAAATAGAGAATATTTTGAAAGACTTAAAGATTATACTTTTTTCAATTTTTTAGTTATTAGTAACAATATTAAACAATATTGATAAATATTTGATATGGGTGAAATTTTTTTAAAGAGTCAAAAAATTTAAATAAGAAACTACTGATTATTAAAATTTAATTTTTTTTATAAAATTTTTTCAATTTAATTTTTTCTCAGATTATCATAAATAACTTTATCAATAAATTTTTGGTCATTCAGGCTATATGAACATTTCAACTAAAATTTTCTCATTCTTATAAACAATAAAATTTTGATTTATCTTTATTAAATTGAAAATTCAAAGGAGTAAAGTCCTTTGAGTGAAAAAACAAACAAAAACCTTTTGTTAATTATAAAAAAAATAATTTTTGATTGTAGAAATGAGACCATTGACCGAAGAGGAGACAAAAAATTTTTTTGAAAAACTGACCAAATACATTGGCGACAATGTAAAACTACTCTTGGACAGATCGGACGGCTTGTACTGCTTTAGATTGCATAGAGACAGAGTGTATTATTGCAAAGAAGATATAATGAAAAAAGCTGCCCACTTTCCAAGAAAAGAACTGATCAGTTTTGGCACATGCTTTGGAAAATTTTCAAAAACTAAAAAATTCCGCCTAAACGTGACCGCTTTAGACTTTCTGGCACCATATGCCAAACACAAAATTTGGGTCAAGCCTAGCGCTGAACAGCAATTTTTGTACGGTCATCATGTAATGAAATCCGGACTGGGACGCATCACTGACGACACTACACAATACCAGGGAGTCGTTGTTTACTCCATGTCAGATGTACCTCTTGGCTTCGGAGCCAGTGCCAAATCTACAGCAGAGTGTAGACATGCCGATCCGATGAGCATTGTTGCTTTTCATCAGGCAGATATCGGCGAATATTTGCGCTCAGAAGCAAATCTTATATAATTTTAAATAAAAAAATAAAAAATATTTTTTTTTATTTTTATTTTAAAAAAAATTAATTTAATGAAGTAGAAAAAATTTATTGATAGTTTGGATGAGGACCACATTTTGGGGTTCCAACTATTTGTTTGGTATCAGTTGATGATTGATAGTTAATGCTCAAGTCACATGATCGGAACTAAAAATAAAAATAAATTCAATTTTAATTCAATTTAAATAGAAAAAATGAAATTAATTTACCAAATATTTGTAGTCCAAATCTTGGACCAAAAGATCAAGAGTAAAATGGTAGTTGTTGTTTGTTACTTGTAGATTTCTGACAGTCAAGACAGTGTATTGACCTTGGATTTGGGTGTATGGGGCCATTTTTGGGGCAGCCCATCTGGCCAAATCTTGAACATCCTCAGTAATGGCGAACTTGGCCAAGGACAAAGCTTGGACCGCAACTAAAAGACTAAGACAAATGGCTACAAATTTGAACATTTTATGATTTGATTCACTTTTTTTTATTTTGATCAAAAAATATTCCCTTTATATATTCGAGGCTGCATTAAATTGGAAACCAAAACAAATGTTGGTTATAAAATCAATGTATGTCTCAAAAATGAGATTTCTTATCTAGGTTTTTATTAATCATTTGTTCAATTTATCTCTATTTCAATCAATTTTTCTAAACTATTAATTTAAGAATTTTAGATGCTTATAATATTCTTATATTATGCTTAGTGGATGATGTATCAAACACAGGAGTGAGCCTAAACCCCTTTATCATACGGGAACAAAAAAATCACATGGTGAATTTTACATGATTAAATGGCATCTTGAAGTTGATGATCAATTTATAAAATTAACAGAAATTAACAAAAAATTAGTTTTTTGAAAATAATATCAAAATTAGAAAAAACATTACAAAATTTTATGAAAATTAAATTAATATTATTGTTTATTCTTCTTTTAAATAAAACAAAACTAACTGTAGATCATCAATAAGTAATTTATTAATGAATTTAGAATAAAAATAATCATGAATATTATATAAGTATGAATATTCACAATGTCACATTTTGACATTTTTTTCAGGCATCTTGAAGTTGATGTTCAATTCAAAATATCATTTCAATTCAAAATCTTAAGATATTTAAAAAAATCTTTGATTTAATTGAAATAATTTTAATGTAACATGATTCACATGTTATGTAGATTTAAAAAACAAAAAAATTTTGAAAAAATATTTTCTCAATCCATTGTTAAAATCGATTTTTAATTTATTTGTGATTTTTTGTCAAGTTTATTTTCATTTTATTACTTATTTGGAATTTATTATTTGAATTTAATTTGAATGCTAGATACAAATACTTTTGAAATAAAAAAATTCAAAAAACTTTACAAAAAATCAGTTAACACATTTAAATATAAAAATCGATTTTAACAATGGATTGAGAAAATATTTTTTCAAAATTTTTTTGTTTTTTAAATCTACATAACATGTTAATCATGTTACATTAAAATTATTTCAATTAAATCAAAGATTTTTTTAAATATCTTAAGATAAACTTTTTGAATTGAAATGATATTTTGAATTGATCATCAACTTCAAGATGCCGATTAAATAGCGATTTTAGTTTAAGTTTTTTTATGAAATATTTTATTATTTTTTAAGGTTTAGGCAACACAAAAAATGATTAATAAAGGATTAAAAATAATTTTCTTATTTATTTTACAAATTAAAGGATAAAAGGCAATACTGAAAAAATCAAAAATTCAAATTTTGGATATTTTTTTAAAGACTAGCTGGATGCAAAAATATCAAAAATTTGAAAATGATACAGTTCTAACGATATGTATGTCAGTTCAAAGTCTTAATGGATATTATACTAAAATTGGTCATATCTTGGTCATTTCTTGAGAATTTTTTAACAATCGAAATTGAGATGACAATTAAAAAAATCCTAGCTTGATCATTTAATGAAAAATCATTTTTATAGCCCTTAAAAACATAACATTAGGAGTTGTTGCTGTATGAGATTTATTTAAATAAAAAAAAATTAATCTTGTAAATTTGATGATTTATAGATCACAAATTTTACTAGAAAAATTGATCTCGTAAATTTTATGAACAAAAAATTTAATTCTTTTGATTAATAATAAAAAAATAAAAAAATGTATAAATTAAAATTAAGTTAGATAATTTTTGTTTTTATTAGTTCTCAGATAAAATTTCTTCGTCATTTTCAATAATTGAAGGTTCGAAAAGAAACATCAATAGATCCCAGTATATCCAACTATTTTTCGACTGCTCCAAGGAAAATGCCTTTTGCTTGAATAAAATATAAAACTTCTTTTAACTTTCTTCTACTTTTGTTCAACAAATGTCAAGAAATCGCTACGAAGAAAAAAAATAAAAGAGGAATATTTGATTTTAAACAAAGTAATAAAAGTTAATTGATAAAATTTTTCCGAATGTAAAATGAAAATCTACTTTTTTAAACAAATTTTAATGAGCTTAAAAAGGGCCGATACGTTTAAATTATTATTTTTTGAATAAGTAATTGAAAAAAGTAAATACTTTTTTTTTAATTAATTGTAAAAATTTAAAAGTAAAACATTTATTGAATTTATTTAAAAAATATCAAAAAAACAATTTATTTTTAAATTCATTATCATATTCAAATTCGTTGCCACTTTCACCCTTTAGAGAAATACAAACATTTGTTTAAGTCGGCTAATTCTTAATGAATTTTAGGACTCATTCCTTAACAATGATAATATATTTTAACAAAATAAAAATATAATTTATTGTACTTTATTAATTTTTTTCTAATTGTAAATCTATATGGAAAATATTTTATTTATATCAAGATAAGAAATAAAACCGAGAAAAATGAGCGATCTGAATAATGTGACAAAAAAAATAAAAATTTGAAGATCTGTCATATTTCGTTTTAAAGATGTTTTTGGATAATTTTGACCAGCTAAAAAAATATAACAAAGCGTCGGTTTATTTATTTATTAAATTAAATTAGCCTCCTATTCGGAGAAGTAAATTTTAAAAAATTTTGAAAGAAAAAAAAAATAAGAAAATTAAAAAAAAATGTTAAATTTTTACACATAAAAAAGTTATATAAAAAGAAAAAGGAATAAATAAAATAAGAAAAGACCAAAAAAAAGAGCTCCACTTATTCATAATTTTTTATATGACCGTTCTTTAGAAATGATATAATAAATGTTTATGGATTCATGAATAACCAAATACAGTTTCGATTAAATATTTAAAAAATTATATTTTTTTACGTAAAATTTCTTAAATTTACGTATTGCTCTTTAAGGAAGTTTAACAATTCTTTAGCCCACTTTACATTTCGGTCACACACTAAGCAATATGTGACCGGAATGCTTTTGTTTGCCAACCGAATCCAATCATTCTTATCTGTAAATCCATTATCTTTTCTAGTTCGCTTGAGACTGTTAGTACTTATTCTACTTTCGATTCAATAGTCGTTGAGAAAGCATATGTGGCTAAAGAAACAGTCGTTTTACCAAGAAAATGAGGAATGCCAAAGAAATCAACAACTCAGGTGAAATAACAAAGAAAAAATTAATCATTTTTTTTTAAATTTATATATTTTATCTTAATTAAATTTTTTTGTTAAGCAATTAATTCATTTTGTCATTTAAATAAATATTTTTGTCACTAAAATTATTTTATTTTGTCAGTGCAAAATTATTAATTAGTCATCTGAACAAATATATTTGTCAGCCGTTTAGTTTTTTTGTCAGAACAATTAGTTTTTTTTAGTCAGCTAAAATATATTAAATTAGTCACCACTTTTAGTTATTTTTGTCATCTTATAAAAATTAAATTTGTCACCCCCAAAAAATATAAGCCCTTTATCTCTAGTACCTGGAGTATAAAGCTCAATGCTTGATTTTTTACCACTAGATTCATCAAATTATTAATAAATTTTACAAAAAATTCCTATTTTTTTTATTTATTAATTTTGATCCAATTAAGGCCAATTGGCAATATTAATGATAAAAAATTAGAAAATTTATCTAATTATAAATTAATAAATTATCTTTTGTTTTTTTTCTTAAATTAATGTATCAGAAGCAAAAAAATATTAAAAGTACTTCTAAAATTATTTAAAAGGAAAATTTTAAAAACTAAAATAGTCTGAATTAAATTCTATTTTCATTTTTCCAACCAAGATTACATTGAATTCTTATTTCACAGCCCTTCGAAAAAAATTTTCTTGCCTCAAATAATATTTTTATATCAATTATAAATGTGTTAAATAAAATTAAGAAAGATAAAAAAAAAGTATTTTTATTTCAATTTAATAAGAATGTTAGACCAACTTTTTTAAAATAAATTAGTCAGACTAAAATAGTGATCAGTATTGCAGCTATATTTGCGTTGATTTAACCATATTTGATTTACCAATGTGTCTTCTATTACCAGGTAATTAATAAAGTATTTATAGACCGCCATCTCAAAACCCGATTTTAATAATGTTTGCTTAATAAAATCTTAAACCAAATATTCATAAAATTATCTTTAAAATACCTCTGAATCATTCAAAAATGAATTTTTGGTTCCGGTTATTGATTTTATGGAATTATGTGAATAAAACATGCCAAAAAATAAATGATCCAAATGAACCAGAGAGCAGTGACTCTCTACAGAAAAGTACTTAAGTCCATTTAAATTTTCGAAATGCTTCTCGTCAAGGCTAAACAGGAAATTTGTCTTTCTAAAATTTAATATTAAAAATTGCAAATTGGTCAAATTTCTAAAGCATCCTTGGTCCAAAGATTCAATGTCTCTAATTTCCAGTGCTTGCAAATTTTGAAAATTTTTTTCAACAAGGCAAACATTGAGACACCTCAATACCAACATTTTCAATTCTGGTAAAAATATGTTCTTTAAACAAACACTTGATTGAATTGGTTCAGCTGAGCTTAAGTCCAGAAATTCCAAATGGCGCAATTGGAATAGAAAATCAAATTTGATCACGTGATTATTTTGAATTGTCAAAAATTTTAGCTTTATCTGGTTGACAACTGCCACTTGATCTATTTTTCTTAATTTATTTGACCGTAAATTCAGTAGTTTCAATCTTTGAAGTTGTCCAAAGCAATTTGGGTGCAGGGTTTCGAGTGAATTTTCACTCAAGTCCAAGTGTTGCAGCTTACTTAGTCCATCGAAAAAAAATTCGGTGATTTTTTTTATTTTATTTTTTGAAAGATTAAGTATTTTTAGATTATTCAAATTTGAGAAGCACTTGTCCGAAATGGTACCAATTTGATTATTGTCCAATTTTAGTTCGATTAAATTTTTGAGCGGAAAAAAAGTGTCACCATAAATATTGCTAATTTTGGTATAATTAACCTCCAATTTTTTAAGATTGTTCAAACCATTGAAAACATTATCATCTGTGCCTTTAATGTAGTACAAAACTAATGACTCCAAGTTGGTTAAATATTTAAAAGTTCCATTATTCAGGTATCCATTAAAATTCAGTCTTAACTCCTTTAAGTCGCTTAGACTTTTATAAAAGTCGAAGCAGGGAATTGTATCTACAAAATTTATATTGAGATAAAAAGTATTTATTGATGAACAGTTAGTGAATTTTTCAATGATGTCCAAACTCTTGGTATTTAAATTTTTCCAGTTATTAATACTTAAATTCAATTGTCTATTTTTTTGGAGTCTGGCAAAATCAATCACTAGCGAATCATGATTATACTCAATTTTAGTCTTCAACATGCATGCAATCAAATAATTCTAAGATAAGAGAATAATATTTTAGAAAATAAATTTTTTTTCCAGATAAAATAAATTTTTTTTTAAATAAAAATTTTGACAAAAAATTTATTTTATCTGCTTTGAGTCGAAAATACTTCTAAAGAGCTGAATTTTTTTTCCCGCAATGAATAACAATTTTGGTCAAATAAACTTTTTCTAGAAAATTTAAAAAATTAATACAAAATTTTTGATTTAAAAAAATTACTCTAATTCCGATGTTATTTGCTTATCAATTAGTTGATTGATAATGATTAAATAACCAACATTTTTTTGGTTCTGGGTCCATGCTAGGGTTTTATTTGTTTGTGAAGTGATAATTGTTGTATTTGGTATGAAGAAGCAAAATTTATAAGGACCTATTGGGAAGTTTTTTAAATTAAACTGTCTCAATTGTTCAACAGTGGATAAAAGTTTTTGTTCAATGTTATTTGAATAAATAATATTCTTGTTGACATTTTTGATGTGATTAGTGATTTGTTTGGCCACATTATCAAAAAACGATAGCAAAAACTTTTCGGAAAGCATTTGATAAAGATCCATTCTACCATTTAATGTTTATTTTTTTAGAGAAAATTTTGGTTCTGATTTTTAAAAGGGCACAAAATTAAACTTTAAGAAAAAAATCTTTGGACCATGACGCTCAAACTTTAAAAGTGGATTTAATCCTGAAAAAATCTCTGACAAATTGACCTTTCACTGGTGTTTTTAGTTGTCTTTTCATAGGAAATATCAACAGTTTTAAATAGCTAATATTTGAATGGGGCACCAATGGGCATCTAATTGATCAGTATCATAAAGAATAAAATCTTAAAAATAATTGAACATTAAATGCAGATGACAAGAGGATAAAAAATAAATTTTAAAAGAATGTAAAAGAATTTCAATTTAGTACATTTTAATGACAGTCTAATATAATTACAAATAAAAAAATTACACTTTTTTAATTACATTTATTTAAAATCTTATAAAATTACAGTAAAATATAATTACTAATATAAAAGTTATAAAGCTACTATTTCTTTTTTTTCTCCCATTAAAAAACTAAGTTTGTTAACTAAGTCCTTTAAATCAATTAAACCAGAACTGAAATCATTTAAAATCTGACGTATTTTTTTATCGTTTTCATCATAAAATTTTTTACGGTTGATTGTAATCTGGCTCATAAGCAATCGTTGATGTTTCACACTAGCCAAAGATTCAAATCTCAATTCACAATCAGATTCAAGAATAAACTCATCCATTTTGAATTTAAAAAACTAAGAAAAAACATTATATATTTAATATTATTTGTATAAAGTAGACTAAAACTGCTTAATCATAAAAACATTAACATTTTTTATAGTGTAACTTTTAGTCAGTAATTTTTTAGACTGCAACTTTTTAATACTATAACTTTATTAGACTGTAATTTCTATAATTGTAATTATTATAAGTGTAATTTTTTACAACTGTGATTAAAAGAGACGAATTTCAGAACTTCATTTAATAATATTTTTTTTATAAGTAAATTGATCGAAAATGAAGGAGGTTGATCAAACAACATAAAAAGGTATTTTAAATTTTTTTAAAAAGTAATAAAATGCAAAATTTTAAAATTTTTGGCTAAAAAATTAAATTCTATTTAAGGGCTGATTTTTGTTGAATTATGTTTTGGTTTACTCTATTTCTTTTTTTTGACCAAAAAAAAACAAATTTATTTTTTGTTTTTTTTTAAATAGCGTAAATTTTTGTCAATAAATAAAATGGAATTTCAGTTTTTTGTTTATCTCTTTAAAAATTAAAAAAAATACAAATAACTACAATATCTTCAATAAAAATTTTATTTTACACCATATCTATCAAAAAAAAAATATCCTTGATTTATCATTAATATCGATATTTTATCTTAAATTTACGTTTTTTTTTTAAATTACCTTTTATATCTAAAATGTGGTAAATTAACGATATATCTCATGTTAAATAGATATGGTAAACATAACAAACGGTTTTTTATGGTATAAAAAACCGTATTTTTTTAAAGATAAAGTGAAAAATAAAATTTCTAAATTTCATTGAAAATATTGCATTTATTAAATATAAAAATAAAAAACCCCAGCAATATTCAATGATGACAAAAAATACAAATAAATTATAATAAGAAAGAAACAGTGAGTCAGCGATAACAAGAAAACGAAAGAGATCTATTGGATCAAAATATAAAAAATGATAACCTATCTTTATTGAGTATTAATTATTTTTGTAAAAAAAAATACAAATTTTGTTTTATCTGTTTTATGTTTTGATCAATTTATAAAATTTTGGTCTTATTTTATTAAATTTAATTATATGTTATTTTTGACCTAAAAAGGTTAAAAAAATAGAAAAAAAATAATTTAAAGAAACATTTTTATTTTTCATTTGTTACTCTTCCAAGCTGGAGGAAATATAAAGTTAATAACATAAAAAATTCTTTTTAAATCTTAATTTTTTTCAAGGAGTAAAATATTGGGTAAAGTCCTAGGAGCGAAACTCTCAAAATATAAAAAAAATAGTGGGGTAAGAGGGTTAATGTTATTTTGTGGAGTCAAAGAATAAATGCATTTTACCTAAACTCACCCAATTACTCCTAAAAATAATCCATTTAAAAGTATACTTCTAGCTGTTGATTATTAATTTAATAGAGAATTGAATTAAACTATACATAAATATTTATTGAATTCAAGAAATTAATAATAAAGATTTTTTTTAATTGATTTAGTCAAAGTAAAATGATAATTATCAGGCCATCTGCAATCATAAACGCTCAAAATAATTTCATCAATAATCGTATTTTTAACTTTGAGGTGATTTGAAAAATAATCTCTTAAAGATTTCTCAACATTAATCTTAATAATAGTCAAAAAAATAATTAATTAAATGGATGTTTTGTCAAAAAATAACCTCTGTCACATGCAATTTGGAGTAGATGATTCCAGTGGTGGATGTTGTGTCATCAAATGAATAAAACATCTGGCTGAAAACGTTCTCCAAATGAAGAAGACAACAATGGCTCTCGACGGCAAAGTATTTCAATCCAGTGACATTTTCAAAATGCATCTTATTTAACTTAGACAAAAAATTTGTCTTTTTAAAATTCAATTTTAGAAAATCTAAATTTTTTAAATTGGTAAAGCATCCTTCTTCCATGTGCTTGATGCCGTGAATTTCCAATGCTTGTAAATTCTGGAGATTTGCATCAAACACAAAAACATTTTGACACTCCATGACCAACATTTTTAATTGTGGTAAAAAAATGCTTTTTAGACCAAGATTGGACTGGATATTTTCATTGCCACTCAAGTTTAAAAATTGTAAATTTCTTAATTGAAGCAAAAACTCGAATCTTGTAACATTATTATTTTTTAAAGTTAATAATTTGAGTTTTTCCTGATAGATAAATGTCGATTGATCAATTGTTTTAAGTTTGTTCGAATTTAAATTTAGTGTTTCTAATTTGTTTAGTTGTTTTAGTGCATTAGGCTCAATGGTCTCGAGTGAATTTTTGCTCAAGTCCAAATTTTGAAGACCACTTAATCCGTCCAAAGTATGCTCGCATATTTTTCTAATTTTATTTTTTGTCAAAATGAGTTTGTTTAAATTTGGCAAATTGGTAAAAAACCTTTCCGAAATATTTTCAATTTTATTGTTTTCCAAATTTAATTCGACCAGTTCTTTGCTACACAAAAATAAATCAAGATCCAATTTTTTTATCTGACTGTTGCTAATTTCCAATTGTTTAAGATTCTCCAACCCATCGAAAACATTTGATTCTGTGCCTTTTATATACTGTAAAACTAAAGAGCTTAAGTTTTCCAATTGTTTAAAAATTCCATTTGTTAAATATCCAGAAAAGTAGAATTTCAGCTCATTTAAACTCTGCAGACTTGCGTAAACATCCAAAGATGGTATTTTTATTGTGGAATCAATGTATCTCAGATCTAATCGAAGAGACTTTATTGATGAGCAGTTGATAAAATTTTCTATAACATCAAAACTCTTGCTATTCAAATTTTTCCATGAACAAATCTCAAAACTTATTGAAGAATCTTGTTTAACATTTGATATGTTTATCACTGGCATCCATAAATTTCTATGAATTTTGGTCAATAAAACGCAAGCAATTAAATAGTTCTTTAATTAAAAAATTTAATTTTTTGTAAATGCCAGCAAAACATTTACTTCTAATGAATTGAAATTTTTTTCTTTTAGAAATATACAATCTTTGTTAATGCACTTGCTTGATAAATAAAATAAAATAAAATAAAAATAATTTTTATTTAAGAAAAAAAATAATTTCTTAACTTACATTAATTCGGAAACAATTTTTTCATCAATTAATTGATCAATAATTATGAGATTACCAATTGTGTTATTCTTGAAGTCCAAGTTTTTAGTATTAAAAAAATTTATTCTGTCACGTGTCATCAATTTGGTATTTGGTAAAAAGTAGCAAAATTTGTAGTGTCCCTTTGAGCAGTTTGTTATGTCAAAATCCCTCAATTGTTCAACACTGGACAAAAGTATTTGTTCAATAATGATATTAGAATGACAATAACAAGAAGGGTCCTTGGTAGCTTTTTTGAATTGATTTTTGATTTGCTGGACCACGTTATCAAAAAAAGATATGAAAAATTTTTCCGGAAGCATTTTAAACTGGATATTTGAAAATTATTGAAATTTTTGCTTTAAAGAATTAAATCTAAATGTTCAAAGGACACTAAATTAAGCTTTAAGAAAAAAAATTTTTGGACCATGACGGTCTTAAATCCAAATTTCTTTTAACTTTAATTAAAGAAAAGATAAAAAAAAATCTAATTAATTTTTAAAAATTGTAAAATGTTTATTTTAAAAGATATTTTAAGGTTTAGATTTGCGTTTTTCGTTCTCTTAAAAAGGATGATGAAAGCTTTTAATAGAAATATGGCCTAAAATTTAAAAATAATTTTTAAAAGATGATGTGAACAAAATGCTTAGGAAACTAAATAAACTTACCAGATCGGTAAGTTATTGACAATTTTTAAATATTTTTAAAAATTAAAAGCTTTACCAGTCGAACTCGTTACAGAAAAACAAATTGATTATTAATAATGGCAATAGATTGTTTTTATTAAAAAAATTTAAATTAATTTTTTAATCAATTATGACTAGAAATTGTTTTGTTAATAGTAGCTTTGTTGAAGGAATAGACTAAGATAAAGATAAAGACCAAAAGGAAAGAAAAAGACGCCGAGTTTTCCGAATTTAGAAGTCATTCTAAGATATTTAAATTTTTTTTTGGACTAAAAGTATTGTTAAGAGTTATTCCTAATAAGCGGAATTCCTAGACCAAAATTCGGACAAAAAATCTAAAAAAAAAAATTTTAATTACGTAAACCACATACAGGAAAGCCGAATTCCCGTCTTTTAGTACATTTATAGATTTCAGCGGAATTTTTCAAGGAATCAAAAAAATAAACAAAAAAAATTTTTCTAGAGCTCAATTTTTATTAAATGATAGTTATACGTAATAAATTTAAAAAAATTTCAGTTCTAAACTATGTAAACAAGTCGTTTTTTTTTAAATGATAAAGTAGCTTAATAAATACATAAGTGGTTTTATTTTTTTGTCTAAATATAAATCTTAAATGTCACAAAAAATGAAGATTTTTGTTTAAATATCAAATTTTTTGTAAAATTATTGAAAATATACATAAAAGTGAGAAGGTGACCGATGATGATAATCGTATAAAAAATTGACTATTATTATTTTTGATTTAATTTTTTAATTGTGTGTAAACAATTTTAAAATTATTCCTACATTAATTCAAATTTTTATATTTATTAAACACAAAACAAGTAAAATATAATTTCACATAAAATAAGAAAAAATTTTTGTTGAGAAATTTGGGACCAGAGTTGATATAGTTAAGTTGCATTCTTCTTTAATTCTTTTTTAAAGTTCTTAAAGTAATGTAAAAAAATGTAAAATATCAAGTTATGAAAAAATGTTAAAAAACTAAAAAAAGTGAATTAAAAATCAAATTTTTGTGCGAAAAAATACACTTTTTTGGCCGTTAGCATTTTTGATAAGTTTGACTTGAAATAACGTAATTTTACATCATTTTACGTAAGCTAACATTTTTTTACATTCTTCATTTGATGCAATTTTATGTAATCTTATATTTTTGATGTAAAATTACGTAAAATGATGTAATATTAATCGATCTGCGGTTCAAATTAAAACACTTTATTTTTTATTTTTTATTTTTATTTTTTTGTTTATTAATTTCATAAATAAATTCAATCGACCTAGCAAATTGGTTGACACTCTTCTCTTCTTCTTCATTCGAACACTTGATTACAGCATTCGGCGACATGTTTCTTCCAAAGTCTTCTTTCACTGCCAACCTCTCAATTTCAGACTTGGTCACTTCAACCTCCTTAGAGAACAATAGACCGCTAATGTATTTGAAAAATGTTGTAGTTTTTCAACCTCGTTTAATTGAACCATGATTGAATTCGGGTTCGTAGAAGCAGAACACTCTAGCTGGGTCGCTTGCATTTCTTCGTAGCGCGTGTCCTACCCAACTAAGCTGCCTTTTTCTGAGTTTTTCAACCACAGATTTTTGCTCTACCATCTTGTACACTTCTTCATTTGAAACCTTGTCGAGCGGTCTGATCCCAAACCACATTCTATGGCATGACGTGGCGAAACTATTCATTTTCCTCTCAATGTCCTTAGTCACTATCCTTGCTTCACATCCGTATAAAAGTACTGAAATGACGGTAGATTCAAATATGTTGACCTTCAACTTGATTGATAAGTGCTTAGCTTTCCATATTGGTTGACACTAGTCTCTACGATTGAATTGCAAAAAAAAAGAAGTTTTAAAAGATTAAATCTAAATGTATTTAAAACATGTTTAAAAAATATTCTTTAAATCGACTTTAATTTTGGTCTATGTATTTAACAAAAAGAAACGAAAAAATTTTGAAATAATTTATTTTTTATTTTTTATTTTTATTTTAAATTAAAATAAATTAAATGAATGAAAAAATGGTTTATTCTTTCGTCTTTTTTAAAAAAGTTAAATACAATTTTGAACTTGCAATTTGAAAAATGCGATGAAATTTAGTTTCTATTTTTGAAATATTTACTTCAATTTAAATTTGCAATGTTATTTCAAATTGATCTTTTTATTGACCATAAAAATTATTATGGTCAATAAAAAAACAGCTCCAGATCAAATAACTCAATTTATTTCAGAGACTGTTTTTTTAGAGCTGTTTTTTTATTGACCATAATAATTTTTATCTAAAAACTGAAAAGTAAAATTAAAAGATTAATTTTATTAACAAATAAAGAACATTGAATTTACTATACATTGAATTTATTAGAAAAAATCCTTAAAAAATAAATTTATAAAATTTAAATTAAATAAAAGAGCTTTGAAGTCCTATATTTAAGATCAAATTGAAATAACATTGCAAATTTAAATTGTAAATATTTCAAAAATAGAAACTAAATTTCATCGAATTTTTCAAATTGCAATTTCAAAATTGTATTTAACTTTTTTAAATAAGACGAAAGAATAAACCAAATTTAAGATTATTTATTTTTAAACTGCACAAGATTCAAGTGAAAAAAGCTTTTTTTTTTGTCTTTTTTCGATAAAAAAATTGGCACACCCTATTTTAAAATAAAAATATACACCAGAGTGTAGAAAATTTTATGCTCTTTCAGAATATATAAAATCTTAAAAAAATTTTTAATTTTATCATTGAATACCTGGGTCTGAAAGAACAACACTTTTTTAAAGGGTTAGTTATATTTAGAACACTAGGTATAAAATATTTTTATTTAGAGCCTCCCAAAGAAAAATCAAATTTAGGGTTTCAAAGGAAGTAGTTTACGAATTTCAAGTCAAAAATTAGAAATTCAGATAGCACTTTAGTTTTGAATTTCTGGAACTTTATATCCAAACAGTGAAATTGACACCTTTTGCCATCAGCGGAGCTAATTTTTGCCGCAAAAAATTATCAAAAAATTAAAAAAAATTGAGAATCATTTTTAAAAATAGTTTATTAAAAAAATTGTTTCTTCATAAATTGGCTTAAGTAAAAATTTCATACGAAAGAAAAAGAAATCAAAAAAATAAAAAGAACTAAATAAAAAATGTACAAAATTGACTCAAAATTCACCGAACTAAATGACTGTTTGACATCACACTAAATTTGAGATTCTAACAAATTCGAATTAAACTCGAATCTTTGAATTGTTTGTCTTGAGTGAAGGAATTGTTTTTGTTTGAATAGTTCGGTGAATTGGACTCAGTTGACGTTGACGAACACGATGTGAGATTAAATGGAGAATTAGAAGTTGACTCAGGCCTTGAGTCAATGCAAACAACTGGCTGTGTTTCATAGCAGTTGAGCAGTTTCTTTTTGACTGCGACAGAGGGCCTGAAGTTTCTACTCTTGAAAAAATCCACAAGCCGCTTGTCACCATCGGTCTCATTTTTTTCAATCAGTTTGTAGCTCTTTTTAATTATATAAAAAGTGATGAGACAAGTCAAGATGCAGGTTGGAAAAAAGGTGAACAAAAATGTGATGAATATTGAGCTGAATTTGGTGGTTTGGTGCGGCACTGGGCTCTTTTTGTCTGCCACAATGAAGTCATAGTGAGAAATTAGACACTTTTTTTGTTCAAAGCCCAGTTTGGTCAGCGCACATCCATTCACTGTCCACGCACAGTCCGGGTCTTCTGACAGCACACAGTTGGTGCAAGTGTTCAAGCTCTGGCAAAAATATTCAATATTAACTTTTTTTATTTGGCTTTGGCCGATCAAAGTAATGACCCCATCGGACACTATTATGTTCACCACGGACTCGTTGGCGAATATTGGCACATCGGACAAAATAATTGGCCGTGTGTGTCCTTTTACATTAGATGGTCTGTTGATCACTTTAAGCAGACGACCATTCTCTGTTCCAATGTACACAATGTGGTCTTTGGCTTTGGAATCGATGGCAATTGAAGTGAATTTGGTGTTTTTAAGTGCCAGAAAAGCTCTTCTATTAACGCTCTCGTCCATTTCGAATTTGGAATGGCGGCTTATGTTTTTTGTATAGGTGTCTATTTGGGTTGGCGTTAATCTTTTGTAGTCAGCACAAGAATTGAGTGGTTTGCGTGGACTTTTGTCCTGGTTGTTTTTGAACAAACCAGCCATGGATCTTTTCACTGAGCTCAATTCAAACATGCACACTGCAGAGTCGATTTCATTAGACCTTTAATTAAAGTTTTTTTTAAAGTATGGAAAAATTTTTGCCAAATGAATTGGCCTTCTGAATAAATTCAAAGAAAAAACTTTAGAAAATCATTTTGTCATTATTTTATTTCAATTTATCTATTTTTAATCAAAGTCTTTTTTTAAATTCAATTCTCAAATTTATTTTTTTCCCTTCCTGTCAGAAAAAAATTCATGAAAAAATAAATTTAAGTAAAACTTGACTTTTACTTAAAATATTTTTCCAAATTTTATTTAAAAAAAACAAGCCAGTTCTTGAATAAAAAAATTTTGAAATCAAAAATTTATTTTCAAATATTGAATTAAATGGTCCTGAACAATAATAATTTAGCGAATGTGATGAAGATGAAAAAGCTTAGTAAATGCTTTAAAAAATTAATTTATTTTATCTAAAATAAATTTATTTTTGCTAGAAATTTAAATTTTTTAAATGATTTATAAAATCAAATTAAAATTTCACTATTTAGGTAAATAATTTTTTTTTAAAGCCGTGACCAAAAAGGAAAGAAAAGATCATCGCTTGGAATGCAATTTAATTAGAATTTTTTGTTTTTTTATTTTTAAAAAGAGAATTTTTGTTATTTATAAAAATAAAATCATTAAGTAAAGTTAGTGATATAATCAGAAATTAGAGCTATTAAAAATTAACACGCCGTTTTTTGTTTAAAGATATTCTTTGAAAATAAAATTCCAAAATTTTTTTTTTAATTTCTAAGTCATGAATTAGAAAAATGACTTTGCAAACAATAAATAAAGATATCAGTTGAACAGTCTTGTTCAGTCTTTTCTAAATACAGAAATAAATATAATTTTTTAATCAGTTATTATTATTGTTACATTTTTTGTAGATGGCTTTATTATTATGAGAACACTTGTTACCTTATTATTTTTTATTAAATTTATTAAAATAAAATATCTATTTTAGAATTTTTGAAATTTAATTTTTTTCTTTCTTATTAATTATTTTTGGGCTTGTCAATTTTATGACCCGCTGATCACATTTTTTGCTTGAAAATTTTGATATTAATGATTCTGAATTAATGATCAACTGGTTCCGAAATTAAATGGAATTAAATTATAGAAATTTATGAATAATGAACATTTTTTTGCTAAAATTTAAACTATTGATGAAATTAAAAAAATTCCTAGAAAAGTCTCTGGAATATTTAGAAATTTTTCAGGGAAAAGGATGTCTTGATTAATCAAGAGTATTAACAAATCTAAGAAATTCACTGATTGAATCAGTAAAATCCATAGTAAATTAAAATATCTTTTGTAATTTTTTTTCCTTTTTAAATTAATTCATAATTTATTTAAATTCCAACATTAATAATTAATATAAAATTGCACAGAATTCCAAAAAATGTCATCTTTAGATTAATTATTTATAATTTGTAAAAAAGACTTTATAAAATTATATAATGTTCAGAATTTTATTTGGATCAATTGAATAAAAACAAAATTTTTTGTCAGGTAGATTTGCCGCAAATTTAGAAGTCATTTTTCTTATTTCAAAAATTTCGGCAAAATAAATAAAAATTTGGAATTAAAGAAGCATTTAGAAAGCAAATAAAACATTTAAAAAGTGAATCAAGCATAAACTTAATTTTATTTTTTTAACTCTTAGCAAACATATTAATTTGCTTTCAAAATCTTAACAAAAAATGTGATTTTGATTAAAAAAAATATAAGAAATCGTAAATCTTGATAATTTTGTAAATAATGATAAAGAAAAGAAAAATATTATTTTTTCAAAACTTCCAAGCAAATTTTAATTTATTTTATATTTAATTAATTTTTTTTAGATTCACATATTTTATGTTTTCTTAATCTCCTTCCGAAATATTAATAGATAACAGTTAAGATTTGAATTAAAAACAATTTTTTCCAGCTCATTGATAAAAATAAACAATTACCTTCTTGCGCTGAAAACAGCATAGAACACTTGGTCCATTTGTCCAGTATTTTGGTTCATAACCTCAACAGGTCTTGTGACTTGTTCTTTTCAAAAAAAAATAAAAAATTTTCTCAGGATTTTTTGATCCAAATTAAACTCACGTATTTCGGTGTATTTTGAATGCGCCATTTCGGTATAATCCGGCAAATAGCAATTGATGTTAGTTTTTTTAAAAGTCACAAAACGCTTCAATAAATCATTGGCATTTTTGCCATCATCCTCAGCGCAAACTTCTCCCACATAGGACTCGAAAGTCTTAAAAAAAATCTCCTTCTGGTGCACTATTTCCGATTCGGAAAAAAAAGTGTACACTTTATCCTCATGGCCAAAAGCTGTTCGAAAATTAGGACCTTAACAAAAAAAAATTCCATCACTCAATCCAACTTTTATTCCAGAGCCTACCCCTGATGGCGCCTGATGGCAGCCTGACCAGATCTTTGAAAACAACATTGGTGCCATTGAAAACATAGTCCTGTTTAAACATGTCCCATACGTGGATTGTAGAGTGAAAAAAATAGACCGAATTGAGAAAAGAAAAAGGTGCTATGCTGTTTGTTCTGGCTTTGTTTTTGAATTGGATCAACTGATCTGGCGAAAGATTTGGTATGACATGGTCATTGAGCCGACATCGCAAGTCTCTGGTGCCACAAGTGACCAAATGTTTGTCTTCACCAACTGGAAAAGCTGCTCTGATATAATTTTGGCATTGGTAAGCATTTTTACACTCGCTGTTCAATCTTTTAAGCCCGCTTTTCACCGCTATTTCCTCATGCCCCCCTCTGCTTATATTGTATATCTTATCTACTTCGCCAACCAGCACATAGGACTCACCTGAGTACAGCAAACTTACCAGAGCATCTCCATTTCCAATCAGCTCTTTAATTTAATTTTTAAAATTAAATTTTAATTGAAATTAAGTCAGTACCTGATTCTGGCTGACCGAGGCGAGATGTAGATTTGTTGGTGATGTAAATGGACTCTGCGTCATTTATTTTGTAGAGTAACACGTTGCCAAAGACTGTTCGAACCATGTATATAAAAATTATGTGTGTGACTAAATTCATTATAGTTTTTTTTTTACTAAAATTTTATCTAAAAAAAAAAATTTATAAAAATAAAAAAGAATTTTTTCATATTAGCTAAATTAAAAAAAGAATTTTCCGGTAGTAACAAAAAAAATTTTATTAAATTATTATAATCAAAACAAAAAAAAAGAGTTGAATTTTTGTAACTTTAAGAAACAAAAAATTATTTATTTACAAATTTTAGAATTAATTTCCTTAGTAGAATGTTTGGGGCCAAAAATGAGTCGGTTCGAGTAATGTGCAGAAGGGTAATTAAAGTGCAAAGTCGAATGATAAATTAGTAAATTTATGATTAATGTTGCTCGAGTTATCTCTAAATCAGATAACAAATTTGGCTATTTTTTGTTTAAAATTGAGGATAATCACCGTCTATACTTTTATTGTTTTTAAGAAGCAACCAAAAAAATAATTAAATATTTTCTCAAATTGTGATATAAAATTACAATTTATTGTTGGTAAAA
The DNA here is from genome assembly GCA_016802215.1 of Brachionus paranguensis. Lineage (NCBI taxonomy): Eukaryota > Metazoa > Rotifera > Eurotatoria > Ploima > Brachionidae > Brachionus > Brachionus paranguensis. The sequence continues at coordinate 1,287,928 of JAESIX010000007.1, forward strand.
AAAGCATGTAATTTCTTGAAAAATATTAATTAAAACCTGACACCTGTGTAATTGGTTTAAGATTATATAAAAATATTTTTCTAAGATATTTAAGAGTGGTGTCTAATTGTGTTGCTTAGACATCAGTCTGACTGATTGATTTAGACGGACACACTTGAATTGATTTTTGCTCGAGCACTGAGCCCAAAAGACAAAAATTTTGACTTGATTTAAATTCAAATGACCTAAAATATATCAAAACCTCAATTTATATTGATAATGAGAATTTCTTCAATTTAAATTAATTGAATTTAATCAAAAAATTTGTATATTTTATATTAACATGGCAAATACAATAAAATGAAATTTAATTAAATTCTTCGACTCTGGTAGTTTAACAAAGACAATTTTGTTTACAACTAAAAAAAAGATTTATTAAAATTTAAATAAATGACACTTGGTTTATTTATCAATTTAAAAATATATAGATTTTTACTCGATTTCCTGTAGCGTGATTTATTATTGAAGCATTTGTTTCCTCTTACTAAAGAAATTAGAAGATTGCGTGAAGTTTACACGCTTGTTGATTTTTAGGACCTTATGTTTTGTATCAACGATAATCATTAAATAAATTTAGAATTTTTGTTTAAAATTGTTTTTAATTGACTTCAACAAGTTAAATAAAGAATTAAAGAACGCTTTTTAATAAACGAAGCCCAACAATTTAGTTCATCTGCAAAATTTAAATTATGTTCTGATAAAAAATTAACTTTTTATCATTTCATTTTAGATATTAAATTCAAAAAATCTAAGAAATAAAATCAATTTTAAATTACTTAATTTTATTTAATAAACAAAACCTTAATTTGTAGCTTTATTTTTGTTCTTAAAAGATGTTTTTAAATATCAAAAAAATTAAATCCATATTGAAATTTTACCCGGAAGAATTTAATATTAGAAAAAAATTGAAAAAAGCGAGTTCGAAAATATTAAATTTTACTTTTAAAAATTCAATATTTTCAAAAAATTTAGAATTTTTTTAAAGTCTAATTATTTTTTTTTTCAAATAAGTTGAGGACTAGTTCAGGAAGTTTGGAACGAAATTAATTTCTTGCTTTCAAATTTAAATTTAAAAAAAAATTATTTATTTAAAAAAAAACTAAAATTAAATTTTCCGAAAAAAATTTTTTTTCAATATTAGATTTTCCAGATTAAAGCTTTAAAATAAATATATATAAATTTAATTATTTGTATTATCTGTGCCGAGCTAAAGCTCCTTCTGATTAAAAAAAAATAAATAATCAATAAAAATAAAAATGTAAAGAAAAATAAGATAAAAATAAAGTAAGTTAAAATATAAAATAAAAGACATTTAAAAGGATACAAATTGTAAGTAATGACAGGTGTAAAATTTTTAATTATTGAATATATATAAATTGAGATTTTTTTAAATCAATTTAAATGAGTACTAGCCTTAGTTAGCCTTAATAAAATTATTTTTTTAATTATAGCCAAATTTATTAAATAAATTAATTAAGCCTTGGGTTTAAAAAAATTAAAAATTACTTTTTTTTAGTAAAAGGGATCACTTTATAATCCCTTTTAAGCTTTAACTTTGATCTAAATATGTTCAAATTTCGCACTATAAAAATCTTTTTTTGATTAAAATTAACTTTTAACAATTAAAATGTTAATCATTAAATAAAGCATTAATTAATTTTCTAAAATATTTATTTTTTCTCATTTATTTTTATCAAAAAAAGATTACGCCAGATTCGGCGATGAAGATATTAAATTATAAAAAGAAATTCTTCCAATGAAAAATTAAAAAAAAAAAAAGACAATTTATTTTCCCCATCATACCATTAAATTTACATGCTTATAAAAAGGATAGATTTGGATAATTTGTATTCTTCTTAATTATTATTTTTAATATTTTTTTTTGTTTTTCGGCCATGAAAATATATCGAATTTAATTTTTGTTAAATTTTATATCATATCAATTTTATTATGTTAAATATTATAATCTTTAGATAGTTTTTGCACCAATTTTATTCTAAATTAATTAAGTCTATGAAAATCAATTTAAAGCAACCAAGAGGATTCAGAACACAGTTATTGCTATTCGGACGATCCTTAGGTTTTCCTATTTTAAAAAAAGAAACAAATAAAAAAGTATTGAGACCTCTACGAATTAAAAATTTTTCCAGGAAATTGATAAAACTTTTCTTTATCAAATGCTTGATTTTACAATGTATGCTTTGCTAACAAATAAATTTTTTCTACTTTATTTGTCATAAAGTAGAACAATGTATTTATTAGCCTTGTTTTAAATTATTTTTTATTTTATCTCAATATACACTAAATGAAATCATTAGTAAATTTTTATTTAAATTTTAATTCAAAAATAATAAACAAAATTAAGATAAAAAATGGCTCATATTTTTATCTTCGAATAAAAAAATCCTTCAGACAATTTTTCAGGCTAAAATAAGATTTAATTAATTTTTTTGTTGCGAACATTTTCACGCATTCAAAATTTTAAAAATAAATCAACTGCTTATCTTCAATTTAATTAACTAATCCAATGATATCGACAAAGGCTCACTCATTACAACTTAATGAAAGAACTGTGATTTCTCTACAAGGCTAAAAAAATTTATTGAACAAAATGAAAAAATAATTGTTAAATTTAGTTTCTAATTTCTTAAATCGATTCATTTTGAGAGTTATATGTCCCTGGTCTCCGAGACCTTCACTTGCAAAAGTTATGCAACATGTATTAGATTCGCTTTTCCTCGAACCCTTTTTTAAAAAATCGATAATGTTCTACACTCCATCTAGCACTATGCAACAACTGCTCTTTTTTTTGATTGTGAAAAACGATCTCGTTTCTACTTAAGACAAATTAATATAACTATTTCAAAATGAGCATAAAAATTGATAGCCATGAGGAAACTCAACTACCAAGAACAGCAAAACAAAACATTTAGAACGAAATTTTCAAAATTATTTAACATTTTCCATTTTAGAAAGTTACTACGTTTGAAGAAAGAAGAATAAGAGGTGATTTAATTGTTGTTGTATCTCGTTGCGTTATTGGTCACAAAATATTAACAATTGGATTATTGGATTTTTGAATTTTTAATCTTTATACAAATTATGTAAAAATATGAAAAATTAATTTACAAAACCTGATGTATATAATTAGTATAATATAAAAAAAAAACTTAACAAATATTCCTGTAAAAAACTTTTATAATTAACTTTTTAACTTTCTTACATCGCCGAATCTGGCGTAATTTTTTGAAATGAATAACAATAATTAATTGAACAATGATAGATCTCAAATGTCGCAACGTTAAGAAGACAAGAAGTCGTGGTTTTGAATTGGAGGAACAACTAGTTAGATATTGTATTAAAAGATCAAACTTTTTTTACAAATTAAGCAATAAATGAATGGAACCAATTACTAAAAGAACTGGCATATTTTTAAAGGATAAAATAGCGCGACTAATTCTTATGATCAGTTTAAAGATGATTTGTTCTCTAATCTTACTTTCATTATAAATTGATCAATTTTATAATCATATTATTCAAATTTTTAATTTTAACTTATTTTAATTTTTATTAATTTTTGTTGTAGTTCTCTCAATAACTCTTAATAACTATATCACCAGCTCCAGTCAACTTAAATGTCTATAGCTTCACAGCGCAACATTATGATATCATGTGCTTAGCAAGTTGTTAGTATTTAACACAAAGTAAATTAAAAATCATTCAATTAGCTAATTATTTGTTTAGACAGGAAGTGCCCATTTATTACATAATAAAGTTATTAATCAATTATTTGTTTTCTTTCTCAGCTATAAAACACAGAATCATCAGAATCTAAAAGATGGAATAAATCCTTCAGAAATTATGGGCTCTTTAAAAAAGCTAAAAGAGGTGGCGGGGTCTGGTCTTGATCGTATTCACAACCTAATGTTAAAAAATGTTCCCTAAGCGGTTTTAGTTGAAATAAGTCAGCTTTTTAACATGAGTTTGGAACAAGGTCAATTCCCAAAGTCTTGGAAAATAGCAAGTATAACTATGATACCGAAGAAACTTTAAATTCTTCTCCAACCCTGGACCCTTCCAACTCTCGTCTTATTAGTATGACAAGTTGTCTCGTGAAATTACTTGAACGCATTGTTTACTCAAGAATCTATAATTTTCTTGAGTAAAATAACTTACTAATTAATGTGCAGTCAGGATTTAGAAAGCATAGGTGAACGGCAGACAATCTATACTTTCTTATTCAAAAGGTAGTTGAATCTTGTTTTGACATTTCTAAAGCTTTTGACAGAGTTTGGCATGAGGGACTCATTTGTAAATTAATTAAGATAAAACTTCCTCCTTATCTTATTTTCTTAAATCATTTCTTCGTTCCAGATATTTTATTGTAAATGTAAATGGCCATCTAAGTGATCAATATACAATAAAAGCAGAGGCACCACAAGGATCAGTAATTAGCCCACTTCTGTTTAGCATTTTCATAAATGACATACCAAAAAGAGATAATAAAATATCTCTCAAATAAAAAATGCGGTCTGAAACCCCAATCATTAGGAAACCTATACAAATCCTTGATAAGGCCAATATTAGATTATTCTTTTCCTTGTTTACTCGGTTTTTATTATCAAAAATAAAATATAATAATTTAAAAATCTTAGCAAAAAATTTTTATTTTTAAAATAACAATTTTTTTCGACCATGTCATCAAAATACACATTGATTAACTTGGCTGCTGATTTGTTTTTCAGCGATTTTGAAAAATGAATAGAAAAAAAAAACAAATAATTACAAAGTTAATTATCGTTTTACTTACTGGCTCTTGTCTTGAAATCTATATCTTATCTGTCATTAAAAAGCAATATAAAATTTGCCTCTGATTTCTGTTAGATATCAAATTTACAATTAAGAAATCTTGTCTTTTTTGATTGATGAGCGCAGAGTGAAGCTTTTTCTGTAGAATAAAAATGTTTAAAATAGACGCCTGTTTGAGCGTGTGTGTGTGTGTGTGGTTTTAAATGTCTGAGAAGAAATAAGATTTTTATATTGTGACAAATTGAAGTGTTATTTATGCGCATAAGAGCATTAATCCGTTCCCAATTGAGTTCAAGTATGTAAATCTTATTTAGAATATTTTTCGATTAGCACAGCGGCTGATCATTCATTGAGAGTTTACCTTTACATTCAAATTGAACGTGACAGCCAAAAAATCAATCACTCTAAGTCAATATCAATAAAATTCTCAATTGAAAATATTTAACGGTGCTTCGCTAGAGTCCGCCTCTCTTAACAAAAAAAGAATTTCAAATATTTGCTCATACTTGAATTAGCTCATAAGAATTTTTATACTTCCACCCTCTAGCGAGACCACGCGTTCAAAAATGATCATGCGAATGAGAGAAAAACTTTCAGACCTTGAACAATCAGCATGAAATATTTTGTCAACAAATTGCTTAAAAGCCAACACAATGTGAGATTAAGAGGATAGAAAACAACAGCTTATTCAGAATGAATTTGAGTTTAATTGAAAACAAGAGAGTGCTTCATGTAGTTGTCTTATGTTTCTAATTTTGAATAGAATCTTATTTTAGCATGAATCGCCTTTTTAAAATTAAGCACTTGAGACAAAACTGAATCAAGGAAAATTAAGCCCAGTTTTAGGCATTTTACATTTCACTGTTTGTTTAACTTGAATAATGGGTGTTATGTAATAGATTTACGAGACCCTTAAGAACACATACACGCTTCAGCCAATCAGCGTCTAGAATCAAGTCTGAACATGCATCCCTTTGCTTGAACCCCTTTTTAGCATCGTCTTGAAAATTCAAATGCAATTCGTACAAAAAATAGAGGCTAAAATTATGGAAATTAAATGAAATTGTAACAAAGGACAAAAAAATCAATCAAGTATTTCCTAAACGAATCTTTTAGCTCTGAAAGAGATGAATATTCGAAGCTGACACAGGATTGAAATTTATGTTTTTTAATAATAAAACTTTATATAGAACTTTGAACAATTATAATTTTAGTAAAAATATTTATTTTATTTATTTTATTCTAGGTATCAAATTTGATTCTAAATTAAATTTTAATATACTTGTTGACGAAATTAAAGAACGCTGCAATACAAGGCTAAATCTAATTAAGATACTGTCAAACAAAAAATGGGGTCTTGATCAAAAAACGCAAGAAAACCTTTTTAAATCTTTAGTCGGATCAATTCTAGACTATTTTTTTCCTTGCTTGAATTCATTTTCAGAAAATAATATCAAAAAACTACAAGCAATTCAGAATACAGCAGTCAGATCTATCCTCGGATTAAAATATGATCCTCCTTCCAACATCATGCATCACGAGGCTTTTAATAAACTTAAATTACTAACAGTCTCGAATCGGCTTTTTGAGTTGAGTGAGAGATATGTTGGGACATGACTGAGTCATTCGCTTCCATTGGTTATCAGACTGATGGAGAAAAACAAAGCGGGTTTCGAATAAAGATCTCAACACCGAGACCTTCTAAGGCAGACCATGTACAACCTTACCAAAAAGCATCAGTAATGACCTCAAATCCATCAAAGAAAAAGCATCCAAGAAAAGAGGTATGAAGAATATCACCATCACATCCCTACCAGCCAAATTAACGACAACAAAAGATCTTCACAACCTTGAGCAGCTAGCCCGGAACTGGAAAGGATTTTTTTTAATCTGAAGGACCTCTAGCCCGGTACAAATAACCTAACACTATTCTAAAATTAAAAATAATCGCTATCAAACGCAGCCAACAACCAAAAATACTAAACTTAACCTCTCATAAAAAAAAAGAATTTATTTACTTATTTCGAAAATTACGCCAGATTGGGTGATGGAAAAAAATTAAATATAAAAATAAGAAATTAAAAAAAATTCTTTTTATAAAAAATAAGACAATTTTTTTTCTCAGATTCAAGAGTACGCTTAAAAAATAAAAAAAGATTTACATAATTTCAATTTTTACAATTAAAAATAATTTCATTTTCATTTTGTTGTGTTTGTTTGTTTATTCTCTTTTTTTTCTTTGAATAATTACGAAAAACAGTCACATAGTTTTATATGACTTTTACTTACATTTAACTTTTCAAGTTTTTATAGCTAAAAAAGTGATGTCTCAATTAAATTTTCACTTGAAACAAATTAAGAATTAAAATATTAAAATTAATTAAAATATTGGTTTTGTAAATGTAAGTTAAAAATGAACAAATTAACTACAAGCTCCAGCTCATTTTAAAAAATAAATAAGACCTTGCTTTGTAAAAAAATCTTAAATTTTGATTTGATATTTATTTTAATATTTTTAATTTCTAATTAATCGATTTAATCAATATTTGTTGTTAACTAGTGATTATTTTTTTTTTTAAATTAAAAAGCTCTTTAATCTTTTTTTTAAAGAAAACAGTTGGAATACGTCAGATATTGTCTAAAAAAGAACAAAAATAAATTAGTTAAACAATATGTTCTTTAGCACAAGGCAATGATAGAACAAAACAAAATATACAATCAATGATCTTTCATGGATATATTGGCAATGTGAAGCCATCATACCAATTTGAAAAATAAAATAAAAAATAATTATATTTTTCTAATTATTAATTTAAATAGGAAAAATTTTGAAAGAACAGTAGGATGCAAAATTCAATATTTAATTAACTTGGATGAAATCTTTTAAAATCTGAGCATCATTCACTTAAAAAACTGCAATTCTAAGATAAAAAAAAATATTTTTTTTTGACTTAAATAAAAATAAGATCATATAAAAATTACTCTTATTTTTTTGTATTTTTATTAGAACATAATTTAGGAAATATTGAGGCAAATTGGAGTAGGCACTTGGTCTTGCTTCTAGTCAAATAATTGTAATTTTATAATTAAAAATAAATAAAATTTTTAATCACTTAACTTGGTAAATTTTTTTAATTTTTCTCCAAAAAAATTCATGTTAAAATTTTTTTTTTTAAATACAAAAAATGCATTCAAAGCACTTCTAGGTGTTGTGAAATTCAAATACAAATTGAACAAAAATTCTTCATTTTTTGATTAAATAAAATTAAAAAAAATATAATAATAAAAATAATAATTAAATATTAGAAAAAATATTGCAAAAAATTTAATTTTCAATGTGAAAAATTTTTAAAAAAATTCCTCATGTAAAAAAAGACAAAAAATAAAGAATCAGTAAGATTTTTATAGATTATTAATTTGATCTACTAAAAAAAAAGAAAATAAAAATTTTATTTTAGGCAAAAAAGTATGTTATTTTTCTTATATTTTTTATTAAATTTAATTTTAATTAATCAAAAAATGAAAGATTTCTGTTCAATTTGTATTTGAAATTCACAACACCGCACTTCTAGTCCTTAGTGAAAAATCAACATTTTTTTAATAGACTCAAGACTTATCAAAAAGAAGATCACAATCCGCAGAAGAAAAAAACATGATACGTCAAATGTGGAACCGATAAACAACTTTTCATCAAAAAAAAAATTTCCAATTTAACTCTTTTGAACACAAATTCCCTTAGATAATTATTTTTAATAAAAATATCAATCAATAAATCTCATTTAGCAGTTTTTCTTATTAGCTAAAAGTTAAAAAAAATTAACAAGGTTTTATTTACGAGCCCAGAGAGAGAGAGAGAGAGAGAAAGTGAGCCCAATAGAATGTACTTGGTTATAAAACCAACTTTAATAAACAAAACTAGTGTGTTTTTTTAGTAAATGATTGATAGAACTAATAAAACTCCAATTTCACTTGAGTTACACAACCTATATCTTGTTTATAAGATCGGATTTTTAATTAACATTTTACCAAATCTATTGGATAAGGTTGCGCAGATATAAACCACTAATTAACTTTAAGGGTACGCAAAATATTCAGCTTAGATTCGCATTCTAGATAATCTTTTTTTTCCTCTCTCTTGTTATGGCATGCTGAGTTTAATTAACAATTAAAGTCCGAGCCATGTGTCTTGATGCGCTCTACTGGCTGCCCAATTTGATCCAACATCATTGATAGTGTTAATCGTTAGAACAGCACGGCATTTTTATTCTAACATTAGAAATAAATTAGATTAAGCAAACAGCTTGAGAGCTTTATCCAAATAAGCTAAACAAAAGTACAACAAATTTCAGATTAAGTTATTAGCTTTATTTGAAAGGTATTAGTTGTTTCTCTGGACACTAGGGTTTTCAGTATGTTTTATATCAACCGGTTAAGTCCTAAGAATAGAAAAATGTTCTCTTGTTTATCTAGCTTATTTATAAACAGATTTAAAAACAGAAAATTTTCTAGCATTTAGAAATCAGTATTTTGTATTTCTGCCATTTCAACTTTATTTCTAAATCAAAATTTATTACTTGAAAGAAGATCGTATAGACGGGCTCAAGGGGACTAAAGTAAACAAAACATCTGGCGACAAGGATAAAAGCCCCAGAAGAAAAGTGCTTCTCAGAGGCAGTAATGTTTATAGTGCGTGCAACAGCTACCTGACGAGTGTCAGTTAGTACCTGGGAAAAATAATAATCTATGACTGGTCCCGATCATTGGTGATCCCGCAGTGGTCGACAGTTCCCTAGCATTCGCTTAATAAAAGCGGGGGAAGATGTGATATAGCTATATCACTGGAAAGTTGATTAACTTAACCATGAGCGTTTTTGGGGACTACCTTGTTTTGTGATCAAAAGATCACCTATTTGGTGGTCTGGTCCTGGTCACAGTCTTGACGTTTTTGTGACCTTAAATATTAACCAAAATAATTTTTAATAAAAATCTCTTAAATTTAAAATTTTATTTTTAAAGTATGCATACACATCAAAGTTTTTAAAACTCTGTGCTTATTGCTTACGTTTTTGTAAAAAATGTATGTGCGATTCAAAATTTTGTTATAAATTTGAATTGCATTTTACACTTTTGATCAAAAATGAGTTTAGAACAAACTGATGAATTTAAACTTTTTGATAAGCTAAGAAATCTTGGCTTAATATTTTCTAGTCGTTGTTGTGATAAAACCAATTGTTTAAAGAAAGGGTCTGAGCTAAATCTTAAGTTTCGAAAAAGAACAGCTGACAGCAAAAACCAGATCTTGTCTTGGCGATGTACTTCATGTGGGACATTTAAGTCGATTTACGATGGCTCATTTTTTTCTTTATTCAAAAAACCAGTGAAGATAATCCTGGCATTATTCAAATGTTGTTCGGCTCAGTTGACGATCAAAAAGAGTCAAGCTATGATTGAACTCAATTTACACGAAAAACTTAGTGAATTCTCAGTTCTGTTAGAACCAAAGCTTTGTTGTATGAAAAAGAATCATTAACACAACCAACTTTTCCCGTAGAAACAGAATTTCAAATTGGTCGTACTTTAAGTAAGCATGAAAATCCGGTGCCATGTCCACTATGCAGAAAAATGATGAAAAATGAACATGAGGTTAAGTTTCATATCGCAAAACAACGTTAAAATTTCCTTTTTTTTTAACTGTGTTTTAAGTATTTTTTTTATTTGAAAATTGATTGTCATGGCTCGTTCTTTTTTTTTATATTTTTGGTCACAAAACTTTAACTTTGGTCACATTAAAATTTTTCTTTTTTTTTTCTTAAAAATTTAAGGTCACAAAAACGTCAAGACTGTGATCAGTGATCTTAAATGTTCACCAACCCTGTGACCAGGACCAGACCACCAAATAGGTGAACTTTTGATCACAAAACAAGTTAAACCCCGTTTTAGTTAAGAAGGAGAATAAATATATGCTCCAATACTATCTGTAATTGGTCCTCTCCTTTTTACAATATTTATAAATGATATTCCAAAATTGAACTCAAAAAATAATAGCTACTCTCTTCTATTTGCCGATGATTTTGTTTCCTTCTTTATATTTAAAATATAAGGTAAAATTGTCTCATCAATGAATTACTATTTGAAAAAAATTGAAGTTTGGCTTGGAAAATGGAAAATGAAAATGGCCCCTGAAAAGCGTAGCCATACCATTTTCTCCGGAAATCCAGTTAAAAACCAATCTCTAACCTTAAAACTTTTTGGAAAAAATATACCCTATAAAATTAATTAAATAAATAAATAATTAAAAAACGATTAAGACTCCATTTTTTTTAAAGATTTTTATTCAAAAATTTATTATTATTAAATTAATTAACAGTTCCTTAACTGACCTATTCCAATTATTTAAACCTATGAACCTTCTTTTTTAATTAGTTATAAATTTAATTACTTTAATCAATCACAAGTTCTTTAATTATTTATTTTAAATTGTTTTTTGGGTGGTCTCTAAAATGACAAGAGTTGGATTCCTTTAATAAAAATATATTGATTTATTATTTTCCCTTCAGGTTTAGAATCGAGACGAAACGAAAATAACAGTAGCTGAAATAAAAACTTCTTCTTAGAAAAGCATTAGTTTACAAATTGATAGAACATGATATTACATATTTTTAGGAAATTCGCAACAGTTTTGGAGAATTCCTTGAAATATTTAAAAAAATCAGTTTATAAAAAATTTTCATGAAACCCTTGTTCTAGCTTTTAAATCAAATTTTGTTAAAATTTTTTTTTTAATCAATCATGGTTAATTATGGTTTGACATTTAAACGAAAAACTTCTTACATAGATCGATAGAGGTATAAATTATAAAAATAAATAAGCAAAAAAATCGATCAAGATTTATCAAATTTTAATTGATAAAATTTTGTTCTATTAAAAAAATTATTTTATTTTTTTAGTAATTTTTTGATGACGAAATCTATATGAAAAATGATTTTTAAATTAAAAAAAATAAGTTTATTATATTTATTATTTGTCACGAATATAATACCCCGACAGGTTGACACAGAACTAAGTCCTCACTTTCAGCTAAATATTTTTAATTTTTTAATTTTTTTTCTAATAAAATTAAACAAATTTAAAATACAAAATAAAATTTTTTTGGTGAAATTTATTTTAAATAATAATTAAAACAATAAAGACCCTGCGAGATAATAGAAGATATAAATAGACACAATTAAGATTCAAAAAAATTCAAATAATTTATTTTTAATAAATGATTAAAAAAAATGTCTTTTTTTTAAATCTCGGTGCCATGGCTATTAAAAAAACTAAAGAACTAAAATTTTTTTTTCCTCACTCAAAAGTAAAAGTCAGCTATAATTCTCAATTAAATAATTTAAAAAAAATCAAAAAAATACAAAAGGTCTTAGAGTCATTCCGGAAGAGAACTACAAAAAACTTCGAGAATTAATAACATTAAACTTGAAGCTTGTATTGCAAAATTACTTGGTAGCAAAAAAAATATTTTTTTCATGAATGAACTTAAGAAAAAAACAAAAATAAAACTATTTTAATTTTACGATTAACTTTTTCTAATCTTGGATATTAAAAGATTATTTCACTTTCAAGTAAGTTAAAGTAACAACACTTCTTCTTTGATAGCCGATCTACTAAATTAAATAAAGTTTAATCAAATAAATAAATGCTTCCCTATTGACTCTAAAAATAAATTTATTAAATAAAAAAAATAATTTGGCTCTTAAATAAGTTTGTTTAAGAAAATAAAAAAAATTTTAATTATCAAAAAAAAATTCTAAAATTTTCTTAATCTAAAATACATTTTTGAATAAATTTCTAATAAATCCTTAATTTAAATTTTTAATAAAAAAAATAAAATCTCACGAAAAATCGATAATATGTCTGAGATCGGCCATGAAACAAACTCTCCAGCTATTCATTTTGTAAACGATACAGGAAACCCAGCTAGGCTAATCTCGCAGCAAAAACACAACTATAATCTCGGATATTTATTTTGGCCATTGTTTGCCGAAAAATAACAAATAGATAAGGAAATGGTTTTTTATAAAAAAAAAAACATATTGATGAATGGAGTTAAATTAAAATCAGAAATCAATGCCTAGGGAGATTTAGAAGAGGAAAAAAAGAAATTAAACATGGAGCTTGTGGCAAGATTGTGTAATGGTACATCAAGAAAGTTCCAACCAACTTGGTCCTGATGATTGATCCATGGTCTTATCCTGAATACAATCATAATAAATTAAAGATAAACAAACGCATATTTTAGTTATCTAATCTTGGTTCAATTTTTGTTGATAAAATGGCCCAGGATATACAAATCCCGAGCAAACTATCTCTAGTTTATTTGAGCTTAAATTTTGCATAATCCACTTTTGGGTTTTGTGTTACAAATTACATCATAAATAATTTAGCAAAATTTGAATTGTAAATTTAAAAAAAACACTTTGTTGACCATTTTTGGACATGATCTCTTTAATTTAAAGAAAAAATCGGCGATGACCCACTTGATCAAAGCTTAATTAAATCACTGCCAAGCAATGACAGAATTTAAATTGATGTGTGATTAGAAATGACCTTAAGACAATGTGTGCATTGGAGGCTTTGGGTTTTCATTTGTAAAATTAAACTTGAAAAATTACAACAAATTTTATTAAATAGCCTTTCGGATTGTTCTCAAATGAATGTGGGCCTCATTAATGGTCTACCATTAAATATTTTCGGCTTTTTAAATAGACAATGAGAGTTTTTTTCAATTGTGAAGATATCAAATATAAACAACTGCACTTTATCAAATTCATTTGTTGATAATTAACAAAAGTATAAAATTTGAATAAAGAGATAAGAAAATGATAATTTAATTAGCGAGAAAAATGGTGTGAGTGAACTTTTGATGAAAGATTTACTTCTAGGCAACTTCTGAGTTTGACAATGAGTTTCATTTTGGTGCGAGGAATCAGATGCAGTGCACAGATGTGACAGAACTTTGGTTTATATTCACAAACAGATGAGAATTCTGAATTTTAAGGTTTATTATTATTTTTCATTTTTCTATTGGAAGTTTTGTATGAAATTTCACAATGCCAAGTAAAAGACAAATGATTGAATCCATTCTAATGAATTTTGTAAAAATGCTAATTTTTTCAATTTAGTTAAATATTATTCAACTTTTTTTCCTTCTTATCTTTGAAACATTATTTTTAAATTTTCTTTTCTTTATTTTAGAATAACAATTCGCAATCAAGTCGATCTAGGAGGCAGGCAATTCAATTCAATTCATTATAGTTTAAAATTTTTTTACCGAATAATTTTGGGACCCTTCAATTTAAGAAATTTTTTTTCATAAAAAATTTTATTTTTGAAAGTAAATGACAGTGAATTTTTCAAAGAAATTTTTATTTCAGGATAATAATTTTTCTTAATTATTCTTGAACAATCAAGACCCGAAATTTGAAATTTTTACGCTTATTCCATAATCTTGGACTAACTGCAGCTGCGACACTCGCTCTAGCTTCTAAAAAACAACACTAACTTTTTGTTATAACTTTTGATTCCAAGGCAAATTGTAAATAGTCAGAGTTGTTTTAAAGTCACAAGTTTTAAATCAAGTCAGGACTTAAAGAAAAAAAATTAAGTCCCGCTTAGACTTGACTTAGAACTTGTAATCTTTAAGCAACTCTGAAATCAATTTCACATTTTTGTATTTCAATATTTTTAGTGCAATATTTGAGTAAGTTTTTAAAAAAATTTTCTCATGAAAATCCAAAAAAAAATTTTGAAATATTGCACAAAAAATATAAAAATTTAAAAATGTAAAATTTTTTACATTTTGCCGATTCCAATAAAACATTTACAATTAAACTGCTTGTTTTTATTTAGTTTCCCACATTTAAGTAAGATTGACAAATTGACATTACAAAAATGTACAAAAAATTGAAATTGAAAAAATTAATTTCAAAATTTACTTTTTTGTTTAATTAATTTTGCTAGTTATAAATCTTCCCTTTTATTCAGATTAAAAGAAAAAAAGTCAAAAATAAAAGTTAAAATGAAAAAATGGAGATCATCTATTTAAATTAGTGTCGTAAAAAATAATTCCCTAAAAGTTAACATTGCAAAAAATTCTAAAATTTTCATGATATAAATCAGAAAAAAACTTTAATCTTTAAAATTAAAACATGACTTAGATTCAGAAGGAGATGAAACATTTGTCGAGGAATCCTTTTTAATTCATAATGAAAATCTTACAAAAAATCCAGGTCTTGTGATGTCGCAACAAATGTGCAGTTGAGTGTGCGACCCATCATCTACATCATCACCGTCGCCACCGGTTATATATATGATCGTATATATTTATATATATGTTGCATACATATGTATAAGTTGTTACAACATATATATGTTAACGTATATTTGTAAAATTACTGAGTGACCAGTAAATTTCTAAAATAAAATTAAAAAAAATATTGTTTTACTTTTTTACTGTTTTTTTATTTGTTTTAGTAATTTACTGAAAAAAAAGAGGTTTTAGTAAGTTCTAAAATAGTTAGTGAATAATAAAATTTTCTTTTTTTATTTATTCTTACAAGCATTGTTACCTCCATAACATCTTGAGTTGCATAACAATTGAGCCTTTTTACAACAGCATCTATTCGTTAAACATTGGGTAGTGCAGGTGCATTTGACCATTCCTTGACCACCACCAATCGAGATCTCGTTAACGGCTTGTCTTACGCTCAAAGATTTATCCAATCTTAATCTTAAATCAATTGAGCAATCCTTGACCAAATCAAAACTATCTCTTGCAAACAGGAAATAGTTTAAGCCTTTATCCACGCGTGGTATGAGCAAAATAACGCGAATTTAGAAAATTACTGGAATAAAATTTAAAGCATAATTTTTGTTTGATTATTTTAGAAATTTATTGATCAACCAGGAAATTTACAAAATTCCGTGTTTTACAATTTTACTATTACATATATTTATATATATGTCACAAACAATATATAATCATCAAGTCTTTTTTATACACTATTTACTTTTATATATTTTGACACGATCTAACTTGTATCCTTTACAATCGGCAAGACGGCCGTTTCTATTTAGATATTTGTTTTAATAAAATACTGAACCTAATTATTATTATTATTATTATTTATTTCAATGAACGCCTTTAAGGTGATGTAAAAAAAAAATAAAAAAAAAAAGACAAGTTTTTGAAACAGTTCTAAATAAATAAATAAATTGTGTAAATAATGTTATGTTTTTTTCTTTCTACTTTAGTTAATTATTATTCAAGTTTTCTTTTCTCAATTTCGAACTAGGAGTCAAAAATTCAATTCAAATCAAAGAATGGGGGATCACCAGTTCATCAATGGATTTCCACAACAGGTAATAATTATTATTTTTCAGAAAACACCTCATGGGCGGTGTTAAAATCTATTTTAATATGATTTGAGGAGAAGTTCTAGGATTTTTCTGTTTTTCTCACTCGATTCTCTAAAAAGATACCTAATTGACTCCATCGTGCCATCTTTACTTTCTTCTTTGTTAAGCTTGTTTTCAAGCTTTATCCTATCACTTGCTTTGGCTGCCATATTTTCTATATTGTCTTTTTCTTCTAGGATGGTTTTCATTTCATCTATCACGGATTTTTTGCTAGTTCTATTTTCTTTATCTCTTGTAAAAAAAATTACTGAACCTAATAAAACTAAAGCTTTTATTCAGCAGCATAACATGTCTTGTTTACAAAAATTATCTTTATAGATGGCAAAGAAAATATTCAAGTAGGGTGTGTTGGAAATGCAAAGAAATTTTTAAAAATAACTTTTTGTACTGTAATTTTATGTATCATCATTATTTACGAGTGTAATTAAATTAGAATATAAATAAATGTAATTTATGGTGATTTTTATTAATAGTAATTAAAATACACATTAATCAATAAATAGTAAACAGATTTCAAAAAGCCTTAAATATTTTATTATTTAAAATATAATTTGGGAAATATCCAGCCAGGTTGGAATGGAGCTTTAATTAAAAAAGAAAAAAAAGAAGCCATTGTCTTTTCAAAGTCAAGTCAGCAACTTTACTCCAAAAAAAAAATTTACTTTGACTTAATGACTTTGGAACAACTCTGTTATCATCAGAGTTGATAACTTAAAATGGTCAGTTCACATCGAATAGCTTTATTTGCTGTTGAAAGGAAAAATTGCTAAAAAAATTCTAAAAAATAAGCCAGATTCGGCGAAAAAAATAAAAAAGTAAATGAAAAATTTTTTTTGATAATGTTTATTTTCATTTTAAATTTAAAAGAAGAAAATTAAAATGGATAAATTGAAGTAAAAGATTGACAGCTTTTGATCTAAAAAATATCCTTTCACTTATTTAATAAGCCCGAAAGATAAAATTAGTTATCAGTTGTTATTGTGAATTAATTTAGAAAAAAAATAAATTCTTAACTAAAAAGGCGTTTTGTTCATGCTCACAAATTATCAGAATTCTATTCAATTATCAGAGTTCTTTTCTCTATTTTAAGATTTAAAAATTTTACTGATTAAAAGTATTGATTTGAGAAACAAATCTAATTGTACAATAATTATTATAATAATATGTAAAATAAAGAATAGAATCATCATTAAATAATTTAGGATTTTTATTTATTTATAAATAAATATATTTATGTAATAGGGCTTTTCATTAAATAACTTGCGTTCAAGAAATAGAAAACTCAAATCAAAAAGCCATGCAAAGATATTCGATATTGAAATAATTATTTTTGGTTAGGATGCCTTTTTTTCATGACAAATATTAGTAATAGAAAACAGCTGTTTTATGTGAGATCTACTGGCTTTGTCCATTAGGTATTACGTAATAGGTTTCCTTAGTCTTGACTTTCTTCAGCCAATAAGAAATCAACTAAATCACCTATTACGTAATATGTATTTAGAACGTTTCACACACTTACTCGAAATCTGAAACATCAAATTTAGTCCAGATTGTGAATTTTTTATTTAAACCAAAACACTCGTTGTTTTGTTAAACCTATATTATTTTATTTTAATTTTCTACTAAAATAAACTTTGTTTATTTATTTCAGTTAACGCCAAACGACGATGAAAAATTAATATGAATTAGTAAAAGCAAGAATAAAATATAATCATATAATTAAAAATTAAGAGTTATCTACATTTGATTCTTATTATTATTATTATTATTATTATTATTTATTTCAATGAACGCCTTTAAGGCGATGTAAAAAAAAAAAATAAAAAAAAAAAAAAAGACAAGTTTTTGAAACAGTTCTAAATAAATAAATAAATTGTGTAAGTAATGTTAATTATGTTTTTTTCTTTCTACTTTAGTTAATTATTATTCAAGTTTTCTTTTCTCAATTTCGAACTAAGAGTCATTATATTATCTATAAAATTAAGAATTAATAAAAATGATTAGTACAAATATGCATTTTGTAACTTTTGATTAAATATAATTAAGAAATTTCAGAAATTGTCCTTTTCTGGGGTTGTCAAGTTCGTTTCAATTCGATCTTGTCAATTCAGAAAAATTTGAATAGTTTTTATTTACTAAAAGAGATAATTTAGTTCTGTAAAATGCTTAATATTTAAGCAACTTTGCTCAATCCGAAAATATATGTCTGCAAAAACTCTGCAATTTAATTGCACAGTTGATTAGAATACTTTTTAATGGCGTGCAAAATGCAGAAAATTGCAGAAAACTGCAGAGTACTTTGCAGAGTTTTTGCAGGCATATATTTTCGTAGAAAATGTTACTGTTTATTTAAAATCCATTATCTGTTTGTTAATAAAAAAAAATTTAAATATCTCAAAGTAAAATTTTTCTACTGAACCAATTTGACTTGAAGATAATTGAATTTTTAAATAAACAAAAAGTAGAACAAGTTTATTTACAGTTTCATAATCTTTGATTAATACCGTGAATAAATGAATTAGTTTATTTGAATTTAAACATGCTAAAGATTTAGTAAAATAATTACCTCAATTTTTCTGCTGTAATCTCGCTTAACCAACTGACTTGGAACTAATTTCAATTATTTATAAATTTAATTAAGTCTCATTTCTCCCACGGTAATGTAGAACAAACAAACTGATGGCAACAAAATCAACCCAAAGCTTTAAAATAATCACTATCATCACTTTTGCATAGATTTGATATTGATATCTAATTTTTCTATTTAGAAAATTAACCTGTGCTAAAAGTTCAAAAATATATATTCAAAAAAAAAAGTAAAATTTGATGGCTTAATGCTAGACTTGAGAAATAAACCCGATTTGATTTAAATCAATAGTAAAATTTTTATTTTGGCCAAAAAGTCTAAAATTAAATTTCTCTAAAATATCGCTTGCAACACGCACTCCATCTTAATTAAAATATCAAAATTCGATAGGGCCCCTTTTTGGAAAATTAAAAAAGAAAAGATGAAAATCACAAAGAGGTCGGCCACAATGAGATGTTCAGCATCACAAGTCTCTTTTTGAGACGGGTTGATGGTGCGGACGCGACCATGAAGCAGCGCGCGTCCGCACCCAGACTTTATTTTATTTATTTATTATTATATACATAAAGTAAAGTACGGTTATAACGAAAATTCGTTTACAACGAAAAATAAAACACAATTGTTCAGAACAATAATACACAATAATTTTAATACATTTTCTTACGGTTAGAACGAAGTACGCTTATTTATTTTTTTGTTTAATCTGTATCGAGCTAATGCTCCTTCAGACAAAAAAAGTTTTAATACAAGAGAAAATTTAATTATAAATATTTTTTTCTTTTTTTTCTGTTAATTACGATAATAAAAATTCATTTTTCTTTACTTTTTGTGTAATTTTAATATTTTTTTTCTTTTTTTTTCCCGCTTTTGACCAACTCAATTCGAACTAGGAGTCTAGATGAGCAGATGAGCAGACGCGTGTAGTGAAAATATAGCAAAAAATTTTTTGACAATTTTCAATGAAATTTTATTCGTTTATTACGAAAATATAAAAAAACAATTGTGAAATATTGGTTTCTTAATTTTTAATAATAGAAATCAGCAAATAAGTAAGTTCTTGCATACCGAAATCTTAAAACTAATCCCTACTTAATGATCAATTAATATTTTGAAAAATCACACATTTACCTTATAAAATAAAAAAAAAATTTTTTTTAATTTTTTATTTTTATTTATACTTTATTCTGAAGGAGCTCTAGCTCGGTACAGAAAGCAAATAAATAAATCAAAAATTATATTAAAAAAATGCTAGAAAAAACACAACCAGCTAAACGTAAGGTTTTTACGCTGCATGAAAAAGTTAACTACATAAAGCTTATCGATAGCAAAAAAAAACTCAGACCCAAGTCTGCGAGGAATTTAAAATTTCAGTAGTTACAATGAGCGGAATTTTCAAACTAAGAGCTTTAAGTGGGAATCGTCACCCAAAATTAACAGAATTCTATATATGTCACTCATAAGATCAATATTCGACTATTGTTTTGTTATTCTTCAGTCAAGTACTCAGAAAATAAAATCTGAAATTCAAAAATTGCAAAATCGGATCCTAAGAATAATCAAATATTTCCCATTAAAAACAAGTATTAAAACATTCACAAAGAGCTACCAATTGATATGACTGATGACAGAGCTGCTAGTCTTATTCAAAATTTATCACCACCAAAAAAAGGGTCTTGTCCAATATGTGATCACTTGATCACAAAAAATGTGATCATTTTAAGAATGCTGGTTTTGTGAACAAGACTGATCACCAAATCGATGATCAAATGATTGATCACGAGAATTTTAACATTGATCACAAAAAATATTTTACTGATCACGCTTGAATAAATTTCAAACTTTACTAAAATTTTTTTTTTTTTAAAAAGTTTATTAATTATTTAAAATGGCTTCGTTAATAAACTTTTAAAAAAATAAATAAATTGGCAATTTTTATTTTATATATAGATCATTAAAATTTAAAATTTATTTAAATTAGGATTCCAATAGTGCTTCAGTTTTGAAATTTTTTTTACATTATCATTCTTACGCTTACTTAGCTTAAGAACTGAAGTATATAAAACTTTGAATGTCTTGAATGCTATAAATCTCACTGCAAAATATTTGGTGCAGTAATGAATTTGAAGCAAAGAAAAAGATCTACCTATGCCAAGAATACCATTATTTCATGGCGATGTAGTTCTTGTGGAACATTAAAATAAATCTTGGAAGACTCGTTTTTTTCATTGTTTAAAAAACCGCTTTGTGTAATTTTGGCTGTCATTCGATTGCTGGGCTTCCTATGCAAAAATCTCAAAACTAAAAGAATTTAAGCATCAAACCATATCGCTAAAAAACACTCTGTTTAATTTCGAGTTAATTTTTTTTCTTTATAAAACTTAAAATGAAACTT
This sequence comes from Brachionus paranguensis, assembly GCA_016802215.1. Classification (NCBI taxonomy): domain Eukaryota; kingdom Metazoa; phylum Rotifera; class Eurotatoria; order Ploima; family Brachionidae; genus Brachionus; species Brachionus paranguensis. The sequence continues at coordinate 1,309,230 of JAESIX010000007.1, forward strand.
TGATCACATAAATAAAAAAAATTGATCAAGGGTATTTACCAAATCACAACAAAAAGCGTTCCCAGTAAATCATTTATTGCGGAACGGATCTGCACACACTGAAAGAAAAAAAAATACTAAATCACGCAACTTTGCATTTTTTCTCCTTTCTAGACCGGGCACGATAAAATCGTGATGCCGATTTGATTACAAAACCAAAAGTAAAAGCTAGCAATTTAATAATTTCGGTTGTTTTGTTTTCTAAAAGCCATTAATTTAAAATGAACTAGAAGATAAAGTTTTGTGGGCTTCGCTCTGCAGTTTTGAACAAACTAGTATGTTTTCGCAGGGAATAGTGGCCGACAAAAACTAATTATTCAGTGTGCTGTTTATTTCTAGTGTCATTAACCCACATCGTCCTCCAAAGCTCACGTCACGACTTTTTTAATTAATTCAAAAAAATTCAAATCCTCCAAGCGTGATCTAAACGCTCCTGTGCTAAACAAAAATCCATTTTGTCCAAAAGTTTAACGATTTTTATCGCCAACCTTATCCAGATAAGCTTTTGAGTACACATCTTTATCACCAATGTTAAATCGATATTCATGTTAATTTTATCTATGCAATTAGCGCATTTTTTTGTTCGAGTGCTCTTTAAAGGTCGTGTTTTTTATTACACTCATTGTGGCTATCTTATCTTTTTCCACAGCAAATATTCAGCACACAGTCAGTCCCCATATTGAAAATATTGTTGCTTCAATTTTATCTAATACAGATTTCGAAATAAAATGTGTAAAGTTCAAAATTTATTGTTTCAATTTTAATTGATCCTCAATTCAAATAGCCCACAGCAACATTGTAATTTAGAAACAATAAAATTAATTTAAAAAAAAATTTTTTTATTGTTTTTATCTATTTCAAAATGCGTCTTTTTTGAAAAAAAAAATAAGACAAAATAAGTGTCTGATTAGATTCAAAAAAATAAATGGTCTTGATTACAAATTTAAACAAAGTTGATACATTTTTCAAAGTTAATATTAACACTGGAAGATCCAATTTTAAGGCAAAGAAAATTTTTGATCAAAGGACTGTGTCTCATATGCATGAAATATGTGTCGCCAATTTGAAGCCGAACTCAAAATTATAGATTCTTTTTATTGTGATTTTTTAATTCCTTGATAAAAAAAATACACCGAAAAAAAATTTTTTTTCATCAAAAAAAAAAATAATTTTTTATAATTTGACTTAATTTTTAATAAAAAATCACATCCAGCCCATCAAACGAAGAAAATGGGTATTTTTTCTTTACAAGCAAAACAAAGTCTTTATTCAGTTTATTAATGTAAATTTTTTTTCGATCAAATATCATATAAAAAATGCCTAAACGAATGAAGTAAGTAATCAAAGTATTAAGATCTTGAGACCAATATATTTAATAAAATGCAGAATTATTTATAAGTCACAGCTTTAATTCACAAATTCAAGTCAAAGTACCTTATCATTACGGTAGCTTAATTATTGACCAAATTGCAGGAACGTGAATTTTTTGAATTTGGTAAAAATTAACTTGTTTCAAGTCGCATAACTTTGCGAATTTTGAAGCTTTTTTCGATCTGTAAAAGCCAAAGGCAAGCTTGATTAATGAACTATCCAAAGAGTCCTTGGGTGACTGGGTCCTCAAAAAATCCAGGTCACCAGATCGTTTTGAAAAAAGCCGAAAAATGCGTTTTTTTCACTTTTTCAAACTTGAATAATTCAATGACCGCTGAGTATTTTCAACTCCGGTCAAAAGCATCTTGTAGAACTCTTTGAGATCTTGAATTTGAGTACCTTATCATTACGGTAGCTTAATTATTGACCAAATTGCAAGAACGTGAAGTTTTTGAATTTGGTAAAAATTAACTTGTTTTCAAGTCGCATAACTTTGCGAATTTTGAAGCTTTTTTCGATCTGTAAAAGCCAAAGGTGTTCAAGTCAAAGTTATGACTTAAACTAATTTTTTTTTGAGTCAAAGCTATAACTTTTTATCAATGCTTCATTAGGACCAGTTGAAATACTTTTTGCTAAATCTGGTTACATTAACAGACCACAAAGGTCAAGATTAACAGCCAAGAATTTGGAAGCAACTACTTTATTGGTATCAAATATGGATTTATTAAATGAATAGAGAATAAATTACTTTTTATTACATTTATTAATTACATTACTTTGTTTGTTTAATATATAATTTAATTTAATAAAAAATATGAAAAAACTATGTTTAGAAATTTATTTCATTTAAAAAAAAATTTTAAGTCATTGACTTGACTTGACTTAAGACTTGTGACTTAAAAACAACTCTGAAATAATTTTGCTAAAACTGGGGCAAAAATCGATTAGATTGTGGATATTATCCTTTCATCGCAGATTTTTACATTTTTATAGCATTTCAAAGGTCAAAAATTTTACATTGCCTTTTTTTAAACCATTAAGACCCGCGAAGTCTAAAAAAATTTTTTAAAGCATTAAATGAAAAAAATTTTTTTTTTTGTTAATTTAATCAAATATGCAATAAATGCTATAAAAAATAATTTTAGAGAATAGTGGCTTAAAGGGGTCCGAGGCGAAGTCTGGGTCTAGGGTTTCGGGTAAATAGAAGGTTAGATTCATTTTCTTAAACATATTTTAATATATTAATCGCTTTTTTGTAGCTTAAAAATTATATTATATATCATAAGAAATAGTGGCCTTATTAAAATGACATTATTAATTTAATTCAAACAGCTTTGAAATTGCTGAATCTTAAGAAAAAAATAAGTAAAATAAAGAATAAATTATTAGAGCCCAAGTTTGTGTTACCCATCAAGATCCCAGAAGACTTTTAAACTTCTATTTCTATGCTATTATTTATATAAAGATCATCTCATTCCTATATGTCGAACAAATTATGTACTAGAATTAAAAATACATTCTATTTAAACTTGTTTAAATTTAGAATGAATTGAAAATAGTGAATTAATTTTATTATTAGAATTTTCTTTTTTTTAATCAATTTTTAATCAATCTGAATAAATAAATAACAAAAGTGAAGATTTTTTATTTAATTTTATATTTTTAGTTACAAAAACCATCAAATTTTATAATCTGACAAAATTGAGTTTTAGGAACTTAATCAAAATTTTATCTGAAAAATTCAAATTTTTCTTTTAAAATTAGATTGTAAAAATTTCAATTTTTTTAATTAAATTTTTTTTAAATATTTTTTATTTGTGACATTTGTTCTATTTTAAAAATTCAATTTCTATATTAATCTTGTGAAGCCAAGAGAGACGTAATTTATATGATTTTTAAAAATAAAAATAATAAAATATTAAACAAAAAATGTATAATACTTACTTACTTATTGGCGATGTCGGTACACTTTTAAAACTTTTGATTTATTCGTCTTTTGATTTATCATCGAAAGTATTGAATAAAACTTTTCCAATAAATATTTTCTAAATTTTTCTAAATATTTCAACAAAGAAATTTATATAAAAGATAAAAGTTTTTTTTTTTAAATAATTAGATAATAGAATAAAAATAGAAGTGCTTTTAAATGAAATTAATCAATCTGAATTTTATTTGTAGAAAAATCATTGAAAAAATTTTCTTATTTTTGGAGCGAACCAAAAGTACTCATGACGTAAAATGTCATAAAAATATCACTCACATTTATTGTCCAAATAGGTGTACAAAAAAAAAGTAGTTAATTTGTGTATTTTTTTATGTAATAAGATTTTACTTAATTAGTGAACAAAATTAAAATAAAGTTATGATTTAATTGAATTAATGCTATTTCTTCCTTTTTTGATATATATTTTTACTGTTTGTGATATTTTTCTGAAATAAATAATAAAAACTGAATTAGTTAATTGTTTATTGATTTTGTTATTTTTTTACTGAATTAGTGGAGATTTTAAATGGTTTTGTGGTAAAATATTATTTGTGCTCGTTCCACAAGGGTCAGTAATTAGTCCACTTCTTTTCAGCGTTTTTATAAATCACATTCCAAAAAGAAACAAAACAAACTGTCAATACTCTCTTCTTTTTGCAGATGATATGGCTACTTTTTTATTTTCAAAAAGATAGGAAATCTTGAAAACATGATTAATAAGTACCTAAACGAAGTTGAAAAATGGTTTTTTAAATGGAAAATGAAAATTTCTATTGAAAAGTCATATTACATGATCTTTGAGAAAAAAACAAAAGTTAAAATCAATCTTGACCTTAGAATTAATGGTAACAATTTAAATAATGAGGATAAAGTCAAATTCTTAGGCATCACACTACACTCAAAACTTACATTTAGTCCAATGGTGGATGAAATAGGAAATGGGGTCTAAAACCAAAAACATTAGGTAATCTTTACAAATCTTTGATAGGATCAATCTTGGATTATTCTTTTCCTTGTTTAAATTCATTCTCAGAAACTAATATCAAAAAAATACAAGTTATTCAAAGTACAGCAGTTCGATCTATTTTGAAGCTGAATATGATACCCCCTCCAATATAATGCACCAAGAGGCCTTCAATAAACTTAAACTACTAACAGTTTCAAATCGACTCTTTGAGTTGAGTGAGAGATATGTCAATGCAGCATTGAGTCATTCTGTTCCACAGGTCGTCATACTGGTGGAAGAATATAGAGAAAGTTTTGAATCAAGATATATCGAATATCCAACTCCATTGTGTAATTGCTACCTAACAATTTCTTCTTTTTTTCCTGAACTACCAAATATCTAAACACATCTAACCTCTAGCTATTTCAAAATATCTAATATTTAATTTTTTTTTTATTACTTAGGCTTATTAATCCTTTTTTTAATATTTTTATTTTTTTTTATTATTTTGTATATATTTTTATTCTAAAGCCTTATTAGCTCGGTACAGATAAACAAATAAATAAATTTTTCGTTTTACTCAAACTAAACAAGAAAAAATAAAATTTTTTTATGCCTAATTATTCTAATAAAATTCAATTGAGTTTCACATTTTAAATTTTTACAAATTTTGCTGATTTTTACATAAAATTAATAAAAAAAATTGAAAAAGAAAAAAAAAACTTTTTTTAAATATTTTTTCCAAAGTACCAATAATCAAATCAGCACTAACTAGCTTTAAAAAAAAACCATCAACAACATTAAAAAACTATTTCTTTAAAAAGAACATCTTTGCCAAATGATGAATTAGTTAAAGAAGTTTAATCTACTGGCTTGGACAATTCTGCATCAACAAAAAAGAAATCAAAACCCTAAAAGCTAATTTCTGAAGCAGAAGATTGATTTTTCTGGTGGCAAGGCCTGAACGCACGACTAACACAATCTAAATAATCCGGCGATAATTCAGTTCCGGCGCTGGATTAAATTATCCGCAACTGGCTTAGTCTACAGTTGAGTCACAAAGGAACTAAATAAGAAAACTATTTGTGTTGATTCGTCGGCCTTTCATTCTTCCAGGTTGCCATCTCGACTAAAACAATATCCCTAGCTAGTAGAACAAAAACACTGCTCTCAGAATCAATCGTCTAAAAAACAAAAAAAAAAAATTTTATTTATTTTGCTCAATTAGATTTAATAATGCTTCTTAATTGCTAATAAATATTACCTAAATTAACTTTGTAGCGCACACATACTCTCACAACAAAAACTAAAACAAACAAAAATTAGACTTTTATTTTATTCTGCTGCACTTGAACCAATTTTGCCAGTGCATTTTTAAACTAGCAACCGGCACAAGATCTTGATAAGAAACTGAAGAGAAGCATATGGAATATGAACAAAAGCGATAAGAGCACCGATGGTGATCGGACATGATCTAAAAAGAGAATTTATTACAAGTGGATTGAGCGGATCAAACAAAATTGGCTTTTTTATCATAGAAGAAATACTATAGAAACTCTTTTTTTTATTTTTATTAGCATTTATTTTTATATCACTATTTTTCAACTTTAAAATTTATTATAATCTTTTTATGAACTTATTACAGTTGGCTGAAAGGAAGGACTAAGTTCCATTCCAAACTGCCAGGGTTTATAACCCAAACTATATTTTTAATGATAATAATAAAATTGACTCTTGTGCAAAATTGATCATAAAAAAAGAGTTGTTGTATAATGACAAATATTTGCTCTCACTTTAATCCCATTAAATGGCTATTATTAAAATTTTGCAATTAAAATTAAAATTAATCTCCAATTTGACCAGCATTGAGCGCTCATTATTTCAACATCGCTCATTTTCTATCAAATTCATTTTGGATTGGTCACGCAAAATGGATGATTTATGAGACCGGGGCAGCCAAAATTAATCCCATTTATTTCAATTGTGACCAAAAACTTTTATAACACTTATTTTTGCTGTATTTCTTTTTTATTTTTTTTTAATCTGAGAAAAAAGACATTCAACAAAATTGAAGTTTTTATAAGTAATTGGCTAAAAAAATATCGTCCATATCCTCTATCTGTCATACCCAGAATATAATAATAATAAGCTACGATACTTATAAGTCTTACTAGCAATACATCTATGGGAGCTAGATGCATAGAAATCTTTATATTGCAAAAATTTAGAGATCAATTACATTATTTATCTAAAATTGTTTATTTATTGAATTTGATGAAAAATTGAGTGCAAAAGAAAAAAATGAGAACGCTAATTTGTAGATTTTTTCTTCTCTTCAATTTTGATACTGACACTCCGCATAAAAATATAATTAACTTTTAACTATTTACAATCAAAAAACTTGGTATAAAAAGGGGTTGTGAAGTTCGTTTCAATTCGATCTTTTCAATTCAGAAAAACTTGAATAACTTTTTTACTAAAATAGATAATTTAGTTATGTAAAATGCTTAATTATGAGCAAATTTGCTTAATGCACTAAAATAAGTCTGCAAAGTACTCTGCAATTTTCTGCATTTTGAACGCCATTAAAAAGTATTCTAATCAACTGTGCAATTACATTGCAGAGTTTTTGCAGACATATATTTTCGGATTAAGCAAAGTTGCTTAAACATTAAGCATTTTACAGAACTAAATTATCTATTTTAGTAAAAAAGTTATTCAAGTTTTTCTGAATTAAAAAGATCGAATTGAAACGAACTTCACAACCCCGTATAAAAATTAAAAAATAAAAGCCGGTTCAAAAGTTAAGAAATTCGGATAATTATTATTATTATTATTTATTGTGTAGCTGGTCGAGCCAAAGCTCTTTCAGCAAAAATAAAAAGTTTTAAATTATATTAAAAAATATTAAAAAAAAAAAAAAATGTTTAAAAATAAGATAGTATTGTTAAAAATTTAAAAATAAGTTCAAATATTAGATAAAACAGGATTTTGAATAAGTGGATATAGTTGATCAATTATAAGATAATAACCGCACAATGGAGTAGGATATGTTATGGATAATCCAAGAGATTAAACATTTATAGCATTTTTTTCTCACACCTTTATGATTAATTCTTAAATATCTTCTTATTTTGAGTAAATTGTGCTCTCAAACTGCTTAATTTAAATACCTTCCAACCGCTCATAATATCTATCTTAATTTATCTAATTTTAATTTTAATATTTCTCTATTTTTTAACTTATATTATTTTTACTTTATTTTTTTCTTATTTTTTATTTTATTCTATTTAACTTTATTTTGATTTTTTATTTTATTTATTTTTTTTTTAATCTGAAGGAGCTTAAGCTCGGTACAGAAATACAAATAAATAAATAATAATAATATCGTCATCATCATCTCTTTAATTGAAGATAGGAGAAAGGCCAGACGCTGGAACAAAAAATAACCCAATGGCCAAAACTTTATATAATAAGCTTACTGCAATATTAAAGCTAAGAATAAAAGAATTCAGAAACAAAAATTGGTTTGACTTCATTAATAAACTTGGCACGTCACCCTTGTCAAGTAGACCGTTCTGGCAAAGAATTAACAAAATGCGCACAGCAAAATTGTCCAAAAGAATCCCCACACTAACCTATAATAATCAAAAAATTGAATCAGACGAGGAGAAGAGTAAAATATTCGGAGCAATCTTGAAAGTAACTTTTAGCCTAAACCAAACAAGCCACAACAGTGACAACCAAAGGCCTGAGATAAAAGCTGACCAAGCTGTTGTCAACTTCATAGCGCACAAAGAACCTAACCAATTTTTTGTCCCTGTAAGCATCACTGAGCTCCAAGAAGCTATTAAAAATATTAAAGATACTCCAGCACCTGGTCCTGATATGATATTCACAATCTTTCCCTCAAAAATATCCCCAATAAAGCCTTAACCGAAATCCTTGATCTCTTTAATCTAAGTCTCAGCAAAGGGGTCGTCCCTAAGGCGTAGAAAGTCGCACATGTATCTATGATTTCCAAAAAATCAGGTCCGGAGAGGGACCCGTATAACAAGTAGCATTACTAAAAAAACACATGTGGTATTTTCCTTGATATTTCCAAAGCATTTGATCGAGTCTGGCATAATGTCCTAATATATAAACTTATTGAGCTTAAGGTGCCAGATTACATCATCCTTTGGATAATATCCTTCCTCAGTTCTAGACAGTTCAAAGTAAACACAAATAACTCACTAAGTGGTCCATTCCAAATAAAAGCTGGTGTCCCACGCTGGGTCAGTAATAAGCCCTCTCCTCTTTAACATCTTCGTTAATGACATCCCGAAAAGAAGCAAAACTAATTCATGTTTGTAGACGATTTAGTCACGTTTTTTATTTTCAGAAAAAAGGGCAACATTGAATCTCAAATTAATAAATACCTTAGCGAACTAGAACCTTGGCTATGTAAATGGAAGATGAAAATTTCAATTGAAAAATCCTCTTCTATAATATTTTCTAAAAGTAATAGTATTCCTAAATTAAAACTCTCTTTTTTGGCAAGATCCTGCCTTATTCAAAATCTATCAAATTCCTGGTAATCGCCTAAACCTTAATAATCAAGTAGATGTAATTAAGCAGAAATGCCAATCAAGGCTAAATATTATTAAATTATGTGCAATAAAAAAATGGGGCCTCAGCAAAACTACACTTGGTACAATCTATAAATCTCTTATTGGTTCCATTATTGACTACTCATTTCCTTGTTTAAATGCCTTTGGCGACAAAAATATAAAAAAACTTCAAGTCATACAAAAATCAGCAACCCGTAGTATTTTTAGACTCAAATACGATACCAAATCAGAAACTTTTTTCACCATGCACTCCAAACCATAATAATATTACCAGAAAATCTTTATTTTGGCAATGGATGGGTAAAATTAACTTAACTCTGTATTGGCCAAAGCTCAGTTCTGTTGTAAAGACTTTTACCGGATCTTGTGAACTCCATCACTTTGCATTTATCAACATTGAATAGCATATGCCAAGTATTGAGATACTACTTCCTTAACTTTGATACTAATATTATTAATTTTAAAAATTAAGACAAAAAAATATTAAGGCAATTTTTAAAATTATAATATAATATAATATAATATAATATAATATAATATAATATAATATAATATAATATAATATAATATAATATAATATAATATAATATAATATAATATAATATAATATAATATAATATAATATAATATAATATAATATAATATAATATAATATAATATAATATAATATAATATAATCGACTTTAACCAAAATTAATTTTTTTTTTTTTAAATATATATTTGTGAAAAATATAATTTTTGGGGATGTACCCTGGTTAGTCTGATAAAGTAAAAAATTCAGATTTTTAATCCTTAAATTTTCATGCTATCAAATAAACGTGCACTTCTTTAATCTCAGGGAAAGTTTTTTCTTCTTAAAAAAATAAACACTAGTTAAGCACTTAGGCTCATTAATTCAAAATTCCAGGACCCGTCTATTCTGTTTTAAAAAATATTTTGGTAGCAATCAAAAAAAATTGATAGCACAAAAAAATAAAAGTCTTTAAAAAATATTTTTTAACTATTGATTAATTACAAGTTAAAAGCTTAATTATCAATTATTTTTGTCTAGAAAAATTTTAATCGAAATTCACTGTTTAAATAAAATCATTTTAATAAAATTTGTCTACTTGTACTTGTCTAATTATTGCTTGCAATAAAACTCGAATATAAAATGACCTAAACATCGAGCAACTTAAACCTCGTTTTAAAAAAAGGCTTAAAAAGTTTGCAATCAAAAAGAATGAAGACTCACTAATCAATGCAGAAATTAGAGAATACGAAAAATCCAACCAACTGAGTACAAATCAAAAATACCAAACACCATTTGACAACATCATAAAGATTAGACAATCAATCCATACCGAAATAGACTAAATTTTTTTAAAATGTAAATTAATTTTTGTATGTTTTTATGTGACAAAAATGTAAATTGGATAATTAGACAAATTTATTTATTTTTCAAATAAATAAAATAATTGTACTTGTGAATCGGAGGAGAACAGTTAATAAAGATAACTTACATACGGGCTCTAGCTCAAATTGATTCAATTGGCAAGGTGGAATGGATGCCCTATGCTGAACAGATTGTTCAAGATAGAAGAAGAATTGTGACCTAAAAGATGATGCAAATAAGAAGAAAAAGAGTTAAGTAAATTCTAAATGAGATAAAATTTTATTTAAAAGATACAAAAAAAACTAGCTCTGTTTTGTATCGGTCACGCCACGCTTTATATAATGCTCAATTAAAAAAGTCTGTCTTAAAATGAAAAGAAAATGAATAAAAAGTCTGCTGCATTGAAATGTCTTGCGGGCGGACTAATCTCTTGAGATCGAACTATCAGACATTCCTTTGTTATTCTAATCAATCGCAATAAATTTACCTAGATTAAATTGATTGATAAAACTAGATGGATGGCTATCAATTTATTTCAATTTGGCTAAGCAAACAAAATAGCAAATCAATTAATCTTTTTGACTAACTTCCTTTTGACATTGAAATTTGCAAGAGCCATGCACAAATTTATTTTCAATCAAGCGAAAATAGCTCGCTCTATCTTTAGATGAAATTTTTCTAATTAGACTTTTAATGGCTAAAAGCTTTACAGAGCTAATTGAAACCTCGCGAGACATGCTCTACTACAAATCTATCTAACTTGTTCCCTTGCACACACAAGACCAGCTCGCTCTATCTAAATTAAATTAAATTAAAAGCAAAAATTTTAGACAATTTATTTGTTAAGTTTTTTAAAAGTGGCTTCGTGTTGAATCACCGCCTCCAGTCTGTCCAAATAGATTGATGTGAATTTTGGAGGATTATCGCTACTTATCTCTTTCAATTGTTATCTATTAACGTCTTTTTAGCCAGTTATCCTTTTAGCAAAACTATTCATTTAACCTTTTGTTTGCAAATTTAAATCTTTAAATCTTTGTTTGTTCATTTTTTGCAAGGGAAAAAATTACACTAGAAAAATGAAATTTTTATTCATGCGCACGCACACTTGTTTAAGCTTTTAGAAGCAGTTACGTAACCTTTCAGCACTGGTGTTCTAAATAGAAAATGAAATGAGAAGAACGAGGAGAGCGAATTGAAAAGAAGAAACGCGAAAAAAGAGCGTGATGCTGTAATGGGTAACTGAAGGAGAAATTTTTTTTTAATTCTTACTGAATCCTTTATTTAATAAAACTTTGTCTTTATTATACTGTCACGACACACTGAATTCACAATATTTTACGTGAACATTTTCATTGTCCATTTATATCTTTTTTTGATAAAAAAGTAGCCAAATCATCTGCAAAAAGAGTATTGACTGTTTGATTTATTTCTTTTTGGTATGTCATTAATGAAAATGCTAAAAAACACTGGGCTAATTACTGGCCCTTGATGTGATCTCCTCCATTAATTGAATATTGGTCAAGGATACCAAGGACTGAAAAGACTGGACACTGTCGAATGGCACTTCTCTCTACATGTTGGACCGCCCAGAAGCGGGCACCGAGGGCACATCAGAATAGAGCTAGTGATGAAATGTCTAATCAGACGTAACGCTATCCGCAACAGGTTAGCACGAATGTGGAACAAGCTACCCGATTCAGTCATTGACGCAACGAGTGTCAATTCTTTCAAGAAGAGGATTGACGACCAGAGAACAGGCTGCTCATAGGACTCAGGTCCTCTTGCAGGAGACATCTGGCAACTCGCAGTCATCCAACTACTACTACTACTACCACCATTTGAAATACTTGACTAAATAAAAGAATATTAATTTAATTATTTTCAATTAATTATTAAATTTCAAAAACCCTATTTTTTTTAAGATACAAAAATGTAAGAGTATATTGATTAGTTTTTTTTCAAACATAATTATTATTGAAATTTAAATAGGAGATTAGAATATGGATAAAATTTTTGTTTTTAACAAAAAAATTTTAAGTAAAATTTAGTAAAAAATCAAAATTTTTGCAATTTTTTCACTTTTTTTAGTTTTTTTAACAAAATATAATATAAGTTAAATAGAAAAAATTATATTTTTTTTGCTGATTCTGAAATTATTTCCATGAGAAAAATGGCGACTGATCAAATCACTAAAATATATGTTTCAAATAATTTCGATATTAAAAAAATTTAATTTTTCTTTTTATTTCCTAATTTTTTACCTTTTTTTCACTATATTCAATAAAAATTTGCGTATAATTTTTTTTATTTAAAATTTTCTATTAATTTTGTAAAAAAAAAAAATAACGAAAATTTGGATTTTTTTTGCCCTTTTGGTTTTTTACGAAATTTTACACAAAATCCGGTAAATTTAGTGTTTTTTAATTTTGCGATTTTACGTAAAATTACCGTAATTCCAAATTAACTAAAATTTTAGTAAATTCGCGTGAAACAAATGGAACAAATCAGTACTGTATATTTCACTTTTTATGGTAAAATAAAAGTATTTTTTAAAGTTCCTTTTTTATTTTTTTTGTCCTTTTTGGCTCGTTTTTGTTATTCGTTTTTAATGGTAAAAAAAGTAAATAAAAGTTATTTGGAAAATAATTTTTTTACCATAAAAAAAATTAAATTTATTAGAATTTTACTTTTTTCATTATATCTACTAAAAAATTAAAAAAAAATTAATTTTCCAGGTCAATTAAAACATAATTAGAGACATTTTTGCCCTTTTTAGTTTGATGATAAAATTATTAATTTACGTAATTTTACGCCAAATTATGTTATCCTTTAAGTTACTGAAAAAAAAGATTTAATTGAGTCTTGTAAAATTTCAATACGATTGAGTATTGTAGACTGGCATTACGGAAACAAACTAGCTGGGCCACTTGCTCTTAATGTTACAACTGTAGCTGTTAGAGGTCCAAGGCGGCGTATAGTTAAACTAAATGGAATACTTCCTTGCGACCTCAATCTTTTATCAATTTTACTGCAAATGGTACCATTGGATGGCTGATATTCTAGCAAAGTTGTCAAATTTTTTAAGCTTATTTTGAATTCATTATAATTGAATAGAATTTAGATTTTTTAAAGACAGCATGTGAAAAATACAATTTTATGGTTGAAAAAATTTTATTTAAAAAATGGAACTTAAATTTTTTTTTTAATTTAATCATAGAAACAAACTGTAGCACTTCTTATGAAAAGCTTATCATATAACTCGTTTACAATCTCGTGATTGAGAAAAAAAATTATAAAAAATAGAAAAAAAATTAAAAAAAATATTTAAAAAAAAATAAATAAAAAATTCTTCAATTTAAATTTTAGCATTGTGACAATTTCGAATTTTCATCCTTACTATGAGAATTTTGATTTATGAATTAGAATATACTGGAGTTTTAAATAGCAATTCTTTGTACACACTTTTTCCGCTTTTAGAAGCAATTACATAACCTATCAGCACTGATTTCAAATTTTGAATTGTTAGTATTAACTCATTGTTTGATCGAAGCGATCTTGATTAATCTAACCAAATTAAATATCACGCTTGTACTAAGCCCATCAACAAAAAATCCGAATACAACTTTTACCTTCTGAAAGTAAGAAAAAAAGCTTAATAAAACTATAGCTCATTTTTAATCGTATTTTTATCAATAAATAATTTTGAAATATATTAACAATCAAAAATAATTGAGTGATAAATGAAATAATCAAATATCAGCATCTAGTACCAAGTCGGTCCTTTGGTCATAAGTAGTGGTTCGAACACTCGACATCAATCAGGAGGTCGAGTGTTCGAACAAAAATTTTACAAAAATTCTTCATTTTTTGATAAATAAAAATTTAAGTTTATAAAATTTATAAAATTTAAATTTAAGTTGGCTTTTTGGTATTTAATTTAATAATTATAAAAAAATATTTTCTATATCGATCGTATTAAATTAAGTAACAAATTATTTTAAAATAAATTTTCATTAAACGAGAACAGTTGAATTGAATGGCAAAAAAATAGTCGCGAAAGAAAAAATTTCTCTTATATTTTAGTTATTTAAAATTATTTTTTGTATTTAATATTTTTGAAAGTTTTTGTTATTTAAACAAAAAAACTACTTTTGTTTATTTTCTCTAAAGTCTTTTTTCTTAGCTTTAATTGATTTTTTAATATTTTTAATTAATTTCTCGTCTTAAATCAAAATGAACAATCAAAAAAGAGATATGAAAATTTTGGAGGAATAACTAAATGAAAAGATTGTACATTTCTAAAATAAATCTAAACGCTGCTGTAAGAAAAATTCTAAAAATAATAAAAAAGATCACTTAAGTTTTAAGTAGAAAGACTTATGTTTTTAGAGCGTGACCATAAAATTTAACTTTTCTAGATTACAATCTTTGATAATTTTGTGCTTTTGCTTTTTAATTATTAATTTAAAAAAATAACTTTAAAAATTCTTTATTTTTTATTTATTTGTTCATTTATAAATTCAAGGAGAATAAATTATTAATAGAAAAAAAAAGAGTTGTTCAAAAGTCAAAAAGTCAAAGTCAATTTAAGTCCTTTGACTTGACATAAGCAGAGTATAGATGTCTTTAAATTGTTAATATTCAAAGTTATTAATTGCAGCATTTTTTTTTAAATTGCAATTTTTTAAAATATATAATTTAAAACCTACATGTTTTTGATCGTAATGTTGCAATTCCAAAAACTAAACTTAGAATTCTTCTTCTTCTATCTTCTACTCCCAGTGGAGCATAAGGCGTCCACACGTCCCCTCCATTTTACCCTATCCTTAGCGACAATTTCTGCTTGTCCCCATGTGAGTTTCATCTCTCTCAGATCTCTTTCAACTGTTCTCCTCCAGGTCATCTTTGGTCTTCCAGCATTTCTCTTTCCTTGAGGTGTCCAAAACAGTGCAACTCTAGGAATTCTGTCCGTTGACATTCTAAGAACATGGCCAAGCCACTTAAGTCGTCTTCTGCGTATAATGTTGCCGATTGGCTCGGACCTTGATCTGTTGTACAGTTCCTCATTTGTAATAACTTTCGGATAGAAGATTCTCAAAATTTTTCGTAGGCAATTGTTATGGAATACTTCGATCTTTTGATGATCACAAACTTAGAATTACTTTATGCTAAATTTTTAAAATTTTGAATATTAACAATTTAAAGACATCTATCCTCTGCTTGTGTCAAGCCAAAAGACTTGACTTTGAAAAGACTTTAAAATGACTTTTCTTTTTGACTTTTGAACAAGTCCGAAAAAAAACCTATTATTGAAGTTTTTTATTTTTACAATTTTCAGATCTAATTTAGATATAACACTTAGTCCTAAAAACAACTCAAACTGATATAGTTAATTTCTTTTTTTTTTAATTGTATACTCGAAAAATTTTTTAAAAAATTTGAAAATAAACTTTGCATCTAGAATTATAAAAAATTAGTCGAACAATTTCGATTTTTAAATAGCCCCATAATTTAATTTATTTCTTATTTCTGGACCTAAATTTTAGATCACAACCGAACTTAGTAAAGAAAGCAATTAATTTTTTTTCTACGTTATTTAATATTGTTAAAATTAATAGCCTAAACTAAACATAATTAAAAAAAATTTAGACCAAGTCGGCAAAAATTGAATTTAACTTTCATGAAATAAATAAAATTAATTATTCGAATTTAAATTGTTTGTTTACTCTTGATCATATTCTTAATCACACAATTTCAAAAAATTTTTTGGATTGAAAATTCCAAAAATCCTAATCTTTTGTTGCACATAAATAAAACCACTTCAAATATCGGTCTTCATTTATTTAACCAGCAAGCTTCATTAATCAAAAGTTAATTAAACTTTTTGGGTTCTAAGCTGATCTTCCGAGTGCTATTAGTTAAAAAAATAGAATTAATTTACCTGAAAAGTCTTTTTATTTAGAAAAATCAGCCAACAAAAGCACTCAGACCCGATCGGAAAGCCAACTCAATGGTTCTTTTAAGAATCTATTTTGGCACAGTGAAGAAAGAGCTGGCGTAGGGAAAAATGCGGCTTCACAATTAATCTTAATCTAATACATTTAGCTTGTATCAGAAATCGACTAAATGCAAATAAGTGCTTCAATTAAAAAATAATTTTAAAGCCCTAGAAATTAAATTTTTCCTAAATAACAAAAGAAATTGTTTGTTATTGTCCGAAAAATTAATTAAAACTGATAAAATATTACAGAAAATAAAAAATAATGAGGATATTAAATTTGAAGTTTTTATTAGATTAAGGTGGCTGACTTAGAAACAATAAATCATTGCTGCTTCCATTTAAACTAGATAAAAAATTGGGTTACCGTAAAATTAATGTCTGACGTTTTTTTTTCGTTGTTGCTGCCCAAAATGTGTTGTTGACAAAAATTTAGCACTTTTGAACAATTCATTTGAATATTTGCTCTTTTTTCTTGTCATAAAGAGCGCGCTCTAGACCCATAAATGTCAAGCTTATCTTAGAAATTTCTTGATATTTTGGTATTAAATTATTTCGATTTGAAATTCGATCTTTTGTCTACTAGGACAAGTCGAATCCATTTGTTTGACTTTAATCGAATCCAAATAAGCCTTAATTTAAATAATCACTGATTCAGAAACCATTTGAGCTAATTGTTCCATGAGAATCAGGTCGGTTTTACACTTGAAAATTGATACATATCATTTCAATCGATGATGGTGTTTTTTCTAAACAAAATATTTATTTTTAAATAAAAAAATTCAGAAATATTTTTTATTAAAAAATTAGTATGGTATTATACATATCTGTGAAGATGGTGATTCTATTTTAATTCAAAAGGAAATAAATAAAAAAATTCAATTATTTCAGAAATTAATATTTTAAATGTCAAAATTTATTTGATTTAAAAAATATGAATTTTATTTTTTTGTTTAAACAAAATATTTTAAATATTTAATTGTTAAAAAAAGAAAATCTCAAAAAAAAATTTGTTTTTCACCATTTTTTGGCATTGTGGAATTTCATACAATACTTTTAATACAAAAAGGAAAAATGTTATAACTTATAATAATAATAATAATAATAATGTTAGCTACAATAGGTATGCCTATAGAGCGAGACTTAAGGGTCTCACTATGGTAGCTAAAACGACTAAAAATCATAATCTTCTTAAGTAATACATAATAATAAATTGAATTTAGTCTAAATATCATAAAAATAGTTTTTTTTTTTCTTAAGTTTTAGGTTTTTGGCTGGCAATAAATCGATCTAGCTTGTTTTTAGATTCGGCTTCAGTTACATCATTTGGTAGTTTGTTCCAGTTATCAACCACTCGATTGCTAAGAAAGTGCTCTCTTTGCTTAATTCTAGTTAACTGCTTTACAAGTCTATGCTTTTGACCTCGTTTATTTCCAGCAGGACCTTCAATGGAGAGTGAATTCATTAACTTGTTCGGATTATGCCAATCTACACGACTAAACTCTTTGCTAATCTTGAAGTATTCGATAAGATCGCCTCTCTCTCTTCTAGCCTGTAGGGTTGTGAGTCCCAATTTTGTTAACCTTTCTTCGTATGGGAGGCTACTTAAGCACTTGACAAATTTTGTTGCTCTCATTTGTACTTTTTCCAAAATTTTAATGTCTTTTTTTGAATATGGACTCCAAGCGGCTATCGCATATTCCAGATGGGGTCTTACAAAGGCAACATAGAGCTTTGTGAACTTTTGTTCAAATTGTCAAAAACTTGTTCTGTAAATGAAATAAAGTGAAAAACTTTTGTTTCGCTGGATAATTCTGCAAAATTGCAGACTTTATAAAATTATTAAAAATTAATTGGCACAGATTTTGCAGACTTCTGCAAAAGGTACAAAAGTTGTTTTACTTTATTTCATCTGCAGAACAAGTTTTTGACGGCAAATTGAAGCCTGAGATCAAGATCAAAAGATCAAAATATAAAATGTAATATTTTTTTAACCATAGAGAAAAATAATTTATTTCCTGAGCGATTACTGGGCATGTTATGTCAAGTTTATTTTCATTTATAAAATTTTAAAATATCCCTTTTTATTGAACTTAAATAGGTTTAAAATTTTCAATTGATTTTAATAAAAATTTTAAAAGACAAAAAAATTAATGTTTTAAAATTTATAATTAGTTTAAGTGAAAAAATAAAATTATTCTAGCTTAAATGAATATAAAATTAAAAGATGAATTTGAATTTCTCAATTAACTTAAACTAAATAATTTAAATTGTTGATTGTTTTTAGTTAAATAGATTAGAGGTAAATCATTTTGATGTTTATTCGATAATGAACGATTATTAGAAATAACATGTTTAGCATTTAAAAATTGCCGAAATCATAAGATAAATTAAGTTTTAAAATTTTAAATGATCGTTTTGAATTTAAAATTTGATCTGAAACTTCAATTTGCCTTTTTGCCAAGTAGAACAAAAGTTATAAAATGTTTCCTTTTTGTATTGGAAGATTTTATTTTTATTTTGCATATTTTTTAGACTTTTGAAAAAAAGTCATAATTATCTCTTTTAATTAAATGAATAATAAATTAATTTTATTAAAAATCGAATCCTTGAAAAATTTAATGTGAAACTGAACTCGAACAGAAAATAGTCAAATCCATTTGCAAAGAAATTTTTAATAATTGAATTAAAAAAAAAATTTTATTTTCTCTTTTTTTTTAAATAATTTTATATTTACAATTTTATTTGATTAATCTTTTTAAAAATTTTACTTTGAATTAGTATAATTTAACCTTGATTTATATTTCAGAAAATAAAAAATATAAATTGAATAATGAATTTAAAAATATATTAAAAAAAATATTAGAACTGACCAAATAAAGATTGCTTTATTCTTTATTACAGAGAAATTATTTTAATTTGTCAATAGAAAAAAAAAGAATTTTGTGATTTACTGGCCTCATAGAAATACCTGTTTTTAATTTATTTTTTAAGAGTCATCATTAGCTTTTAATTTTAAAATAAAATTAAATAAGTAAAAAGGTAAAAAAGTAATTAATTTTACTTAGTATAAAAGTGAATTAAAAAAAAATTGTATAATATTTTTTAATTCTATTCTTCTTTTTTAATTTTAATTTTTTTCTATTTTTAAAAAATAATTATTTAGTATATTGTGAATTTTGGTACAAAAAACAAAATATTAAAAATGCCAAATCTTAAGTTCTGAAGGACCAAAACATGTTCTGTAAATTTTAGCAACTGGTACATCCTCTGTACCAGCACTTAAAGTTGAGTTGGATTTTTAATTTAATTTAATATCCTAAATTCAAAATTGTCTGAAATTTGCAGATTTATTGCTAAGTTCTGCAGAATCAGTATGTTGATGGTTCAAAGGATGTATCAGTTGCTAAAATTTACAGAACATGTTTTGGTCCTTGAGGGCTTAAGCTTTGGCATTTTTTATATTTTATTTTGTTTTTTGTACCAAAATTCACAATGACTTCTCATCTTATAAACTCAATTAAATGTTTAAAATAATACTTGTAGCCACTCATTCTTAAATACTTGACTACCAATTGGCAAATCCTTAGGAATTGTGGCAAAAAATTAAAATATAACTAGCTTTTTGTTTTTTTTTTAAAGAAAAAAATATAAGAATAAGTTTAACATTAATAATGAAAAACATTTATTAACGAACCATTTAAAAAAGCATCATAAATTGCACATAGCTTAGATATATATCATTTTTTGATATCAAGGATCTATAACCTAGAACAATTCTTGAAAAATAAAGCAATAATTGCCATGAAAATAAGTATTTATAAGCTTTTTTTTCTTAAATTACGCAACAAGTAAAATCAGCTTGTAATATTTTGATTTCTTATTTTAGAAGAGAAACAGTTGCAACTTCAAAAAGCAGCACTTAATTGTATTCTGAAAGCTGTATAATTAAAGTCATCAATTACTTTAATTTATTTTTCATTAGAAAGTTTTGCAATTAGATTTTAAAATCTTTTGAATATTTCAAATATTTTTCAGCTCTTTTTTTAAGCCATTTTTTTTCTTATTTATTTTAAAAAATTTTGGGTTTTCACTGATACCTTAGTTGGTGTGAATACTTGCATTATCAATGGATACTTAATTTCATTTTCAAAAATTTTTTTAAATTAAATGTAGTGAAATTTTAGTAGAAAAAAAATAAACTTATTTTAAAAAAATAGTTATTTTGTGTTTAAATGGCTTTTTTTTATTATCTTATACATTATATTTTAAAGCTTGGGAAAAAATCCTTTAAGAATTATCATTTAATAAAATTCTTTATTTTTAGAACACTTAAAATAAAATATTTCAAAAAAAAGACAAGTTTACTTTGATTTTTTAATTTATTTTAATGGGAAAAATTAAATTTTTTTAAAAGAACATTTTATTTGAATAATTGTAAATGGCTAAACATTTTTTGAGAAGAACTATCAAATAAATTATTAAAATATTAAGGATTTAAGATTAAGGAATAGACAGCGTCATTTAAAAATAAAATATTTTTTCAATTAAAAAAAATAATGACGCTTTTTTAAAAAACGAAAAAAAAAACAATTTTGCACTTGTTCCGTATTAAAATCTCATTCTCTAAATATCAGCTCTTTCATTAATCAAACATGATAATTTTAACTGATATGATGAGCAAACAGTTGTACATAGTTTAGATATTTTTATCTTCAAAAAGTTTGAGAACTTAAACATTGATGAATTATTTTTTTCAAATAAAATAGATAAATTAAAGCGTTTATTCAATATTTATTCAAAAATTACAGAGATATCTTTTGGGCTAGTTTTGCCTTAGAGCTTTATTTATTTTAAAAGTCTAGATTTCACTTTAGAGTCATAAAGACATAATTACGCAAACATTAAATTTATAAAAATTTGAATTTTATTTTTTTTTACAAAAATTTGTTTCTTAATTAAGGAATTAAATTTATCGCAAGTTTATTATGTTCTCGAGCAGTATGGCTTTCTAGGCTTTGTGTAAATAATTATACAATCATTAGCATAGCATTATTTTAAATTATTTTTGAGCAAAACCAAAATTTAACTATTTCATTAGAAAAGCATTTTAATTAAAAAAAGCTGCTTTATTTTCATGAAAAGAAATATTTGTGATTTTAAGCTTTAAAGCGCTTTATTTAGTCAAGTTAACATAATGTTTTATTAATGAATGAAAAATAGGCACTAAAATTTATAAATAAAAAAATTTAATTTTTTTAAATCTTAAATTTATTTAATTTTTAGCTAAATTTTTTTAATTTTATTCCATTAAGTACAATTGAACTAAGTCGAGATTGTTCAGACTTGGGATTTTAGGGAAATATGTGACAATATTTTAAGTGATTTATGTCTCAACACGATTTTATAATGAAAATAAAAAAGTGACGTCAAAAAACCAAAAAATTTTTTTCAATCATTTAATAAATAGTAAGAGAATTAATAAATTTTGAATGATTACAAATATTTTTGACCAATTTTAGTTTTTAGCGGAACTTATTTGCGTAGTCTAATTTTTTTTAAATTTCAAAAATAATTTAACATAATATATTTTTTAAATGAAGAAGAAATTATTTTTTTCTTTTTAACTTCTATTTAAAAAAGTGTTTTAGCCTAATTTAAGCAATGAATTAGAAGATACTCATTGTTGTAATAGATCTTTTTAAGTTTAAAAAATATATAAATAATTTGATTTCGGTCAGTAAAAAAATTAAATATAAAATATTTTAAATTAAAAGAGTTCGAGATTTTTTTTCAAGATTTTGCATTTTTTTTAAATATTTGATTGTCTATCAAAAGCTTACGTTTGTTCTTAAGATTCACTAAAAAATTTAAAACATAATTTATTTAATAATTATTTTCAATTAAAAAGAAATATTTTATGTTTTTAGTAAATTTGTGTGATCAATTCTTGATTCAATGCATCTTTTAGCTCGTTTCATCTAAATTTTTTTCTAAGATCGATGCTTCTGTGGATTATCATGTTAATTTACTAAATCAAAAAATAAAGTAAAATGGCTTGAATGTCTTAAAAATATTAGGATGAAAATTTTTTTATTATATAAACCTTCTTCTTTAATTTGTGATGTGACAAATATTCATAAATATTTATAATTTTTACAGAAGGCTTTTGAATATTTAATCTATAACGTTATATAAATAAGTCTTTCATTTAAATTTTAATATTTAATATTTAACCAATTATTTTTTTTTTTTTATTATCATTTTTAAAAATCATTATCATTAATTATTCATTTGTAAAACTGTTCGAACCATGACCCTTTCATTTAAAACAAAATATTATTTTTAAAGAATTTAAAGAAAAGTAGTTTTTGATAATTAAAAATAATCAAAAATTTAGTGATAAATTCGAGATAAGCTATTTAAATATTGGTTTTTGTTTAAATATTGAATGAGTATTAAATAACAATATAGAAATCAAAAAATGGAATTTACATTAATTAGTAAATTAACATCTCATAAAATATATCATTGCCACTTAAAAAGCGTAGAATTTATATTTCTTCTTTTTTTTATTTTAGAAACACTGATCAAAGGAAAGCTATTCAAGTTAGAATAAAATTTAAATTTTTTAAGAAATGACAATAATTATAATTTATGCATTGATATTGTATTTTGAAATTACCAAATTCACTTTGATAATTAAGGTGAAATATCAAAAAATTAAAAGCCCGTAAAAAAAGGATTTTTCAGTAAATTTTACATTATTTAACATTTTTTAAAATAAAATATATTATAGTATTTTAATTTTTACTTTGCTATCTGTAATACATGGAACCATTAGGTCAACAAAATAACAATTGAAGACAAAAAGGAATTTTAGGGAATGTGTTCCATTGCTTACATCGATTTTTGATTTAATATAATGGTTATTTAATCATTATTTATTTAAATGTTTATCTGCACAGAGCTATGTAAGTTAATTAGTGCATTACTATTGTTTGATATTTATTAATCTGGATTCAGTATCTTTAAAGTGGGTAATAGGATACAATTGAGGTTATTTGTTTTATGGTAACTGGACCGAGATGTAGATTCTTCGGGTTAAAATTAAAATAATAAAAAAATTTATAATTATGATCAAATAAATAAAAATAGAACATATAGGAAAAAATTGGCAAATTAAAAAGATTTTCTTTCTCCAAGAGACCTACTCTTGCCGACAGAAATAATTTTCTCACTAACAAAAAGTTTACCAAATTTTTTTGCAAAAATTCTCATCGAGCGATAGCTCCTTCGAAAACCAAAAAAAATATTATAATTAATTAAAAATGATTATATGGTCTAAAAATTAAATTAATAATTTGCAAGTAACAAACCTATTTGTATAAAGTTTGAAATTCTTGATATGGTTTGGAGATTATTGTGTTGGAAATTAATCTTAAATTATTAAGTAATAATTACATATGTAAGTAGCAAAGTTTTTGTGTCAAAGTTGTTTTTGATTTTATTTACAAAATAATTCACGAACACATTTTTTTATTTTTTTTAAACTAATTTCCAAATTTTTATAAAGAGCGACAGCCCTTTCGAAAATTAGTTAAATTCGACCAATTTATATTAGTCTGTCGGTTCTTGCAGCTAGTGATCCCTTTTTCTAAAAATATTTTTTATTTGTAAAATTCAAAGGTGACTTAATTATGTTTTTTTTTGATGTTTTAAAGTAGTGATGATCAAAATTTTTATTTAAATAAAAAAAAAATTGTAAGATTATAGCAAAATTGGAAATAATCTATGTAAATGATTGTAAAGACATCCCAAGGTTATTTACTTGGTACAATTTTTTTAAGTTAGAAAAAGTAAAAAAAATATTAAGAATTTTTTTTTGCCTCAAAAAGGTATATTTTTTCAATAAGTAAATAAAAACTATACTACTATTTAGTTTACATTTAAATAGAAAATCTTGCAAATCATTAACTAAAGTCCTAGTTAAAATTCAAAAAATTTTTTTTTAAATTAAACTCAAATAGTTTTATTAGTAGAATTAGTAGTAGTTTTGACTGTAGCTGGCTAGCCAGCGAGTGTGCTGACAAGGCACACTAAGAGAGCTGATGTCATTGATTGCTGCTCATCCAGCAATCAATGCCTGCTTTAAAGCTGTTAACATTGGAGGCTTTAACTAATCGACTCATTTAGCAAGAAGTTTCATAAGCTAGCAGTTCTGTTGTAAAAAAAAATTATCTCTATGCTGGAGCCTCGAAATTTCTTTGTGATATTTGAAGCATTGACCTCTTCCTTGGATTTTTGGGTTGTTGCTTTTTTCAACCAATTCTATTCCATGCATGAACTTGTACAATTGAATAAGATCACCTCTTTTTCTTCTTTGCACCAGATTTGAAATGTTCAAAGCCTTTAATCTGCTTTCATACGGTTTGTTTCTAATTGAAGAAACAAATTTCGTAGCTCTGCCTTGAATCCTTTCAACATTCTCACAGTCAGACTTAAGAATTGGAGACCATTCAGGCACAGCAAATTCCAAAAGAGGACGAACAAAAGTTAAATACAGAGATCTAAATAGCTTACAATCAAAACTAGTGAATGAAATCCTGATGCAACCTAACATTTGATTTGCTTTGCTTGTAGCTTCTATCACTTGATTTTTCCATTTCAGATTTGTATTGAAAATAACTCCAAGATCTCTTTCGGTTTCTCACGTTGATAACTGCTTACCATTGATAAAATAAGGAAAATTTTTGTTTTTATGACCAAAATGCAAGACCACACATTTTGATGTGTTGAAGAAAAGAAGCCAATCTTGAGTCCACTTGTAAACTAAATCTAAATCTGAGTGTAGTTTCACTGCGCTTATTTCTGATACCGTTTGCGAGAACATTTTGGTATCATCTGCATACATTTTGACAACATTCTCTTTTCCTTTTGGTAGATCATTGATATACAAAACGAACAATAGTAAACCTGAGCGACATATATATCATTATAATCTAAAAAGATTTCTTTCCAAAAGTTTTGAAGAAATT
Source organism: Brachionus paranguensis (assembly GCA_016802215.1). Lineage (NCBI taxonomy): Eukaryota > Metazoa > Rotifera > Eurotatoria > Ploima > Brachionidae > Brachionus > Brachionus paranguensis. Next base: position 1,334,594 of record JAESIX010000007.1, read on the forward strand.
TGCCAGCTTTAATTTGAAATAAAAATCATTAAAATTCATAGAATCTGACGGAGGTTATAAGACTCGGTATTTTTTGATTTAGGAGACTAAAATAATAGAAAAAATTGAAACGGTACACATTTTTTGTCTTTTAGGATACATAACTAATTATTTTTAAATTCAAAATATTTTTGTTTAAAAAATTTTATTTTTTCTTTAATTGTATTGAATTAGTGGTGACCTAAATTTTGCCCTAGTTATAAAAAATTGTGACATAATATTAAGTTAACTTTGCAAAATCACTATTTTAACATTGAAATAAAAGAAAAAAATTCAATCGTGAAATAATTTTGTCCTTTATGTGACATTTATTTGTATATCCGGGCTATAGCTCTTTTAGATACAAAAAAAAAAAATACTAATTTTTTATATAAATTAAAAATTACAATACAATGATAAATTTGCAAGTAAAATATAAGAAATTAAGGATAAAATTTTTTTCTCATCTATTAAAATGAAATGAGGTATGTTTGGTATTATAAGGCATTGTGAAGAACAAAAACAAAAATTTAAATGAAATAACTTTTTACTTTGAGTTTAAAAAGTGTTCTGAAAAATGTATTAGCTGATACAAATTTTGTCCCACCCAAATCAAGTCTCTGCAAAAACTCTGCAAATCTGCAAAGCATTAAATGTATTAAAATATCATTAAAATTAAATTTCAGAGTTATTGCAGAGTTATTGCAGAGACTTAATTTGGGTGGTACACATTACTTTTTCTATAATTATACATTTTTCTATAATACTACCTTCAAAAATCCTAACCCTAAAGATTTTAAAACTGTTGAGGTGATTTATTTTCGATTGACCTTGATTATGAACAATTTAAAGACGAACCAAAATAATCATTATTTTAAAAAATTTTATTTAAATATTAAATTAAAAATAATTGTAAATTTTTACATTAAATAAATGAAAAATACAAGTCTTTTTTTTAAATTATTCATTATATTCAATTATACATAAGAGTAGCACAATGTTTTCAGTCAATAAAGTATCATATTTGTTACATTTTATTATTTTCTTTTTATTATAAAAAAAGCACATTTTAAAATGAGTAAAAAATGTACTTAAATTTGAAGCTAAATGTTGACTTTTTTTAAACAAAAAATAAAGACACAAATTTAGTACATATAAGTTTTTTTCAAAGTTTTGTACATCGTTCTGTACCTCAATCGCTTACAGTGAACGTGAAAAAAATTTTGGTTTAAAAAATATGTAAGGCGAGTTAAATATGTTTTTATTTTGTACTGACGGTGACTTTTTTTATCTTATTTTATTACAAATTGTCACATAATTTTAATTGATTCAACTTAATTAGCTGATTCTTCTTCAGATAAATTAAATAACATAAAATAAACTAAAAAAATAGTCTAAAATAGAAAAAATTTAAAATTAGATATATCGAAAAAGAAAGTTACGAGTTATATATATTATTTTATTTGTTTATCTGTACCGAGCTAATGCTTTTTCAGAATAAAAATATATAAAAAAGAATAAATAAGCTGATGGGGGAATAGCTATTTTAGTAAAAGAAGGAATTAAATTTGAACAAGTTTTTTTATTTGATAAGTTTTCTGCAGAACTTGTTTGTATCAAAATAAGTCTAAAAAATACACAATTTTTTGTTTTTAGTCTTTACAATCCACCAAATATTCAATTCCCTTTCGAACTTTTGCTACATATCTCAAAGAAATGTAAAAAATTAATAATGGAAGGTGATCTGAATGCGAAGACTAAAAGTTTAGGTTAAGTGAAAATGAGAATGGCATTATTTTAGAGAAAATTATTAACAAGCTTAATCTCTCAGTAATAAATGATAAAGCACCAATATATACTAAATTTAAGACAGGATATTATCAAGTCCTAGATATTTTTTTAATACCATCTTCGCTCTCAAATAGAGTTGTTGACTTTAAAGTTCTGATAGATGATGATATGTTGAGTGATCATTTTTCTATTCAAGCACATATTTCAGTTGGACATGCTATTACAGTTAATTGCTCAAATTTTAATTTCAAAAAGACAAATTAGGGGAGGGAGTTGAATAAAACGTTAAAAAAGTGAATCTAAAAAAATAAAACAAAAAAAGACTATTTTTAATTTTGCTAAAGAGAGAATTGATACATAAAATTTGAAATAATTTCTATTTTCAGTTACTAAAACATATACTATCTTTTATTTTTTTTAAAACAGTGACTAAAACATCAATAATTTTTTTGAGTTAAGAATATAATTCAAGAAATTAGGGTCAGAGGACAATTTTATGAATAATCTTTGTAATGATAAGCATAGGGTACAAATAGATCCTGATTGCACTAATTGTACAAGTAGCGTTTTTTTAGATGCAGCAGTTTTTTTCACTTTTTATGTTTTATTCACTGGAATTAAAAATTGATTTTTGTTTTTATTCACAGATTTTGAAAATAAAATTTTCTTTGTGTAACGTTCTCTTTTTATATGTTTTATTTATTTTGTTTTATTCGACTTCATCCCAAATTAGGGACTCTACTAGTCATCATACGCAAAATATTGACGAACTAAATAAACAAATCTCTAAACAGTTCAAAAAGTATACAAGTAATATATATTTTTATATTTTCATTGATACTTGTATAGTCACCACATTTATGATTTGAGTGCGTGATAAAATTTCAATGGTGACACATTTTTTGTCTTCAATGTGACACAACTTATAAATCACGGTGACATAAAGAGCAAATCAATAAAACGTGATTATAAACGGTGACATAATTTGTATTGAGTTGAAAAATAAAATGTGACATAACTTATAAGTCACGGTGACATAAAGACTAAATCAATAAAACATCATCATAATCTCTATTGAGTTTAAAAAAATAAAATGTGACATAACTATTTACTAGCGATTGTGCTTCATCTGTATATATCTAAAGGTTAAGCAAAGTAATAGACAGTGACCCCATTAAGGCGCTCCGATCAAAATTATGCACATCTAATCAAACTTGAACGCCATTTTCCCCTCTTTCTCTCTCTCTCTCTCATTTTGCTCAATTATCTCGAAAATAAATTATTAAAAAACAACTCGAATTTATTTCTAAATCAAACGCCATGTTTGATAGCTAGTAACAAAAAAAAATTATAATTCAAGCCGTCTCTCTCTCTCTCTTTCCAATTAGAACATAACGAAAAAAAAAAAACGAAAAAAAAAATTGATTTCTTCATACTCTTTTAAACTAAATAAATTATTATAATCAAGCATTGGCTTCTTTTTTTCTCCTCAAAACTCTGACTGCATTAGTTATTAAACAATTTAGATCGTATATTCTCTCTCTCTATTTCATTGTCCAATCTGAAGACTGGAACGCGCAAACGTGACCACTTGGCAAGCACACACACACCAAGCATAGATCAAAAAGAATTTAGTGTTGGCGTAAATGCACGATTAACTTGTAGCCGCGCAGCAATGTCTCAAGCCAAGACTCAAATGGTAAAGAGCTCGTTTGGCGGCCACCTGTCGCCGCTGGTCCACGCCGCCTCCTCATCGTCGTCGTCGTCCACGCCGTCTCACGGCGACGACGACAGCCTCGCCAACCTCAACTTCGGCCACTTCAACATGGCCCAAAACCTGCACCTCTACCAAAATCAAAACTGGCACAAAAACAGTAGCCACGAGCACGAGCCGAGCATGATGCTCGACGAGCTGCTCAAAAACTCGGCCTCCTCGTCCGCCTCGGCCGCCCACTCTAGTCTCCACGAACAACGCAGCCAAGATCTGACCGACTCCAACTGGACGCCCTTCAACTCCATACAGCAGACGGGCGAGCCCAGCGGCGGCCAGTGGTCGGCCGGCTGGCACGCCGACACCGACTTTGACTGGTCGGCTAAAAAGGCGCAGCAAGTGGCGCCGCAGGCGGCCGCGTCCAAGTCCTGGGCCAAAATTGTGTCCCAGCAATCGTCGCCGAGCACCAACACAACGAATCAAAAAAATGAGCTTAGCCACGAATGGGACATCAAGGTGAACCAGACGGTGCCGTGGAACCTGGACGCCAGCAATCAAAATCAAGTCAGTCAGACAGTGGTGCCGTCGTCGTCGTCGGTGTCTTCGTCGTCGTCGTCCTCGACCTCGTCCATTGCGTCCAACGACAAGCTCATGAACAACTTGATGCAGATGAAGCAGGAGACGGGCGCCGAGATCTGGCTGGCCGGCTCCAACAAGACTTTGTGGGAGCAGAAGGAGACGCCCGAGCCCAACTGGTCGCCCAATCAGCAAGCGCCCCAGTGGACCTCGGCCTGGAACGAGTCGTGGCCCCAGGACCAGTCTCTTGTTCAGCAGCAGCAGCAACAGCAGCAACAGGCGATGGCCAAGATAGAGCCGTGTGGATGGGAGGACCCAGACTTCAAGCAGGGCAAGAAGAGCGATGATGGCACTGCCATTTGGGGCGATCCCGAACAGGCCAAGATGGCCAAGATACAAAAGTGGTCGTACAGTACCAAGCATGTGCCTAATCCGGCCACGATTAAGCCCGAGGGCGAGTTCGCGGCCCAGTGGAAGGGCCAGCAGTCGACGTCGTCGTGGAATAACACGCCGGCGGCGCCCGCTGAGATCGCTGCTGATTTGAAAATGGGCTCCGATTGGAACTCGGATCTGGTCGATACCAAGTCGTGGCTCAAGGAGGCTAAGAATGAACACGAATGGGACCACGGACGTGTGGACACTAGCGGCTGGGGCATCAATATTCCGTCGGTAAGTGATACATTTTTTTTGTACATTCATTTTGTTTGTGTGTTGTTGCTTTGATGTTTTTTTGATGCAGCGAATACGAGTTTTTAAGATCTTGCCGCAATCATGTGTCACTTGGTTATAGGTAAAAAGGGATAAGACAAAAAATGTGTCGCCGTGCTTTGGCTCAGTCTTGGTGTTCAAATTATTTTTAACTGACGATGGCTACAATTTAGGATTTTGATTTATCTGGTCGGAATAGGACAAAAAAAGTGTCACTGTGCTTTAGGTCAGGCTTGATGTTCAATTTTTTTTACCTGACGATGGCTAGAATTTAGGATTTTGATTTATCTGGTCGGAATAGGACAAAAAAAGTGTCACTGTGCTTTAGGTCAGGCTTGATGTTCAATTTTTTTTACCTGACGATGGCTAGAATTTAGGATTTTGATTTATCTGGTCGGAATAGGACAAAAAAAGTGTCACTGTGCTTTAGGTCAGGCTTGATGTTCAATTTTTTTTACCTGACGATGGCTAGAATTTTGATTTTTTTCTGGTCGGACTCATACAAAAAGAATGTCAGTGCATTTTATTTAGCTGTTTTGCGAAAATTCTTCACAAAAAAATTATTATTAAAAATTAGTAATTTTAAAGAGTTAATTTTAACAAAGTTCAGATAATTAAGTGAAATTTAATTAAGAGAGTTTTTTTTTAATATTTTTTTTTACGAAAATTTTGCCAAAAAGCCTTTATTAATAAGAAGTAAATAAGGAAAAAAATTTTACTCTAAAAGTTAATATTATTAATGTTCATTTTGTCGGATTTTAATTTAATTTAACTTCTAATAGTAAAAAAAAAGTCTTTAAATCTTCCTCAGTCTTCTAGTGTTAAAATTATTAGAGTTAAGATTCAAATTTGTCTTTTTTTTAAATGTTAAGCTAAAACATAAAAAGAGCTAGTGCATTCGAAATTTTTGTCTTACGAAAATTTTTCAAGAAATCCTCAATTAACAAAAAATAAATAAGAAAAAAAAAATTATTTTAAAAAGGAAGTATTATTAATGTTCAGATTAGTGAGTTTACACTAGAAGATCCAAACTTTTTAACAATTAAGACCTGAGAAAACTACAACATTAAATGAAAAAAATATTCTTGTTATTTCATCATATATTAAATAATTTATTTAAAAAAAATCATTAATATAATTCAAACACAGCTTTAACATTGCTCAATCTTAAGAAAAAATACTAGAGCACAAAATTAGGACCCCAGAAGTGTTTATAAAAAAAGCGTTTTTATATCTTTAATTGTAAAATTCTATGTTACAATGAAAAAAAAAGATAATTAATTAATTCAAATATTGTAATAATTACCGAATCTAAAGACAAAATTAGAGAAAAATATTACAAAATTTATGGCTCTTAATTATGATATTTTTTAATGATGTTCAATTATTAAAATAATTAAATCTTTTTAAAGATTAAATTACTTTTTTGACATTAAGTTATGGAACTCAAAAATTCCATATTTTCTTGGGTTTTTATTTGCTTTGGCTTTTAATAGTTTGGTGTTAAAATTACTTGGTTAAGATTCAAACAAAAAGACAGTCTTTTTTTAAACGAACCTCAATTATTGAAAAAGCTAAAATTTTTGAAAAAGCTAAAATTTTTAAGGATGAACTTTGACCAGTCAAATTAATAATTAAATTGTCATATGAAAATTAATATAATTATTTAAATATTTGTATTAATTAACATTTAAATAATTAATTTGAATATAAACCAGTAGTTCTCTAATATTGAAATTAAAAAATTATTTGTATTTTTTAACTAAATATTAAAAAAGTTGAATTTGGAAATTTTTTAATTTATTTTAATTCAAATTAATAATTAATCAGTTGGTATCGTTTGTTTACAATGGCTGATAACTCTATAGATTCAAAGTAAATCAAATTTTTAAATCTTAATATTTGAAATAAAAACAATGGAAAATAAAAAAAAAATTATTTATTTTGTTTCAATTAAAATGATTAAAAAATTAAATTAAATTTTTTAATTTTTTAATTTCAATTATCTCAATTAGTTTATCGACCTTAAAAAAGCTTTCGATATGATTGATTCTAATCTTCTTCTTTTGAATTGTTTCATTATGGATTTGACAATGATTCTCTGGGTCTATTTTCTAATTGTTTCACAAATAGTTCCTAGATAGTACGTTCTGATATTAAAAATCAAAACCTGTACTTCCGATAAAGATTTAGAGAGTGTATTAGTAAATTTTTATTTGTCTATTAGTAGCTTAAATGATTGATATTTTATAATAATGTTGACATAAATTGGTTCAATACTTTCTGTATGATTTTTTCTAGTAATAATCCTGAAATGGTAAAATTATGTGGTAATCTCATAAAAGTTGTTAAAGAAATAAGTCTTTTGGGCTTTAAGATTTATGAAGATTTAGATTTCTCTAAACATGCTTAACACAAATTTGAATGATTAATTAAAAATAATTTGAAAAAAAATAAAACTATTTATCCAATTTTTTTAAAATTTTTGTTTGTTTAAGGAACAAAATTAAATGCAATTAAAAAAAATTATCTTAATTTATTGATCAGTTAATTTCGAATGACTGTAAAGAGCCAAATTAAATTCCAATAATCAATAACTTTAAATATTTAATAATTAAAAAACAAAGAAATTTTTTTGTGTTTTAATCAATATGATTTGAAAAAAAAAAATTCTAAATTTTATTTTTTTCTTTTCATTTTTTGATCCAGATTATTTTTCTTTGCTTTTTGTTTTTGTCAAAAAATAAAAATTAATTATGAACAAATATATTTTTATTGCATATTAATTATTATTAAATATTAATTATTAATTTTTTTTTTATTTTATTTTATTTATTCATTCAATTAACGCCTTAAAGGCGATGTTAAAACAAAAACATAAAAGGAAAAAAATTAAAAAAATTGATAAAAATAACACCAGAAAAAAATAAATTTTTATGCTTTTATTAAAGTTTTACTGAAGTTTTGTAAAATTAGTAAATAAAAAATAATTAAGAAATTTCCGAGTAAAAATGAGTCAGAAAATTTTTTTTATTTTTTTTCAATTTTTGATCCAGATGATTTTTCTTTGGTTTTTGTTGTTGTCAAAAAATAAAAATTAATTATAAATAAATATATTTTTATTGCATATTAATTATTATTAAATATTAATTATTAATTTTTTTTTATTTTATTTATTCATTCAATTTACGCCTTAAAGGCGATGTTAAAAACAGAAAAAAAATTAATAAAATTGATAAAAATGAGACAAAAAAAAAAGAAGTTTTATTCTCCGATAAAGATCAAGAGAGATAATATCAGTAAATTTTTATTTGTCTTTTAATAGCTTAAATGATTGGTTTCTTTACAATAAGGTTGACAAAAATTGATCAAAAATTTTCTATATGGTTTTTTCTAATAAAACAAGTTATGTTCCTGAAATGGTAAAATTATGTGGCAATCATATAAAAGTTGTTAAGGAAATAAGTCTTTCGGGCATTAAGATTGATCAAGATTTAAATTTCTCTAAACAAGCTTAACGCAAATTTGAATGATTATTAATTTATTTTTTTTTATTTATTCATTCAATTAACGCCTTAAAGGCGATGTTAAAATTAAAAAAATAAAAGGAAAAAAATTAAAAAAATTGATAAAAATAACACTAAAAAAAATAAATTTTTATGCTTTTATTAAAGTTTTACTGAAGTTTTGTAAAATTAGTAAATAAAAAATAATTAAGAAATTTCCGAGTAAAAATGAGTCAGAAAATTTTTTTTATTTTTTTTCAATTTTTGATCCAGATGATTTTTCTTTGGTTTTTGTTGTTGTCAAAAAATAAAAATTAATTATGAACAAATATATTTTTTTTGCAAATTAATTTTTATTAAATATTAATTAGTAAATAAAAAATAGTTAAAAAATTTCCGAGTAAAAATGAGTCCGAAAAAAAATTTCTAAATTTTATTTTTTTTTTCAAATTTTTGATCCAGATGATTTTTCTTTGGTTTTTGTTGTTGTCAAAAAATAAAAATTAATTATGAACAAATATATTTTTTTTGCAAATTAATTTTTATTAAATATTAATTAGTAAATAAAAAATAGTTAAAAAATTTCCGAGTAAAAATGAGTCGAAAAAAAAAATTTCTTAATTTGACCAAAAAGAGTGACTTGATGAAAAAAAAAAAAAAAAGGCAAAGATCTTGAGAACCTATTCGAATGTAATGTTCATGACGTTGTAACTTTGTTGTTGTTAGACAAAAAATAACTTTGACCCGTCGATCGGGGTGGTGGACACAAGCAAATGGTCGAATGGAGGTCCACCGGGCGCGAACCCGGGCGGCCAAGTGGCGTCAGCGGCCAAGGCCAGCGCCCAGCCGAACACGCCAGGTCTGCTGAGCATGCCCAGTGCGGGCCCGAGCTCCCAGGACTGGAACCCGTCCATGTTCAGGGTATATTGTGCACTCTATTTTTTGTTGTTGATTTAAATGTCATTTTAGCCGTGTCGCGCTAAAGACAAATACTAAAACCTTTCTCTTTTTTTAACCCCCACAGGACGAGGACCCACGCAAGCTCAACCGGATCAACAGCCACCCGTCCGCCAGCAGCCTGCAGAGTGCGCAGGCGGCCCGGCCCGCCAAAATGCCGCTCAACTTCACCAACGCGGCCGGCCCCGCACCGGCCAACGGCCTGCTCGGCAACAACCTCTCGCAAAGTCAACTTCTCGAGTCATACCAGCTGGCCGTGCAGACCAACCTGATCAGCGCCGACCTTCTCAACAACAAACTTCCGTCGGACGTGCTCGCCCTTCTCAACCAACTATTCCAAACGCTCAACCTCTACACCAACAGCATCAACCGCACAAACAACCTGAACAAGCGGCGCGCTCACCTGCCGCCCCAGCAGTACAAAAGCGAACTCGACCTGCTGCAACAAGAGAGTCAAACACACAAAGACAATTTGCTCGTCTACCAGAAAAAGATCAATGCGGCCCACATGATCCTCAAGCAGCAACAGCAGCAGCAGCAACAGCAGCAGTTCGCAGGGGCCAGCTTGATCAGCGACAACATGGGCCTGGAGCTGTCCAGCATGCTCAAGGACAGCCAGCCGAGCCAGTCCAAGCTGATGCAGCTGATCCAGGAGCAGAAGATGGCACAGCAGCTGGTGTCGCAGAAGACGGGCCGTGCGGCAACCAGGGGCCCTGTGTTCGGCAATCAGTGGGCCGGGGGCTTCAATGGGTTCATGGCCGAGCCGCAGATAGACGACCGGATCACGCCGTTCGTGCCGGGCAAGCCGTGGGCCGGCCAGGGCCAGCCGTGCATCGAGGACGACCCCAACTGCACGCCCGGCTCCTTCAGCAAGCCCCTGCTCACCGAGACCATCGACCCGGAGAGCATACTGTCCAATTTAACCCGCGGCAACACCTGGTCCAACCCGGCCGACTTCATGAGTCTGGGCGGCCTCAGCAACAACAACGCGCAGCGCTTCACCCAGCCCCAGCGCACCACATGGAACACTCAGCCGAACGCGTTCGCGAACAGCTCGCTGGGCAGCAGTGGCGGCACCATTGGCGAGCAGTTGTGGGGCGTGCGCAACAGTGGCCGCAACGGCATCAATTCGCCGTCGGGCATCGGCCGCAACGGGCCCTTCAACCCCATGATCACCCAGCAGCAGCAGCAACAGCAACAACAGCAGCAGCAGCAGTTCTACAGAAGCAACTCGTGGAACATTGGGCCCGGCGGGTTCGGCAACAGCAGCAACCCGTCCCAGCTGAACATCAACAGCGGCCACTATTTGCTGATCCGCAACGTGACGCCCCAGATCGATCAGTCGACTCTGAAGGCGCTGTGTGCCCAGCACGCCATCGGCCAGCTCACCTACTTCAAGTACATAGCGAACAAGTCGTGTGTTATTGTTAGATACAACACCAAGGAGGAGACCAGCATTGCTCATGCCAAATTGAATGCCATATCGCTCGGCAACACCACAATCAATACTCAACTGTTGTCCGAGAACGACCTCAAGTACGAGTTGTTGTAGAGTTCATGATGCTGATGCTCGCCCAATGCGCCTCTCTCTCTCTCTCTATCTCCCTCCTCACGAATGATTTATGTCGACTACAAAAAGCTCTCTAGTCATACCAGCCTCTACACACACACAGAACAAGAGTCGTTGAATTCAAATGGATCAATCAAGCCCCTATTCCAGACTAACACTAGCACACACCATTGACATTATGCACATTCCTTGTTCACAAACACAAATGCGCCTTGATCATGTGCTTTAATCAATTTTGCATTTAAGCTGAGTGCAATGTGTGGGTGTTTGAGACAGCTGTGGCTGGACAACTTTTTGCAGTCGACCTGGTGCTCTCCTAAGATCTCTACTAAACCAATTTGGATAACCACACTGTACTTGACACACTAAAAGGATAAGACAATTTTTATGTCGCCACGACTGAATAAATCAGTATTTCCATGGGCCCCCAGGCGAGTTTTAGCTTCTTTTTTCTACCCTCTCTCCATCTCTCTCTCTCTCTCTATTTTAATCGTTTCAGTGAACAATTTATAAGCTACTCCTTTGTCTTGTTCTTCTTTTTTTTTCATTTTTTCTGTTCATTCTTTTAAAGCTAAAGTGTTTTATTTGTGAAATTATTGATGATTTTAAATTGTTCGGGATTTAGTAGAAAGCGCAATTATTTCTTTTACTCTACTCTTTTTTTTTTAAAGTTTTATTTGTTCCTCTCGTTTTTATGCTATATAGTGATTATGATGATTATGCATCTGTTTTATGTCGACTGAGACAAGGCTAAAACCACTCCCGATGTAACATTGTTTTTTAAATTGTTTAATGGTGATCGATTGACTTTGTTTGTTTGATCAACAAGTAACCAAAAAATGAAAAAAAAAAAAAGAGAAAAATTTACAAAAATTATTGAGTACCAATTTTACTATTCGGATTTTATTGTTTTTAGAATTATTTTTTTTTCTTTTTCTTTTTACAAAATTTATAATCAGTCTAATTTTTGATTTTATTTTTATTTGATATTTTTTCTTTTTTTCGAATTGAATTGAAATTTCAAACACAATGATATTTTTTTATTAATATTAATTTTTTTTTTGTTTTCTTGAAAGTTTTACTTTATTTAAACTAAATTTTTTTCATTTTGTTTTTTAATTAATTTTTAATCTAATTTTTTTATATGTAAATTGGTTAATAATAACTGGCTTTATTATTAGTAAATAAAATGAATCCTCAATTTTTTTTTTTTTCCCCGATAATAGATGATACACAAAGCTTCGGTGTGCTGAAGAAACTTTTTTATTGAGACAATTTTTGTGTCGCTTCGACGCAAAAATCGACCTCCTTTTTTTCTCTCCTTTAACTAAAGACAAAAAATTTTACTGTTTGCTCATAATTAAGTGGATTGGCTCCTTGTCTTGAACACATCAAAATGTGTGGTCTTGCATTATGGTCATAAAAAAAAAATTTTCCTTATTTTATCAATGGTAAGCAGTTATCAACGTGAGAAACCGAAAGAGATCTTGGAGTTATTTTCAACACAAATCTGAAATGGAAAAATCATGTGATAGAAGCTACAAGCAAAGCAAATCAAATGTTAGGTTGCATCAGGATTTCATTCACTAGTTTTGATTGTAAGCTATTTAGATCTCTGTATTTAACTTTTGTTCGTCTTCTTTTGGAATTTGCTGTGCCTAATGGTCTCCAATTCTTACGTCTGACTGAGAGAATGTTGAAAGGATTCAAGACAGAGCTACGAAATTTGTTTTTTTAATTAGAAACAAACCGTATGAAAGCAGATTAAAGGCTTTGAACATTCCAAATCTGGTGCAAAGAAGAAAAAGAGGTGATCTTATTCAATTGTGCAATTTCATGCATGGAATAGAATTGGTTGAAAAAAGCAACAATTTTAATGCAACAAAAAGCCAAGGAAGTTGCCACTGCTTCAAATATCATAAAGAAATTTCGAGGCTCCAACATAGAGATAACTTTTTTTTCAACAGAACTGCTAGCATATGGAACTTCTTGCTAAATCAATTAGTTGAAGCTCCCAATGTTAACAGCTTTAAAGCAGGCATTGTTCGCAGGATGAGCAGCAATCAATCACATCAGTTCTCGTAGTGTGCTTTGTCAACTAACTCGCTGGCTAGCCAGCTACAGTCAAAACTACAGCTAATTATACTAATAAAACTATCTGAGTTTAATTTCAAAAAATTTCTGAATTTTGACTGAGACTTTAGATAATGATTTGCAATTTTGCTATTTAAATGAAAACTTAATAATAGTATAGCTTTTATTTACCGTAAAACCTTGCAAACTACCCCATGGGGTTCAAACGAGAAAATGGAGGGGTTATAATCTAACAGCAATTTATTCTGTAAAATTATTTTTAAAAAAAATAAATTAGAAGCCCGGGCTTATATTGAAATTATATATTTAAATTGATGGGGTAATATGAAAAAAAGTTTAATTTTTGACTGGGCTTTTAGAAGAAAATTTCGGTACTTTCGAAAAAAAATTAAAAAAAAAATTAAAAAAAAAGAAATTATAACTATACAATGTTTTAATATTTTACAAAAACTAAGCCATTTCTGTGTCTGAATTATCTTCATCATCTTCATCATCGTCAAAGTCATCACCTAAATCATGAATGTTAGCTTCATCCCCTGAAATAAATGCGTTCAAATCTTGCGCATTATCATCCTCTACATCATCAATAAATTCTTGATTAATAATAAAATGTGGTGGTTGTGGACTTTTCATGTTAGTTTTTAAGTCAATATTAACAATTATTATTATTTAAGTCAAAATTTTAGAAGAGAATTAAAATAATAAAAAAAAATACGTTCTATTTAACTTGACTTGACTTTAAATTTTAATGTTGAAAGCGTGTGTATGATGATGCAAATTTCTAAAAATTTTAAGCTCATGGATGTGTATTATTTTTAATAATGCAATCCCATGAGACAATATTATAATTATTATAATTATCCCATGGGGTTATACTGAAAATCTGTAAGTATTATTATAAGAATTTTAACTAATTTTTTAATACAACCCCGGTGTAATACAGAATTTTTTTTTTTAAACCCATGGGGTTATATCATATATTATGGTGGGGGGCTAAAGCAAATTACACACTATAAACCCGGGGTAGTTTGCAAGGTTTTACGGTATTGAAAAAATATACCTTTTTGAGAAAAAAAAAATTCTTAATTTTTGTTTTACTTTTTCTAACTAAAAAAATTGTACCAAGTAAATAACCTTGGGAGGTCTTTACAATCATTTACATAGATTATTTCCAATTTTGAATTTTACCAATAAAAAATATATAAAAAAAAGGAGATCACTAGCTCCAAGAACTGACAGACTAATATTATAAATTGGTCGAATTTAACTAATTATCGAAAGAGCTGTCGCTCTATATAAAAATTTGAAAATTAGTTTAAAAAAAATAAAAAATGTGTTCGTGAATTATTTTGTAAATAAAATCAAAAACAACTTTGACACAAAAACTTTGCTACTTACATATGTCATTATTACTTAATAATTTAAGATTAATTTCCAACACAATAATCTCCAAACCATATCAAGAATTTCAAACTTTATCCCAATAGGTTTATTACTTGTAATTTAAAATATCTCTGATACACTTTTTTATTTTATGTTGAAATTTTGGGAACTGATTTTAAGAGAATTAAAGAACAATTTTTCTAGATATTTTTGAATTTTCAACCAACTTATCTTCAAAATAGTTCTTTACCTTATTTAATTATAAAAAATCGAAAAATCATAAATGAGCTTTCTTTTTTTAGATGATGCTTCTTATTTAAAAAACAACTCCAATATTTATTTATTTTATCTAATTTAGCTATCTTTAATTTTAGAATCCTTTTAAAGCATTGATTGGAATTTTGTTAAATTTACATAGATTTTTTAAATTTTACATTAAAAAAGTAATTTTACAAAAATTAACGTAAATTGTAAAAGGAATAAAAAAGTGGATTTTTTGCCAATATCAATTATTAAATTTCGGCAAATTATTAATTTTATTTAAACTTTATTTAGTCAAATTTTTAATCTAAATAAGCTAACTTATTTACACCAGGATGCTATTCTTTTTTTTTTAGAATTGAAAAAAAAAATATTTAAAATTATTTCTTATAAAATTTTTTAAAAATTAGTTTGACTTTTTAGTTAAAAAAATTAAATCATCTGAATTTTGGCTTCAGATTAGTGAAACGAAGAACATTTATTTTTTTTATAAATAAAATAATATAAAATTTAATCAATTTATTTGTTTTAAAATTTAAAATTTGACTTCTAAAAATTTTATCAAGGTTCTAAAAATATATCTATTAAAAAATCTAATTGAACCAGTCGAATTTGAGAGTTCCACCATTAAGCACTCCATTTGCAGAAACTACAATTTAAAGAATAAAAAATAAATTACGGACTTTATTTGTCTAATTTTACATGTCCAAGAGCCTTCACTGACTAAATTGGGCGATACCAAGCTTAATTTTTGGTAGAATTTAGACTGATACATTATATTACCATTGGCATTAATTTTCATCTATTTTTATGAGAAAAATTTAGTAAAAATTATCTTTTTTCTTTAACAAACTTCATTAAACTCCCTTGGTGACACTATTTTCCACACTATTCCGCCATCATCACTTCTCACAAATCCTGTTTTATCCTTGGAAATTCCGTACAAAAACTCTCGACCAGAACTCAATTCTTTAATATAAAAGACCACAGTTGACACAATCTTGGACAAGACCATCCAATTTGTCGGAGCGCTATTCGAACTCGAGTAGCATTCACTGCTGGATCTAAATGAAATTAAAAATTACATTTTTTTTCATTTTATTTAATTAATTATTTGACATTAATAAAATAAATAAATCTTTTTAATTCACCTGTCAGTAGTTTCATCACAGACATAAATATTTTGGGTCCAATCAACATATAAAAAACTTCGGGGAGCATAATCAATAGACACTTTTGAATCAGGGCAACTAACTGAAATTAACAATTAAAAGACAAAATTTTAGAAGAAAAAATAGATCTAAATACCTGTGGTTGTTGGAGTGAAATCACCATAAATTTCATTGATAGCAAAGCCTGTTTTTTTAGTCTCTAAATCAGCCCGATTAGCCACATCTGTAATGTATATTCTCAGGTAACGGCACTGAACAAACTTGTTGGGTATTTCATAGCTAAAATTTTGTCCAAGCTGAGTGCTGGTCTTGATTGATGGTAAATGGGCAAAAGTAGAATTGTCATCACTGTAAGCTATTCGAAACTCGTTAAAAGCAGTAACTGTTCCGTCATCATTAAATTGATTAAAATCTATTCTTGATACTTTAGCCTGGTCGACAAAAGAAATTGTCACATAGCTTCCTAGGTATTTCAACCAGTGATGAGATCTGTAGCCGAATTTCCAGCCAGAGTTGTACACATTTGCCACTTCAGGTACCGAGCTGGTCATTCTGCACGCGACATCGCTCAAAGTATTCTTTAGTTTATTCACTGAAACTGAAGTAATGCTGATACTAGGTGGCTTAAATTCAATAAAACTAAAGTTAGTGTTGAATTTTGTCTCTTGATCCCCGGATCTTTATTAAATGATTAATTTAAAAAAAGAAATTAGTTTCATTTCTTTAGCAAACCTAGCATATTTTTCGTAAAAAACTACATATGGTATTTTTAAAGATAAAGGTGATTTTCCATACTGGTCCATGAGAGAACTGTATTGATTTGACTGGTCGAATGTTAAACTAAAATGGCATGATGCTTTTTGGCCAAAGTGAAGTCGGTCAAGCTTTAGATTGAATTTTAAATTTAATCAAATTTATTTGACACATGTAAATTAATTGTTGATAAGTTTGTCAATTATAAAGTTTTAAATTTAATAAATTAAATTATTTTACTTATTAAAAGAGGTTAACTTAAAAAAATACAAAAAAAATATTTATTTTATATTTAATAGTTAGTAAATTCAAAAATTTTGTTTTTTGTTTTATTTTTTTGAAAATCAAAAATTTAACTGTTATCAATAATAATATAATAATTATAAATTAATAATAGTTTCTTAATAAACTCCATCTTCACACCATCTTCGATAAAGTAAACTGATTAAATAATTCTAAAATTGTAAACTTTAGGTATTGTGAAATTTAAAAACAAACAAAACAAAAATTCTTCCTCTTTTGATAGATCAAAATTTAATAAAATAGAATATTTTTTAAAAATTACTGCAAAAAAGTGCAACATACTTTGTTGCACCTTTTCTATCTAAAATAAATTTTTACTTTCTTTTTTTTTAGGAAATCAAATCAATAATCAATTAAAATCTTGTTTTTTGTTTTTTTTTTGAGTAAGAAAAAATTTTTTATTTTATTAAATTTTGATTAATCAAATTAGGAAGAATTTTTGTTTTGTTTGTATTTGAGTTTCTCAATACCTAAAATTTAATATTAATTTACTAAAAATAAATTTAATTTAATTTTTATTCTTTTTAATCGAGAGATCTGCATTTGAATGACAATAAAAAAAGCTGGCTATCAAATCTAAACTGAAAATATTTTTAATCGATTTGCATTCTATTTTAAAAATTTTAAGAGAAAGAAAAGAGATAAAGAATAAATTTTTTTATTTTTTTTTCACAGATAACTTTAATAAATAACAGCAAAGATTTGTCATGAAAAAGTCATGTACATCTAATCTTCTGGAAACTATAGATTTCATCTCAATGAGTCTAGATAAAAGTATTCATGTTGATGTGATTCTGCTGGATTTTGCGAAAGCGTTTGATACTGTTCCGCACAGATGACTAACAGCTAAATTAAAAGCGTAAGGCTTTGATGGTCTAACACTAAAATGGCTTGAAGCTTTCTTGAAAAATGGAAGACAACGAGTTTTTCAAGGTGAAATTGTGTCGGATTTGGTTGAGATTTTTAGCGGTGTACCACAGGGGTCAGTTATTGGTCCACTACTGTTCGGAAAGAGGAAAAAGAGGTGATCTTATTCAATTGAACAAGTTCATGCGTGGAATAGAATTGGTTGAAAGAAGCAAAAATTTTGATGCCACAAAAAACCAAAGAAGAGGTCACTGCTTCAAATATCACAAAGAAATTTCGAGGCTCCAACATAGAGATAACTTTTTTTTCGACAGAACCGCAAGCATATGGAACTCGCTGCCAAAACAATTAGTTGAAGCCCACAATGTTAAAAGCTTTAAAGCAGGCATTGATTGCTGGATGAGCAGTAATCAATCACATCAGCACATCAGTTTTTGATCTTTTTTTCCTAAGATTATTTAAAAATGAAATTAAAAAAATTCAGGTATTTAGAAAAAAACGAATTTCGATATCCAAAAAGTGGGAAGAAAATTCAAAAATTCAAATTGAAAACCCTTTTCAATATATTCACATGCTGAATTCATTCCATATCGGACTGCAAAGTGAATCTAACCACTAAATCTATCTCGCTTCTCGAAAAATTTTTAATATTTAAAATTTTTGATTTAAATTTTTTCTGTTATTTTCAAAATATTTGTAAAATTTGTGAATTTTAGAAATTAATTTTTAAAATTTTTTTTAGAAAAATAAAAAAAATGTATTTCTTTTGTAAAAATTAGAGATTATTTTGACATATTTGAAATGTTTTAATTTTACGTAATTTTACAAAACCTAAAATAATGATAATAAACGTAAAATAGCCTAAAATCAAAGTAATGAATCAGCATCAGCACTGTATTTTAAGAAAACACTGAAATACCAACCAAGACAAAAATTTTATCTTATCTTTTTTAAAAAAAAAAAATTTAATGTGTCAAATGATAAAAATAATTACTGCTAAAGTTATCAATGATTCATTCAAGCTTGGATTAAACGAGCAGTTATTTTCTCCCGAAAAGCTTATATATGTCGGTAGGTAAAACAAAAATCTAACATTATAAGCCTCAGCATTTGAGTTAATTTCATGCTCAATTTCAAATTTTACACTCAATTTTGAGCTTAAAAAAATTATAAAATATTTTGAAAATTATTTTTAATGAAAATACTTTGAGTTAATTATAAGACTAGTGTCGTTCAAAAAGTTAACATTTACAGCCACATAAGGTCTTTCGGTTTGAGTTCTTTGAATAGTTAATGTTTGGTGCGAGTCGAAGCTTTGCTGACCCGAGTTCAGATCCAGCTTGGCTGTAAAATTAAACTGTGAGTTTTGCTCTGCGATTTGATCATCTGTAACCAATATGTCAGCTTCAAAGTGTAAAAAGTCATCGTCAGGTTCATAACTATTTATTTTTTGACTGTAATCTTTTTAAAATATTAAAAAAAAAAAATTTTTAAATTATTTTAATTTACGAGTGTTGGTCACTATTCCAAGATCTAAAATAGCCATGTCATTATAAAAAGTCATGGCACTTCTATTAAACTCAGTCAAAATCAAATTATTTAAATACTCATTTTTCAAGCCATCTACATTTTTGCCAAACGATACAATTCTGGTTGAATTTATTTGACAAAATTGTCTTCCACTTGTCTTATCTACACATGAAAAAATTATCTTAGTTCGACAGTTGGAGTAAGGCGGAATTTTAAGGCTAATATTTAATTGTAATGATTGCCTAATGGAAACTTGCTGCCCAGGCTGCTCAGTGAATGAGTAAAGCTCGGATACATTAGAGACTAAGTCAGTCGGATCTTTGACTGTGACAGTTAATGTTTGAGTCAGTGATGGATACTCAATGTTGTTCAACATTGGTTTTAGGACAAAATTGGTGGTAGCCTCTGGAGAGATTGGTGATGATATTGGAATTCGGACCTGTGCCTCCAGATATATCTAAAATAATCATAATTATTAAAGCTAGAAAAAATTGAGGAATAATTTATTAAAAAAATATTTATTTACAGTGCTTGAAGTAATGTTATTGGGGTCAGTTTCAAAAAATGACAGTTCACCAACATTTATTTTTATTTCGTGGGGATATTTTGATCTTAAATTAATTATTTGATTTTTTTAAAATTAAATTAAAAATAGATGTACCCGTTGAAGTAAGTGGCTTCACTAAGCATTGAACTACATGGAAAGTTTTCTCCAATGTAAAGAGTAAAAAATCGTATAATTTCCAATTCATCTGTTTGAGTGTTGCTTAAAGAAAATGTTGTCTCAAAGCTTTTCGGCTCATCTATGGTCAAATTAAAACGTATGATTGAAGTTTGTCCTTTAAAAAAATTCAAGTAATCCGAGTTGACAAAAACATAAGTGGATTCGGTCGGATCAACGCCGAATATTGACGAGTTGGTCCATTGAAGCTTAAAAAAAAATTTTTCAAAATAAATTTATTTTTTAAAATTTTTATTTTAAAAATTTTCAAAAATTTATATTAAATAGATCAAATACGTATCTTTACATAAAACAAAATAATTTTCTATAATTTATTTTTTATTTTGTTTTTTTTTTCCTTAAATGTGAAAAAGTTGAATACCCAAATGATTTTTCAAAAGTAGCAATTTAATTAAACAACTAAGAACCTAACAGTAAAACTTAGATGACTTTTTATTTGTACAGCTATGTGTCCCAAAATTAAAAAATAAGTTTTTAAATTTTTTTGCCTTTTAATTTTTATTAAGTATTCTTTCCAGTATGTTTAAAAAACAAGATAATGGGTAAAATTACGTCTTTTTACTTAATTTTACGGAAGATTACGTAAGGTTACATAAAAATACGTAATTTTACTCATTCTCCTGTTTTTGAATTTATAGAATTTATTTAGAATTTAGTAATTTTGGTAGTTTTACAATTAATTTTTTATTTTTAGGTTTAACAAAATTTTTGCAAAATGTAATATTTTAAATATCTTTGTCCAGAGAGAATTTAAATGAACTAATCAAAGCCCTCAGGTAACCGAAATATTACCTAATATAATTTTTTTAATGTGCCAAAAAGATAAAAATTTAAACATCGATAAAATTGCATTTGATTAAAATTGATGGATTTATATTAAAATTAGAAATTGAAGATTTAATTTTAGATGAAAACTTTTTTAGAAAGATTTTTGATTGCAGCGGTGAAGTCTGGAGCAAAAAAAATTAAATCGAAGCAAAATATTATAAAAATAAAATAAACTGATAATTTTGAAAAAATTTGTCATAAAAATCCAAGTCGGAAAAAGTCAAAAAACTTATTATTAAGTAATTTTTTTATCAATAATTGATCTTTTCTTCTAAATATAAAATTTTCGCATTTTTTTACTTTTAAAAAAATATATTTAAAAATTTCAAACATTTAATTTAAAAATTATTGCTTAATAATATAAATAAAACTGGTTTTTAATTTAATAAAATATTTTTTCACAATTTTTGCTCCAATCTTCACCGCCAAATTTTACTACCTTATTTATCAAAAAAAAGGGAAAATTTTTTTTTCAAACTGCTAAATAATCATTGAATTTTAATACAAGCATTCTTTTTTTTTAAATTAGGGAATCTTCAAAGTCATAATTTTAAATAAGACCAAAAGATCTTTTCATTTTGCAAACAAACCAATATTCTGATATATGTGGATTGCACTAAAATTAGCATTATTAATACCCAAATCCGGGTACTAAGTATATTTATCGGGTAGTATTTAATCGATCTCTAGAATTAATTAAATGATCTCTAAAATAAATCTCTATAATTAATTATTTGATACCTTTAATTAATTATTGTTCCAAAGAACAATGTCGCTGCAATAAAGTAAAGAGAAGAGGTCGTCAATGTGCATCAACGATATGTTTACTATACAAAAGCACTAATCAGTCAGTTACATTTTTGATAACAACTGAAGAGCATGATCATGATGAAATCAACTCAAATGTTAATAAAAATGGTATCAACAAAGAAACAAAAGAAGAAATAAAGAAGCTTTAAAGTATGCCAAAAAATATTTTATCAACTTTAAACGATTTAAAAGCGACAAATTCAAATATCACTATTCCAAAAGAAGTCCAGCTTTATAACTTTATTTAACAAATAAGAAAAGCTGATGGACCTAGAATGAATTTTTTGGATTTTAGCGAATGGTGTAATTCAAATATTCAGATACCAGTTGATAGTGATAAACCAAACTTTCTTACTTACTTTTATATTTTTATTTTAAATTTTTTACATTTTTATCTTTATATAATAAAATTTTAAAAAATAAAATTTGGACATATTTTAATTATTTTTTAGAGATCATTTAATTAATTTTAGGTATCAAAAATAATTAAATTAAGTGATCAAAAATTTGTGGAGATCATTTAAATAATTATAGAGATCGTTTAAATATATCCCATATTTATCTAATTAAATGAATTTATTACTTAGCTATAAATCTGTAAAAAATTAAATTCTTAAAACAATAGTCATTTAATTTTAAATTTTTGATAAGATTTAAATCGTTTGTAAAATAATTACATCAGGTGTGTCTAGAACTACTGTTGAAGGATTCAATGTAAATGTAAAACTTTCAGTTTTGAGGCTTGTGTTTGAAAACTGGTCCATTAAAGCCAGGTTTACGCTATATGAACCAGCGGCATCATGAGATGTCCTTGTTAAAATTTGAAAATTGACCGAATCTTCATCCCAAACATCAGCATTATTAACACTGTTTGAAATGTTATCTTTAAAAAAAATAAGAAAAAAAATAAAAAGTATAACTTAAAATTACTTATGCTACAAATAGGACCAGCAATGGCAAAATCATAATTTCTAATAAGTTGCTCCGAGTACTGAAACGAATGCTTCAATTGATTTGAACAAGGAACATTGTTTCCTTGTTCCAAAATTCTGATTGTACACAAAGTCACTCTACCTTCACTCAGCGAGCTTGTTATTAAGCCTAAATAAAATAATTTTTTTTTTTATTTTATATAATTATTTAATTTTTATTACTAGCTTCCAGGTTGTAGCCAAATAAACTGCTCGGAGGAATTTTAACAATTAAATTGGCTGGAGAAAATGTGGAACCACTTGTGGTGATGAGTGTTAAATTAGAAAAAGAATGTACTCCTGTAGCTGCTACCATTGGCAAAGTGTCAGATTTAGTAAATTTTATTGAACCTATGTAGATTTGATCTGTAGTAAATCGTGTGCCTACTGATATATAATTTTCAGATGGCACTTCCGGATGGTCATCCAACTGAAAGTAAATCACTATTTAAGAATAAAAATTATTTTCTATTTTACTATTTTTTATATTTTATTACAAAATCTGACAAGTCCATCTATAGGATCCATGTTAAATCCGCTCTCAGCTGAGTTGCATAATGCTGGCAAGTTTACAATAGCTTTGTCATTTTTGAACTTAATCATTTTCTGTAAATAGCTTATGTGATTATTGGAAGGCTCATTGATGTACAACTGTTGAGCACATGTGGAATAGATACCGACATAATGAAGTGTGACAGTACACACTGTAGCCGCTGGTGTATTGCTTCCTAATAGAGTTTCAGGCATTAAAACTTCAATATCCATCTCCTGGTATACAGAGCCTGGTTTTGTGTACATGTCAAAATAAATGGCTCTCGGTTCCTTAATTTTAGCTGCGTATGCCCCATTATCCGCGGTAGATATCGAAAATGTTGGTAAAGATTCATTCTTATTTAAAAAAATTAAATAAATTAGTAAAAAAAAATTAAATTTTTTATTTACCGCTAATGAATAATTTGGACCATTGTCTATTATTATTGAATTATCACTAACCCAAATAGTCTGATTGCCGAATGTGATACCAATAGGTATTGATATATTGGCACCTTGGACGTTACTTGGATGATCTAGTATTTGCCCAACGACCGAAATACTTAAATAAAAGACTATTAGAAAACATTTAAAATTTTTTTTCTTAATTATTTAACAAAATCAAAAATAATAAATTAGTTTTGAATAAAAAATAATTTGGTGTTCAAAAATTTAATTATTTATTCTGGTATTGTTTTAATTATTAATTCTGTAAATTTCCTAAAAAATTAAACATTTATTGAATTAATTTTTTAAATAATTTTTTTTTAATTTCCTTTTGATACTTTATTTAATTTAATAACACTACAAAAAAGTAAACGAAATGAATTTTTTTATTTATTTGAAACTTTGTAAAGAAATTTGAAGATCAAAATATTTAATTTATTAATCGTAATGCATCTCCAACTACTTCAGAGTTATGAGAGGTATTTTTCAACAAAGCCCTAGAGTGCTTTTTTTCACACATTTATTCTGCTTTATTGGCTCTGGAAGAATTCAAAGCAGGTTTTGAATTTAATATTATTTTATATTTATTTTTTACTTTTTATTTATTTTTTTATAAATTTTCCAATTTTTACAAACGGCATAGAAAAGATTATGGTGGGACTGTATAGAAACATTGAAGTAAATATTCATTTTCACAACTTTAAGAACAATTGACACTTTGTATATAGTTTTTTATTTTTAATAAATTCCCTGTGATATATATAAGTCAATTTATAGTGAAGAAAAGAACTAAAAGGAACTAAAATTTTAGTGAAAAAAATTGTCAAACTTTTCAAGAAAATATTAGCTATCATTTATATAATTTTAACTCAAATTTTAAGCTGAAAGGCTCATAGAGCTTTTCCTGCTTTTGACATTTTATCGACAGACACTTCAGGTAACCATTCGGAGCAATAGCTAATTTATTTTTCTATTTTATTAAAATTAATAAAAAATGTTTGCTAATTGTATTGAACTTCTTCTTAAAAAATTAACACCAAATTTTTTTTCACTTTTTGATTAAAGAAAATTTTTCTAAAATAAATTAAAGATGTAACACTTTTCAAAAGTTTTAAAATTTATTTTTTCAAGATTTCGATAATTGATCTTTTCTTCTAATTATGAAAACAAAAGAAATAAATCAGAATTAATCGATTTAAAAAAAATTCGATCTCATAATTTTTACTAAATAATTTTAATCAATTATAAAATATATTCACCATTTATAAGCAACCTGACTTTTAATTCAACTCATAGAAAAGCTTTTGAAATTAATTTTTAAATATTTGAAAGCTGAAATTTTTATTTTATATTATATAGTGGCATGAATATAATCAAATAATATGGTAATAAATCCTGACAAATTTATTTTTAGTTTTAACAAAAAAAACATTGTAATTTTTAATTTTCTTACGTTATCGTGTTCACTTCAGGGTTGTCATTTGTGGTCCTTAAATTGAAGTTTAAGACAGATCCAAGAGACCAAGTCATTCCATCATGGATTGAATACAGCGAAGAATTGAGAGAAAATGAATTTAATTTTGCTTTGTTCATACACTTTGGACACGGCATATTCTCGCCACTTGAAGTCACTACAGCCGAGCAAACTTTGGCCCTAGGCAGCCCGTCAACAGTGTCGTGAACCGGAACAGACTCTACTTCCATAAAATTGTTGTAATCTTGTGGAAAATTGATTATCATCGTAATATTAAATGCTTGAAAAATAGACACTGGATTGTTGATGCCTACGGTTGTCACATTTGGTACTGGTGCCTTAAATTGGTTTATAACCAAACTTGAATTAAATTTTTTTCATTAATTTACTATTATTTGGCTTTCAGCAGCTGCAACAGTCACAGTATAAACAAAAGATGTGTCAGCACCATTAATGCTTGCAGTCAGTGTAATTTCCGATGTATCCGACTCCTTGGCCAAATGTGAGACTCTGTAAGCTACAAATATGTCAATGTCACTATTTCCAGTTTGATTTAGAGTATTGATTCCAATATTGACTATTTTTCCCAAAGATAAAGTAGCAACATTTCTTTCTTTGGAGTACACAGATCTGATATAAGCTTTTGTACTATCCAAACATCCAAAACACCATCCAGCGCTCTTGAATAGCAAAAAAATTGTAAAATTTATAAAAATTATAAATTTATAAAATTGTAGAATTATTTTTTTTTAAATGAAAGTGTAAAATAAATTTTTTATTTAAATTCCGCAATTCTCCAGGGAATTTTAATTTTTGTTCATACTTCTTTTAATATTAATGAATAAATAAATAATTTAGAGTTTCTAAATTTTTTTTACAAAAAAGTCATATTTATAGCCTGTTAATGTCTACTACGAAAATTATTTTTTTTAAAAAGATTTAAAATTTTTGGAATTCAATTTTGTAATCAAACTTAAAAAAACTTTTGACACTTAAACAATATTTTCAATATTAAAATAAAAGAAAATCACAATTTTTGAAAAAATTCTTATGATCAAAAAAAATACAAAATTAAAATTTTTATAAATTTTTTATATTTATATTTTATAACTTTAAATATTTTTTTTTAAATTCCATCTTGTAAAATGCAATTAAAAAAAAAATTTCCACTTCTAACTTCACCATTCGAAAATTTCTGCTTCCACTCTCAGAATAAAATTGGAAACCATTAGAACTTCATTATTTTTATTCAAATCAAAGATTAAAAAATATTTTCAGTTTTTCAAAATTCAAATTGTTAATTTTTGATTTTAGTTTAGAATTTACATTTTTTAAAGGAAGTCATAAAAAAAGGAATTTCGAAATTATTATTTAAAAAAAATCAATACACTCTACTTAAAAATTACTTTTTTACTTAATCTAACTAAATTCTTAAAAAAAGATTGGTTCAATAGCTAACAAAAAATTTTCTTCCTTTTCAATTAACCTGCTGATTAAACTCTTACCTTAATATGTATTGAACACACAGTCACTGCATTGTTAATTATATCATTTGACGCTGCACTTAAAGACAAATTCACAATTCTGTGACCCTCAATTTTCAATTTGCTTTCAAAAGTTCCGAATTTTCCAATTTCAGTATCAGCCGAGGAAGAAGCAGCCTCAAAGCTTGGACTTGGATTACCATTAGAAGGCTTTGAAAAAAAAATTTAAATAAATAAAAAGGTAATAATTTTAGGCTACATCAGTGTCAGTTCTATAAGTATAACTAGTTTGACCGATCCAAATCTCATTTCCTTCATAATACTCAGCTCCAGCAGTTATCCATAATTGACTGCCATCTGGTTCTGTGTTCTCAATTACAACCACGTTAAAAGTTATCTTAATTGAATTATCTTCATCAGTTATTGAATTTCCTGAATTTGTTATTGTACCAAAATCAATCACTGCTTGGTCAAACTAAATTTAAAAAAATAAATATTTTCAAAAATTTATTAAAAAAAAAACTTGAAAATTTTCCAAACTGGATGAAAGGACAGGAATAGGCGCTTTATCAATGTTGTAGTTGCTACCGATGGTAATTGTGGGCTTACACAATTGGGCAATCATTATGCTGCTGTTGTCCGAAGTGAATAGCTCAACATGCATCATGGTCGTATTCGACGATGGCACACGAATTACCATCTCAAAAGCACAAAAATCTCCTACTTTTAAATCAGTGGCAGTGGCACAGCTATTCAACGGAGACAAGGTGATGTTCATAGTTGAATCAGCAAATACATGTCCCAATAAAGCAGGAACAATCCATAGACCGAACAGAAATTTACGCATCTAATATTTTTTTTAGAAAAATAATGAAATTTTTTTTGGTAATTTAAAACTTGGCTCTGAACAATTTCAAAATCTCAAGATTTTTAATAAAAAAATTAAATTCGTTGTTTGACAGAAAGTTAATTTTTAATGTTGTTTTTTCAAATATTGATTTGCCTTGTTTTTATTAATTTAAGTCTTGAGGAATTTTTATTAATGAGCTTGAGCAATATTATTCAAAGACATTGGCAAAAAAAAAACACATATCGATTTTTTTGATGGTATCCATTATTAAAATACTTGACAAACAAATTCATTTAAACAAGGTAAAAAAAAATCTTTCCTTTCGCAAGTGGAAATAAAATAGGGCAATTTTATTTTAACTTCTTTTTAAATCAAATACTATTTGCACAAAAGAAAAATATTTTTTGCTATTTTTTTTCTTTAAAAATTTTGATGTCCACATTTTTAATTTTGAAAATAATAATTAAAAGGATTTGATTGAAATTTCATCTTTAGAAATCAAAAAACAAAATAGCTTCAGAATTATTTTAAACTATTTTATTTTATTAAATTAAATTTCAATGCTTTTCAATATATTTTTAGTAAAGCTATTGAAAAAAAATAAATGTTTTTCTCACTAAAATAAAGGATATTTTTTGATATATTAAAA
Source organism: Brachionus paranguensis (assembly GCA_016802215.1). Classification (NCBI taxonomy): domain Eukaryota; kingdom Metazoa; phylum Rotifera; class Eurotatoria; order Ploima; family Brachionidae; genus Brachionus; species Brachionus paranguensis. The sequence goes on from JAESIX010000007.1 coordinate 1,362,580, forward strand.
TTCAAGTCATAAATTCTTTAAAAAACACCATAAACTCAAAAGTCAAACATTTAGTTCATTAAAAATTAATAATCATATTTAAAATTCAATAATTTTCACTAGAATTTTAATAATAATAATATAATCGAAGCCACTAAGGCTTCGGTGACTTGTTTTGTCCTCTTCTGCTCTCTCTCCAATCGCTTCTTTCCATCGATAGGGCCCTTAACTCCTCGTCTATGAGTTTGTCTGAACAGCCAGTAAGCATCTTAGCTATGCGACATTTGTATGAGAGCTTATTGGCGCCTCTCGTTGCCTGACCATGTCGGGTTTTGGCTCGAAAAGTGCAAATATTCTGGTTCTTCTTTGCTTGCCATACTATTAACTTGATTGCATATGTTCTCTAGTGGAATATGGTCTATTCACTTGGGATGATCATTCGACCATAGCACTCAGTCACAAAGATTGTGATTTTTTTTTTAAATTGAAAAAATGTATATTTATTTTTGGAATTTTGATAAGATAGGATCTCCAAAATCCCACTGAGGGCTTTTAGTGTTAGTCATTGATTTTAAGAATCTAAAATTTGAGTTTAGAATGAAGATCTTTACTTTACTTAATCATAATCTTTTAAATTTATACAGTTTTTAATCAGAAATAAATTTTTTTATCTCAAACCTACAAAGATTTTATAAAAAAACTTAAAGAAAACAACTAATTGATTCTTAAAAAGTGCATTAATTTTACAAAGCCAATAAATTAATCTACAAAAGAGCTTAGTTAATTTATGATTTTACAAAAAATTTTTGTACCAAAAATGAAAATTTTTGAATTTTTCCGATTTTTTCCAAACAAAAACTCATTAATTTTAATCAAATGGTTGAGACTCTTAAAAATAGTTTATTTTTAGCCAATTCTTATTTTTCTTAAAATAATTTAAACACAAATTTCATCTTTTTTTACAAATTATTATTAGCAAATCATTAAAATTAAAATTACAGAGACTAAATCTTGGTGATACCAAGCTTGCATTTGCTGACACATTCAATTTAAAATAAAAAATTTTTGCTCGTTCTTCATAATTTCCATATGCTGAAATTATTGAAGTTTTTAAGTAAGAAAAAACGTCTTCAATTAGTTCTTAGAGTCAGGAATAAATTTTAAAATATTAAAATTAAAATTTATTTTAATCAGATGATGAATAAGAAGATTAATTAATTTCAAAAAGAACAGAAATCGGTTCGAAACAAACTGAATTGTTAAACAAAAATTTGAAAAGGTGTCAATGTACAATCTTTAAACGAAAATATTAGGCTTGAAAAACAAAATTGATAAAGAATTATCTTTTCAAGTATATATATTTTTTTAAATTTATTCAAATTGAAAAAAAATTTTATTTAAAATTAATGGGATTTTATAATTCAAGTAGTTACAACAGAAGAATTTTAATAAAAAATATTTTAGTCTCTATTTTCAAATGCCTTTAAAGAATTTTCAGTAAATTAAGTTATTAATTTAAATTAAAAAAAATTATTAATTTAAATTTTTTTCAAATTTAACTCGATGCCTTCAGCAAGTTTCATCATTCATGAATTCTCTATATTTTGTTAGATGCGATTTAGCAAGTCTGAAAAAATGAGGGAGCCTATTTTTAAATTAAGTACTCAATAAAATTAAAACTTTCTGAAAGATCTAATTGAAAGCTTTGAATCAACAACAACTATATGCAAGATCATCGCTAATTTGATTTATTTAAAGATTTTTAAGCAAAATAAAAAAGACTTAATATAAATTGATTCGAACATATGCAGCGTTTAAGATGTTCAAAATAATATATGGTTTGATTTGCCGATAAAAACTCAATAAGATTGCTTGATTAACTTGATTATTGATTTATGATTTTGATTTTCACGATAATAAATAAATACTTTGGTTTTTATGTTTTAAAGATTTTTTCAGAATTGCAGAAATTCTATATGCGTTTTTTTTTCTTATTTGATTTTTTTTATTTTTAAAAATTTTACTTATAAATTTCTTATTAAATTTTTATCGAGTTAAAAATTATTTAAAAATAATTAAAGAATAAAAAGAATAACGCTCATTTTTTTATCAGTTAATGGATAATCTCGAAAATCTATTCCTTTTATGACAGAATTTTTTTGTAATGAAATAACTTTTATTTTAGATTTTATTAAAAAATACTTAAAGATAAATTTCATTTTATTTATTTTTGGAGAATTTACTGGGTGAAAGTTTCATCGATGAAAATTTATAATAGATGAAATTTAAAAGAGTTTAACTAGAATTTAAGTAAAGAAAAAGAGGAGATTTAATTTTTTTCAATGTTTCGATTTTGATTTAAATTTTTTTGTTAAATTATTTTTGACAATTTCAATCTTCTTTCTTACTTCCTTTTGAATAATTTTACGTACCTGTAAAATATTCTACCTGCTCAATTAAGAAAAGTTAAAAATAAATAATCAATTATTTTTGATTGAGTGAAGGGCTGCAATTAAAGATGAGTTAAAATATTTCGTCATAATTTTTCAATTTTTCGATCGATTGTTTTACATAAGATGAGAAATTCCAAAGGGAAACGACTTTTTTATTTTATTTTTTTTTAAATATTTTTATTTATTTTTCGTCTTATTAAACTTTATTTTAATTATTTTTTTTAATTTTTATTCTGAATTTTTATTTTACAGATAATCAAATAAATAAAAAAAGAGAAACGACTTAAAAATTAAAATAGTAAATTTTGAAGAATTTTTTATCATCAATAGTATTAGATTAGCTTGTTACGAAAAACAATTATTTTGATAAGATTGTACTTTTTTTAACATATTTTTTATTTAAAATTTTTTTTAAACACATTAGTCATGGACTCAAGTTGATAATTTTATTTTCAGCAGACGAAATTTTTATTTAGAAAAAATGATATTAATAATGGACGACGTCTTTTGACGAAAAAATATTTTTTAGCATATAAAATAATTTTTTTAAAGAATGTAATTTAAAAATATTTAATATAGACATTTTTCTTTGAAAGTAAAAATTATAAATTTAAAGTTATCGACCAATCTATAAATCATATTGCTAAACCATACAGATGGCAATTGAGTTAATATGCTGAGAATTGATTACCCATAACTCGGTATATACGCCTTGGTTTAATTGGATTCGAATTCCAAATCCAAAGGTTTAGAAAATATCCTGAAGTAGATACTTTTGAAGCTCAAATTAGTCATGGTCCATTTAGTGTTGCCCATTCTTCGGATAGTTTTTCAGTTCATAATGAAATTACTGAATCTGATAAAAGAAGCCGAATTTGTGCTAAGGAAGTTAAAGATCTTGAGTTTAGTTTTTTTTTATTATAATAAGACGTGTTTTATGCTTTAAATTTTTTTTAATGCTATTATAACTTGATTTCATTTTTTTATTCCTAAAAAATAATTTTATTTTGTTTATATTCTATAAAAAGTATTTTTTATTCAAATTAATATTTTTCAATTCGCCGAAAGATTTTTCCCATTAATAATTGCATAAAAGTTTATATCCTATTTAAAAATTTTTACTTCTTTTATAAAGGCATCATTCTAAGTCCGACAAAAAATACTTCTTTCATTTAAAATTTGTATAATCATTTTTGAATATATTCAAAGATTAAAATTTAATTTAAACAAATAATAAATAAATCTATATAGTGAGAATTCAGAACTAAAAACTAGAATGGAAATTGTTAAAATTCAGCAAAAAAAATCAAAGGCCACCAAATTAAATATTTTTTTGAGACAATGTTCAAAAAAGAACCACTAGTATGGATGCCTTTTGTCTCTTTTAACCTTTGAAATATTTCATTATATATTTATAGCATTATTTATTTATTTTTTATCTTTAAAAAGAATCAACTTATAAGAGTTTTATACGGTTATTTTTGATTTAATTCCAAAATTTATACTTTTATTTATTTTTTAAGTAATCCAGGTAAATATTTGTCTCAGCTAAAAAAATACTAAAATTGTAACTGATTAAAATTCTTTGCAGAATTCGTCAAAGTTTTATATATTTAATATTAATTCAAATATTAACTTTTAAATCTTCAAATAAATATTTTTTTAAAAGTCACATTTTATTTAGAAAAATTATTTTGAATTCTTTATGAAATTTTTTAAATTAACCTTTGACGCTTTGATATTTATTCACATTTTTATTTACAATTAGCTGGAGCGAGTCAGCCAAACATCCTTGAAATTTTTGCACATTCATCTTCATCATTTTTCGGGTGATACTTTTACCATTAAAGTCAAATCGGTTTTGTGAAGTTCAAATACAAATTGAACAAAAATTCTTCCTTTTTTGACGAATTATAAATAAAGTAAATAAAAAAAACCTACAAAGATGCTGTAACAAAGTGCAACTTACTTTGTTGCACCTTTTTTAAAAAAAATAATTTTTCTCAATTTTTATGTAGACAAAAAATAAAACATCAATAAGATTTAAATTGATTATTCATTTGATTTACTAAAAAAAAAAGAAATTAAAAATTTTATTTTAGGTAATAAAGGTGCTACAAAGTATGTTGCTTTAATTTTAATTGATCAAAAAAGGAAGAATTTTTGTTCAATTTGTATTTTAATTTCACAATACCGTCAAATCTGACTTTTTATTTTTGACTGTGACTTTTGATCAAATATTATTCTTTGTGAAATAAAAATAGCCTCAATACATGAAAACAGGAAAATACAGGAAAATTCGGTTCTATGCTGATTACTCATTCCCTTTCTTAAATGCTTTTGGCGACAAAAATCTAAAATAATTATAAGTCTCAATAATTATACTTTGTCTTTTATTTTTAATTTTCTCAATTTCGCTTAAAATATTGTTTTTGCCTCTTTTCTTTCTCATCTTCGTCAATTCCTGACTTTTAAATTCTGATTCGCTTTTTTCACATTTTTTCATCAAAATTGTTATTTTTAAAATTAAATAAAAGATTTTCTATGCAAATAAAGTTCTCTTTAATAAAAAAAGATTATATTTCTATGTTACTGTCAATTAATAAAATAAGTCATTTTGTATAATAACTTGGAAAATGATAAAATTCCAGAGAAAATAAATTGTGTATTCACAAAGGGCAGTCCGAGTGCTTTCTTTTGGGCATAGTTAAGGGTTTATTAAGTGCTCTTTTGCTATGAGATCGTCTTTCGAAAAGCTGAGTCCAAGTTTGGCTTGAAATAAAATGGGAAGATTTTCAAAAAAAATTTGATAAATTAAATTATTAAGTGTTTCGTTCAATTTTTGTAAAATTTTAATTTTAAAATTTTTTTTGGGGAAAAATCAGTCGTACCTAAAAAATAATTAATCACCTGTAAAAAAAAACCTAAAAAATATTATTTTCTTGCACAAAATAATAACTTGATTGTAAAAAATAATCATTTTATTGAAAAATATATTTCCTTTATTGTAAAAGAGTAATTAAAAAAAATTAAAATACAAAAAATTAAATTTATAATATTATTGTCTTTTTAAGACTTGTGTAGCCTTTGCTTTACGACCACGTTTAGCTTTTGGTTCAATATTAGTACGTTTAAACTTATTAGGTACCTCCATCAATTTTTCAATAACACCTAAAACAAGTAAATGATAGCAGAAATAATTTTTTAGGTAATAACTGATGTACAAGATGATGCCGTCCAAGCATCTGACAATTCATCAAATTCAAAATTTAATTTATTATAAAATCTCTTAGCATAATCCATATTAAGCTTATACTTTAATTCACATTTAGCTAAAAGATAAATGTTGGTGTTTGGGACTTTTTTTATTAGTCTCTCTTTTTTTGTTAAAAAAGACCATGCAAATGACCAATTTTTTAAACTAATTTATTATTTTTTACATCAAACTTATTATTTTTTAGTAATAATAGTAATAATAAATAAAAAAAGACATAATTTATCATGCTCATTTTTTTAACAATATACTTATTAAAATTAACATGTGAGTTATTATTTTTTAGATAGAGGTAATTATCGTCCATTTTTTTATAAATGAAAATAAATTTTTGAAAAAATTTAAACTTTGCAATTAATTTTTGGTACAAACATTGTAAATTAGTTATTTTGATTTTTTTTGAATTTTTAAAAAACTTGGTCAAAGAAAAAAGGAAAATTTTATTATTTGCCAAGTCATTTTACAAAATGACAGTGACATATATATATCCAAGAAGTGATTTAAATAGAATATTTTTTTTAGTTACATCATTTTTTAGCTAAAAAATATTTTTAAATTTTTGAATAAATTGTCATTCTACGTGTCAAATAATGCAGAAAAAATATTTCCTTTGGATACATGCGGCCAAGATTGTTGCTTTGAAATTGAGCTTGAAAGTGCGTGGTTTTTTTGTTGCAGAATTTTTGTAGATTTTGCACATAGATTCGGCATTGGTGTTAAACTGCATAATATTTCTTAGTAAATTAGAATTTTATTTACAAGAAAAAAATGATGAAAATTTTGTATATTTTATTTAGAATAAAATTTTTTAAAAAAAATATTATTGTTCAGAATTAATTAAAAGAATGAAAAAAGGCTTTGTTGAAACCCTGTTGCTAAATGCTGTTTACCAAGCTCGCTAAAACAATCAGGCCGAAATCTTATTTTAAGGATTATTAGACTATAATTAAAGACTAATGGAATGCTATATTGAATATTTGTTTAATACCAAAGTTGTTTATTTGCAATAAGAACCTGAAAACAATTAAAATTACAAGTAAGATCTTTCAAGTCAAGCCTATCCAATTATTCTGGCAAACAACATGAACTCAAAAATGCTTTTCCACTATTATTTTAACCATATTGATGATCGTAATTACCGATCGTATTTTGGTTAGTCAATTGCAACAATAACAAGAACATATGTGCTGGAATCGTACTCGTTTACTGCGAGTTAATTAATTTCAAATAGTTTAATTGTTTCCATTTTATTTGGCTAAATTAAAAATTCCAACCATTTGAATCGGTCCGATTTGGGCTTTATTTGGCAATGTAGGCCTTTTGTTCTGGTATAAAAGCCAGTCTTTTTTCACTCTTAAAATCCACTATTCTAAGTCTGATTAAAAAATTTCTATCATTTTAAAATTTATTTAATCACTTTTTGAAAATATTCTAAGATTATAATTTAATTTAGACAAATAGGAAAAAATTCAAATTCAAATTTTAAAAAAAGTTTTTTTTTAATCCAAATTAATCATTTGGTTTTATTTTTTTTTACAAATTAAATTAGAAATTGTAAGGTCTTTTTTTCTGGTATAAGGAAAATATTATTAGTCTGATAGAACAAGAACTTTATCATTTTGAAATTTATGTAATTATTTTTGAAAATATTCAAGAATAAGAATTTAGCTTAAAAAATAAGAAAAAAAATTTTCAAATTTAGAAAAAAATTATTTTTTATTCAAATGGAACATTTGATTTTATTTTTTTTTAAATTAATTTTAATCTAATTTTAAAATTTGACTTGTGTTATTTTTATGATTAAATTATAAACTAGTAGAACTTTTGTTCTGTTATAAAAACTATTTTCTATCATTTTAAAATTTATTTAATCACTTTTTGAAAATATTTCAAGATTGTAATTTAATTTAAACAAATAAGAAAAAAATATTCAAATTAAAAAAAATTCTTTTTTTAATCCAAATTTCCATTTGGTTTTTTTTTACAAATTAAATTAGAAATTGCTAGGTCTTTTTTTAAGGAAAATATTATTAGTCTGATAAAAAAAGGATTTCTATCATTTTAAAATTTATGTTATTATTTCTGAAAATATTCAAGAATAAGAATTTAGCTTAAAAATAAGAAAAAAAATATTCAAATTTAGAAAAAAAAAATTTATTTTTTATCCAAATGGAACATTTTTTTTTTAAATTAATTTTAATTTAATTTTAAAATTTGACTTGTGTTATTTTTAAAAATAAATTAGAAATTGGTAGAACTTTTGTTCTGTTATAAAAACTATTTTCTATCATTCTAAAATTTATTAAATCATTTTTTAGATAAGAATCGAATTTCATATAAGGAAAAAAATATTCCAATTTAATTTTTTTTTTAATCTAAATGACACATTAAATTTATTTTCTTTAAAAATTAAAATTTAATTAAAAAATTTGGGTTGTGTTTTTTTTGCAAATTAAATTAGAAATTGGTAAGCCTTTTTTGTTCTAATAAAAAAATTTTCTATCATTTTAAAATTTATGTAATTATTTTTGAAAATATTCAAGAATAAGTATTTAGCTTAAAAAATAAGAAAAAAAATATTCAATTATTCAAAAAAAATATATTTTTTTAATCCAAATGAAACATTTGTTTTTATTTTTTTTTTATTAATTTTAATCTAATTTTTAAAATATGACTTGTGTTAATTTTATGAATAAATTAGAAATTGGTAAGCCTTTTGTTCTAGTAAAAAAATTTTCTATCATTTCAATATTTATTTAATTATTTTTGAAAATATTCAAGAATTAGAATTTAATTTAAAGGAAAAAAAAATTCAAATTATTCAAAAAAAATATATTTTTTCAATCTAAATGGCACATTTGGTTAATTATTTTGTTTTAACAAGGCATTTATCTAAAAAAATTTAATTGATTTAGAGATTTGAATTTTTTGTCTAAAGAAAAAAAATATTCAACTAACATCACTAAAAAAAGGAGATAATAAGCGTTGATAATTCAAAGCTCGATAACTCATAACTTTAACATCATGATAAATAATATACTTATCATTTTTTGTTTGTATTGCTCCTGCTTTAGCTCCTTCAACCACCGCTACTTTTGCTCTCTGCTCAAAATTACTCCTGCTCATGATAAGTTAACTAAATAAACGATTCGATTTCGATTGCTGAAAGAGAACAGATTTTGCGAAAAGTTTTTTTTAATCATCAATATAAAATATTTTATTTTGATTTTTCAAGCTAAATTTGTTAGTTATTAATTATTGTTTTTAAAAATGAGATGATTTTAGAGCTCAAGGTATAAATTGGAGCTCATTTTAGAAAATGGATGAATCAGTTTCTTGAGAAAAGAAAATTTCGAATAGTAGTTCGTGGCTCCTGGCAAGAAAAGGTAGTCTTAATTTCCTATCTGACAGGTAGCCATGTTTTACTGTTGATAACTTTCAACGTTTATCGCTTTGACAGCCAACAATCATCAACGGTCTCCGACAAATTGGTTTATTAATTAAAATTTATATATTTTTTTTTAATAAAATAAATTAAAAAATTGTAATTATTTTTTTTTAAAGTTAAACTATCATAACAAAATTGAATCTCTCAATTTCTACAATACTGGCCTCGGTCAAATTTTATTTTATAATAATCTTGATTGCGAATTCTGTGTACCATTGGTAAAAAATTTTATTATTATATTACTACACAGAATTGCATTTATTTTGACTCACTGCTAAATGAAATTAAATTAATTAAAATTAATTTTAAATCTTAAATTTATTCTTGTATTTGCGTGAAATTCAGAATGATAACTTAACATTCTCTTATAAATGTTATCGTATTTTTACCATAATTGCCCAAAATTAAGATAAAATAAAAATTTTATCATTTAACTTAAGATTTAACTTTTTTTAGTAAATTAATTAATAAAATTATTTACGCAAAAAATAAAAAAAATAAGATATCACTTATTTACCAAGTATTATTCAAATTATGTTCAGCCAAATTGTTTGTTGGTCATGAAACTTATTTCATGCTTTAGGATCTCTTCAAGTTTTCATTGGTAAAAGTTTGAACAAGATTAAAATTGTGATATAAAAAATATTTACTAAAAGATAAAGAGTTTTTTATTTTTAATTAATAATATTGAACTTAATCATCAAAAGATACTAGTAAGTTTTTAAAATTTTCAAATTTTTTCCATGATTAGGATAGCATTGACTAAAATTGAATTCAAACTCAAAAATTATCTTTATTAATTTGAAATATTTAAGATGTGGCAAACTATTCTGAACTATAACAAAATGGTATGCTTAAAAATTAGCAGAATAGAAAAAGTTAAATAATGAAAATTAAAATATTTTTCTAAATTGAATTTTGTAATTTTTACAGTAATTTAAAACTTTTTTATGATCATTGGGAAGATTTAAAATAAACACTGGAAAGCCAGGTGTAAACTCATCTAGAATTTATAAATTAATTTTTAAATAGATGAATCAAAAAAGCAAAATTTTCACTATTCATTTTAAATTACTGCCTAGAAAAATAAAAAAATTTAAGATTGTGTCACTGCATTCAATGACTGGGTCCAATAAAACCCACTGGTCATTCTAAAAAACACATTTAATTTTTCGGTCTTTGAAGCTTTATTTTAAAAATTATTTTTCAATTTTAAATTAAATACTGATAGTTGTAGTAGTAGTAGTAGTAGTAGTATAAACTGCAGCTTAGATGATATCTAAGCATAGCTCTAAAGAGCTGTAGCAGTCGCTTCTTTTTGTTTCGCCAACCAACTATCAAGCTTCGCTTTGAAACTATTCATGCTCTTTGCATTTACTACATCTTCCGGCAGTTTATTCCATCCATTTACAACTCTATTTGTAAAAAAGTTAAATCTTGGAAGACAGTTCTTTATTCTTTCACGGGTAAGACAATAGCTATTTCTCCTCAATTCATATCTTTTGTTACCAGGTTTTGTGTTAAGACTGTAGTTGATTCCTTTATTAAATTTAATTTGTTCGTAATTGTTTACTAATTTGTACATCTGGATTAGATCACCTCTTAATCTTCTTGTTCTCAAATTAGTTAAATCTAGCCTTAACAAGCGTTCTTGATAATCCAAATTATGAATTTCTGGAATCAACTTGGTTGCTCTTCGTTGAACTCTTTCAAGTTCATTTATGTCCTTTTCTGTATAGGGACACCAAGCACTGACAGCATATTCTAGATGTGGTCTAACCATTGAGCAATACAATAATTTGATAGTCTCGCTACAAGGATACTTAAATGCTTTCCTAATTAAGCCCAACATTTTATTTGCTTTTGCTGTAGCATTTTTGACTTGAGTAGTCCATTTTAAATCACTTTGTATGTAAATGCCCAAATCCCTTTCAACATTTGACTTACTCAAGGTTTTTGAATCAATTTTATAATCAAACTCTGAACTATAACAAAATGGTATGCTTAAAAATTAGCAGAATAGAAAAAGTTAAATAATGAAAATTAAAATATTTTTCTAAATTGAATTTTGTAATTTTTACAGTAATTTAAAACTTTTTTATGATCATTGGGAAGATTTAAAATAAACACTGGAAAGCCAGGTGTAAACTCATCTAGAATTTATAAATTAATTTTTAAATAGATGAATCAAAAAAGCAAAATTTTCACTATTCATTTTAAATTACTGCCTAGAAAAATAAAAAAATTTAAGATTGTGTCACTGCATTCAATGACTGGGTCCAATAAAACCCACTGGTCATTCTAAAAAACACATTTAATTTTTCGGTCTTTGAAGCTTTATTTTCAAAATTATTTTTCAATTTTAAATTAAATACTGATAATTGTTAATATTTGAATTAAATTTTATTTAATCAATTGTATAGAATAAATTTGTTTTCTTCCAATGATATATTTAAAAAGATTATTTATATCCAAAAAAATGTTCAATTACGAATAGAACATAAAATCAAAGAGATATTTAGCTTACACGATAGATTGTAAAATTTAAAAAAATTATATTAATCATAGCTTTTTTTTACTAAAATAAAATTTTATAATTATGGAATTTTTTTAAAATTTTTTTCATTCAAATTCTACTTGATAAAAAAGAAAATTAATTTTTCGACATTAACTGCTTTTGATTTTATTTATTATTTTTGGTTAAAAACTGCTCATTTTTTTATCTCAATTTGGTAAAAACGCCCAACAACAAATAATTTCATATGATAACGATTGAATAATTATTTTATAAATATAATTTTTGGCAAACGAGATTGTAGATCTCGGTTAACTAATTGGAAAAATAATTACACAAGAGTTAAACATAAATTTCCCAATCAAAAATATTTCAATTTATTTACTCAAAGTTATAAGAATCAGTTGTACAAATTACAGTTGAATTCCGATCAAATTATCTTAGAAATCAATCAAATTAGATAAAGCTTTAGCAAAATTTTGATTATTTTTTTGGCACGAAAATCTTAAAAAAATGATAAAAAAAATTTCTCAATAAAAACTTTTTCAATAAATTTTTTAATACAGATAACAGTGTAAGGCCTCTGATTAACACGATTATCAAGTCTAATCTTAAAAATAAAAATTTTGCCAACAATTGTCTATTTTACTATTTTTTTGAAGAAAAAAAAAAAAAAAAAATAAAATTCGCGCGGAATCCTGCTTTTTTTTAGGAATAAAAAAATAAATCCATTATGTTAAAATCCTGTTTATCTGACCTGGTGAAAAAAGCCGAGTATCTGGCTAGACTGGAATAATTTATTCATAAAGTGACCGTATAAAAAGATCTACATATTGAGAATTTATCTATCAGAGATTAAGAATGTCTATGAAAAAAAAAAGCTTAATGAAAAAGAGGGCTCACCGAGCCACGTCAAATGTGTTTTCCATGTTCGATATGAGCCAAATCCAGGAGTTCAAGGAGGCGTTTTTTATGATTGACCAAGACCGAGACGGCTTTATTACCAAAGAGGACTTGCAGGATATTTTCGCCTCTCTGGGAAAGCCCGAGTGCGATCAAATGATCGAGTCAATGCTTGGCGAAGCCTCGGGACCCATCAATTTCACCATGTTTCTCACCTTGTTTGGAATGAAAATGAATGTTACCGATTCTGAAGAAGTGATCAAAAATGCTCTTTCTTGCTTTGATGAAAAGGGCCTTGGGTTTGTACCAGAGGAGAACTTTCGTCAAGCTATGACAACAATGGCAGATCGGTTTTCACCAGAAGAAGTAATTTAAGAAAAAAAATTTGGGAAAAAAAAAATTTTATTTTTCAATTCAAGATTGATGAGCTAATGCATTGTATTCCAGTTCAGGGTGGCATGATTGACTACACGGCACTAAGCCGTATGATTAAACAAGGAAAAAAAGAAAGCTAAATTAGAATAAAATTTTTTTTAAATCATTTTAATTAAAAATAAAAATTTACAAATTTAAATTAATCAACATTTTTCAAAAAAGTATCAATAGCCTTGCGAATTTGTTGAATATCTTTGATGGACACATTTTTTCTATTTTTATAGAGCCATTCTTTGGTATCGAACACTTTGTCCAATATGATAGACTTGGCCTTGTGCTTTCTAAATTTAAGACTAATCGACTCTAAATACTCGTCAAGGGTCTCTAGTTGATAGACAAAATCGTAGTCGGGCTTTTTATAGCGCTCGGCTTCGATCGGGTCCAACTCGGTGTTGTTGTTAACATCGTCAGGATCGAAATTTTCCGGATTGGCATTTATAGCTGTTTCCAAAGACTTTCCGCTCGTGAGCTCTTTAGCATTCACTTCCAATATTCCTTCGTTGTTCATTTTAAGATACACTTCACATTTTATCTTTCCTGATTCTCCTTTTGGCAAATTGTAAATGGTCACTTCGCCTAAATAGCGGCAGAATTTGACATGAGGTCGCTCTCCCTCGTACACATCCAATACCATTGTTTCCTGGTCATCAACAAGAGTGCTGTACACACAGCCACCCACACATGGCAATGAGCTATTTCTGAACAACAAATAAGTAATAACCCCCGTGTAGAGCCCAATACCAATCGATCTACATAACACTTCTGTTACTTTGATTTGTTGATATTTTAATTTTTTACCCTTTTAATAAAAAAAATTAATAAAATCTGCAAAAAAATATTTAACCGGCTTTTTTAGGCTAAAATTGCTGAAAATAGAGGAAAATTTCTTATTTCGATTCTTGGACCCACCCGCTTAGGACTGTATTCAAAAAAAGAGATCCTCGACTAATGTCACATGAGATATTAGTCATGTAAAGACTAAATCTATTTTTTTAATGTATTTTTTGACCATGTGAATGGAAATGATTTTATGTATTCCTGGTGTATTTTAGATAATGTTTTCAGAAAAAAATAAAATTTTTTTAGATTTTGTATTCGCGAAAAATTAGAGAATAGAAATTTCAAAAAATAATTATAAGAATTTTAGAATACTTGAGAACTTGGTATGAATACTTACAGAATATACTCAAAAGAGTAAGGAAGTAAATTATAATAATGATTCTGTTTGAATAAACGTTTATTAATTTTTTTTTAAATAAAAAAATCGAGTCCTTCACTTTAGAATAACAACTCATTTTTATACTCAGTATTTTTAAACTTTAAAAAAATTCAAAATTTTAAATTAATTTTAAACTAAAATTGAATGCCAAACAATATTTTGGTACCGCTATTTTTAAGTTAAGGGTTACGGGTGAGCAGAGGGTTAGGGTCCTTTTAGTAAATTAGTCTTAACTTTAATTTAAGGGTTTATTTTTATTAAAATTAGCGGTGAATAAAAATATGGGCCAAATAATAAAAGATTAAAATTCAGAAGTTGGAATTAGAAAAAAAGGTAAATGATTAAATGGTAATTTAAAATTTTTTAAAGATTATTTCTTTACCGTGACAAATGCAATTCAAAGTAGAATTCATTAAAAAAAAATAAATCCTTAGATAAAAAAGAATGAAATACAACTCTAAAAATATCCAAAGAAAACTCTAGGAAAAGATCAAAAATACTTGAAAATAAATTAAATATTTTGTAGAATACTTTAATACATTAATATAAATTTAGTTTTTTACTTTAAATAGTAATAATTAAATAATTAAGTTTCAATATATAGCTTTAATATAAATATAAAAACTAAGACCAGTTTCAAATATCACATGAGAAAAATCATAAAAAAATAAAATAAATCCAGATCCACTATTTTATTTCTATTTTTTAAAAAAATTAATATTTAAATTTTTTCATCCTCATGCGAGATAAATACGAAATAATTTTATTTTTTCAAAGAACGATGTAATTTACTTTTTTGGTAATTTTACTTAATTACGATAAAAATTTTTTAAATAAAAAAATTTCTGAAAAAATTGAAATTTAGGCAAATTTTTACAAATGGATGATATGGAGTCCACCAGCAAATTTTAATTTTTCAGAAATTTTTTTATTTAAAAAATTTTTAGAGAAAAAGAAGAAATTTGTCAAATTCGATGTAAAATTGCTTAAATTTGCGTAAAATAATCGTAATTACGATAAATTATCAACACTATATAATTTTTTTTAAGAAATCAAAATATTGAACTAAATGATCCTGAACAAGAATTATTTAGCGAATGCGATTACATTAAAGAAGAAGCTCAGTAAAAGATCAGTAAATTCTCAATAATTTTTTTTTCTTATATAAGTACATTTTTGCTGGACATGTAAATTTTTTAAATGATTTATAAAATCAAATTAAAATTTCACTATTTATTCATTTCGGTAAATATTTTTTTTGTCAAAAACCGAAACCAAATAGGAAAAGAAGACCATCGCTTAAAATGCAAGAGATAATATTACCTGCATTTTCAGGTATATTAATTTATTGTTCAGAAAAAAATCAATATAATTTAATTTGTGTTCTTAATTATTTAGTTTATTGTCCAAAATTTTATTATAACTTATGATGTTAAAATATATTATTTTATTGTCAGTTTTATTTATATATTTACAAAAAGTTTATTTTTTAACCAAAACAATTTTAATCAATGTTTACAATAAAATTCAGATTTACTGTTTTTCCAATGCTTTTTTTGCCTTGGCTACTTTACCAGCCTTCTTTTTTGGTTCAATCGCTACCGAAATGTATCTTGTCGGTATAGTTAAACAGTTTTGATTTACAGCTAAGGCAATGATATGATTACAGTGATAATTCTTTAAAAAATACCAACAACTACATTTACTTGTAGCCTGTTGACATGTTTGTTTAGACGTTTAATCAAATCTGTCTTTTTTCCTTAGTAAGAAATTTTAAGCTCTTTGCATTTTTGCTTAAGATCGGTCATTAACCAATTATTATTAAACATTTTTGATACCAAAAAAAAATTTAAGTAATAATTTTGACTTATAGAGAATAATTAATTTTTTTTTTTTTTTGATATTTTTTATAAAGAGAATTGAGAAAAATCTGAAATTTTTGTGTCAATTAATATTATTAAATAGAATAAGAATTTTTAATATATTATTTGTAAAAATATAATCAACAGGTAAAATAGTGATGAAGTCAGAAATTGGAGTTATTAAAAATTTACACGTCTTTTGTCAATTTTCTGAAAAAAAGCGATATGAATTTTTATGTTTAAATTAAGTAAAAATTGGTTAAAGAAAATAAAATTATATTTGGAAAAAATTTGGTTAATTAAATACTCATGGAATTTACCAAGATATTTCACTAAAATTTCCTTGAAAAGCCAAAAGAGTGTGGAATTTTCTAGAAAAAATTTAACAACTTACCACAATAGCAGCACCGATAGCCAAATCCGATTCGGAAACAAAGGTAATTTTTTTTTTCGGATAAGTCTCTTTTAGCAATTCTTTAAAGCCTGGAAATTTAGCCTCAGAGCCGATTAGAATTATTTCATCAATATGTTTGTAATCAATATCAGCTTGGATGATGGCTTTTTCTATGTGCACAAGAGACCAGTCATAAATGTCCTTGCATAGCTTTTTGCCAATTAGCTTTTTTGTAATTGTTACTTCGTTGCTTGATTTTGGTTTATCAACTGTTTTGTCTCCCAAAGAGGCCAAGTCGACAGACACAGCATCGCTTTCGACCACCGATTCCTTGATGCTTTTGATTAAATGGTTGTATGCGTTGACAGTCTCAACACTGGTGGCATTCAGGTCCTCTTTGCCAATGCTGAGATGATGAGCCGTTCGCTCTTTGACTATGTATTCGACTATGCGTTGATCTATGTCATGTACACCAAAGCTGGTGTCGCCCACATTCGACACCACCTGAAAATCCTTACCTTCGTGTATTTTTATGACCGATGCATCCATTGAATTGTCGGTCATGTCAAATACAAGCTTGAAATTGTCAGTGCCAGTTTGTACTCCATTTTGGTTGTTTTGGATTACTGTTGCTGCTACGGGCCTTGTTAAAATTTTCACATCATCTCTATCCGATGCATCGTTTAAACTTGTTTTAATTGATTCTCGCTGATGGGCTCCATATGCCGCTGAATAAATAATTAAGTAGTTTTTTATTTTTATTAAATTAAACTATTGTATTTTGAATATGAGAAAGAAAATTTAAAAAATTTAAATTTACTGAATAAAATTTTTTTCGATTTTTACTTTTTGTTAACATTTTTCATTTGAATTATTTCCTATTTTCTGCTTTTAACTTAAAAATTGTCTCAAATTAGAATTTTTCAGGACTAAAAATCTTGAGTAAAAATTGGCAAAATGGGTTTGAAAATGAATTCGTTTTTAAAATCAAAATAAAGAATTTAAAAAAAAAATTTAATTTTTTTAATCAAAATTGAAAAAATATAAAATTAATAAAGAAAAAAAAATTTTCCTTGAAAAATCTTCTTTTTATTTAAATGATATAACCGGTTTCAAAATGAAACCAGTTTTATAAACCGCTTGCGAACCGATTTATTGGAACCGGTTTCCCTAAGTCAAAGTCCAAACATCACTTTAAAAAAAATCCAATCCTGGAGCCGAATTTTTTTCAGAAAATGGCTATTTAGAGAATTTTTTATTTCAATTAATTCAAATATTATAAATTAATTTTTTTTAAATTCTATTTAAATATTCTTTTATTTCACATTGACAATTTTAAAAAAGAAAAGAGTAAAAATTAATTTAAAAAAGATCCGTAAAAGAGAACGCTTTTTGTCGAATAGAATGGTACACAATTTGAACCGATTGCTGGTTTAAATAATTTCAGTAGACACCTAAAAAATTTTAAGAAGAAAATTGACGGCTTTTTGAAGGCAAACAAGAAATAAACATATTTAGTTATTAAAATTCTAAATTTTAAGTCTAGACTTGGCTTTGACTTTTGACCAAATAATAACATAAAATCTGGCTTTGAAGATTTTTTTTTTTAATTTAATTTCAAAAATGTATTCATTATTAAAATGTTATTGAATTTTTAATTTTTATTTCATTAATTTTTTTATGATTAAATTTTATAGTACTAAAACAATCATGATCTTATTAAGTTTTAGAATAGTTAATTTTTTGGAGCTTCTAGATTAAAAAGAAGTAAATAGAGCTATCCCACCTATCTGTAAAAATATTATTTATTGTAAAATCTTTTATTTATAAATTAATATTTTTTCTAATTTATTGTCCTTTATATTTATATTTATTATAAAGAGAACTAGAGTTCCCGTATCATTGTTTACAATGACTTATCACTGAAAATAAAAGCTTCTAATGGTTTTTGAAAGTAAAAATTTTAACTTCAGAGAATCGATTTATTAAGATTTAAAATAAGTTAATTAAAGTTATTAAAGCTTTGAATTAATTATCGGATTAAATTATAAAAAAAAATATTTGTAATTTTTTACTTAAGTTTTCTTCTGAAAAAAGTAGTATTTTGCAGATTTGATTGTTTATTTAATAAAAAAATAATTAGTCAAACAAAAAAATTTATCACTCTCAGGTTTATATTATTTAAAAAATTTGAAAATTTTATCTTAATATTAAAAAATAGATAGAGATAAATTATTTAAATTTGAAATGAGTCATTTCAGATACTAAAGATTTGAATGTTGGACAGTTTTTTTAATTTTTTTGTTTTTTGTCTCGAGCTAATGTTCCTTCAGATTAAAAAATTATAAATCATAAATTTAAAAATAAAATAAAAACAATGAAAAAAAAAGTAAAAGTGAAATAAATTAAAATAAAAGTAATCGATGACAGAAACAACATTTTTAAATACATTTAAACAAAGAAGTAAATAAAAGATAGCACTTACAAAAAAGAAATAAAATTTTGTTTTTACAATTATCTCATGATTATAACTTAAATTATATTTAATAAACTCCATTGCATATTTGCTAGATTTCTTTTTCTTCTTTCTTTCCTGAAATTTTAAATACTTAAACATGATGTAGCTGTCATTTCTTTTTCAATTTGTCTATTTTAATTTTCTTTTTCATCGAATTATAACTTATTTTACTTTAAATTTTATTAATTTCTTGATTTTTTGATTTTTTTTAATATGAAGAAGCTCTAGCTGGGTACTGATAAAAAAAATAAATCATAAAAATATTTTAATCCTAATCATTTTATCTATCAGAAAGCATTTTAATTTAATATTTCTTTACTGATTCTTATTTTGTCAAGATTCTCCAAAAATTAAACTATTTTTAATGTTTTTTTCATTGTATAATACTGTTAATAAATATAATTTGGTCAATTAAGCAAAATTTGATCATATGTTTTTTGGATTAAAAATTTTAGCCAAGAATTTTATTATTCTTCCTCGATTAAATGGAAGTACACAATGAATTAATTATTTAAAAAACATTTTTAAAAGTCTTTGTTTTGTTTAACTTTGTACGGGTTTTTAAATAATACTTGTCTGATTTCACTTAATTTACCTTAATCGCATTAAGTAAGTACTTCTAGTCCTTTTTGTTTTGTTAGAAGGTAAAACTGCTTTTAAAAATTTTTGTGACAGAAATAATAGTAAAACACTTGTCTTTTTATAGGTTAAAAAAATTACCTTTGGAAATTGCTTGATGAAATTAAACTTAAGTCGGTTGCCATGGCAACCAAAAAAATCTAATAAAATCACTCACCTGGAATTGTGACTGTAATATTATCAAACTAGAAGACAACAAAAAGATAAAAATTAATTAAAATATTTAAGGTTTAATTTAAATTACATCAAGACCAGTGCTTTCATGGGCATGATCGATGATTTTATTTGAATAAATTTTCAAAATATCGGCCGGATCGATCAAAAATTTGTCATTTAGATCTATTTTAGCCAGTGTGTCATGTTGAATAATTTTAATAGGAAGTCTAGTTTTGAGCTTGCCATGTTCGTCCAGCTCCTCTAATGCCTGCTCTTCGCCAGGCATCGCATAAGTGGTATGAAATCGATTGGCATGCATTTCCAAAGCGTTCCTCTCATCATTGCTTATGTCTTTATATTTTCGGCCGACCATTTTCATGGCCAATTCAATGAGAACTTTGAGCCGATACAACTTGGCCAACTTTAAATAATTTTCTTCGGAGCCCTTTTGCATCAGACCACTTATTAACTCTTCCAAATTTTGATATTTTTTGCTCAGCAATATTTGATCACCGCTGTCCAATTTAGTCGACTGATCCGAGCCCTTATTATTTCCTTTTATAATCGCCATGTTAACTCCGTTGTTTCCCTCCATACTCAAACCCAAGCTATTCGCGCCTTTCTCTTTGCTGTACCTGCCCGGCTCCTCATCGTCTTTGTTCTCCTCTTGATCTATGATTTCCACATCATCGACCAATTTTTTAACATAAACACTTCCGTTCTCCGAAAATCTCAAATGATCATTTTTCAATTGTTCATATATCTATTAATTGATAAGTTTAATAAAAGAATAGAATATTTTTTATTGAAAAGATAAAATAATTTTTATGAATAGATAATCAATTTCATTTATTGACAATGAATCAAAGAACTAAAATAATTTTTTGAAATATATTTGCTTAATTTTCTTTTTTTTAAAGTCCTGCTTAAAATTGAAGATTGAAAATTTGCAGAATAAGGTACTTTTTTTTACTTAGTTTGCTCTAAGTCCATGTCAGAATTTTTGAATTTAAAAAAAAGATATAGAAAGTAGAAAAATTAAAAAAAGTATAAGAGTCAAAACCAAAAATTAAGATTCTATTTTAACAGCTAATTATTTTCTAATTTTCAATAAAGTATTTTCAAAAGTTCTTTGTAATAATGGATCAAAATTTTTATGAAAAGATAAAATATTTAATATTTTAACTTTATCATAAAAATTTTACAAGTAAATTTTTTATCACCAGTTTTTTTTTAAATCAAGAAATTATTTTGGCTAATTTAAAAAATTTAATTTGCTAAATTTTGGTTATATTTATTTATTTAAAAGATAATTTGAGGTAAACCTCAGGCCACACAGAATGGAACTAAGTCCTTCTTTTCAGCCTAGCGATTGGAAAAACAAATAAAAAAAATTACAAATTTGAGTAAAATACATAAAAAAAATAAAAATATTAGTTATATTTTTTTATATAAATAATTCTTTCTTGGAATTATATGATATTACAGTGAATGTGTATGGTATACCAATCTTAAACCAGAAAATCTCTATGACTTCTCTTATCTTATAATTAGCTTAATTTTTCGACCCCATTATGCCTCTGATTTTCCCTTGAATCTAAAAAGAGCCAACAAAGTAAAAAAGTAAAGGAATCTAATTAAAAAATTATGACATTCCAATGGCAAACTATACACATACCAAGAAGAATCAAGAAGAATTGATTAATTTTTTTTTTGTTCTAATAAAATCTTTGAAAAAAAATTTATTTTATTTACCTGGTCATGTAATTTTCAGACCACTGGTCAGATTCTTTACATGACCCAATATTTCTTATGATAAATAAAAATTTTATGAAAAGATAAAATATTTTATAAATAGATAGAATAATTTTTATGAATAGATAGAATAATTTTTATGAATAGATGAAATATTTTATGAATAGATAGAATAATTTTTATGAATAGATAAAAAAATTTTTATGAATAGATAAAATAGTTTTTATGAATAGATAGAATATTTTTTATGAATAGATAGTTTAAAAAAGATATTACATCTCTGGGCGTCTGGGTGCTTATGGTCTGCAAATTTTTCTTCGAGTCGATATCAGTTGTCTTTTTCTTTTTAGGCTTTTTGGCAATTTTGTCCACATCGTCCGCATCCTTAGTACTCAAATTGACTTGGATATTTTTCTCACGCAAATAAGCGTGTTTTTCCTCCTCGTCCAATTCGGACTCTTTTTCTTGAGTTTTTCTCGGTTTTCTTTCCTGCCTGTTCATCTCAGTCTCCTTTTCTTGTGTTTTCCTCGACTTATTTTCCTCCCTGTCCGGCTCGACCTCTTTTTCGTGTGCTTTCCTCGGCTTCTTTTCCTCTTTGAGCAAGTCCTCTATCATTTTGACAGTCTGTCCGACTTTTTTCTCGTCAATTTTTCTCTCATCCTGCTCCTCATGTTTAACACGGCGCCTCGTTCTCTTCTTCTTTTCCTTGCTGGCCTCGGCATCGTCCTCTTCAATGTCGAACACATATCTCTTTGCCTCGTATTCTTCATCGCCCGAGTCATCATACCGGTTGAGCTGCGGATTTTTGAACCGGTTGGTTTTGGCGCGCACCGGACTCGACCGAGGCGAGACGGTGCGCGACGCGTTCTGTGAAAAAACAGGCTGATTTATTTTCATGTATCTATTTTTTCCATTCAAATGAAAATCAATTAAAGAAGACAAGCGACCATGGGTCCGCAAATCCCTATACTCGCGTCTTAGCTCCAACGAAATTGGTTGCCTGCGTGGAGGCATTTTGACAAGTTTGGCAAAAAAAATTTTTTTTTGTTTAAAAGTAAAGAAACATTAAATGTTTACGAATTAAGACGTAATTCCTTAGCTACTAAGAAGTTATCTGGCTTTTTAGTTGGCAAGAAGTGAGTAGAGAAACTCTAATTAGCATCCATTGTGAAACATCAAGAAGATTTTCAAGTGCCATTAGAGCTGCCTGTTTAAAAAGCTCTTACTTTTTTGCTTTTTTTTTCAAAATTTATTTGCCACTAGGTGTTGGACAAATGAAAAATTTAATTAGCTAAAAAATTTAATTTTTATAATGGTTTAATTTTGTGCGTCAACAACAACAACAAAAATAAGAAACTATTTGATCTTGGATACCGAGTAGGACTCGAGCTAATATTTAATTTGTTTATTAGTTTAAATTGGTCTATTCCTTTATTTGACTAAATGCAGTCTTGTTTCTAGAGCCATTTTAAAGGCCTATGGTTCTTTTTTTTCAAAACTTGTTTATTTGTTTAATTATACAATTGATTTGGCGGAAAAATTTCGAGTCTTTAAAATCAAAAGTTAAAGAATTCCTATGGCTGGAATAGCAATTGTTTTATGAGAGTTAAAAGGCGATTTATTTAGAATCCAAAATAGTTGCTAGGTTGGTTTAGTCCAAATGGTCAATTCACCAATTGAGGAGCTCAGCTGAAGCATGTTCACTAAACTAAACTTCAATTTTAAATTCATCTTTAACAACCTTTTCGGTTCAGTTCAGCTTACTTTATTATGTGATGCTTTGGTATAAAATTGCGGACAATTAAAATCGATACCACAATAATTGAATAAAATACTCCAAATAATTATTTTTTTTCCCAATTATTAAATAAAATTCCCCAAAAATTTTCATCTTTTCCTCAAATTATTAAGATTATTCTCTAAACACTTTATTAGATATAAATTCAACATTATTAACCTATTGTTAATTGTTCTTAAAAAAGGAAACTTTTTTTAAATAAAAATTAATCTAATAATAATTATAATAAATGAAGAAGACAAGCATCTTGAAGTTGATGATCAATTCAATTTATCATTTCAGTTCAAAGAGTTTGTATTTAGATTTTAAAATTATTCTTTAAATTTATTTAAAAAATTTATTAAATTTAATTTAATTAATCTTTAAAGTCACTGTAAATTTATAAAATGTGTCATTTTGTAAAATGACTTGGCAAATGATAAAATTCCAGAGAAAATAAATTGTAAAAGGTACATAAGGCAGCCCGAGTGCTTTCTTTTGGGCATAGTTAAGGATTAATTAAGTGTTTCGTTTTATTTTTGTAAAATTTAGCAATTTTTTTTTTAAATGAAAGTAAATTTTTGCGAGGAAAAAAATTAAACTTTGCGATTAACTCTTGGTAAAAACAAAAAAAATTAGTTATTTTTATTTTTTTTGAATTTTTAAAATACTTGGTCAAAGAAAAAAGAAAAATTTTATTATTTGCCAAGTCATTTTACAAAATGATACATTTTATAAATTGACTGTGACATATATTCAAATCTAATCATAAGGCTAGTGCCCATAGCCAGCACAATTAGGAGAACTAATTATGATGGCCTGATCAAAACTTCATTAATTCAAATTAATTAATAAAATTACAAATATGTTATTTAAATAAAAATTCATAAATATAAAGCTTTTAATTTTAAATCAAATTTCGAAAAAAACTAGCTGAGTTTCTAAAAATTAAATTAATATTATTAAAAATTGACAATTTGAAGTGGCTGATATTTAAGTCTTTTTTGAAAATTACTAATTTATTTATTAGTCTAGAATAAAGGTATTCAGATGTGTTAACAAATAAAATTTTGTATGAAAAATTGAGCATTCTTGATAAAAATCGATGTTGAAATGAAAATAAACCATACGGTTCGAGAAAATTATTTATAATAAAAGTCTGATAGTTTTTAAATTGACTCTTTTGAAAATAACACCAATTAAGGAACAACAATAATCAAAATGCGGTAAAATAATTTTGAATGCTAGATACAAATACTTTTGAAATAAAAAATTTGACACTTTATAATTGATGTAAAAATTGAAAAATTAAATAATATATGTGATTTATGTATTTTTTAAAATCTATGAATACTAGAACATGTAACTTCTGTCATTACTTTTTTCAATTTATTTATTTTAATTTTAATAAGCATTTTCAATCAAAAGTGTCAATAAGTTAAAAATAATAGATTTCTATTTAATTGGTTTAAATATTTAGTGTTCATTGATTTTTTTATGTTTAATCTAAAAAATTAGGGAATTTTAGTAAATAATTGGGGAGCAAAATAAAAATTTTTGAATTTTTGTCTTAATAAAAATCTTAAAAAACTACTTTTTGAAATATTTTTATTTTAGCGCTGCAAGCAAGCAAGATGACACTTAAGTTATTATTTATGCTCCTAAAAAATGAATTTGTTACAAAGTTGTTATGAATTATTTAGTGATGTTAAGCGGCAACTTAAGTTCATGATAATAATCAAATGATCAATACTCATTAATTAAAATCTAAATTAAAATGACAAAAAAGTTTTTTTAATAGTTATTTTTTTTTAAACATTAAATGTCTAATATTTTTAATTACATGAAAAAAAAATTTTTTCTTATTGATCTTAAAAAAAATTTTATTTGAAAACTTTACAATACAATATAAAGTTTCGATTTATAGTTGAAACAATCAAAGCGAATGTTAAACCATCAAAACAAAAAAATGCGCTGAAAAATTTGAAAAAAAAATATCTAAATTATTTATAATAAATTATTTAATCTAAATCTCGTCGATTTCATACAGACCATCATCAAAAAATATTAATTAATGAATAATCAATTAAATGAAATCTTTTTTAATTTAGTAAATAAAAAAAAATTTTTTTTTCAAAATCATAATTTTACAATTTACGCTTATTATTTGTTAAATTTGGATAATTTTGTTGAAATTAATTAAACAAGAATAGCGCCCTTGTCATAGAAGATCTATATCCACTTCATTTTTTTGAATATAAAATTACAATTATATTATTTAAATTTGAATTAATTTAAAAAAAACTTATTTTCTATTGTCTTTATTTAAATTTAATTTTCTATCTAAAGTTTATTTAAAAAATTTAAATATTTCAAAACTTATGATTGAAAATGGACTCAAAGAAAAAATTGCCTAATCGAAAACTTAGCTTTATTAATAATTATAATAAAAATTTAAATACTAAAAAGAACTATGGCTTTGTAGACTTTGTAACAAAGAAAAATTATTGCTAATTTTATTTGATTAATCTAAACTCAATAAAAAAACAAGCTATTTTTTCCGTCAGCACGAATGAAATGAAAATAAATTTTAAAAACTTAATAACTTTTTTACTTTTAATTTGTTCTAAAAATAAAATTTTAAATACTTTTTAGTACATTTAAAGATATCTCAAAACAAAAATTAAATGTCAAAATTCTTCAAAATGTTTGTTTTTTTTGGCATGAGAGATCTAATTTTTATTAAGTAAGTTATAATTACAATGAATAATGATAATATAATCACCCTGAAAATAAATTTTTTTTAAATAAATATACGATAACGAATTATTAATATTGAAGAAAATTTATCTCTTTAAATCAAGATAGAAGTAATAAAATCGAAGTAAAAGAAGCAAAGGTAAAAAATAAAAGTAAAAGTAGTTGGTAGATTTACCAAACAACTAATTATTCAACATCTTTTTTTATGTTTAACTTTGCACTTTTTTTAATTTTTTGATAAATAAATTTAGGTAAATTTTTTTAAATTACCATTGACTGTAATTGTCTTTTCTTAATTAAGATATGGTCCATGATCCATGAATAAGTTTATAAAAAAGTCATTTTTGAAAATATCTGGGTTATGCCAGTTATACCTCTTAACTATTTTAAACATTCGGATAAAATCACCTCTATCTCACTTTGATTCGGTACAAAGAGTCCACAAGTTGAAATTTACTTAACTGGACTTCCTTTAATTTGGGACAATTTTTATGGCTTGAAAAGAAATTTGAAAAAAAATTTAAATACTTTCTTTTAAAAAATGAGGTTTTGGGGAAAAAAAGCAAAAATGGAATTGTTTCCAAAATTTTTAATTAATTTTATTATGAAAAAATAAAAAATTTTCAACATTCTTTACCTTTTCTTAAATATTTTTACGTAAAATTACACAATTTTACGAAAAATTTTGTAATGAAAATATAACTCATCAAATTAAATTCAAATTTATTTAAATAGACTTAAAATCAAAAAATTTTAAACGAAAAATTATAGTTTTTAATAAACTTTTATAATTAATAAATATTTATTACTAATTAGAATTTTTTTCTATTGAGATGCTTTAGTATGCTTTAGAAGAAAAACTAGTCGCAAAAACAAAGTCTCTTAAAAATTTCTGATTTTAAATCTACTTTAAAAACTGTGAATTTTAAGAGATACTTCATTAAAAAATTTTACCAAAATTTGTGTACTTTCACGTAAAAATAAGTAAGAAAAGTTAAGGAATGTTGAAATTTTTTAATTTTTTCATAATAAAATTAATTAAAAATTTTTGTTTTTTTACCAAAAAACTAATTTTTTTTGACTATAAGCATTTTGGAAAGATTTTTCTTAAAGTTACGTATTTTAATGTAATTTACATAATTTCAATTACGTATTCTTAAAGACTAAAATTGAGGTTAGATTACACAAGCTTACTAGAAATAATGTAGAATCACGTAAATTTATGTTATTTAAACCTAGACCTTTTATAGAAGTACTGTAAATTAGGATTTTTCTAATAAAATAAAAAATATACAAATCTCAAAATTTATTGAAATAAATTGGTACTTCATTAGTAATCTAGATAAAAAAAAGCTTGAATAAATTAAAAGTTTGAAATTAAATTATTTTTTTTAATTTTCTACAAAAAAATAAAATCTAAATCAGATATTAAAGAATTAATGTCAAAAAATATGCCCAAAAATATGTCATATACCGGAGAGACCGGCTTAACTATGCCCTATGCCGGTCTCAAGCTCAGATGAAAAAATAGCCGAGTGACATATTAAATTTTTTAAATATATATTTATTTTAAAAAAAATTTACATTTTTAATTTTATCAAAAAAAACAATCTAAAAATTAAAATGAATGTGGTTAAATTTTCTCATAACTATAACACTCGCCTGATATTTCCAATTATTTAAAGACTAATAAAAAAAACCACTTTTCCGCCATTCAACAAATATTATATGCCAGAGGTTGCTCCCGGATAAGCCGGTGGTGGCGATCCACTTCGTCTACTACTAAATAAAACAGCTAGAAAAAAAAAAACTCAACAAGAAAATTTTTTTCAAATACCTAGAAACATTATTCTCCATATTTACTGCATTTCGGTCATCCTCTTTGTCCAGCTCGGTCTTAGATGTGTTCTCTACAACAGTCGAATATGATGGAGGTGGTGGCGGAAAAATCGGTGCTGAAAATGGCTGATCCGTTCCATCTAAAATTATTTGAGCATAAGTTTCATTGAAATTTCTTCTTATGGCAGCTTGTCTGTTCTTGATACACGACTTATAAATAGTCAACACCACTATCATCATTATCATCAATGTGAGAAAATTACTAATCTTGCTAGTCTCGTACATATCCTTGTTACTTTAAAAATAAAAATATTTAAAAAATTTTTTTTTTAATTTTTTATTTTTTTACTAATATTCATACATGTCGTCAAAGTTGTCTATTTCCAAATAGTACTCTAGCTAAAAGTGGAATTATGGCTATAGTTGCAGAAAAATGGTGAAAATTACCGAGCATGAATTAGCCAGAATGTACTCGTCGTCGGGTTTATCATACCCTTCGCATTTAACCCTGTGGCTACCAAATTTGACCCGCTTGCCAAAGTCAGCCTTGCACTCCCATTTAACATTTGCCTCCGGGTATCCCTTATTTATGCACTTGACAAAGCTGGGCGAGTAGGAATGGCACATTAGCGAATGACTAAGACATTTTAGCTGTTGAAAATTTTAGAAAAAAAATGGTTCGATTTTTAAATTTTGAAATTACCTGTAAACTTGGACTGTTCCGCTTTGAATTGGTCAAATTTTCTTTGTATAAGCTGATTGATTTTATTTGACTGAGCTTTATTCTGTCACCAGGCCCAGTGTTCGCTAGAGCTGTGAAGAAAATCGGTCAAAAGTAGCTTATTTTACCAAGAAATTTACCTAAAAGAATGTATTCGTGTAAAAAAATAATAGATAAGTAATTTATTGTGACTATGTGTGACCAGTTAATCATGACGCTTAGCTGTACTGTCCAATACTTGATTAACAAATCTTGGGGGTTATATTAATTTATTTTTTTTTTGAAGAAATTTAACAAAATACTTATGAATAAAATTAAATTATAATATTTGAGAATTTTTATTAAATACTGTGAATTATGCCTTAAATGAACAAATGCAAAATAATCATATTTTTTTAGCAAATTTTTTATTTTGCGTCATTTTAAAAAATAAATTAATTGTTAGATTAAAATAGATATTTAAATTATAATTAAACTAAGAATTAGTCTCATTTTGAGACAAGTTTGATATGGATTCTCAATTTTCTAGATCAATGATTGCCAAAATAGAAATAAAATACCATCTTCTGTTTTTAAGTTTGGTAAAAATACTTTATTTAAGATGATGAAAATAATCAAAGTATACTAGTTTTTTTAAGAGTTAAAATAAGAGAAAATTTTACATCCTTATTTAGCTTTGTTTTAAATATTCAGGTAAATTTCTTTGTTTTAGTAACAATTCTTTTTTAAATTATAAAAGTTAATTATAAGCTTTTTGTTACCTTAAAACCTTGTTAATTACTTCAGGGAGGTACAAAATTCTTAGTGTCTAAGAATTCATATTAACAATGTTCAATACTGGTTCTGAATTTAGCAATCAATCAGGCATTGTGAAATTTCATACAAAACTTCCACTACAAAAATAAAAAAATTTTAAAACTTTTGTTATAAATGTCAAAAACTTGTTCTGTAGATGAAAAAAGTTTTGTTCCACCTTCTGCAGAAGTCTGCAAAATTGCATTCTATTTAAAAGAATTAAAAATAAAACGCAATTAATTTACACAGAATTTGCAGGTGAAACATTGTTTCACTGTGTTTCATATACAGAACAAGTTTTTGACATTTATAACAAAAGCTTTAAAATTTTTTTATTTTTGTAGTGGAAGTATTGTATGAAATTTCACAATGTCAATCAGTAAGGGTTTATGTTAAGTTTTATTAAAATTTATTTTCAAAAATTTGCAGAATCTAAAACTTTGAATATTTTAAGATTTTTTTCATAATTTTTAGCTCAATTATCAAAGAAAAATAATGATTTCAATTATGATTTTAGATCATAGATAATTTTGGAATAGATCAGCAAAGCAAAAATTTTAAATAAATATTTAAATTAAATTTAAATTTAAATATTGCATATATGCTATTTATATATGCTATTTTTTGTTGCATATTTTGCACCCAATTTCCCCGAATTTTTCTAGTCACCCCTTTAGCTCCGGCGGTTAATTGTGTGAGGTCCAAAGGGTTAAATCGTTTTACCCGATTTCACCTAAAATTGTATATAATTACCCCAAAATTTAACCCTAAATGAACAATTTTAACCCTTTTTACCCATTTAACCCATTAAGGAATAAACATTTTAAATTTATCAATGAATTTATTAAGCGATTATTTAATTGATTTTTGATTTATTCTTTTGTACAAAATAAACTAAGTTTTTATCATTTGATTTCATTCTATAGCAATTAGTAAAATATTAAAAAACACAAATAAAAAGGTATTGTGAATTTCATATACAAATTGAGCAAAAATTCTTCCTTTTTTGGTAAATTAAAATAGGACAATAAATAAAAAATCAATAAGATTTTAATTGATTATTGATTTGATTTACTAAAAACAAAGTATGTTGCACTTTGTTGCAATATTTTTTCTAATATTTTTTATAAACTTTAATTTTAATTTATCAAAAAAGGTAGAATTTTTTGTTCAATTTGTACATGAAATTCACAATACCAATAAAAAGTGAAACAAAACAAGAGAGTTTAAAAGAAGATGTAATGTGATGTAATGTATTAAAGAGGAAAAAGCTCCTGTCAGTCAGCCAAGTAGCATTCTTGTTCATTGAAAGTTGATGGACGTCCAACATCAGTTCATTTATATCGTCAAACCAAATGATTAACAAGAGTTTGTCTTGGAATGCTGTAAAATGTCGCGGCTTGAGATCGATTGAACTTGTTGTTTTTAAACATCATTGATTGCGTCTTTTAAAATAAATCACACATATCATTCGATTCCTCTCTTCGAATTCTTCATGTTAACATATTATTTTTAAAAAATTTCTTTTAAAATGAAGGAGATATAGCAGTTTTTCAAATTTGGCCACCTTATTAACACATAACCCCTCTAGACGTCGTTACCATACTTTGCAATTTATCTAGATATTTAATGGATTTTTTAATACATACAGTGTTTTGCAGACACTAAAATTCAAAATTTTATATTAAACATTCATGGGAAATATTTATTCTATACTACTTAAATTTCATCTATTCAATTATTCAACTATTAAATTTTACAATTTTTCAACTTTTGAAAAACTGAAAAAAATTTTTTTAGAAAGTCCTAGGGTTATTTGAACGATCTGTTAAAAGTTAAAAGTCTTATCACTTGAAACTATATTTCACAAAATTTTTGAATAAGTAAAATTTAACTATGCAAGCTATTTGCAGGGGAATATTGCAGAGGATTTTGAGCGAAGCTAATTGAGTGTTGAGTGATCATTTTCCCATTCAAGCATAAATTTCAGTTGAGCATGCTATTACAGTTAATTGTTCAAATTTAATTTTAATTTAAAAGGCAAATCGGTGACTCTACCAGGATTTACTTAAGTCTTCTAACGGGTGATGCATAAGTAAATGGACAAAAGTTAAGTTAACTTGCCCGATCATGCAAATGATCAGGGGTTCATATATATATTTATTTATAAACTACTAAAAATTAGCTATAATATTGCAAAAAAAAAATTTTAAAATGGGACTTTCTGTGTCTGAACGAGAGGCTTTTCGAAAAACAGTCAAAAATATGATTTCACTAATGGCAAAATCCGACATTGTGGCGCACTTTACTAAGCAAGGAATCGCTCGAAGCACTATATATAATACGATCAACCGTATTCAAATTGGAGATCCGATCAAGGACAATAAGAGGGTCGTCCAACTACCTGGACAGCTGCAAGGAAGACAAAACTGAAGAGATTGACCAATAACCGAACTGGAGTGAGTCAAAGGCGTCTAGCAAGAAAATTTAATGTCCACCAGACAACAGTTGGCCGGCAGTTAACAAAAATTCTATTGAAAAATAAATTCTTTACATCAGAAAAAAAAAACAGAACTTAATATCATTTTTATTTTCTGAGATATTCGCTTTTAATTTTTGTCCATTTACTTATGCATCACCCGTTAGTCAGCATAATAGTAATACCGAAAATATTGACGAGCTAAATGAAAAAATCTCAAAAAAGTATACCCCTCCACTCTCAAAATTTTTTTAAAAGAAGACCCCTTGGGCTATGAGTGTTAAATTATTATTTTGAAAAAAATTAGATCACATGTTAAATTTCTTAATTGACATGAACCATTAAGTTGATATGAAGAATTTTTTTTTATCTTTAAACAAAATTTTAAAACAAAAAATAAAATGTCCGAAACATCTGTTACGGTGTGATAATAACCGTTACAACGATTTAAATAAACCTTAATACTATTTACAATTTATTTAGATTATATCTTTATATTTAATATATTGGATTAAATCATTTCTTAACTGTAGAACATTTAAAGTAAATATAAATGATCACATTAGTGATGAATTCAAAATATCTGCTGGCGTTCCTCGAAGATCAGTTATTAGTCCTTTATTATTTAGTATATTTATTAATGATATTCCTAAAAGAAATAAATCTAATAATGATTATTCACTTCTCTTTGCAGACGATCTTGTCATTTTTTTTATTTATAAAAAAATGGAAATATAGAAAGTAAGATGAATAAGTACTTAGTTGAATTAGAACAGTGGCTTTTCAAGTGGAAAATGAAGATTTCGGTTGAAAAGTCTTGCTCAATGATTTTTACAAAAAACAACAAAGAAAGTTCTATGTTTAATTTAAGGATTTATGGGAATAAAATCGAAACCCTAAAAGAAATAAAGTTCCTAGGAATTAAATTCGATTCTAAACTAACCTTTTCTTCAATGATAGAAGAAATTAAAGAACGTTGCAATTCAAGATTAAACTTAATCAAAATCTTGTCAAATAAAAAATGGGGCCTTGACTTTAGAACTTTAGGAAACCTCTATAAGTCTTTGATTGGATCTATTCTAGATTATTCTTTCCCTTGTCTTAACTCTCTTTCAGAAACTAATATAAAAAGATTAGAAGTAATCCAAAATTCAGCGGTTCATTCTATCCTAAAACTAAGATATGATACTCCCTCCAACATATTACATCATGAGGAATATAATAAACTTAAACTACTGACAGTCTCAATCGACTTTCTGAGTTGAGTGAGAGATATGTTAGGGCAGGGTTGAGCCACTCTGTTCCACTAGTGGCAAACTATAACTGGTGGAAGAATATAACAAAGGTTTCGAATCAAGAAATATCGAGTACCCAACTCCATTGTGTAATTGCTACCTTACTATTTCCTATTTTTTTCCTGAATCATCAAATATATAAAAAATGTATTCTGTTACCCTCTATCTTAATCTATCTAATTTTAATTTTAATATTTCTCTATTTTTTAACTTATATTATGCATCCTAGCAGAAAAAAACAATATAGAAAATATGGCAGCCAAAGCAAGTGAAAGGATAAAGCTTGAAAACATGCTTAACAAAGGAGAAAGTAAAGATGGAACGATGGAGTCAATAAAGTACCTTTTTAGAGAATCGAATGAGAAAAATAGAAAAATCCTAGAACTTCTCCTCAAATCATATTAAAATAGATTATTTTTTTTACTATTTTAAATTTAATTTTTTTTAACATCGCCCATGAGGTGTTTTCTGAATAATAATAAAAATTATTTTTACTTTATTTTGATTTTTTCTTTATTTATTTATTTTTTTAAATCTTTAAGCTCGGTACAGAAATACAAATAAATAAATAATAATTATCACTCAATTTGTACTGAATTCGCCATTGGCGGCTACTTTTATATTGGTAAATTGCAAAAAATTCAAATTTTTAGGGGATAATTTTATTCAGATTTTAGCAAACAATCACGTTTGTTAAAATATTAATTAATCGCAATCAATTTATACTCAAAATAAATAAAATATGTATATATATATTTAAAAGTCTTTTTTTCCCACTCCTTCCTCTTCATCTCCTTGTTGTTGTTGTGGCTGTTGTCAATCAAAGAGACCATAAAAATCATTGGCAAATTCTAAAAAGTCCGAGTCGTCCATGTCGGACAGCACATTGTCTCTGACCATCATCCACAAGAACAGATCGTCCCGGTCATAGCTATTGTCCGAATCACTGTTAGTGTCATCGTCATCATAGTCAAAATCAATGTTGATCAAGTTGGAATAGAGCTCTGGGTCGCCGAACCGGTTGAATCTTTGGCGCCGGGTCGGATCGGCCAGCTGAGCTATGGTGCCGTCCTTGTTCCGATGAAGGTAAAAACACTTGCTGCCAAACGGACACGTTCCGTCGCCCCTCTTGTAATATTTACACTCTGTCTTTCCCAAATTGCTCTTGTAGTCGCTGATGATCTTCTTTTTGTCCTCTTCGCTGTCGAACCAGTATTTGCTGGGCGTCACGTAGTCCGACTTGACGCGGCACTCGGGACAGGCCTTGACTATCTTGTTCTCATAGGACTTGGACGCTCGCCACTGCCGAATGCACTGCAGGCAGAAGCAGTGGTTGCAGTTCTCCAGTATGCCGAAGCGTCTGTCGTTCACCTTCTCCTTGTCCCACACAACCTCCATGCATATGCCGCACTGTTTTTCGTTGCTTCGCTGCACAGCGAACGCCTCTTCCATCTCCTTTTCCACTTGATTCACACACTCCTTGCGATGCTGGTCGCGCTGTGCACTGTCAAACGGATGCAGACATGCCATGTTGCACACATCGCACACCTCGCCATGCGTGTACTGGCACGACGAGGCGAACGGGCACTCGGCGCTGTTCTCAAAGTAGGGACACAGCGAAGAGCCGGCGGCGCTTGTCTGCTGCCGCTTCACATAGTCCGTGTACACTGGGTCGAACATAGAGAGGTCAAGGTCGTTTAAATTTTGCTCCAGACCAAGCTGCTTGCCAGTCAGCGCCTCGTAGTAGCTGCTCGGCGTCTCAGTTTGTGCTGGTTTTTGCTCGTCGCTGGGCATTTCTTCCACTAGCTTCGCGCTTTTGACGCGCCTAGCTGGAGCGGGCTCGCTTGCCTCCGGGTTTGGGTGAGTGTAGAAGCAGTCGTCGCCGAACAGGCATTTTCCCAGCAGATAGTATTTACATATGGAGGTGTTTTTGGGATTGGCGCTGGTGGTCGGAGCCACTGCGTGCGAATAGAAGCAGCTGGATCCGTAGCGGCAAGAGCCACGGGCAAAAAATCTTGACAAAGTAATTTAGAGACCGTATAGCGGCTCGTTAGGCTAAGTTTACTTGCACATCTGCTGCTGATGATGATGATGCGAGTTCAAATTGGCTGGCTCATAATCGGCTTCACTCGGACCATTATAAGACATTATTCTAAACAAAATGAGAATTCAATATTTTTTTTATTTTTTTTTTTTTTTGGGCTAAATAAGAAAAAAATGATAAATTGAAATATTTTATTAAAAATTAAATTGTTTTTTTGTTTCTTATATTGAATGGCAGAGCAATACAATGTAAACTTTTGGATAGAGCCGATTTTTAGGCTTTTCAAGTCGATTCGACTTGATCTGTTGTGTCTAGATTTGTTGGATTGTGTTTGTTTGTTTGATCAAGAGCTTGACTTTTTTGATAATAAAAATTTGAATAAAATGTTAAAATTAGTTT
The DNA here is from genome assembly GCA_016802215.1 of Brachionus paranguensis. NCBI lineage: Eukaryota > Metazoa > Rotifera > Eurotatoria > Ploima > Brachionidae > Brachionus > Brachionus paranguensis. Next base: position 1,398,239 of record JAESIX010000007.1, read on the forward strand.
AAATTTGCTTCCACTCAATGGTGTTCGTTTTTGTCTTGGAGTTGAAATTATTATCTAATTTTTTTTTAACAATAAAATATTTTTTTATTCTTTAATGGTCTATACTTTGTTTGTCCACTAATTTAACTTCACCTGAACAAATTTGATTAATCTAAATCCCAACCTAGTTAATCCGGACTCATCGGTTCCCAAAAATCCTTGTCCAAAAACCGGAATTAAAAAAATAGGTTATACCTAAAAAGCGGAATGCGGAATTCCGCAAAAGTTTTTAGCATTTCATTCCGCAAAATGACCTTCTAAAATGCGGAATTCCGCTTTTTAATATCCAAATTTTTTTTGTGGAATTTATTTGCGGAATATGCGGAATGAAACATTTTTCTTCTCAAAATCTACTTTATTTTTTTAATATTTTTAATAAAATCATAATAAAGCTTAATTAAATGTAGACTTACATACTTGGTCATATTTAGAACACGATCAAGACTTACTTATACCCTTTCGATGATAAACGCTTACTTTAGCACACTTAAAATGATACCAATATTTGCAGTCGTCACATTCAATAGAATTATCCAAACAGAATTCTTGGCAAACTGGACACGTACAATGGTCGATTTTTTGGTTAATTAATGTTTGAATTTTTTTCCATGTAGTTTTTTTAAATACGGCATAAGTTCCTGAAATTTGAATGCCTTAAAACAAGTCACTGAGTTGGCTCTGATCGATTTGAACCATGTTAGCCTTAATAATAATTTTCCCATCTAAAAAGACGCTAACAGAGTTAGAATAATCCTCTAGAAGGAGTTCTTCTAAATATTCACGATGATTTACGATGACTAAGGCTTCTTCGATTGGTTCAACATCGACAGCAGACATCTTATTTTACTGACTAAGGTCTACAGAGTTAACTTCATGACCCCTCATTTTTCTCCCAGTTGAACCACTGTTATTTGATTTGGTAATACTAGATAAGTTTGGAATTTTATAGTCAATATTAACACCATTAACTGACTGAACTGCCATAATGTTAACAAATGTTTTTTTCGTCAATAACCATTCAGACCTTAATTTTATCATCAAATTTGACCTTATCATTGTTAGCCATCCATAAGGCTCGACTAATTTTTGAATTAAATCTGTTCCTTAATTCTATTGGCTTTGGCTCAACATCATCGGATGATTTTGGTACAATTTCTTCGAATTCATCCGAAGTATCATCTTGTAAAGCAGTATTGACAGGTGCAGTAACAGTAGCAGTAAAACTAGACGATTCTTCTGCTAAATCAATAACCTCTACGACATTAATCAAAATTCAAAATTAATCTAACGAATTCGTAAAATGTTTCATTCCGCATATTCCGCAAATAAATTCCACAAAAAAAGTATTGATACTAAAAAGCGGAATTCCGCATTTTAGTAGGTCATTTTGCGGAATGAAATGCTAAAAACCTTTGCGGAATTCCGCAAAATAATTCCGCATTCCGCTTTTTAGGTATAACCAAAAAAATATGTGTTTTTTTCCGAATTAGAAATTTTATTTCAAAATTAAGTCAAATCAGTATATAAAATTACAAAAATTAATTTAAAGTAAAAAAAATTGTTTAATCAAGTCTTTACAATTTTTTGAAATTTCTAATTTAAAAATTATTAAAAAAAGTGACAACTGCGAATGTCTGTTTTTCCTCAAAAAATTTAAATTAATTCTACAGAAATATTACAGGTTCGATTTTGTCTGCATGCTCAGTGTATTCATCTTCAGCTGTATCTTTATGCTTATCTGTAACGATATCGAAGATTACTGAACAAGTTAGTTCTTTTGAGTTACCCAAGCTGTCATCTATTTCATTAAGAAAGGATTCAGAGCCTCTAGATTTGTAAGAAAATTTTTTAAGACTTAATAGTTTCAATTTAAAATCAAGGTCTGTTAACACATCATTAGGGTCAATTCTCACTAATTGATTTATTTCCCTGTTTATTAGATCATTAATTATATCACACTTTTTCCAACAGTTTACTACTGTATCTTAACTTACTCTTGCCCATTCTTGAGTAACCATGTATAAGCACTTTTTAACATCAGGCATGATTCATTTTTCTAAATTCTCGTTTTCTAATTTGTTAACAAAAATAGTAACTAATTGAGAAGCATAGTGGGATTTAAAGCTCTGAATTATCCTTGCATCGCAAGGCTGTAAGTGACTAGTGCAATTAGGAGAAAAATAATGAATTTTCACATGAGTTAACTGTATGATTACTTCAGAACTTAAATTATGTCCAGTGGAATCATCAACTAACAAACAAATGCGCCTGTTTTTAAGACTCATATTAGCATTAAATCATAAAATTGAGTCATTCTACTCCATTGGTGGTCAGACTAGTGGATGAATACAAACAAGGCTTCGAATCAAGATATATTGAATACCCTACTCCATTGTGTAATTGCTACCTTACTATTTCCTCTTTTTTTCATGAAGCTTCAACTATGTAAACTTCTGTCACATGTAACAATTTATTTCAATATATGTCTTTTAAACTTTCTTTAAATTTTTTTTTTTTTTTTTTAGCTGATCTACTTTATTTTTATTTTATTTTATTAACTATTTTTTTTTTATTATTATTTTTTTTTTTTAAAACTTTATTCTGAAGGAGCTCTAGCTCGGTACAGAAAACAAATAAATAAATAAATAAATAATTAAATTTCAGAGATAGTCCATTATAGTGCTTCACTATCCCTGCAATCAATGTCATTATAGCAAAATTATAGCTGATAGATCATAGCACAATTCAAATTTAATGTTTAATGTAAATTAAATGTAAATTTACGTAAATTTTTAACTTTTTTTAAGGATAATCTAGAAAAAAGTTAATTTTTTATTAAAATTATTTTTAATTTTTATTGAAAAAAATATATGAATAAACAAATTTTACGCTATTTTTGAAAACAAATTCATGAAATATTATTTACAAATTAGTTTTGATTAAAAATAATATTATTTCAGTGATTCGAACATTCACCATTATTTTCAATGACAATCTTAATGGTCTATTTCAAAAAATTAATTTTTTTTTCCAAAGCGAGCAATAAAGATTTTACTAACTCATTGAGAGGCTTAATATCTAAAAGATTTAAGAACGATCCTGATCAAACTTTGGGACATTAAATAAAAAAATAAATAAATTTTACGTAAATTTACGCAAATTTTATTTACATGGTAAAAAGTAGAAAGTAAATGAAAAAGCTGAATTATTACCTTTTTTTCAAAAAATCATAATTTATTTGTCTCTTTTTGATTTTACGTAATTTTACGTAAATTTGCGTAAAAACAAGTGAACAGAACGGGACTGTATGTACACTGCAAGAACTACATGTGTCGAGTTTAAAAGATACTTTTTTTCATTAAATTCCTTATTCAAAATAAATCTCACATTCAGGAATTCAATTAGAAATGGAAATTCTCAAAGATTTTTTTCTTTTTGTTTTCTTTTAAAACATTTAAAAAACTGACTAATGAGTTCGATGGAGCAGAAAAGATTGACAAAATTTAGCTTGCTAACTGCTAAGCCAATAGAAGCAGATTGAGTTGGTTTCAGAGAAAAAAAAATAAAATATTTTTAATTATTTTATATTTTAAAATCAATTTTTTTCATTTGGTCATAGTTAAGTAAATCATGTGTAACCATAAGGAGGTTTAGTTCACCATTGAATGATTGATACAAAAATATTCTTTTGCAGTAAATTTTTCAATTAAAAATAATTAAATATTTGTTCGTTCATTTTCACAGACATAATTTTTGTTGACATTTTTTCATATAGTCTATCCAAGCCACCAAATTTCAAATTCATAAGTTATTGATAAAAATCTTCAGTCATTCGGAAAAATTTCAAAGATACTATATAAATTAATATATAAATTTAATATATATTAATATATATATATGGTTTATTCTTTCGTCTTTTTTAAAAAGTTAAATACAATTTTGAACTTGCAATTTGATAATTAATATATATATAAATATATAAATTTTAATAACTTTTTTAATTTTTATTAAAAATAAAGAGAATTGTTGACGAACATTCACATTATGTTAAATCATTTCATTGAAATTATTTTCACATTTTTCAAATAAATTATCTTGAGTCTTTTTTTTTAATTTCACAAGTTATTTGATTAAGTAAATTGTTTTTTTAAATTTATAAATTTTAAATTAAATTAAAATTTTTAAATTTAAAGCAAAAGTTTTATCATTTAAAATCCTTTCAATTTTTTTTTTTTAAATCCATGACAGTTTTTTTAAAATTCAAAAATTTTTTTTAATGCTGATAGTTAATGGGTTAATAAATGCTTTAAAAATTCCAAATTAATTCTTTTCATCTCAAATTACATAAGTAAGCTTATTCTCATAGTTTTTTCAACACTGAAGCACGTTCTAGCTCGAACAATATGAATCTTGCTTCATCTGGAATTAATAATACTCGAATAATAAAGAAAATAAATATGATCCAAGCAAAATTATAGAAAGGCTTTCTTTTATCTCATTTCATTAGTATTAAAAAATACACTCTTATAAACAATTGTTTAGAAAGCTAATATCGGGATATTAGCAAAACCCTGAGTATCTGAAAGGAATTCGTGCGATTAAAAAAGCTATTTAAACTCACGATACTTTATTAAGTAGCAGCAGAGGAATGCAATAAAATCTTAATCTAATAGCAATAAAATTAAATACTTTTTTAAAGTCTTTATCAATAAATTTACTTTGAAAATTTAAGCATTTTATCAATATTGAAATATAGTTATTTTATTCTCTATTTATTTGGTTAAATACGTTCCTATGCCAAATTTTAAAATTGAATTGCCTGATTAGTTTACCAAATTCAAATGAGAAAAAATTTTGAACTATTTTTTTTTTGTTCGTATTTTCTAATTCAACGATTAAACTAAAATAAAAAAATAAAAATTATTTGATCTAGCCAAAATCCTTACCGACCATTTCTATTCAAATCATCATTTTAATGTTAGTTTCAATCTTTGAATCATCTTTCATAGATGTGAACAAACTCAACAGCATAACTTGTTTGATTTAAAAGTAAAAAAGCCTTTTTCTTGTTGATTCAAACAAACAATAATATTCCTATATAATATTATTTATTAAAATAATAAAATACAAAATAAGGGTCGAAATAATATTAATTTATTATAATTCGAAAATAAAATTGAAAAAAAAATACATCATATAAAATAAACTTCAGCTTTAGCTTTAGTCACGAAATTATGAGACTGCAAAGTCACAAAGTCAAGCACATAATTTCATGAAGCACTTGATTATTATTTTTTAGCATACTAAAATTTTTAAACTTCATTTTACCATATTTTTTATTTTCTAAATGAATTTTTTTTCTCATTTTTTAAATTGCTATCATTAATTTTAAGATCAAGATTGATTTTAACTTAAGTTTTTTTCTCAAAGATCATGTAACATGACTTTTCAATAGAAATTTTCATTTTGCATTTGAAAAGCCATTTTTCAACTTCTCTTAGGTATTTATTAATCACGCTTTAAAGATTTCCTATCTTATCAAAAATAAGAAAAATGTAGCTAAAATCATCTGCAAAAAGAAAAGAATTTTTTTTATTCTTGATATGTCATTTATGAAAATGCTAAAAAGAAGTGGACTAATTACTAACCCTTGTGTAACTCCTATCTTATCGAATAAATAAGATTAGGAGGTAGATTACTTCTTATCAGCTTGTAAATTAGTCCATAATGCCAAACTTTATCAAAAGCTTTAGAAATGTCAAAATATAGACAACAGACTTTTTTCTTTCTATTAAAAGACTGTGCAACTTTTTGAATAAGAAAATAAAGATTATATGCAGTGCGTCTTTGTTTTCTAATTCCTTATTGCTGATGTATAAGTAATTTATTGTTCTCAAGAAAATTATATATACTAGTATAAATTTGCAAGACATACTAATTGGACGATAGTTATTAGGGTCTTGAGTTGAAGAAGATTCATTGGGATCATGGTTATACTTGCTATTTTCCAGGATTTTGGCACCTGGCTTAGCTCTAAACTCATGTTAAAAAGTTAACTTATTTCTAATAGAGTCTCTTTAGGTATATTTTTTAGCATTAGGTTGTGGATGCGATCTAAGCGGGACCCTGCTAGCTTTTTTTAGTAAAAAATGAATCTGTTTCTTAAAAAGGATTTAGAGTTCTTTTATTGAAAATAAAAACAGAATAAACAATCAGAATAAAGATAATCTTCTAAATTTAAATAATGGAATGTTTTTCCTTTTTTAGATTTATTTTTATTACATAAAATAACAGGAAAATTTTCAACATTAAGAAAAAGGAAAAATTTTCTACATTTCTTTATTTTAAACACGGGATAATATTTTTCGGTTAAATAAACGCGAAGATTTTACTGGTCTTGTGTAATCTCATTCCAAATGAATAAAATCATAAAGAAATTATTTATTTGGTGCTCGGATTTAAATTTGTTAAATGTTGGCGTCCTATCATTAATTAAAGAGAGGTTAAGTGAGCTAAGTATTTTCTTTAGTATGAGACCATTCTCGTTTTCTCCAAAACAGCCTAAGCTTTTGGCTGAATTATGCTGAATTATTTTAAAGTCAAATAATAATGCCAAAGTAAATTATTGCTAAAAATATGATTAAGAAATAAATGTCAAAAAAACTTGATGATAAAGTAATTTTGTGACTAATGAATTAAATGTTTTTAATTATTTTATTAAGAAAAAAAAACAAATTAAACATTAGATTACAATTCATAAAAAAATTTTCTTTTATTTTTTTATTTTTTTTTATTTGTTTAATCTGTATCGAGCTAATGCTCCTTCAGAATATAAAAAACATATAATATATAAAAATAAAAATTTAATGTAAAAAGTAGATAAAATAAAATAAAAAGGAATTTAAAAACGATTTGTTGAAAATGAAAGACAAAAAATTTTTTTTTTTTTTTTTTTAATTTGGGTCTCACTGTATTTATTGAGAAATTAAGCTGGTAATTGAATTAATTTAACCTTAATTTTGCTAAACATTTCACTGCAAAAATATCATGAAGAGGAGTCATCATTATTTAGTGAACGATTTTTCTTTATATAAAAATAATTTAAAAATCGGTTTAAAAAAAATTTAAAATGATTAAATTGTGTAATTAAATTTTAGAGATGATTTTCATACAAATTTTATAAAGCATGAAAAAAGTGCGATGCTTCAAATTTATTTAAAAATTAAAAAATAAATGGGAGTTATTTAATTAAAATTAAATAAATTAAAAAACATAGGATATTTGATTTTTATTGTTCTAAAACAATATCTTTGAATTTTAATTATTTTTTTTTAAATAAGAAAATAACTTTATTAAAAAAATAAACCTTGTTAAAATAACATAAAGGGAGTTTTTTTCGCATGAAAAAGGATGTTAATAAAATCAAATGGTATAATGGGAATGAATCAAAACAAATTCTGTCTTTCATGATAAATTTGGTGCTTGAAACCAGGTTTTGTTTTTTAACCTCTTTGATAAGTGTTTTATTTCTAAGGACACTATTTGAAATACAAAACAAAATGATAGTATAATAATTGAGAAAAAAATCAGCAATTAATATCATTGTAACAAGATTACAAAATTAACTCCCATTTCTTTTTTTTTTTAAATAAATTTGAAACATCGCACTTTTTCATGTTTTTTCAAAATTGTATGAAAATTTTCATTAAAAGACGAAAAAATGCACCAAATAATTTTTAATTAAAACGTAAAATTCTATTTAGATAAGACCATCATGTCATAAACTATTTTATTTAGAAAAAACTATTTATTTTTAAAAAATAAAGAAACACTCTCAACTAATTTACTATGTCCATTTGTCTCTACTTTCTTTTGAGAACAATCTCCTTCAATTTCTTTGCATCTTTGTTTTCTTTGTCGAGCTCAAGAGCCTTGTCGGCACACTTGCCCGCTTCTTGAACTCTGTCCAAGCTGAGCAAAAAAGATCCCTTGTTGATGAAGTGTCCGATCTCGTTTGACTTTAACCCAATAGCTTGATCAATCTTTGCGATGGCCTCCTCAAACCTCTGATTGTCCGCATCCTCTAAAGCCAATTGATTCAGGATCACAGACTTGATTGTTCGCGCATTCGAGCTCGACTGATCTATGGCCAGTGCTTTATCGGCCCACTCCAACGCTTCTTTTTGTCTGTTCAGCTTGTTCAAAATAGAGGCTTTGTTGCAGTGAAAAATAATCTCGCCAGGTCTGAGCTCGATGGCTCGAGAGATTTTCTCGAGGGCCTCGTTGTTCAAGCCCTTTTGAACATCGACAGTGAATTGATTGTTCAAATTAACCGAGAGTATTTCGAGCGAGGTCTTGTTCTCGGGCTCGAGCTGCAGCGCTTTGTTCACAGACTCTATAGCCTCGTTGTACTTGTTCATTTTGGACAAAAAAATAGCCTGGTTGTTGAACAAGCCTGGATTGGATTGGTCGAGCTCAATTGACTGTTTGATCAGCTTCAAAGCTTCATCGTGCTTAGCCTCTTTGCTCAAAGTCAACGCTTTGTTGTTCAACAAAACTGCTTTGGCCTGCTTCGCTTGGACATTGGCCGGGTTTTTCTGCAGCTCTTGACTCAAATTTGCTAACTCCTGATCGATGTTCATCTTTTTGTTCTTGAGAATAAATTTCTAATCTAAGAAATAAAATTAGATTTTATAGATTAGCTTGGTGTGAGCCAATTCAAGCATAATAGGCAGGTGGGTGTCGATGATAAGCCAATTGCATAACTGTTTCTTAAAACGATAATAAACACATTGAACTATCTGTTATTGGTGATTAATGCGATTCTAGAAGAAAATTTGGATCCGTCGAGAAAGATTAAGAAAGATAGAAGAGCTTGGCTTACACAAATTTGAACCATTTCTTCTTTTGTAAATAAATCGAGCTCTTCTTCAAGGAATGTTTATGAATTTTGTTCTCCCCCCAAACCTAATAAGCTATTTATGTAAATTTTATGGTACTTTGATCGATGCTTGTGCCAATGGCTTGCCAAGTGGAATACTCTGAATTTTTTGACCACTTTTAGAATTTGATCTGGAGCAAAAAAAATTTTTCCCCTCTCTCTCTGTCTAGGGTATTGATAAATTGCTGTTGTTGAGTTTTGTAATTGATTTAAAAGCTTTTGTTCAAGTTGATGCATAACCGCTGTGAATGATTGAAACAACTTTTTTGATCTATCTATAAAATTTAATTAAGATTTATATGCTCGAAATGTTTGTTTAAATAATAAAATATTTATTAGTGTTATCTCTCAGCGTGCAATTTGTACATTAAGAGAGCATAATCTATCAACGGATAAAAATGGCACAATTAGCTATTTACCAGACGGGCCATGTTGAAAAGCATTCAATTTTGGGGTCCTTAAATACCGAGAATTGAGCAAATTCATAGTAATACAATTCATAATAATACAGAAGGTTCAAGATATACCGAATATCCAACTCCATTGTGTAATTGCTACCTAACAATTTCTTCTTTTTTTCCTGGACTATCGTAAAACCGGGTAAAACCGATCACTTATCAACAAAACTCAATCTGGGGAGTCAATTTTTCGAATTAGCTCCTTTTTTTTAATTTTAGCTTGGACTCTTAACATTAAAATTTAAAAAAAAATTGAAATAAATTAATAAAAATTGATTGATTAAAAATTATTTTATTAAACACGTAACCGATCGGTTTTACCCTTACTATCAAGGTTAAACCGATCAACTTTAAAGTTAAATAAAAAAACAACGGAAAAGAGCAATGTGAAATTTTAGTACAAAAATTACAGTACAAAATAGTGTTGGGATCCGTACAAGCGGACACTTAACCGGCAAATTTTTTTAGAAACCGTGACCGTGTCCGCATTGACCGGTCAACTTTTTGGCGGGCGGTCACATGGCCGGTCAACTTGGCGGTCAAAATTTTGGACCGTCAAAAAATCCGGTCAACAAAATACGGGCGGGTAAAAATTACATTAAAAAAAAAAACAATATTTTTTTGTAATCTTTATTTTGATATGAAAAAAAAAAACATTAAAATTAAAAAAAATTTTTTTTTTTAAAAACAAAAAAGACTATTCCATAATGAACACTTTTGAAAAATTTTGACCGCGCGTCAAAATTTTGGACCGTATGAAAATACGCTCAGATCAAAACGGGCGGTCAAAAATATCATTAAAAAAAAAGACATTAAAATTACGAACATTTTTTTTCAAAAAGGTGTTCATTATAGTCTTTTTCAATAGTCTTTTTTGTTTTTAAAAAAAAAAAAATTTTTTTAATTTTAATGATTTTTTTTGTTTTTATATCAAAATAAATATTAAAAAAAATATTTTTTTTTTTAATGTAATTTTTGACCCCCCGTATTTTGTTGACCGGATTTTTTGACGGTCCAAAATTTTGACCGCCAAGCTAACCGGCCAAATGACCGCAAAAAACCATCCGTGAAATGGACCGGTTTGCTCTGACCGCGTCCAACACTTGTACAAAACGTAAAAAGTTTATAATTTTTTTTCTAATTGTGCAAAAATGGTTCTGTAAAGAGTACAAGATTGTACAAAACTGTACAAATGAATTCCAAGCTCTGCAAAATCTCTGGAATTTATTGCATAGTTTATAGTAAGATGGGGCAATTATTTAAATTTCCTATTTGCCTAAATGGGTTAATGCACTAAATTAAATTTTCTCAAGAAATCAAGATAGCCAATAGCTCAGATAATAATAATAATAATAAAATAAAGACAATAGGATAAAGATGACTTTTAATCATCTTTAAACGGACCAAAATGATTAGTTGCGCTATAGTAGCCTGTAAAATCGTTTTTGAACAGAAAATAATTGTCTAATTTGTTTTTAAAGATATTTAAAGTTGTTTGTTTGACCGCTTCAAGAATAAACTCAAGAGGTGTTTATTCAGAGTTGTTTAAAAGTCCCATATTAAAGTCAAAGTCTGGACTTGGGCTCGACTTGCGTCTTTTAAACAGCTCTGTGTTTATTGAGCCATTTATATTAATTAATAAACTTTCATTATTATTGTTATTATTACTATTAAAATTTAATTATTTCAGACAAATACTTTACATATCAAATATTCTCCAAGATAATTAAAATAATTAGTATAAACTTTGATAAAAAAACTTAAAAAAAATATAAAATTCAAAATTCAATTTTTTTATGTTGCACAATTTTTTAACTTCACAAATCAGTAATCGATTTTCAATAAATTTGATGGTCTGACACCAAAATGGATTGAGGCTTTCTTGAATAATAGAAGACAACGAGTTATTCAAGGTGAAATTTTTTTGGATTGGGTTGAGATTTTTAGCGCTGTACCACAAGGGTCAATTAGTCCACTATTGTTCGTTTTGTATATCAATGATCTACCAAAAGGAATAGAGAATGTTGTCAAAATGTATGCAGATGATACTAAAATGTTCTCGCAAACGGTATCAGAAATAAGGGCAGTGAAACTACAGTCAGATTCAGATTTAGTTTACAAGTGGACTCAAGATTGGCTTCTTTTCTTCAACACATCAAAATGTGTGGTCTTGCATTATGGTCATAAAAACAAAAATTTTCCTTATTTTATCAATGGTAAGCAGTTATCAACGTGAGAAACCGAAAGAAATCTTGGAGTTATTTTCAATACAAATCTGAAATGGAAAAATCATGTGCTACAAGCAAAGCAAATCAAATGATAGGTTGCATCAGGATTTCATTCACTAGTTTTGATTGTAAGTTATTTAGATCTCTGTATTTAACTTTTGATCGTCTTCTTTTGGAATTTGCTGTGCCTGAATGGTCTCCAATTCTTAAGTCTGACTGTGAGAATGTTGAAATGATTACACTTAAGGCTACGAAATTTGTTTCTGCAATTAGAAACAAACCGTATGAAAGCAGATTAAAGGCTTTGAACATTCCAAATCTGGTGCAAAGAAGAAAAAGAGGTGATCTTATTCAATTGTGCAATTTCATGCATGGAATAGAATTGGTTGAAAAAAGCAACAATTTTAATGCAACAAAAAACCAAGGAAGTTGCCACTGCTTCAAATATCATAAAGAAATTTCGAGGCTCCAACATAGAGATAACTTTTTTTTCAACAGAACTGCTAGCATATGGAACTTCTTGCTAAATCGATTAGTTGAAGCCCCCAATGTTAACAGCTTTAAAGCAGGCATTGATTGCTGGATGAGCAGCAATCAATCACATCAGCTGTCTTTGTGTGGGGGTTGTGAAGTTTTTTTCAATTTGATCATTTCAATTCTGAAAAACTTGAATAACTTTTTTACTAAAATAGAAAATAAAGCTCTGTAAAATGCTTAATTTTAAGCAAATTTGCTTAATACAGTAAAATAAGTCTTCAAAGTACTCTGCAATTTTCTGCATTTTGCATGCCATTAAAAATTATTCTAATCAACTGTGCAATTACTTTGCAAAGTTTTTGCAGACACAAATTTCCAGATTAAGCATAATTGCTTAAACTATATTATATTAACAAATAATTTGAAATTAATTTTTATACTTTTTATTTGTTTATTCTAAAAAATTTGTTTGGAAATAAAATTTAAAACAAAAATTCTAACTTTTTAATTTTAACTTCTTTAGTTGTTTTGCTTCCTAATCAAAAGTAATAAATTTAGATCGAAAGAATTTTTATTATTTTAATTGATTAATATACATGATTATTTTTGAACAAATAATATCACTTCAAAAAAATAGTTCATAAGAAAAACAAAAGTATAGGGTCCTGTTCTATATTTTTCAAGTCAGTTATAAACATTATACCACATTTCTGCTTAATTAAATTTGTTTAAAATAATAAATGTATAATTTTGGGAACGAAAGCATTGAGTCAATGAAAAATGCTTGATGAAAGTATTTTACAGGTAATTTTTTTTAAATTAGAATAACTTTGTATTTTAGCAGCGTAGTAAATCATTTTAAGTCGAGATTCTCATATTTTTTAACAAAAACTAGAAAAATTAATTTACAACATAAATCAAAAACTTGATTTAGGATATTCATTGAGTTTTTTAAATCTAGCAGTAATAAAAAATATTAAAAATATATTTAAAATCCAAAAGTAGAAACTATAGTAACTAAATATTGACAAACAAGAAATTCGAGTAAAAAAGTTGACAAAATTTTAAAAATTATTTTCTAAATAGTGCTATTAAAATGAAAATCTATTTTTAAATAAACCCCATGATGAAAAAAATTCTTAAATTTTTTTTTATATTAATACTATTTTTTGTTATTATTTTTTTAATTATTTTCGACAATTATACGAATGAGATTTTGGAGTCTTCTGGAACCAAATCAAAAAAATGTGAACCATTTAATCCAAGAGCCCAAAATTTTAAAGTAGTAATCGATGGTGTCCAATACCCCCAGTCAATACCTCTAAATCTAAATAAAACAATTAATTTTAATTGTCTAAATTCCATTGAGCGAAAAGCGAAAATTTTATTTTGGACACCATTTTTTGGTGATCCAAAATTTGCATTCGGCCTTGGATACAAACAGCCATTTATTGACAATCTATGTCCAGTTTCTAACTGTGAGATTTTCAATGATAAATCAAGAGTAAACGAAGCTGACATTGTGATCGTTCATATGCGAGACTCTATAAAAGAATTTCCTGCCAATAGACCAAAAAATCAGCGATGGGTCTTTGCTGTCTTTGAATCACCAATGCACTGTCCCAATTTTTCCAAGTATAACAATCTATTCAATTTTACTTCTACTTATCGAATTGACTCGGAATTTCCCAGACTTACTGGATCTTACAAGAAGTTTGTGTGGGGTCAAAACCTAAGTTTTGATGAAAACAAAGATTTTTCTCAGGGTAAAACCCATTTTGCCGCAGCTGTGGTTGGTAATTGTGGTGGAAGCAGTGGTAGACTGCAGTACATACAAAAATTACAAAAGTACATTCCAGTTACTCTATTAGGGAAATGTGGAATAAAGTGCACCGAATTTTTCAAAAAGTCCTCTAATGACAAATGTAAAGAACGAGTTGCCAACAGTCACAAGTTTTATTTAAGTTTTGAAAACTCAATTTGTAATGGATACATATCGGAAAAATTTTTTCAGATTCTTCGCTATGATATCATACCAGTTGTTCTTGGAGGTGGAAATTACAGCTATTTTGTAAGTGATTTTCAATTTATTTTATAATTTTAAAACTTCTTCAATCATAATTATGAAAAAACCATTAAATTAATTATTAAGTTTGTTTCAGAGTTGTTTAAAAGTCCAAGTCTTAAAAATATTAATTTTTTTTTAATTTTTTAATTTAAAATATTTTTTATTTACAGATATCTTTTTACATTTTGTTTGTAAAAAAATGTTTTACATTTATTTTGTTTTTTATCTACATATAACGGGTGAGTCATAATGTTTTGGAAAATTTTCAAACCTAAAAAAAAATATGAACGGATAATCCGACAAAGCTGAAATTTCACACACAAATAACTATGTTCTTGTTGTTTATTTTTTTATGTTAGGTAATATGTCATTGTATACCTGTGGCGCTCTAGGCCCGGAGACGCACCTGGTACCCTTTGGGTCCAGTGTCCCCGACCTTAGGCTTTTTTTTCGAAAACAAAATATTGATATTCAAATTTGTGAAGATTTAAGCTATCTAAAACGCTATAGATCATAATTTTCCGATTATCCGTTCGCTAGATATCGTCAAAAACCGCAAAAAATTACCTATTTTTTGGTACGTTCAAATAAGTGGAAAAATCGATTATTGATTGATATCTAACAATAGGAATGTTCGATTTTCACCAAAATTTGCACGAATGTACATCTATATAAGAGAATTCATATAAATCCGCTTTAAAAAAGTATTTTAAGGTCAAGGTCAAATAGCTTGAGGATCCTTCATCAAAATTTCCTGGTTTAGGTGTTTTTGTAAAGATAATTGAACAAGCTTTCAGAAAATATATAGAACAGAAGTTCTGCATTCTTTGATTTAAAAAAAAATAAAACTAAACTTTTGGTAAAAAAAATTTATTTAAGGAAATACTCTCTATTTGCTAATTCGACAGATTATACTCTCTTACTAAAACTTTCGACGGCTTTTTTTACCTCGTCCTTTTTTACTTTAACAAAACCTTAAGAAAAAAAAAAAAAAATTTATTTTCTAGCCTTACAAGCATAGAAAAATTTCGCATCTTAAATCTAGGGACGTAGACCAGTGATCCCTATCAAGAAATTTAAACAAATGATACCTTTACCATTTTTGAGTAGTGTTTGACGTATGGGATTTAGCTCCATCTTGTTGGAAAACAAATTTGGTTGTACCTAACAATCTCAAACTCTCTCTTTTTGCAAATGGAAGAATCCCCCTCTTGTAATAAGTAGAATCTGTTTTCAAAAGTCCAAGACTACAGACAAATTACAGAAAAACTTGCCGGCAATTCTGAAATTTTTGATAATTTTTTTTTAGGTATTTTATTTTAAAATATGCAAAAATTTTCAAAGTTAATTTATTTTTTTTTATTTTATTTAAAATATAATTTTTAGGCAGAGCCTTGGCCGGTTGGAATGGAAACTTAGTCAAAGTTAATAGTTTTCATGTATTTTTAATGAAAACTAATGTTAAGTTTATTTTGAAAGTCTTTGAATTGGACTTTAAAAACAAAAAAAATTAAATGTCCGGACTTGGACTCGAGACTTGTGACTTTTAAACAACTATGGTTTGTTTCTAATAGAATTTAAGAAGAAATTAAACTGACTAAATATTATATGGTAATTTTTAGTAAATTAGTGTAAAAATGTAATTTTTGAAAAAATTTTTTGAATTAAAAAAAATGAAAATTTTATTTTATTTTACTTTTAAAGCTATCAATTTCTGTCTTATTTTTCAATAAATCATCCTATCATAAATAGCAATATAATAAAAGAAATATAAAAAAGCCAATGTGAAATTTTAGTACCAAATTTACAGTAAAAAAAGTAAAAACTTGATAGTATTATTTAAAGTGTAAAAAAATTTAAATTAAAAAAAAATTCTTTGTTGTGCAATTGCAAATGAAACTTTTATTTGACCAATCTTCGTTTTTCCAATCACCACTTCAATTGCGCATGATATTCTACATTGAGAAATGTAAGGTAATGGATTTCGACCGTTCAGGCCATGGTAAACTCTCAAACACTAAATTACTCATGGATTAATCACTATGCTCAACCTATACAAAGAAGGGTTTAGGTGTTACTTTCGGTTAACCAATTCAAAACCAGATAAGATTCGTGGAAAAGCTCAGCTTTGTAACCGAGTTTTTATTTTATTTTTATAATACACATTAAAATTTATTTATATTAGTTTATTTTTATTATTTAATTCAACTAACGCCAATTCTGGCGATGTTACAAAAAATTTTAAAAAAATATAAAAAAAAAATAAAAATTTTACAGTGAAAAATAAATAAAAACAAAAAAATTATAAAATTACGTAGAATTTCGAATTTTTACCTTAAAACAGTGTATTTTTGACAAAATTTCAAATTGAAAAGTAAATTATGTAAAAAATTTCTATCATGTATTTCATTGCTTCTTTAATGGTATTAATTTTAGACAAAAAACTTTTTAAATAAAAATAAGATTAATTATTAATCAATAAATATTAATTAAAAATTTAATTTATTTTTTTTATTTAATAGATAAAATTTAATTTATATTTTATTATCCAAAGATTCCAAAAACCGGTTATATTAATGTTCTCGACTACAAAACGCCCAAAGATCTAGCTGACTACTTGTTATATTTGGAACAGAACAAAACCGCGTACAATTCTTATTTTAAGTGGAAAAAGTATGCTCTATTCAATGAAAGATTAGTTTTCAGTAATTTTTGTGACATGTGTATTCAGCTTAACTTGGAAAATTATGTTCCAATATGGAGAAATACCATTGAAAATATAGGCATGCATTGGGACAAAAATACAAATTGTAAAATTCCAAAATTTGGTCAAAATGACACTTTTTATATTGTAAATCACTCTTAATAAATATTTTGATTTTTTAATCTATCATATCTATGTATTTATATCATTTTAATCTCTTAAAAATTGATAAAAAATAAAAACGATGTATTTTAATCAGTATCTTAAAGTAAAGTAAATTTTTAAATTTTAAAAATAGGTGTTTATTGTTCAAATGTTAATTCAATCAAAAAAATAATTTTCTTTAAGATTTAGGCATTTTTTATATTTTGTTTTTGTTTTTTTTGTGTTCCAATATTTACAGAGCCAAAGAATCACGCATTATATTTAGTTCATTTTAATTTTAATCCCCGAGTAATCCTGAAGATTTTCGGTACTTTTTATATGAAAAAAATGACTTTAAATTGAATTCTACTTTTTTGTTATTTAGCAAAAATTTTAAAATACTGTCAAAGCTTGTATTTAATTTATTAATGATTAACAATACTATGTTGAGTGAAAAAAGATTTAGAGGCAACTGTTCAAATTTCAGATGGGTATCGATCAAGTAAACTGGAAAAGGCCTCCGGTCATCTGCAATTCAGTCTTATCATCAGGACCAGCAAGATGTATAAGAGTACACAAAAGGAAATTATAATGGCAGGCCGAAGCAAAATTGTAGTCAGAGAAAACTTCAATTTCCAATTTCCCAGTGTCGTGGTGTGTTTAAATTTAAATATGGACTGAATTTAATTTATTTTTTATTTTATTTTATATAAACTAATAATGATTATTTTTTACTGCATTGCTCTAGAACATAATTGTAAATTACTTGTCAAAATTTTTAAATTAAGTTCGGATGTAAGGAACTTTCTTAGAGGTCTTCCAAGTCGGAATCCTCTGCGCAAGTTTTATGCAGTAGCTTATTTTTGTTATTTATTAATTTTAAGCGACCTTTTAAAAGCAAAATTTTGTATTAAATTTAATTTTTAACACTTCATTTTTTAGGATATTCTTTTTTTAAATATTTTTTTGATTATCAATATTACTTTAAACCTTTTAATTACTAATAATAATTATAAATCAAATAATGAGTAAATTGATTTAAATTCAGAGTAATAATCTCTCTTTTTTTCAATTTCATTATATAAATAAAATTACAATTTTAAAAAAAATATCTTTTTTTTTTATCTTATTTTACTTTATTTTAATTTTTTTTCATTTTTTTATATATTTTTATTCTGTAGGATCATTAGCTCAGTACAGATAAAAAAATAACTATATAAATAAAAAATATCTAGAAGCCGAAAATCATTATTTTTTTCTATTTTATTTGATTTAGAACCTGTGAATTGATGTTTCCTTTTAGTTTTTATAAATATCACTAATCCTAATATGTGAGATAATTTTTGAAATGACTTTTCAAAAAAATTATCTCATATATTTTTTGAAATTAATATCAAAAATAAAAAATATTGTACAAAAATGCATAAAAATTAAAATTAAATTAAACTGAAGATCATCTAGAAGAATTTTATTGATGAAATTTGAATAAAAATAGTCAAATGTTTTTTCATCATAATCATTGAATTTTCCTTTTGAATTTTTTATTTTCAATCTGTCCAAAGCAGACAGTTTTTCATGTAAAAATGTTGGACACACCCAATTATTTAAAAAATTTCAAAATCAATATGTTTTAATCTGTTTATAAATTTAAATTAAAAGAAGGCCCAAATTATTATTAATAAAGAGCATTTTTTTTGGGTTTACGCAAATTATTATTTTGGCAATTTTGGAAATTTTAGGCATTTTTCATTTAATTTTAGTATTCAAAAAAAAGTTATTGCCTTTTTAACAGTTTTTGTTTTTTTAAAAAACTGAGAAAGCCAAGTTTTCCAATCTTAGCTTTTTTAAAATGTTATTAGTGGCCCAAAATTAGGTGAAATGGTTTGTCTCAGAAAATTTTTGTCTAAACGCTTCTTCGCACCTGACGCTCTAACAGAGAAAAATTCTTTTTTTAGGTTTTTCTTTCGCAAAATCCAGCAGAATCACATCAACAGGGATAATTTTATCTAGACTCATTGAGATGACATCTAGAGTTTCCAGAAGATTATTGTTTCTTGACAAATCCATGCTGTTCTTTAGATATAATATTATTCTTATAAAGATAATCTTCCATTTTGGTTCTTTTATGATTTCCATAATTTTGCCCGGAATTGAAGTTAAAGACACAGGACGATAATTGCTTGGCATTGATTTATCACCTTTTTTAAACAATGGAGTAATATTTGTTGATCTGAATTGGATTGGAAGCTGACTTTTGGATAAAGATTCTCTGAAAATCAAAGTTAAAGGAACAGTAAAGGCTTCTGCACAATTTTTAAGCAATGACGGATGAAGCTTATCTACACCACATGATTTATTTTGATTTAGGTCTTGTGATTTTTTAAATACCATTTCATAACTAATATCATTTGGATCAATGTCAATATATTCTAACCAGTTTTCATTAAATTCAACTTCAAAAGGTGGAAGCTCACCATCTTGTTCAATAACAAAAACATCTTAAAAACATTTATTAAGAAGATTTGATATCTCTTTCGGTTCTTGCGTTAATTCATTGTTTGACTTTTTTAATGCTTTGATTGATTCTTTGATTACTTGTTGATCATTTAAGTATTTATACAATATTTTTGGATTCTTCCTAGCTTTTCCTATGAAATTTTGTTCATTTGTTAGTCTGGCTTTTTTAATTTCTGATAAAACTAATTTACAGGTACGTTTGTAATCTTTATAAAGATTCATATCTTTCCAGTTACATGAACAGTTCCTGTATCTAAGATTCCTCTTATTTTTTATTAAGATTCTGAGATAATCTTTAATCCAAGGTTTTGAGATACTTTTCTTTTTAGAGCCATCTGTCACTGAAATGAATCGATTACTAGCTTCGCTGACAATTTGTATAAAAATTAAAAATTCAGTATTTTTAGGAAATAAATAAAGTTTAATTTTTTAATTTAAGGTGATGTTAAATTTGATTGAATAAATTTACTGATAAATATTAGTCTCTTAGAAAAAGAGTTATTAAGTTTTTTCATTTTTTTCTGTGTTTTTTTGTTATAAATCTCACAAAGTCTTTTTCAATACTAATTTTTTTAAAAGTAAATAAATGATGATGGATTATCTTCCTTTTACAGATATTTTTGTTTTTAAAAAGTGCCCTTGAATACTGCTTCTTATAAATTTCTTTATAGGTCGATTCAAAAAACCTCTAATGTTCTCAGCTACCAGTACCATTAATTGATAATTGCACAATTCCATGTGTGATGTGGTCCAAAAACAAGCACAAATAAATTACTTGAAATAAAGTAAAACTTAATAAAATATAAAATTTCTTATGAAACTCAAAGTATTTTTTGTTAAGAAAAAAGATTCAGATTTTTATCAATATTTTATTTTTAATTCTGTCAATTGAATCAAATGAGTAATAAATGTTTTGATAAAAATTATGTTTATGTGTTGAGATTCATTGCTTATTCAATCGAAACATTACATTTAATTTTAGAAAAATTTTGAAAAAAATTCCATCTAAAACTCAAAATGAAATCATACATTTTAATTGCGATTTTTTTTTCATTGAATTTGGGTATCAAAGGTGACCGATGTACACCCAACCCATGCCAGAACAATGCTGTAAAAAAAATTATTTAAAAAAAAGACTTTTTATTTAAAATTTAATTTTAAGACTTGTAAAAATAAGCTGCTTGACTTTGAGTGCCTTTGTGAGAAAGGATTTACAGGAACTTTGTGTGAAGTAAAAAACCCATTTTACCACTGTAATCCTAATTTATGCCAGAACAATGCCACTTGTGTATCCACAATAACTGAGTTTATATGCGAATGCAGTGATCAATTTTATGGTAAATTCTGTGAAAACAGAAATTCTGGTTCGGACTGCCGATCAAATGGCTGCTTTGACAACGGAGTGTGTGAACAAAATGAAAATGGCTTTAGGTGTACATGTAAGCCCGGATTTTACGGCACTTATTGTCAAAATAAACGATCACCTTGTTCCCCATCACCATGTTTTAACAACGGATTTTGTAGTATAGTTAGTGAGCAAAAATATAAATGCCATTGCTTTTATAATTACTATGGATCAAGATGCCAAGAATGTAAGAATTAAAAAAAATAAAAATATTAAATAATTTTAAATTTTATTTAATTTTAGATGATTATTTTAGACATAGAAGAATTTTTTTTTTTAGTTTTTTTATCGGAGTATCTTTTATAACTTTTATGATTGGTGTCTTTGTGCTAATTTCATGGATTTCACGTACCAAACTACAAAAGCAAAGACAAAATGAGCGTCAACAGCGCATAAATTCCATTTTTGGACAAAATTTTGAAATGCGCAATCCTGATTTAGACCCACCAGAAAAACAGCCGTACAATTTTAATGCTGATAGTTCTAGACGAAGCGGTTCTACTTTTGTCTAATTTGATTAAAATATTTTTGAATAGATAATAATTTTTTTAACTTATTTAACATATCCAGGAAAAACTATTCAATTTAATTTTTTTTTCTAAAAAAAATGAAAATTAAACTTTATTCGAAAAATAAACAAGCAATATTTAAAAAATTATGTAACATCAAGAATTTCTATGCTTTCTCGAATTATTTGCTGGTTTTTTTTAAAGGGTGTTTAGAATGAAGTAGAAAAATTATGAAGGAATAATAAACATTTAAAAATTTATCAAGTTTTTGTATTTCTTAATTTCCAGTACAAACTAAAGTTGTTCTTCTAGACATTCCAGTTAATTTTAGTTAACAAAAATATACTAATAATTAGAAATCATTACACTAATTCTTACACAGAAGAGCCATGATTTTTTGTTTTTACTTAATTTTACGTAAATCCTGATAAAGAAAATCACGTGAAATATTAAAAAGTTGAATTTTGTTTAAATTTGGAGGAAAAAAGTTTGAAAGAGCAAATAATTTTTATTTTTTAAATTAAATATAAATCTTTTATAAAATACTTCTTTTAAAAAATCTTGCCAAAAGCAGCCTTAAAAAAAAATTTGCAATAAAAATTTGAAAAATTCTATTTTACATTTTCTAGAATTTTTTCACAATGTTTAATTGAAAGTTACAATTTTATTAGATTCTTTCTTAATGTTTAAATAAATCAGAAATTAAATTTACCAAAGAAAAATTTTTTTACAGATTTATATGGAATTTTACTTTTATTAAATTTAAAATGGCTCAGTTATAAAAAATTTTATCTTAAATGTAATTTTGAGTGAATAGAAAAAAATTTAAAATAAAAATTAAATATTTTGATTTTTAATTTTTGTTTTAATTCACATTGACGGTAGAAAAAAATTAATTTTATCAAAATTAACTCTAAAATAAATTTTATTATTTTTTTAAAGTTCGGTCTATTTCTTTATTCTGCAGCATAATCTTGTTGAAATCTTGAAATATCCAAAAAAGCGGAAATTCCGGGAGTAAAAAATTTATTTTTAGATCATTTTTGTAATTAGAGCCACATAATTCCGAATTCATTTTTGATACCACAAATAAAAAAAATATCCATTAAAACTAAGAAAAACCTATTTTTTTATATTTCAACACAAATTTATTAAAATGATATTTTAATTTATTTTTAATTTACAAAAATATTTTTTATTACCACAAAAGATTGATATAAATTTTTTTTTAACAAACAAAATATTTATTATTTAATCTTTCTTTTTTTCGATTTGATTGAATCCGAATATCCAAACCGACTGAGTTCAAATTCTAAAATGTTTGCACTTGACATTTTAAAGTTAATTTTTCATCAAATAATATTTATTTAATTGTTTGCTTATCTGAACCGAGTTAAAGCTCCTTTTACAATTAAATATCAAAAAAAAATTAAAATACAGTTAAATTACATAAATTCTATTAAATAAAAGTTTGGTGAATAAAATAAAATAAAAAAAAAAGTTACTTTGAAGAAAAAGAGTCTAATTTAAATTGCTTGATTTTTTTATTTGATTTCAATAATTATTATTCATTTTTTCTTTGCTTCTTATGTAAAATATTTAATTGAATATTTAATAAAATATGGAATTGGGCATTTGGTTCTATTGATTCTTGGGAACATTAATCGAATTATACTTATGGTATTGTTGATTCTTGCTATTGATTCTAGGGTAATTAAATGGAATTGGGTATTATAAAAAGAACAAAACAATAATTTGATCAAAACTGGCTTGCACTTTTCATGGACGTCTACACTTGATAATCCCTAGAGTTCGATTAGCTTTATTAACAACTTGTGCTATATTTTATTTTACTTTTATATTTAGTTATTTCAACACTCGTAAAAAATGTCTAAAATTAAAAAGAATGGGTTTTTTTAATAATTTAGTCGTCTTTTTGATCAAGAAAGTGTCATTTTTTTATGTATTTTTTATTTAATTAAGTTTTAATCTTTATTTTTATGGATTATTTTAAAAATTGTGTACATGACTTCAATGGGCCCCATATAATTATGTAATCTTCTTAGGGACAGTCATCTAAGATTTTTTATTTAAATTTTTTATCAAGAATATTTTATTTTTGTCTAATTATGGACTAATTCTTGACTTTTTTATTTGATAGCTGGTTTTTCTATCAGAATATGAAAAAATTATTTTCAGAATTCTTTAGGATTAGAAATTTTATTGTTAGAAATTTTTGTCAAAAAGATAAAAATAATAATTAAAAATGTAAATGACCCTGGTGATTTAAATAAAAATAAAATAAAAAATTCAATTTAGAAATTTTTTATTAGAAAAACTAGACTAATTGTCCAAGATAAACACTCTGCGGATAAATTTCCTTCAACTCGGGCCATTGAACAATCAATGAGTCAGCAATTTTCAAAGTATACAAAATTTTTCCACTCAAAGAAAGCTTTTTAACTCTACAAATACTTTCCACATAGACAATTTTACATTTGGGTATCAAGAACAAAATGCGTGAGAGTACAAATGTGATGATACAGCAAGGAATGCAGGTACCAGGACCGTTTACCAAAAGCAGCTCAGGCTTAATTCTATAAATCAGCGGAATAGAGTAAAAAATAGCCAGAATGGTGGTGAACATTGAAGTCAAATAGCTTTGGCCCACCGAACGACTTCTTTTTATCAAATTAATTCTGTAATCAAATTTTTTTCCCTGATCTCTTAGCTGTTCTATTTTTTGAGCGCTCATATTGTCTGTTTCGGCAACTATAAACTCAATGGGTCTGTACAAGTCCAGATCGATTCCGCTCAATAGCTTGACCATCTCGCCAGTGTGACCACCAGAGCCCAGAACCACCGCTGTCTTGATCCTCATTCTAAATAAAAGCTAAACATTTTAATCAAATAATTTATTCAACAAAAAACCCATTACGGTTCATTCACTTAATTTGATTAAAATTTAAAACCAAACATTTTATTTCAAGATATTACATAATTTTCTTGAGAAAAAAAAAAATTTACAGCAAAAAAAAAAATTCTATTCAATCAGAATGTGCTTCGTTTGGTTCAGATTCTCTATTGCCGCGAAAAATGTCGGCGGCTATTTTCGACAAGCTCAGTCTTTCCATGAAACCAATGCCGATGTACCTGCCAGGATTGGCGACCAAATAAAGACCATTCAAAGTTGATTGGTACACAAAGTTGTTCACCAGCTTGGATCTTAACTTCTCAATTTGCTGTGTCTTGTGGTATTTTTCGTAGTACTGCCAATTAGCAGACCATACGATTAGGGCTCCTTTAAACATTTTTTTAAACCAATAAATGTTAATTATATCCAGAAAAAAGCATGTGACTACCATTAGATGCCGGAAGTACTTCAACTTTGTCCATAGGGGCGAGTCTAGCACTGAATATACCTTAAACCAGTATACTGGTATGGTCATTATGCGAACGAGAAAAAACACCAAGGTCATTGAAATACCATTGAGGAAAAAATAAACAGAATCTTTGGAATAGCCACAGGCGTACAAAAACCATCGCATGTTCACTAGTGGCGTTGAGAATTCGACAATTAGTCGAAAATTTGCAAAGTACGGCATCACAGAATACGCCTTTGAAAAAAATTTAATTTTTTTAATTTTTCTTTAAAAATAATTAATTAAATATATACAAATACATTTTTATTTTTTTCTAATAAGATTCGAATATGAATGAGGGCTGAAAAGAAGGCGCTGCCATTCGGAACTGCCCTGGAAAAAACTTTTCCTAAATTATTTTTGAATAAAATAAAATAAAAAATTAATTAAATAAATTTAATTAAATTCATTGATAAAAATCCTTAAAATTTTTGAAAAAAATATTATCACTTAATAAAATACATTCAAAAATTTTCTCGAATACTTGACAAAAATTAAAAAAAAGCTATTTTATAGATCAAATTTTAATAATCTTAATTAAAATGATTAATAAAAAAAGTTAATTTCATGGTTTTTTATTTACTCATCTTAGATAAAAATTTGATCATAATCTTTAACTTTTTCAGTTTTTACCTCGATCAAAACATATTCAAAAAAAATTAAATTTCAATCTGATTTTTAAAAAATTTTATAAAAATTAAGGATATTTTTAAAATTTCCTTTTTTTTTTAGAACAGATCAATACTTTAAAAATTTAATTTTTTTTATTTTCAATTTAATTTAACTCTAACTATTTATTCTGAAGGAGCTATAGCTCGGTAAAAACAAACAGGTAAATAAATTATTCTTTTTTAATAAATTATTCTTTTTTATGTTAAATAAATAATTATTTTAATAAATTATTATTTATTTAACTTGTCATAATAAATTGATAATTAATTTTTTTAATTTAATTTTCAATCATATACCAATTATTTTTAATTACAATCATTATTTAACATAAAATCATTAAATAATTTTTTTAAATTTGGTAGCTTAGCTATCTAATTATTTTTAAATGGACTATTATGTGAATCAGAGGAGAAAAAAATTAATTTGAAAAATTTACCAGAATAATTTTTTTTAATCTGCAAAAATTTGAATATTAAAAAGAACATATTGAAAAGGTTTCTGCTTTTTGGAATTTTTACACTTAATCTTTAAAATATATTTAAATGATAATTCTCAAGAAATGAGGTTTTTAAATTTTTTCCAAAAATTTGGTTAAATTTAATTTCAAATTTTTTCAAAATATTAATCAATATTAATTTTTACTTTAATTTTTCAAAATATGTCCGATTATTTTGAAAATAAAATAATTAAATAGCTTAATTACGAAATTGTTTATAAAAAATTAGAAAGCTTTTCAAAATTCATTCCATAGGCTCTGTATCATTTTAGCAGACATTAAATTACTTATCTGATTTTAGCAAGTTTATTTTAGCAAGATTAATTTAGCACTATAATATATTTATTATTATTTATTTATTATATTTAGCAATTTTGCTAAGCTAAAAAATAGCAAGATTAAATTAGCAAAAAAAATTTATGTTTGAATGTGTGATTTAATTGATTTAACTAATAAACTAAATAGAATTGACTGCAATAATAATAAATGCAACCATCCATACTTTGATCGAAAAGTTTATTGAGGAACAAAAAAAACAGAAGATACAATTATTCAATCAAGTACTGGAATTCAATACAAAAGAAAACCAAATTACGTTTTAATGGATGAGCGAATCATTGGATTATTTTGAAAAATATTTTGAAAATTTATCAGTTATTTTAGATTATTAAATAAATTACAGGTAAAAAAAAACTTGCTAAAATGAAACATTTTTTTTTATTTTTAGCTATTTTTAATTAGTTAAATAAATAAATAATATCTTGCTAATTTGATCAATGCTAAAAAACATCGCTCCCCATTCCATAGACTCTAAAATAGATAATTTTCAAAAAAAATAAAATTTTCAAAGAAAAGAAATGCATTTTTAAATATTTTATGAAAAAAAGTTTTCTTTCTAAAAATTCATATTAAAAATTACTCATTATAATATTAATATTTTTAACTTTAATTAAATTAACTAGTTAACAAAAAAAGCCATTCGAATTTTGAAGGGAATAAAATTTAACTTACGAGAGAATTATAGTATCCAAATAGAGATAAAAAGTGGTGAAAAATTGTGAAAAAATCTCCAATCAAGCCATAATTGAGTACCATAATAGTCAAATCATACAAAATATAGCCTACTACAATTGAAATGTTGGTTTTGACCAGTTCGGAGTTATAGATGAGCGGCGAAGCCGACAAAGCCTTGTCTACTATCAGTACATAGCTGCAAATTATACTAACCACCAAAGAAAAAACCGTGGACGTCACTCTTTATTTGTAAAGAAGATGAACCATTTTCTTTAAGGCACCAACTGAACAAAATTTACCTGGTATTCCACTCAATTTTGTGCTGAGCCGAGAGTCTATCGTAGCTGGCGCAAAGTTTTTTGGACAACTTTGGCGACACTACCAAAAACATGGCTGTGAATGCGATGTAGGCATAGGCAATTATGGCCAAATACTCATTGTTAAATTTGAAGCTCGATTCATCAACTATTCGAAGCATAATTCTATTTCATATCTAAATATATATTTTATCTAAAATAAAAATTTCATAAATTTTTTTTTTTTGTTGATAAAAAAAAAGGTGTTTAGAAAAAGGTGCACTAGTTTTGGTTAAAAAACAACCAATCAAGTATGAAAAACTGTGACAAAAAAACAAGTTAAATTTATAAAAACTTTATTCGTTATTATTTAAATTATTACAATAATTAAATTAAGTTCGAGTCGATTTAGAATCACCAGGACACGATTTAGATATTTATAACCCTGCTTAATTTCTGAATGCGATTAAGTAACAAGTCTCCTTTTTTGACAGTTTCCTGGTACTGCCAGTTTTTGTTGTCCGGTCGATTGGTCTCCACAATTCCGTTTACTTTGTCAATTTTGGCGTGCAATCTGCCCGCTGCGATGAATCTTGACAGCTCTCTGAACAAAAAAATTTAATTAAAAATGACCTGAATTTACCCTAGAGCATTATTACTTGTCCATGAATTGGCCCGAAACGCCAAAGGCACTTGCCATATTGCTTAATGTCACACTGGAATAGGACTCGAGCAATTGGTTGTAAGCTATAATTCTCATTTCTCTCACATAGTACTGCTGGTGTCTGTTAAAGTACCGGTCTGACTTCATATACTGCTCTACATAAGCTTTTAAAAAATATTTTTTTTTATTTAAATTTATTGATTAGTCATGTTTTAAGATAAAAAAAAATATTTTTTTTTCAAATTATCCCTTTAAAAATAACGAAATGCTTAATTTAATTTTTCTTAATGTTTTTTTAAATTTATTCTTAAGCTTAACAAAAATCAATAGACGACCCTTAAAAAATTAAAAAAAAATTTATTTTTTGTTATGTCTAATTAAGAAAAGAAAAAATATCAAAATTGAACTCTTAAATATTTTTTATTTGAATTCATTCTAAATTTTAAAATTTGAAAAAAAATTAATCAAAAAATTAAAATTTAATTTTTATGATCATTTCCTGAGAACACTTTTTATTTTGTATTTTCAGAGACGTTTAAATTGAATTAAAAATTACATAATTTAAAATTTTTCTTTTTAATTTATTATCCTTATAAAAAATAATTTATTAATTTGATCTGAACAAAATTTAATAAAAAAATTAATCTTTCATTTATCTGATAATAAAAAATTAATTTAATCATTTTTAATTTTTCTTTCGAGTCCAACTCTTACCATTTTTCAAAAAAATTATTTTTTTTAAAGATTAGCTTATATAAAATAAAAATTTAATTTAAAATTTTTTTTAATATCAATTTTTCCATTTTGTTAAATATTTCCTAAAGAACTTTAAAAAAATATATAATTTTATTTCTTTAAATTTGTTATCCTTAAAAAATAAAAAAGAAATTTTTTTTATATCCTTTTAATAAATTTTTTTCCTTAAATTATTAAAACACCGTGTTAAACCTACCTAAAGCCTTGAAAAAATCTGCATATCTACACTCGTAAAGAGCAAACAGGTAATTTTTAATCTGAGGTAATCCATGAAGAATTTCCAAAATTTCTGCTCCCTTGCAGACTTTGTCTCGTAGCTGGGTCCTTGGCATAGCGAGTACAGAGCTAAAAATGGTGTAGATGACAAAAGTGTTGTAGTCCATGAGCTCGTATGAAGTGAAAGTGGCAACAGTTTCCAAAAAGCGTAGAGACGCAGTTTTAAAGTCGCGCATTATCACGGCATGAAGTCCCTGGTATACTTTGAGGCGATTTCTGCGGTCCCAGTCGCCTCCTTCCTCAATTAGACTGTTGGCTTTTTCTAAATTGCGGCTGATCAAGTCATAGTCCAAATAGAAAAAGCCGATTCTAATTTGATGAAAGACCAAGTCAAGCCTGTTTCCCAAGCTGGTCGTTTTTTCATAAGTTTTTCTAAATTGGCTCAGAGACCCTTCCTTATCACCGATCAAAGACAGATATTCAGCTTTGGCCAAATTAGACTCGCGGATCTCCGTGTCACCGAGATTTTTCTCGGCGTCTTCGATCTTCGAGTCTAGTTCTTTGATTCTATTGCTGTTTTCAGTCTGCATCGTGTTCAATAAGGTCTGGTCTACTGGCCAGTTTAAATCCTTACAGCACTCGGTATAGAACGGTGCCATGTCTTTTTAAAAAAATTTTAAATAAAAAAATTTTATTCAAAATTAATAAAAAGTTTACTATCAGCTTTTATTTCTTTTAAAAGGATTTCTTTTAGAGAAGCCCGATCTGAGGGTTTTGTCAGAGCAGTTTGAGTTTTTTGTTCCTGCATTAGGACAAATTTGTGCTGGGCCAACTCGAGCTTTGGAACTTTTGGTAAACCCTCTTCCATTTTTGATTGAGATTTTTATTTAAGTCGAAATAAATTGTTGAATAAAATGAAAATAATTAATGTTATAAAGAAGTGGTGAG
Organism: Brachionus paranguensis; assembly: GCA_016802215.1. NCBI lineage: Eukaryota > Metazoa > Rotifera > Eurotatoria > Ploima > Brachionidae > Brachionus > Brachionus paranguensis. The sequence goes on from JAESIX010000007.1 coordinate 1,428,213, forward strand.
AAAACGTGATGATGAATCGATTTTAAAGAAATTTTTCATAATTTTAGAATTTTATGATGCTTCTATGGTTGTAGATACGGAGAAAATTTTTTCATGAGCATATATTTCATTACTTTAAGTTAATAAAAATATTTGATATTGAAATTAAAAATAAAATAATTTTAAAATTAATTTTTTGAAAAATTTATTAAATTTTTTTAAGATTTTCTTAAAAAATTTATAATCAGATTAAATTTTTATTTGATTTTGTCACGAAAATTTGAAAGAATAACATATTGTTGACAAAATATAAATCCGTGATAGTATAGTGGTGAGTATCCCCGCCTGTCACGCGGGAGACCGGGGTTCAATTCCCCGTCACGGAGTTTTTTGAAAAATTTTACCAAATCGTTTTAAATCCAAAAGTTTTTTTATGAAACTTAAACTACAAACTAAGTCTATAAATTAAAAGCAAAAAGGTTTTAGCCAAGCTTTTTTTTTTATGAAATTTTGCATCTATTTATTAGGAATAAAAGAAATTAATATAAAAAAATATATTCAAAACAATTCTATTGTTTAATTAATTTTAAAAAACAAATTTTTTTATAAGGAATGAATTGTATTTGTTTTGAAAAAAATTTGCCCAACGGGAGGATCGAACTCACGACCTTCGCGTTATTAGCACGACGCTCTAACCAACTGAGCTAGCCGGGCTTGCTTTTTTTTAAATTTTGAATTGATTTAAATTTATTTATTTATAATAAGTTTTGGAATAGGCTAAGAAAATTAATGTTTTTTTTCCCAAACTTGTTCTTTTTGAAAATAAATTCAGAATTTAAATTTATTTAAAAATAGACTATGGAATTGTTTTGGCGCAAGTTTTTACTGCTTTAAAAAATTTTATAAAAAATTAGCAAGCGTAAGTTTATAGGATAAAAATCTTAATGAAAAAAAATTACGATAAAACCTAATAATTGATTATGTGTAATGTAGCACTGGTGGTTCAGTGGTAGAATGCTCGCCTGCCACGCGGGCGGCCCGGGTTCGATTCCCGGCCAGTGCATTTTTTTTTCTACAATAATTTCAATAAATCTATCTAATTTGAAAAATTTTATTTTTCTTAGAGATAATCATTCAATTATTGATCCAAATTATTTCATTTTATAATTTAAATTAAATTATTTTAATAATTAGAAAAAAAATTTGCCCAACGGGAGGATCGAACTCACGACCTTCGCGTTATTAGCACGACTCTCTAACCAACTGAGCTAGCCGGGCTTGCTTTTTTTTAAAAGATAAAACTTATTTTTAAATAAAGAAACATAAAGAAACAAATGAATAAATAAAGAAACAAATGAAAAAAGTAAAACCATAGATTTGTTCCAAATTTTGTCTAGTTTTATATTATGTAAAAAAAAAAGTGGTTAAAAGTGACCCCTGGGACGAGATTCGATTTAAATGGAAAAAAGTGCATTTTTTTGATATTTTTAAGCTATAAAAATCGGCACACCTTCTTTTTTTTATTTTAAAACAATCGAGTTTTTAGAAAATTTTATGCTCTTTCAGAAATGATATAATTTGTCTATATATATATGTTCTATCATATAGATTTAGGGTCTCAAAGACCAACAACTCGATATTCGGTCGACTGTTTTTAGACCCCTGGGTACAAATTTTTTTTTTTAGACCCCCCCCAAAAAAAAAATCAAATTTAGGGTTTTAAAGGTCGTAGATTACGAATATGAAGTCAAAAATTAGAAATTTAGCTAGCACGGAAGTTTTGAATTTCCTGCACTTTAGAATTTTCTTGTATGGAAGTATCATTTTTGTAAAGTACATTTATTTTAGTGATAAAAAAATAATTTAAATTACAAAAACAATTAAAATTCTTTTATTTTCTGAAAAATTTTTAAAAGTGAAAACAAAATTAAATTTTTTTATCTTTAAAACACTAAAATATTGTGGTATTATTATTCTAATTTATTTTCAATTTACACCAATTCCGGCGATGATTAAAATTAAAAAAAAAAAAGAAAAATAACTTAGAAAAAAATTAATATAAAATTTAAATTGTGCTATAATTTTTAAAAAAAAATTTTTTTACTCGATTTAAATTTTTTACTCGATAAAATTTTTTTTTACATCAGTCAAAATTATAATAATAAAAATTGTGATAAAAAATATTATGATAGTCATAAGCCGCAGATAGTGTATGCTTGGAAAATTTCAATTCATTAGTGACAAAATCACTTATTTTTGCATAAATTGATACCTTTAATAAAACCTTTAATACAACTTTAAAAAAAATATAAAAAATTTACAATAAATATAAACAAACAATGCTGATAAGAAAACTCTTCTAAATTGTGAAAAAAATTAACTTGATCTGGCTGTTTTACCAAATCTTTGTAAACATGTTGGTTCTCTACGACTTGTTGCGCATCGAAAATATAATCAAACCTGAACGCCAAATAGACCAAATCAGACAGCATTCTAAACACATCCTTGTCAATCTCCGGCATGTAATTAGTCTCATAACTAAACACCAGTATCAGGCCTTTAAGTCGACTCTGAAACCTCAAATTTCCAAGAGCCTTGTCCCTAAGTCCTTTTACCTCCAGAAATTCCAGAGTTAAATTTTTCAAGAGCGGAATTTGGTTGCATCTAATAGCTAGATACTTTAGCTTTGGCAAACACAACGAGTCAAAGTCGACAGCCAACTCGTCGTGTCCGTCATAGTAGCCATTTATTAGAGACAAAAATTCCAAGTTTTCGGCATAATTCAAGCACCTAGTGTCAATTTCCTTGATATAGTTGTGTCTTAGATTTAAAAATTGTAAATTTTTTAAATTCTCAAATAATTTTTCATCTAAATTTGTGATCTCGTTGCCTCCAATGTCCAAAGCTATTAGGTGGCTCAGTGCTGAAAATGTGCCCTCGGACACATGTTCTATATTGTTCCAATTCAAGCAAAGATATTTGACATTTGTGAAATTGGACTCTAATTTATTAAGTTTAAACAAATTCGATTCTTGAATTCTCAATTGATCAATTTTGTCTATTTGTCCAAGACTTTGAATGTCCATATTTTTAACATTGTCTATGCTCAGATTAAAGTTGAATGCTCTTGATTTTTGCAGTTGATTTATTTGTTCAAAATCGAGCTCAAATTGTTTATAAAAAGCCAAAGTTAATTCTTCTAATGAGACTAGTTGGCTCACGAGCTCACTCAGTTGATTTGCTTCCACTGATTTTAGTCTTGACAAACATAGACTTTTTACTTTTTGTTTATTGATAATTTTAAAAGCTTGGCAAATGTTCCCTTCTAAATGGTCTACTTGGATTGTTAGCTCATCGAGTGTGTTTTTTAAATTATCGCTCAAGTCAATTACGGTTTCATCTTGGGACCTTTGGTCAATCAAACATTTTAAAAGATAGAATTCAATTTTTTCCTTTTCATTTTAAATAAAATTCAAATAAAGTTAAAAAAAATTCTATTAAATTTTACATATGAATCCAAACAATTTTCTCTATCTAAACTTTTATTTAAAAGATAAAATTTGAATTGATTTTATTCCAAAAATTACCTCAATGATGTTTGAACATTGTGGCTAATTTTTTTGTTTGTAATTATAAATTTTGCCAGAATGTGTCTCTCTTCGGGCATTAATAAAAAACCATAGATGGAATGATTGTTAGATAAAGATTGATTGCATACATTCTGAATGGCAGTGATCAATTGGTCACGGCTATTGTTTAGCGAATTGTACAGGGGGCTATCAGTTTCACAATTAAATAACAAAAATTCACATTTAAGATCGATTATGTGTTCGAGGTCACCATAATAATCGATTATATTTTTTTTATCCATTTTTGAATAATTATTTTTTTTAAATCATTCAATTTTTTAATAAAACTTTTTTGGGCTAATTGATTCAATTGCCATGGAAACTAAATTTTTCTTTAATTAAAAATAAGTTTTATCTTTTGAAAAAAAAGCAAGCCCGGCTAGCTCAGTTGGTTAGAGCGTCGTGCTAATAACGCGAAGGTCGTGAGTTCGATCCTCCCGTTGGGCAAATTTTTTTTCTAATTATTAAAATAATTTAATTTAAATTATAAAATGAAATAATTTGGATTAATAATTGAATGATTATCTTTAAGAAAAATAAAATTTTTCAAATTAGATAGATTTATTGAAATTATTGTAGAAAAAAAAATGCACTGGCCGGGAATCGAACCCGGGCCGCCCGCGTGGCAGGCGAGCATTCTACCACTGAACCACCAGTGCTACATTACACTTAATCAATTATTAGGTTTTATCGTATTTTTTTTTCATTAAGATTTTTATTCTATAAACTTACGCTTGCTAATTTTTTTCAAACATTTGAGTTCAATCCAGAGATGTTTATAAGTCCCGAATTAAAGTCAAAGTCATTAAAAAAATACTTAAATACTTAAGCAGGTAAAAAATTATAGTAAGTGTGAAATTTAAGATTAGAGAGAAAGAAAATTAAAAGTTTTTTTAGATTCTTATATTTAATTACCCTAAAAGACATTTAAAAAAATCAAAAAAAAATAATTTAATATCTGTTGTGACATACTGTTTATTAGGGGCTGCATCTTTTCATAGCATTTTTTTTTTCATAGCATCTCAAATTATTTTCATAGTATAATTGTTTCATAGCACTTTTTTTCATAGCATTTTTCTTCATAGCACAAATTAATATAATAAAAAAAATAATTGATTGAGTAAATAATACATTTTATTGATATTTTATTGATAAATTATAAATGATTATAAATGATTAATTATAGTTTATTGAATTAATTTAATTGATTGTAACTAAGCTGATATTTTTTAAATATTCCAAGCAATCATCTTTTTGATAGCCAGAAACAATATGGAAAATACGTTTGTCGTACTTGACTTGGTTCTCATCGCGAGCAAATTCTTTTCCACTTTTAATTAAAGTGATTAAATTCTCTGTATTTGATTGCTCTTTTCGGAGTTTCTCAACTAACGAATTAATAGTTAAATGTTTTTTTTCATTAGAGCTAAACGCACCATGCCAAGCTTCAACCGTATTATTGGTACGAGGCAAGTCGCTTAATACTCTTTAATAAAGATTCCACGTACGGATTGGGTATCTTGCATTGGAATTTATGGTGCCTATATAATTCTTCTCAACATACTTTATTAAAGGTTTCAAAGAAGAGTGAAGACAGGACTTTAAAATTTTTATAGCAAACTTAATATCTGATTCCGGTACATAAGCTAAAGACTTTAAGACAAAAAATCAGCTTTAAATTTACGATCATAAAATTTTTCAAGTAGACCAAGTTTGACAAGAAAATATTTGCTATGAAAAATAAGTGCTATGAAAATAGATGCTATGAAATTTTCGACAAATGCTATGAAAATTTATTTGTCTGCTATGAAACATTACACCACCGTTTATTATATAGTAACAATTCAAAAAAACTTGGTTTCGAATCCAGTTCCAAAAAAAATATTATTTCAAAAAAAATTTTTTTTTCACTCCAGCATTAGTATTATAATTTAAAATTCAAGTTTGGATTTATAATTTCATTGTACATTCATTAATCAAAATTGTAAATTTTTAAAATGAAATTATTTTTCCATTATTTTAATTTTAAAAATCAATATTTTTAAACTGTTTATTTTTTTTAAATATTATGTATCAGATATACATTTATTCACAATGCATTGATTTGTGAATAATTTAATTTATGACAACGCCATATTTTGTCATTATTATTAAAAATTAAACATACCTGATGTTAATAAAATATCAGTTGTTATGACATTTATTAAATTTGAATGAAAAATTGATTTTTATTAAGGATAAATTTAAAAAATGAAATTTAAGAAGAAAATTTATATATTATGTTTAAATTTTTAATTATCAATAATTAATTGATATTAATAATTCCAAAATTTTAAACTTAAAAAGCTTATTTTTAGTATTTTATTGAATTTTAAGACTTTTTCTTCAATTTATGAGATTTCATTGACACAAAAAATTAGAAATAAGTGCCACATAAGATATAATTTAAGATATAATAGTGTAGGCTGTTTACACAGATTTTAAATTAACTTCCTTTAAGGAGAAGTAAAAATTAGAAAAACAAAATAAAATAAGTTAAAATTTTTTTAAAAATGTTAGTTTAAAATGAATTTTTATTAGTTATCTTACTATTTTATAGGTGAGTGATAATATTTGGATATTTTTCTGAAGTCAATGACTGATGAAATTCTGGAATGACTTTGCTTCTAATTACCTTTATAGGATTTCTTTTCCACATGAATACTGCTATTGTTCGTTCAAATTATACAATTTTTTTCAATGATTTTCGTGCAATTATAAAAACACCATTCTAATTCTATTTTGTTTAATATTTGTAAAATATTTTTTTTAACTTTTTTGAAATTTTTGAAAAGGATATTATTTTTCGTTATTTATTCCAAGGGATATTTATTGGTTTTAAGAAAAAAGGCATTTGAAACTTTTTGTCAACCTAGATAATAAACATGTGATAATAAATTAATGCTTTATTTAAAAAATCTACCAAGAAAGAAAAACCTTTTACAGTTAAAATAAATAATCCAAAATCTTTTTTTTTTCTGAATTTAAATTTTATATTGGAATTTTTGTATGAAAATTCACTATGCCATAAGTTTTGGAATTTTTTTGTGTTTTAGAAAATAAATCAAAATGAAATTCATATTTGCTTCGGAAGAATTAGAAATCAAAGGAATATTCGATTCTATTAGTTTTGAAAATGGTGAAAAGCATGTTATTATAAGTGGCAAAAATGGTTCCGGAAAAACTCAACTTATCTCAACCATTTTAGAAAAACTAAAAAAAAATAACAAAAAAAAGCAGCTTAATGAAAAAAAATTTTTTGGCCATTTGATATACAATTTATCGTTTAACTTTAACGAAAATAGAATGGGAAATGTAAAAGAAATTGAAGATAATGGTAAAATATTGGAATTTTTTGAAGGAATCCCAAAGCAGCCAGAAATAAACGATATAGCTGCCTACAATGATTACTTCAAAGATAAATTATTAGAAAAAATTGGAACACAACCTTTTAAGTTTTTTAAACCGTTCAATTATTTTATTTATTTTAATAAAGTGTTTAATTATTTGAAAGAGAGAATTATTACTGATAAAAAAAGTCCGATTGATGAACTAAATGAAGATATAAAAAAATATGGAATTTTAGAAAACTCTATAACATTTGAAGAAGTCGATGGAAAGTTAAAAATTAAATTAGATAGACATCCAACTTCGGGAGAAGTTTTATTTTTGAATTTATTGGTTTTGAAGTGGATACATTGTAATGTGAAAAAATTTGATTTTCTATTATTTGATGAGCCTGATCGCCATTTTGAGCCCAAAATAACAGAAAAATTTCTTGAATTTTTAAAATTTCAATTCAAGGAAGTTTTTATATTTATGACAACTCATAGACCAGATTCGATAGTTTTAAGTCAGTCGTACTTTACTTTGTGTAGGCTTAAAAAAGAGGACTCTGGAATAGATTCGATGATCTATTATTTGGAAAAAATAGCCGGAGAAGCAAAAGAGCCATGTAATTGGTTTTTTGTGATGTCAACTATTTTTGACTTGACTTACAACCTAAGAGACATAATGAACATAAAGATTAGAGTCTATGTAGAATCGAATGATGATTACAAATTCTTCAAGAATTTGTATCACCTTTTATTAGACTATTGTAATGAATTAAGAAGTTTGCCAAATGACAAAAAAATTTATACTGAAAAGAAACAGCAATTTTTCAGAGAATTTCCTATTTTATCAAGAAGATATCAGCTATACTTTTGCACTTCAGCTCTTGATATCAAAGGCGGTTCCGGAGGATGTAGTATGGCTGAAAAAAACTACAAACGTGATCTTGTTCAGCAAGATTTGGATATTAAAAACTTCAAAAATTTGTGGGACGGTGATTTTTTCAATTCATATGCTTTAGTGGACAGAGATGGTGATCTATTTTCCAATAATAGCCATAAATATGGCAAAAATTTTCATGTTTTAAAACGTTATACCATTGAGAATTATATTGCTGATCCTATGTTCTTATTCTCAATGATAAATAATAATAATTCTGAAATAGAATTTATAGAAAAATTTAAAAAAGAATTTAATTTCACTAATAAAGAAATTTCTTTTTCTGATGAAAATATAGAGAAATATTTTAGAACCTTGATTTATAAGCTTTTAGAGTCTAAAGATGTAAAAAATGTTAGAAATGTTAGAAATTACATAAAAAAACAAAAACTTGTAATCGAAAAAATGATTATTATTTTGAATAATGAGAGTATGAACAAATTAGAGGAAAAAAAAATTTTTTTGAATAATTATATAGACAACCATACAATTGATGAGGATATAATAGAATATTTAATGAAAGATACTCGAAAAGAAAATTATTTTAAATTTAATTATTCAGACGATGGAAAACTAGTTGATCCGTATTTTTACTCCAGAGAAGTAATATATCCATCAATTCTTTTAGATTTAAATGGAAAAGATTTAGTAAAAATTGTGAATTCAATTATAAAATATGGCAAAGACATAAAAGATCTTATAAATTATGTTACCAATAATAAAAAAAGATTATGGATTTCAAAAGATTTGGTTGAGATTTTTTCAGACATTAACATTCGTATAAGAGGATATCCTATATATTATCTTGTTGAGAAAGAGATTAAAAAAACAGAAGAGATGAAAAAAACAAAAGAGATCACAAAAGAAAAAGCATTAGAAATTATCAGAAAAGCAGGTTTTAGTGAAAAAAAAATTGACTATAACTTGAAAACATACGAAGATTTGAAAGAATGGTCTGTAAAAGATGACAATATAATTTTAAATTCGTCAAAATAATAAAATAGAGATGGTAAACAGTTTTCAATAATAAATCAAATTTTAGAATAAAAACATTTATAGATTTCTTATTAAGTAGCTAATTAATTCCTAAACATTATTTAACATTTTAATAAAAATAAAATACCCAAATAATAAAAATTTCCAACAAAAAAAAAATTAATTTTATATTTAACCACTATTTAAATAAAAAATAATATTTTAATAAAATAACTGCTTGCGAATTAATCAGATTTAGATCCTTGAAATTTTTGTCTTTGAAATACCATAGTAAAATTTTCATTTCTTATTCTATTCATTCCTTTTATAAAAAAAAATACTTCAATTTTTAATCGATTGATTAACGATTTAGAGAAAAATTTTTCAAGAGAAAGGTAAATTAGAGAATTCTTTACTTTAGTTAATTTTAATTTTTTAAATTAATAAAAAAGAGTAAATATTTTTCAACTTTAAGAAAAATTTTAAATTTATATTTTTTGAATTTAATTAATAAATTCAGTTTATATTAATGCATTTTTTAGACATTTTTAAGTCGAATTTTTATTTTATAAAAACATTCAAAAAATCAATTTAAAATTAATCAATTACTTTTCTTTTTAATCTCTCTAAGTTTTTTGCTATCTAGAATTGTTTTATATTTTAAAATAAAAATAATAAGCTACAGCAAGCCGGCTTGTGGAGACGACTTACTTAGGAAGCCGTCTACGGTAGCTGCGCTTTACAGTGGCAAAAGGAAAAAGGTTGGTGTGATGCCGTCTTGGTTATTGGAATGGAGAGGGCGCTTCTGTCCCGGTGGTCGTTGAGGAAGAATGGCCTCGTTACACCGGGCGTTATGAAGGGGGTGGTGGTCCAGAATCTGATCGTTCTTCTCAGCTGTCCAAGGATGGAGATGGCATTATTATTTTGGGCTTTGATAAGGCTGGAAAACTTAAGATTGCTCGCCAAGGTGACTCACAGATGTTTTTCAGTGCTAGTTTGATTGAGTACTGACCTCGTCACATCCATGCAGAGGCCTATGCCCAAGTACTTGTCTGGCCTGATCTGCTGAACTTCATTTCTTTGCATTTTTCGGTGTTGAACTGCACCTGACAAGTTGTGGACCACTCAGTAAGTGCCTCAAGGTCCCGTTGCAGTAATGCCAGGTCGTTGGAATTATTTTTTTAGAAATTTAATTTTTATTTTTATTAAGGTCCAAGTCTTGACTAATTCGAAAAAATTAAAAAAGCACACTTTTCAATGCATTGATTTTTAGAAAAAATAAAGACCATTTATTATGTTTTAACCATAATGTCTGAAACTTGGTTGTAAACCAAACCAGCAAGCAAGTTAATTTTGTTGAATATTAGAAAAAATAGCATCAAATTTGCTATTTATAATTAAAAGGTATTACAATATTCATCGAGTAAAACTGGTGAAAAATTACTAATTTTAGTTAATGAATTAGTATAGGTGAAAAAAAGCATTCATTTTTTTTTTTTTTTTTTTTAATTTAAGAAATTTTAGATATATTACAATATTTATTAATAATTAAAAAAAATACTTTTATTTTAAAGTAACTCAATTTTAAGATCAAACCTCATTTAATTTACCATAAAGGTACTCGATGAGCTTTACAAGAGAATTTTTTTTCAATAAATCGTAATCATTTAAATTAACTAAATGAAGAATAAAATTTTTAATCAAATTCATTTTTATCAAATTATTTACATTTAAATTAATAAACATTTCACAAGCCGAGTAAAGTTGTGAATCGGCCACAAAATTCTGTCTCAAACAATGCAAATTCCACAGCTTCATGAACTCTTTTTCTCCTTCATTGACATCAGCAAAGTCATTGATGAGCAAGGTGGTCAACTGTTTGAGCCACTCGGTGTCCATCTCCGAGTCCGAGTCATACTCCAGCTCGTCTATGTGAACAGGCTGGTTGGTCATTGTGTGATAGTACACCCTTTGCATGAAATTATTCTTTTGCTGTCCTGCCTGGTCAATTGAACAGCTTATCTTGATCAATTGCTGCTGTATTTGGTTCAGTGTGTTCATCTCTTGCTGGCTGAGATTCTCAGTTTTGAGCCTCTTGAGATCGAGGTTAAACGATCTTCTATTGCACAGAATCTCTGTTGAATCAACACTTATCTGTCGTGTGGGCTGCATACGGCTCTTAGAGTAGCCCAGATGACAATTTTTGATCAAATCATGCAAATTGCCACAGTATGAACCATCAAACGTGTCATCCAAACTCAAGTCTAATTTGAGCGTGTTCACTCCGTTCTGGGTAACAGTCTGCTTGGTCTTAAATCTAAAATGGCAATTGTTCAAGTGTTTTACCAAGGATGTGTAGTCCAGAAATGAGTCCGAGTAGCAAAATTGACATGATAAATTATTTGTCCGTGTGATCAACTTTTTGCTACTGGCATCCGAAAATTGGTAGAAAACATTCGAGTTTTTAAAATGGGTCCGCTGTTTGATCACACTTTCGCCCATTGGACTTGATCGTGTTACTTTCACTTTTAGTTTGATCAAATTAGAGCTGTTAAATGAATCTATTAGGCTTTGGATACTCTTGGAATGTTTGACCACTTCGTCACTGTTCAGCTTGAATGTAAAATCGAAAAAATTCGATTTGGAAGGAGTTGACTTTGGACTGTTTTTGAAAAAATCTCTCATGTCTGCCAGCATATAGTTGAAATTGAATTTTCTGTCCACCAGCTGAACATCTATGGTCAGAGATTTAAAATTTTGTTTGAGTAAATTTTCGATTCTCAGCGGTATAAATTGACTGGTTACATTGATGCATACTAGGCCGTTTTGGTTTACTATTTGGATGTTTTTAGCGGCGATTTTTGCCAAGTTGACACTCTCGCCTTGTCTGATGATACTCAACTGGACTGATATTGAATCGTTTGAGCTCAGATCTTCTGAATTCTTGTTTATGTAAGCCTTGTCTTCTTTGTTGTGGATTAAAATAGTGTCCAGCTTTAAAGACAACTCGTTATGGCATGTCCTGGTTGATTTGGACATCTTTATCTCCAATATGTCATCAACTTTAAATTTTCTAGTTTATTCAATTAGTAATTAGACCAACTTGGCAAAAAAAAGTACTACCTTCTTGGATTTGAAAAATTTGGTCTTGGTCTGGTCAAATAGGACAAGTTTTTGGTCAAGAAAAGCGGGTGGAATTTTTGTCTCATGCTCAAGTAGGCGTACAGCTTGATCGGTTCTTGTTTGGAAAAAATTTAAAATTTAAAATTTAAAGAGCCTATACAAAAAACTAAAGCTGATTTATTAATAATTTTAACAAGATATAATTATAAAAAAAAATTTTTTTTTAATTTTTATTCTTTTTGTGCATTGATTTCAGTAAAGTAAAAATAATTATCAGGTTTTGTTTAGATTTAATTTTTTTAAATGAATTTCAGTTTAATAAAATATTTATTAAAATTTATATTTGAGAGTTTTTGTATCAATTTTTTTTTAACTTAAATTTATCTGAATTTCTGATAAACTGGATTGAGAAAATGTTTTTTCAAAATTTTTTTGTTTTTTAAATCTCCATAACATGTTAATCATGTTACATTAAAATTATTTTAATTAAATCAAAGATTTTTTTTAATATCTTAAGATAAACTTTTTGAATTGAAATGATATTGTGAATTGATCATCAACTTAAAGATGCCGATTTTATAATAAAATTTAAATAATGTTGGATGAAATAAAATAATTTTGTTTTTTTTTATTATATTTTGGTGAGAAACTATAACACAATGTGAAATTCAGGCTTGTTTTTAATTCACAACTCTTAAGAAACGATTATTCAAACCATTTTGTTCTTTTAAGTCAAACTGTGACTTGACTTTATCTTTAACTTAAAAATATTAATTTTTAGAAACTATCTATTATATTAATTTTAAAAGCTTTTCAAAATTTTTTATCCAAACTCTAAACTTATGTTAAGTATTATTTTTATAAACAATTTATTTCGGCATCTTGAAGTTAATGATCAATTCAAAATATCATTTCAATTCAAAAAGTTTATCTTAATATATTAAAACAAATCTTTGATTTAATTAAAATAATTTTAATGTAACATGATTAACATGCTATGTAGATTTAAAAAACAAAAAAACTTTGAAAAAATATTTTCTCAATCCATTGTTAAAATCAATTTTTAATTTATTTTTGTGATTTTTTGTCAAGTTTATTTTCATTTTATTACTTATTTCGAATTTATTATTTGAATTTAATTTTAAATTTAATTTTGAATGCTAGATACAAATACTTTTAAAATAAAAAAATTCAAATAAACTTTAAAAAAAATCAGGTAATACATTTAAATATAAAAATCGATTTAAACAATGGATTGAGAAAATATTTTTTCAAAATTTTTTTGTTTTTTAAATCTACATAGCATGTTAATCATGTTACATTAAAATTATTTTAATTAAATCAAAGATTTTTTTTAATATCTTAAGATAAACTTTTTGAATTGAAATGATATTTTGAATTGATCATTAACTTCAAGATGCCTTTATTTCAAGGCTGGTTTTAAATCCTAATAAAATAAATACATTTTATATTTTTAATTTAAAAGACAAAAAAAATTAATTTCTCTATCTCTTAAAATTTTGTTTTAATATTAACCTTTATCTTTTTTTTTGGTGATGTTGGTTAAGCTTGGTTAGCTGGTTAGCCAATTTTCGGTTAACCATTTTTAACCAGTTTAAATCGACTATTTTGCTCGACCAAATTTTGAAATTTTTTAAATTTTGGGATCAAAATTAACAGTAGAATTTAATGACTTTAATTTTTGAACAAAATAAAATATACTCTTTAATTAATCCTAAATAGAGGTTAAAATTTATTTTGATCCTTAACCTTATATTATCATAAGTATTATATATACTAGACTTCAAACAAATGTTTTCCAAAATTGCACGATTTCTTAAATTAAATTTATTTTTGTATTGCTAATAAACTGGTCGTAGGCTATTATAGCAGGACGTCTACTGTCGTCACTGCTTGAGGAACAAAGTTCCTCAATAGCATTAATATTACTACTACTACTACTACAACCAAATTTTTTAATTTTTTAAATTTTGGGATCAAAATTAAAAGTAGAATTTAATGACTTTAATTTTTGAACAAAATAAAATTTACTCTTTAATTAATCCTTAATAAAGGTTAAAATTTATTTTGATCCTAAACCATATATTATAGATGCTATTTTTTTTCAAAATTGGAATGTTTAATTTTGAGAATAATAAACAACCACTTACAATTTTTTACTTTAAAAAATCTTTTTAAAGCTTTAATAAAACAGAAACATGCATAATCGGATTGTTTTTAATTTTGAATAAAAATAAAATGAATTTTTTAATTGTGAGCTAATTTTAATTATTATTTATTTATAATTTATTTTTTTTTCGGAGGCCAAATTAAATACCAAATATTAGTTAACTAAATTTTGGTTAACCAACATCACTATTTTTTTCATTTTTGGAATTTCTTCATTTTTTCACTTTTTCAAAAAATAAAATCTCTAAAACTTACTTTCAAATCCATTCAAATAAGCCACCTTATTTTTGTTAAGAATAATTGAATCAATAAAATTTTCAGTGATTGTAAATTGCTCTCGTGAACCAAAATCATTTTTGTTTTTTTCCTTTGTTGCTTGCTGCTCAAAATTGTCAAGCATGTTTTGGCCAGGCAAATTTTTAGGCTGTTTGAGCATCAATCTGAAAGGCGATGTAGATTTTCTTGCCAAAAGAACAAATTTTTTAAGATGTTTGTTTGAAATTTTTGAGGTGGCGCTGCTTGACGAAGAGACCGAAATGGTTTCGATTCCGTTCTCGGACACAGCCTCGCTCAAATTGTCCTCTATTTCCTCCATTGTTTCCGAAAAGGCGTCGTCAATAGTGTCCTCATGGTTAATGGAAACTCCTTGTTTAATGTAGCTGGACAAAGTGGAAAGGGGCACTTTGCATCGATTGGCAGCGTGGATCATTTTGGAACCGTCGCTTTTGACCATTTCGATGGCTTGTTTCATCTGCGAAATTTTCCATGTTCGCCTTCGGTTCGACTTTATCTTTGATATTTTTGAGCTGAGAGCCGAGTGTAACTTTTTGCCAGATCGGAGCAATTTTTTCTCTCTCAAATTTTGATTCTTTTTTATTTTCATAATCGAATAAAAAATTATAGCTAAATTTTTTATGCATAAATATTTAAAAATTTTTTTACTTTTAAAATTTAGATAGAGTAATGCTTATTATGCAAATGGCTTAGGGGCCGAAATAGCTCAGTTGGGAGAGCGTTAGACTGAAGATCTAAAGGTCCTTGGTTCGATCCCGAGTTTCGGCACTTTTTTTGCCCCAACAAAATTTTTTTTAATTTTATTTAAAAAGTTTATTTGGTTTTAAATCTCTGACCAAAGCAGGGTCATTGAGCTACCTCTTGAAGCTATGAGATTTGAGTACAGTGAACGCAAGTGTAAAGCATCATAAAAGGTTTCCATAATATAAAATGGCTAAAACCCTTGTTGTCCAAAAATAGAGAAGGCAATTATTTTTGTCAAACCTGAAGAAAAATTAATTAAATCAAGATACTAAAAAATTTATTTTGCCATTGATTCGATTCTGTATTGTTTTGTAATTTTAAACATATTATTAATGCAAGGAAAACATTTTTTAAACATTTTTTATCCTTCCTTATTTTGATCATTGTCTTACTTTAATTATTTACTTTCACAAGTCTAGTATACAAATACTAGCTAATTATTATTATCTTTGTTTATTTAAGCTATTTAATTTTAAATTTTTATCTGATGATCCTGTTATTATTATTGAATATTTAAAAAAATTTAAACTCTTCAGCTTTCATCAGAGAATTTTTCTAAGACTGGCACTGTTTTCATTTAAGGTTTTCTCATCTCAAAATCCACCAATTTTAGTGGAGCAACTAAAAACAAACGCATTGAGAAATTTACCCTATGAATTGAGGAACAAGAATCATCTTATTGAACCAGCTTCACAGCGAAAATTTGGCAAATCAGCATTTGGATATTTTTTTACTAAATTAAATAATAGTTTTTTTTTTAAAAACAATTAAATACAAATATAAATATTTTATCTTTAAAAAAAAATTTTTAAATGAAAATTTGAATACAATGATAATTAAATTTTTATCAATTAATGAAAAATTTAGATTCATATTTAAAATTTTTTTATTTTTAAAATTTTATTATATTGTTGGCGTGTGGTTAATGACTTATTGGTGTTCATAATTAAAGAATGAAAAGTGCTTTTTTAACAATTTATTAATCTATCTTTCTGACAAATTTTAGTTCAAGAACACACCAACATTTATCTAAAAGTCTTGGTCTATTTATACGAAGAGTATTTCTTGTCAGTTATAAATTAGGCGTAGCAACAATTTGTATTTTATTCTATTTTATTTTATTAATGCAATAACAACTACTAGCAACAATTAAATTACTACTACTTAAACTAAGGACTTTTAATTATTCTTTTCTTCAGAGATACTGTGTAGCATTCCAGATTCTCACTCCTGTGATAAGCCGCTAACAATGTTATATATTTTTCTTACTCTTATATCATTAATTATTTATAATAATGTTTTAATATATATTTTTTTTATTTTTTATAGTGGGTTCCATGATAAAATTATTATGGAGCCCTTAACTTAGAAAGTTAACTGGTAAACAAATACCAGATAGACGATTTTCTTTTTTAACTTTTGTTCTTATTTAATAAATAAATAAATAAATAATTTTATATTACCGCAACCTTAACCTCTCAGCACAGCAAAAATATTAAATGGCCGCAACCTTAACCTCTAAGGACGGCAAAAATTTTATGTGGCCGCAACCTTAACCTCTCAGGACGGCAAAAATTTTATGTGGCCGCAACCTTAACCTCTCAGGACGGCAAAAATTTTATGTGGCCGCAACCTTAACCTCTCAGGACGGTAAAAATATTAAATGGCCACCACTTTGCCAACAATTCAAGATGTTATTCATATATTCGTTTTATTTTTATCCCAATCGCCTACTGTGATTAGATGTTTATCTATGCAAATTAATAAGCAAATAATTGTATAGTTGGCATGATATAATACCTGTTTGTGCAAGAGATTATCATTTAATCTGATCGAACATGTCCACTTTTGAAGACAGATTTTATCTCATCATTATCTAATACAAGCAAGCAAATAAAAAAAAAAAGCGGGAGGAGATTTTTTCAAAATTTAAATAAAGTCAAGGTTACTCTCGACAATTTATTTATTAATTGTAATCAATAAAAAAATACCCTTTATTTCACTCACTAAATTCATCAACAATGCCCCTAGTACGAGACTATGAAAAAGACCTAAGCGACATTAAACGCTTTCTCACCGAGTTCTACCCAGACTGCGCCAACGGCAAGGAGTTCAAATACTCCAAACAACTGAGACAACTGGCCAACCGGGACCAAACATCGATGACCATCGACTTGTCCGATCTGGCCCAGACCGACCAAGAGCTGGCCGTCGCTTGCATCACCAACGCCAAGCGCTACATAGACCTATTCTACTCGGCCGTCCAACAACTCCTGCCCGAGTACAAAGACAAAGAGTGTGTTCACCGCGACACACTCGACGTCTACATCGAGCACCGGCTCCTCGCCGAACAAAGACTGTACGCGGCCGACGCCCCCCGCGACCCTCACAACAAATTTCCCAACGAACTGCTCCGCCGCTTCGAGCTCTACTTCAAAGCGGCGTCCAGCACCAAATCGGTCTCAGTGCGCCAAATAAAAGCCCGCTCAATCGGCAGTCTAGTCTGCGTGAAAGGAGTGGTGATACGAGCAGGCGACATCAAACCACTGCTCCAAGTGGCCACATACACATGCGACAGATGCGGCGCCGAAACCTACCAGCCAATAAACTCGGCATCATTCATGCCCATCGAAATGTGCCAATCCCAGGACTGTCAAGTGAACAAGAGCGGTGGCCGCTTGTGTCTGCAAACAAGAGGCTCCAAATTCGTCAAATTCCAAGAGATCAAAATGCAAGAGCATTCAGAACAAGTGCCAGTCGGCAATATACCAAGAGCAATCACAATCCATGCCAGAGGAGAGACCACTCGCTTGTGCCGACCAGGCGATCATGTGGCAGTGACGGGCATCTTTATGCCCATTCTAAAGACAGGCTTTAATCAAATGAGCCAGGGCTTGTTGGCCGACACTTACATCGAGGCGCACAACATTGTCCGATTGAACAAGGCCCAAGATGAAGAAATGTTGTGCGATCGATTGAGCGAGCAAGAGGCGGCCAGTATTTGCCAAGATGATTTTTACTCAAAGCTCACATCCAGCATAGCCCCAGAGATCTACGGACATGAAGACATTAAAAAAGCTCTACTGCTGCTGTTGGTGGGCGGCGTGGACAAAAGCTCACGCGGCATGAAAATCAGAGGCAACTTGAACATCTTGCTGATGGGGGATCCCGGCGTGGCCAAGTCTCAGCTGTTGGGCTTCATTGACAGATTGGCCGTGAGGAGTCAGTACACGACGGGCCGCGGCTCATCAGGCGTAGGCCTGACCGCCTCGGTCGTCAAGGACTCGGTGAGCGGCGAAATGGTGCTAGAGGGCGGCTCACTGGTCCTAGCCGATCAAGGCATTTGTTGCATCGATGAATTTGACAAGATGCTGGAGCAGGACCGCACTGCAATTCATGAAGTGATGGAGCAGCAGACTATTTCGATTGCCAAGGCGGGAATTATGACGTCATTGAACGCCAGGGTGTCCATTCTAGCGGCTGCCAACCCCGCTTATGCCAAGTACAACCCAAAGAAAACAATAGAGCAAAATGTTCAGCTGCCGGCCGCGCTCTTGTCCCGCTTTGACCTCTTGTGGTTGATCCAGGACCGGCCGGACAGGGACTCCGACCTGAGGCTGGCTCAGCACATTACCTATGTTCATCAGCACAACATTCAGCCGCCCACTAGCTTTACTCCGTTGGATATGGGGCTGATGAGGCGGTATATCGCGTTGTGCAAGACAAAGCAGCCGGTGGTGCCCCGGGATTTGACTGATCACATCGTGAGTGTGTATGTGGAGATGAGAAAAGAGGCCAGGGTGAGCAGTGATTCGACGTTCACGTCCGCCAGGATACTGCTCGGCGTGCTCAGGCTGTCGACTGCTTTGGCCAGGTTGAGGCTGAGCAATGTGGTGGAGAGAGATGATGTAAATGAGGCGATTAGGCTCATGGAAATGTCCAAGGAGTCGCTCAAGTCTAGGCATGAGCATGTGGTTCAAAGGCCTGCGAGTGGCGTTGATCAAATATTTGCGCTAGTCAGGGAAATGATACCTGTGAATGGGACCAAGGTTGTGTATTATACTGAAGCGTTGCAAAAGGCGGTGAGAAAGGGCTTTACGCCAGATCTATTCGAGCAATGTATGAAACAATACGAAGAGCTGAATGTATGGCTCATTAACAATGCCAGAACTAAAATAAGCTTTATTTAGCTTGTCTAAATTTTACACAAATTTTGTTTTTTTTTTACACTTTTTAGAGTTTTAATTTTGTAAAAACTTTTGTTATTTGTTTTCTTTTGTAAATTTTTTAGTTGTTCGAGAATTTTGAATAAATTTTTTTTTTCAATTTTTTCAATTTTGAGTGGAAATTTTGCATGACGTGAAAAAGTTCAAGTGGTAGTTAGCAAATTTTTTAGGACACTTATGGATAAATTGGTGGATATTTAGGCTTGGCAATATTTAAACAATGACGCAATGATGCCAGCAACCAAAGTGCAAGAGCTGTTCTCTATTTTGTTTAATTGAAAAACTAATCAAGTTTCAAGGTTAATCAACAGGCTAGTGTCCATGCCTCAAGAGACTATTTAGCACTTCATTTATTAAAATCATTATTAAAAATTTATATTTTTTTAATAAGAAAAAAATTACAAAATTGAAATATATTTATTTATATTTTTGATAAAATTGTTAATTAAATAATTAATAATAATAATAATGATAAGCTACAGCAGGAAACCTGCGGAGCGGAACTAGCTTTAGTCTCGCTATGGTAGCCAAAAAAAAAAAAAAAAAAAAAAATTCATAATTAGTCCGTGTTGAAATAGTTATCCAGGTCTATACATATACATAGTAGCGTTTCATTCATTTCAAGTTCAATTTTATTTTTACTTCTCTTCTCCTTTTCTCATCTTGTTTTCCCATTGTTAGATTTAATTTAGAGTATCCGTAAGCCGTAATTTTAACAAGGTATTTAAGTTATATAGTTCAAATTTTGAAACAAAATCTACATAAATTAAATTTATGTTGTTGAAAATTGAATTCTTAAACGTTGAAAATTTCAACATTGATCTCTCGATCACAAAGTAATTTATTAATCTTGAATAAAAATATTCAATTTTGAGTTGAAATTTTGCACGGTATAAACAAGTGCAAGTGGTAGTTAGCAAATTGTTTAGGACACTTATGGATAAATTGGTGGATATTTAGGCTTGGCAATATTTAAACAATGACGCAATGATGCCAACAAACAAAGTGCAAGAGCTTTTCTTTATTTTGTTTAATTGTAAAACTAATTATTAATATATCTTTATTTTACATATTATTATAATAATTATTGTACAATTAGATTTATTTCTCAAATCAATAATTTTAATCAATATAACGTTCTTAACATCTTAATGCAGTGAGCAGCAATAATCAAAATAGTCCAAAAATTACATGAGATTTTTTGTAAAATCAAATTAGTAAAAGGGGTTATTAGAGTTATTACATATTATATAGATTTCTTTTAAAATTTTTACGTTTAAAACATTATAGAATGCTAATTATTAATTAAAAACAATTTTTTCTTTTAAAAATAAATACATTGTTGGACTTTTTAAAATCATGACTCAAAAAAATTAGAATCTTTTATTTAGATTTGAAAATTGAATTTTAAATTAATACATTCTAAGAATTTTTTAAACTATCCAGATTAATTAAAAAATATTTCAGAATAATTTAAATCATTTATTTAGATTTAAAAATTGAATTTTAATGAAATAAACTATTAAAAAAAGATAATATTCGAAAAAAGTCATCAGGTTAATTTAAAAAATTCTAAATTATAAGCAATTTCAATTTTTATGTTACATTTAAAAATTGATATTAAATGAAATTTAATGAAACTAATATAAAATTGTAATCTTTCTTTGCTTAGAAATCCATTAACAATTATTGCTAATCAAGTATTTTATCAATAAAAAAACGAAACAAAATGCGCAATAAAAAAGAATTTAAAATTGTCAAAAAAGAAAAAAATTGCCATTTACAAAAAAAATTATTTGTATTGAAACAAAATAAAATGAAGTAATTAAAAGTTTTAAAAAATTAATGAATAAAAACTAAATATAATATGGTCAATAATCGCAAAAAAAAAAAGAGTTTAATTTGTTTAACTTTAGAAAAATTAATTAAAAAATCAATTCCCTTTGAAATTGAATTTTTTTTTAAATATTATTATTAAATTAAAAAAAAAAACCTAATTCATGACTATGTTAATCCAATCTCTAATAATATTGTCTGATAAAATAAACGAAATTGATTGAACTCATTGAATGAATTGTAAATAAAAAAATTGCAAGATGGATTTAATAATATAAACAGTTTAATGTGATTCCAAAATTTTCTTTAAGAAAAGATGAGTTAAAAAATTTAAAATAATATTGATAAAATTTAATTAAAAACATTTACTTGTTAAATTAGTAAAATAATTAAAAATGAACTAGTAAGGTTTCAAAGTGGGGTATGATTTAAAAAAGAAAGCCAAAAAATTTGGATGGATACAAAACTGTAAACAATTACTCGATTCTACGAACTTTTCTTTAAAAAAAGATGAAATAAAGATTTTGTATCTTAAAAAAATAAAATCGAAAAAATAAAATAAAAAATTTAATTTTTGAATTGAAAACTGAAATAATGTGAAAGATGAAATTTAAATTTTTTAAAAGATAAATTTTGACTGTCAGACATCATTATAAATTTATAATTTTTACAAAATTTAATTAATATTGTTCATTTAATTTTCTTAAAGAAAAAATATTTTGAATTTAATTAATGTTTGTTGGTTTGAGGCTTCTAAAATTTGATTAAATCAACATAGATTAAAATTTTGTCCAAAAATATTTCGGTTTCCCATAAAACAAAAAGAAACTCGATACCATTACGTGATTAATAATTTAAAAAAATTACATAAACTTGAAAAAAGTCATGTTTAATTTCGATTTGCATAACATTAGAAACCACTATGAAACGTGAATAATTAGTATAAATAGCATCTCTTTACTTTTTACTAAAATATTAATCTAAACAAGAAGATAACCAACAGCAACATGTATTCAAAAGTATTAATTTCCATCTTTCTGGTCACTTTGATCGAACAAAGCATGGCCAATGAAAAGCCTGACTATGAGGTATTGAGCTCGATTGACAATACAAGTGAAATGAGAAAGTATTTGGCAAGCAAATGGGTGTCGACTTCAACCACAGCCGATTGCTCAAACTTGGACAGTGAACGAAGTGTCATGTTTGGCAGATTGTTCCGCTATATCACTGGACAAAATGACAAAAATCAAAAAATTCAAATGACAGCCCCAGTGATCAACGAAATCAAAAAATTAGATGGCCAAAAGTGTCTTTTTACCATGAGATTTTACATTCCAAAAGCTAATCAAGTAAACACACCAGTTCCAACCGGAAACGCTGTTTTGACTGACATGCCAGAATTTACTGTAGCTGTAACTAGATTCGGTGGTTTTGCATCCATGAACGACTACATGCAACACGATTCACTGCTAAAACAACAGCTTATCTCCCAATTGAACAAATTCGACACTCAAACAATCATTACTGCTGGTTACAATTCTCCATTTGAATTTACCGACAGAACAAATGAAGTTTGGATTAAAAAGTTGTAGATTTTTTTTAAGTTTTGTTTTAAAATAAAATTTGTATTCTATTTAATTTTTTTTTTACTAAAATTATCAAAAACCCGCTTTCCCGTATTCCTTAACTAGTCTGACAACAACTGGAATATAATTACTCAACCCTGCTCATATCATTATCATTGATTCGACTCAAAAAAGTGTTAGTAGTTGAAGTTAATTTATGGATCTTGATGTGTAATGTTGCATAGAGTATCATATGTTCATAAATAAAAATTTCAATGAATCCCTAAATACTTAGACATTTTTTTCAATGTAATGGATCATTTAGATGACCATTTATATATACTCTAAAAAAATCCTAAATGCAGGAACGATCTTATCCAATAAATAGGATAAGGAAGTAAATTAATCCTTATTAGCTTGTAAATTAATCCATTATGCCAAACTCAATCAAAAGCTTTAGAAATGTCAAGATATGGACAACAGAACTTTTTCTTTCTATTAAAGGACTCTGCAGCTTTTTGAATAAAAAAGTAAAGATTATATGCAGTTATTCTATGTTTACTAGTTATGTAAAAAATTAAGTTTTTAGTTTCATTTTGTTTTGATAAATAAGAATAAAAGGAATTTATTTTGAGTCTATGTGATCACTGGATCATAAAATATGCGATCCCAAGTTACCAACCTAATTAGGTGATCATCAGTGATCACATAATTTGTGATCATAAAATAGGTGAACATTTAAATTTTTATTACAAAAAATTTATTAAAATTTAGCAGATTTTATGGAATTTTTTTGAGTAGTTGATCCGCTGCAAGTAAATGAATCATTAATTTAAACGACAATGTTTTATTATAGCTTGTGTGGTGCGAGAAGCTAATTTTTGGTGATTATCTAATCAAAAATTAAACAGGGCCAAATTTTAAATACAAATCCTGTTTTTGGAAGTTTTTTAAAAATATTCAAAAAGAAACTTATAAAATAAATATGAGTCATAAATTACAAATCAAAAATGACCAATTCAATTCATTGTCCGTAGCCGAATGGTTTGTGTGTTAGTCATACAAGCATAGGATCAAGGGTTAAAAGTCAGCTGAGGGTGAAAAAATGTTCAAAATATCTCTGCAGTACGGGACAAATGTTTAAACCCTTTTTAACATTAAAAGGTAAAAACTGTGGTTCGACTGGGTAAAAACAGTTGTTTTGATGATCAACTCGATGATGTACCTTTGTGTCAGGTCGGAATTGTTGCTGAATAAAGGTACTGAAAAAGAAGATGAGCGCCTCCCCATTATCCGCTAGGATAGAAATGAAATTTTTGCCAAAAAGGGACAGATAAAAATCAATTTGCTTTATTTGATAGATTTTATCCTAAAGGAAAGTGGCCACGTTAACCAGCCAAAGTTAATATGAAAAAAAATAAGTTTCTTTAAAATTAAAATTAAAGAAAAACAAAGATTACAGCTTCAATGTAACTTTTGAATATTAATTAAATTTTTAAATGTAAATACATTCAATCTTCGGTATAGCGAACAACTTGGACGGAAAATTCGGTATTCGTTATATCGAAATTCCCAATTAAAGCGACAGGGATACAAAAAAATTATAACTAAATTTTATTGATTAAAAAATATTAAAATAAAAATGCGGAAAAAAACAAAAGTTATTTTTTTGAAAAAAATGGCTAATAGATGGTTGTTTGATAAAGCTACTTTTACAATGTTATAAACTTTTCAATATTAAATAAATAATTAATAACAGCAGAATCATCAACTATTTTAGTTTAAAAAAATTGTTTCAGTTCATTCTTAATTTTGTTCAATCTGACGATAATTGTGAAGTTTCACAGACAATAAGAGATTTCTTAAATAATATGGTACAAAATAATTTAAAGAGCCCATCACCCTTTTAGAAATTACAAATACCTTAAAAAAACTAAAAGAGCTAGCGAGGTCTGTTCAAGATCATTTCTACAACCTAATGTTAAAATTTTAATTAAAAATGATAAAAAAAGTCTACTTATTCATTAACAATCAGGATTTAGAAAACATAGACGTACTGCATATTACATAAGTTCTGTTGTCCATATCTTGACATTTCTAAAGCTTTTGATTGAGTTTGGCATAATGGATTAATTTACAAGCTAATAAGGATAAATTTACTTCCTTATCCTATTTGTTGGATAAGATCGTTCCTGCATTTAAGATCTTTTAGAGTATATATAAATGGTCATCTAAATGTTCCATTACATTGAAAAAATGTCTTAGTATTTAGGAATTCAAGTAATGAAATTTTTATCTATGAAAATATGATACTCTATGCAACATTACACATCAAGATCCATAAATTAACTTCAACTACTAACACTTTTTTGAGTCGAATCAATGATAATGATATGAGCAGGGTTGAGTAATTATATTCCAGTTGTTGTCAGACTAGTTAAGGAATACGGGAAAGCGGGTTTTTGATAATTTTAGTAAAAAAAAAATTAAATAGAATACAAATTTTATTTTAAAACAAAACTTAAAAAAAATCTACAACTTTTTAATCCAAACTTCATTTGTTCTGTCGGTAAATTCAAATGGAGAATTGTAACCAGCAGTAATGATTGTTTGAGTGTCGAATTTGTTCAATTGGGAGATAAGCTGTTGTTTTAGCAGTGAATCGTGTTGCATGTAGTCGTTCATGGATGCAAAACCACCGAATCTAGTTACAGCTACAGTAAATTCTGGCATGTCAGTCAAAACAGCGTTTCCGGTTGGAACTGGTGTGTTTACTTGATTAGCTTTTGGAATGTAAAATCTCATGGTAAAAAGACACTTTTGGCCATCTAATTTTTTGATTTCGTTGATCACTGGGGCTGTCATTTGAATTTTTTGATTTTTGTCATTTTGTCCAGTGATATAGCGGAACAATCTGCCAAACATGACACTTCGTTCACTGTCCAAGTTTGAGCAATCGGCTGTGGTTGAAGTCGACACCCATTTGCTTGCCAAATACTTTCTCATTTCACTTGTATTGTCAATCGAGCTCAATACCTCATAGTCAGGCTTTTCATTGGCCATGCTTTTTTCGATCAAAGTGACCAGAAAGATGGAAATTAATACTTTTGAATACATGTTGCTGTCGGTTATCTTCTTGTTTAGATTAATATTTTAGTAAAAAGTAAAGAGATGCTATTTATACTATTTATTCACGTTTAATAGTGGTTTCTAATGTTATGCAAATCGAAATTAAACATGATTTTTTTCAAGTTTATGTAATTTTTTTAAATTATTAATCACGTAATGGTATCGAGTTTCTTTTTGTTTTATGGGAAACCGAAATATTTTTGGACAAAATTTTAATCTATGTTGATTTAATCAAATTTTAGAAGCCTTAAACCAACAAACATTAATTAAATTCAAAATATTTTTTCTTTAAGAAAATTAAATGAACAATGTTAATTAAATTTTGTAAAAATTATTAATTTATAATGATGTCTGACAGTCAAAATTTATCTTTCAAAAAATTTAAATTTCATCTTTCACATTATATCAGTTTTCAAATCAAAAAATAAATTTTTTATTTAAATTTTTTCGATTTTATTTTTTAAGATATAAAATCTTTATTTCATCTTTTTTTTAAAGAAAAGTTCGTAGAATCGAGTAATTGTTTACAGCTTCGTATTTATCTAAAATTTTCGGCTTTCTTTTATAAATCATACCCCACTTTGAAACCTTACTACTTCATTTTTAATTATTTTACTAATTTAACAAGTAAATGTTTTAAATTAAATTTTATCAATATTATTTTTTTAAAGTTTCTAAATTTTTTAACTCATCTTTTTTTTAAAGAAAATTTTGAAAATTAGGAATCACATTAAAATTGTTTATATCATTAAATCCATCTTGCAATTTTTTTTATTATCAATTCATTTAATGAGTTTAATCAATTTCGTTTATTTTATCAGACAATATTATTAGAGATTGGATTAACACAGTCATGAATTAGGTTTTTTTTGAATAAAATTCAATAATTAAATTTTAAAAAAAAATCACTTTCAAAGGGAATTGATTTTTTAATTAATTTTTCTAAAGTTGAACAAATTAAACTTCTTATTAAATTAAATAAATTATTTTTTTTATTATTTCGATTATTGACCTTATTATATTTAGTATTTATTCATCAATTTTTTAAAACTTTAAATTACTACATTTTATTTTGTTGCAATACAAATATATTTTTTTGTAAATGGCAACTTTTTTTCTTTTTTGACAATTTTAAATTGTTTTTTATTGCGCATTTTATTGCATTTTTTTTATAGAAAAAATACTTGATTAGCAATAATTGTTAATGGATTTCTAAGCAAAGAAAGATTACAATTTTATGTTAGTTTCATTAAATTTCATTTAAAATCAATTTTTAAATGTAACAAAAAAATTTAAATTCCTTATAATTTGGAATTTTTTAAATTAACCTGGTGATTTTTTTCGAATATTATCTTTTTTTGAAAGTTTATCTCATTAAAATTCAATTTTTAAATCTAAATAAATGATTTAAATTATTCTGAAATATTTTTTAATTAATCTGGATAGTTTAAAAAATTCTTAGAATGTATTAATTTACAAAAAATAGAATTTTTTCTATTTAAATAATGTTAAGCATTCTTTAATGTTTCAGACAGAAAAATTAAAATAGAAATTTAATAGAATATAATTAATCTTTGTACCAATCAGTAAAAAAGTGAATACTTCATTAAATTTTAATAAAATATTTTGGGGATAAATTTTGATTTCAAATTTATTTTATTTTTATTTTTGTTAAAATTGTTGTATTGTCATGTGATATGATGTATTTAAACATTGTGTTTTATCTTATTTTGTAATTTATTCGTGTTTTATATTTTTATAAGCTGGAATTGACTGAGTCTGTTTCTCTGTTGTTCGGCACTCTGCGAAAAAAATTAATTTGATAAAATTTTTTATTTTATTTGAATTTACTGTCTTACATAGTAAGATACATAGTTTTAACTCAACCAGTACAAAAATATTCATTTTTTTTTTAAATATAATTGATCTAATATTAATGAAATACCACCAACAACCACTAATATATTTTTCTTTTCCTTTAAATTTTTTTTAATAGTAAAGTTTTATTTATTTATTTTTTATGGATGTTTTAGACCTAGTTAGTGTCCAAAACATTCATATTTTTCTGGAAAAATTAAAAGAGATAGAAATATTTTTTTTATCACTGATATCAATTTTGTTGATAAATTATTTAAGTTTTTGGTAAATGTATCTAAACTTATCCAGTGGACCAAAAATGACATTCTTTTTCAATTTTCAGTGTTGGACAACATTTACATGTCAGTATTCCACAAAAACATGTTGTTATTTATTAATTTTATTATTAATTTTTTTAATAGTTTTTCGTAAATTTCACTATTAAAAAAAATTTAAAGGAAAAGAAAAATATATTAGTGGTTTTTGGAGGTATTTCATTAATATTGGATCAATTATATTTAAAAAAAAATGAATATTTTTGTACTGATCGGGTTAAAACTGTGTATCTTAAGACAGTAAATTCAAAGAAATTTTAAAAATAAAATAAATAAAAGAGATCAAATCTATCGAAATAAAAATAAATGTTAAAAAATTTTGATAAATTTTAGATGATCAAGATTAGGCATTATCTTTATTAATCACATTATAATAGAAAAAAAGCTTTTACCTACTAATTGAGAACTGTTAATTTTGACCAACTTTTCTTAGGCGACGATCAATAGGATACCTATCTACCGTATTTCATTAAATAGAAGCAGCCACATATTGATAGTATTAGAGTGAAAAATCTACCTTTATTTGAGTTGTTTTTTCTGAAAAAAATGTGTCTTGTTTTGAAGAAAATTCACCAGTCACTTGTCATGTAAAACATGAATTTTCTAATTTATAATAGAAGAAAAAAATTCTTTTATTTCACTTTTTGTTATTTTTTTAAATTGAAAAATTTACGAAAAGAAAAGACCCTTAATTAAGAAATACTGTATTTTTCTTTTACTAATTCAATTATTTATTTACTCAATCTTTAATTCAAAACAAATAAATTCATGCTAAATTTTTGACCAAATTAATTTTTTTTTTCAAATTTATTCTATAATTCGCCAAATCTGTGATTTTATTTTTTAAATTTATTTTTTAGTATTAAAATATTGTGGCTGAAATAAACATTTAATAAAAATCTCTTTTATTAAATTAGAAAAAAAATTAGAAAAAATAAATAATTAACTTTCTATGCCAAATAGCTAAGATATCTTCCTTGGTCAATGTACATAAAATACCACTTTCCACCATAGCCTCTATTCCAATTATTCAAATCAAAATACCTATCGCCAGACTTAGTTCCAGTTATCTTGTAAACCCGGACAGCTTGTCTTGATCGGTACCAGTCAAGCTTTCGTCTAGGCTGACAGGTCTCAGGCGTACCTTGCTGGCTATTCTGCTGCAAAAAGTAAGCATCACGGTTGCCAAAAACTCGCGCCAATCCACTTGACTCAATACAAACTACAGTTTGCTCATCAACACCAATCCCGCGCACAATTGAAAAGTTGTAGTCCAAAGAATCCTTTAGAACTCTGGCCATAAAAGCAATGTGTCTTCCTTGACGGCCTCTTTCATTGTAATGGGTGTCCGTAATTGTATTTCTTAAAATTGTATGTCTTAGCAAATTGCGGCCTATTGTGAGTCTTGAATCATATGGGTCAGCTAAAGCCTCACTGGTAATGATAGAATCAACCTCTGCTGTGAATACAAACTCACCCTGAATGGCACAACCTGCACTTGTTCCTCCCACTACCACTTTTTTTACTTCAATAGCATAGTCAAGTGCATCCTGAAAACGCGTGTTATCAATGTATTTGTAATAGTACCACTGGTCACCTCCGGTAAAAAAAATAGCCTCGGCTTCTCTTATTTTTCTGGCCACCTCTAAACTGTCCGCGACTGTTCGCGAGTTTAAAAAAATAGTTTCCACCGAGTCCACCTGAACTCCTAGGTCACTGTAAAAGTATTTATTGTAGGCATCATTGTTCGGGTAGTCATCATAGTTTTCTTCTTTTCCCTCACGAATAACTATCACATCGCCTCCTCTAGCTCTGGCCAAAAACCAGCGGTAAGCTTCGTCCTGGTCAGTTGAGCCACCTGCCAAAAGGACACCACCATCAAGCACCGACTCATCCGCTAGTTTAAAGTCTCCCGGATTGCCGACTATCCAGCTGTGGTAATCGGCACATAAATAACTTGAAAATAAATATAAAAATACCAAGCTTACTTTGAACATTATTTAAACTCATATGAATTTAATATAACCCATATTTATGTCGAATAGTCTGAACATTTTACAGGTGCTTTAAAGCAAAGGTGTGTTCTATTTGAAGAAAAAAAATCCAAAATCAATTTAAAATAAATATATTGGCTTATATTTAACTTATTGATAAAATTTTTTTAAATATTAATATACAGTCGAACCTCGTTATAACGAAAGGCTCCGTTCCAAAAAAACATGTTCGCTAAAAAGAGGTACGTCTAAACGAGGTTCCCATTATAAAACATGGGAAAAAAACAGAGGAAGAAATTTTGGTTCCAAATATTTTATTTGAAAAAAAAATTAAACTTTGATAAAATAAACTAATAAAAAAGGAAAATAAATTTATTTTAAGAAATTTGAAATTTTTTGCTGCTTGAATTGAACATTTTTTTATATGGAACTTTCGATTTCAATTAGCTTTTTCAACAAATCTCGGTTTTCATTGCTGTCTGCGAGTAAAAAATCTCTTTGTTTCTTTATCATTTCCAAAAACTCTTGTCTCGATATGATGTTTTTTGGCTCTTCTTGCTCATCAAAATACATAGGATGATTTCGGTCCTTTAGTTAGACTACGTTCTAACGAGGTTCGACTGTAGAGCTAATTTGATATAATCTTTATTTTTGATTAATTTGTAAAATAAAAAAAAAATTCATTTAAAATTTGTTTTTAGTCAGTTAATCAACTTCTAATAAAATAAATATTTTAAAGCTTTTGAAGCAAAGATGTAATTGTTTCAGTTATGGATAATTTTTAACAATTTAGTCTTTTCTATAAAAATGACCTATACTTTTTTATCACTAATTTAACTTCACCTGTATAAATTTACTTATATCTATAAAAAATTAATTTTAGCGTATAAAACAGTTTTGTTAAGATACAAATACTTTTTTTTAAGTTAAAAAAAAAAAATCAAATATCTCAAAATGACTTCTTTACTTTGAAAGAGAAGTCATTTTGGTATTTATCTTTATCTAGCTATTGCTTGAGTGTTTTTTTTAATCAAAAAAGCTAAAAAAAGTTATTTTAAATGCATTTAGCATTTTTATAGAGTAAATTTATTTTGGTGAATTAATGTTGGTAGAAAAACACACAAAAAACCACAGAAAAAGGGAACCCGGCATGAAAAAAATGCATTTATTATAGAAAAAAAAATGTTATAAAGAGAATTTTACATTTAACTTTAAATTTTTTAAAAAAATTAGATTAAAAATAACACATGATATCCTGTAGAAAAATGCAACTTACTGCCATGACAAGAATTTTAATATTCAAATTAACCATCACCATTTTCACCAAAATTTTCCACTGAATTAAAAAACCATTTGTATTTCAATTTTAGTTTTGCTATTACGCACTCAGGTATTTTCCAGATTAATAAATTTCTTGATTCAATTTTAAACATTTTTTCTTTTTTTACAGAACACTTTGTTAAATTTTGTTCGGAAAGGAAGAAAAAGTTGGGAGCCAGATGAACTATTAAAAATTTTACAAGTGTTAAATGCCTGATCTAACCAAAAAATACAAAAATAATGAGAGAAATTTAGTTCGAAATTTGAATAAAATAACCCAAATTTTTTATTTTTCCCTCAAATATTAAATAAATTTCTCAGCTATTAAGATTATATATACAAAATTAACTAATTATTAAACAATAAATTAACTAAAATTTCACTATACAAAAAACTAATATTTTTAAATATTTCTAATATTTATTTTTATCTGTTGTAATTAAATCTCCTTTAGATTAAATAAAAATGAAATAATTTAAATTATTAAGATTAAAAAAGATAAAGTGATGACAGGTTTTGCATGTTCAAGTATTGATAGTTTATGAAAAATAAGAGGAAATGATAGCATGAAAAGGTAGCAATTACAACATTTTATAAATTCTTTAATTTTATCTTCATTGTATAATTTTTACATCAACTTAAAATTATCCAAGACAGAAATGTGGGCCCTTTGTCTTAAATTAGTGTTGATCTTCTAAAAGAATATACAGTGGTGATTTGATATAAGGATCCATGGTAAATTTACGCAAATTCACGTAAAATGTAAAATTTAGTTAGTTTACCATTTTTTGCGTTAATTTATGTTAACTCCAATTGTTTTTCATAAAATTTTGCTAAAAAATACTATTTTGTCTAGCAAAAAGATTTTTTTTTAAATTTAATTCTTTACCATTTTTTAAGTAAAAATTGGTAAAAAACAAAAATTTTACTGGTAAATTTTGGTAAAAAATTGTAAAAAAAAAAAGTAAAAACAATAAGATTTGTAATAAAAAATATTTATTTTTTGAATTTTTTTTAATTAAATTAATATCCTGACGAATCACCATCTTTTTGAATTACAATTTCAATTACGTTTGTAATATATTAATTAGAATGTTAATGAAATTTTTTACTAAAAAAACATGAATTATTTTACTTTTTTTAAATGGTTAATATATTTCTTGCAATTTTCAGGTGTTACAGTGTTTTGGAAATCAAAAATATATTTCAAAATTTGCGTAAATTTACCATGGATCCTTATATCAAATCACCACTGCATAAAATTTAATAAATTAAATAAAATCTGGGGTATTTTATTCAAATTTTGTGGTATTAATTTTAATTGTTAAATTTTAGTTTTTAGCAAAAATGTTCTTTGAAAAAATTAATATATATTATATGTATTTTTTTAAACTACTATTATTATATTTGCCTTTAAAAAGAGAATTTTCTATCTATCTTTTATCGTCTATGATAAAGATCCGAAAAGTTTTAAAAAAGTAATGGAAAAAAAAATATTTTTTAAAGTAATCATGCATCATGGACATTTTTTAATAAATTTTTATTTATCATTTCGTTCATTATTTCTTTTTGTATATATGTCCTCATTAAAGATCTGATTAAAGAATTTAAAAAAAATTCTTATTTTAATTTTATTCTATTCTGGTCTTGGAAAAAAATTAGTAACAAGCTAATGTTGGTCATTACTACTACTCAAATAAAATTAGAAAATTTTCCATAACTCAATATTTATTAGAATTATTTATTTTTGCTAAAATTTACATTCAATTACACGGTATTATTTTATTTTCGCTGAATAAAGAAAATCATATACATAACTGTTTGAAAAAATAATTTAAAAAATTTTATTTTTTTTTCGATTTATTTTTAATTTAAAAGTTAAAAAAAAAAATTTTTGATTTCATAAACCGGTATATAACAAATCATTTCGATTGGGACTAGCAAGATTGTTAGTCCGAAGCGGTGAGCCGTTTGTCAAACTACTGCTTAGCAGACTGGAACCAGTGCGCGGCAAATGTGCCAGACTATTCACTGTTTCATTAACTTGTTCCTGGTTTTGTGCAAAAAAATTTTGGTCACTTTAAAAAAATAAAATTTTAAAACAAAAAAAATCTAAAACATTTATTCACCTAAAAAAGGGCACTGCTCGTATCAGACTCTCTCTGCACGGCTTCATATTAAAATCCTTGTCTGTCTGGGACATAAAATCAAGCAATTTCCTCAGATAAACTTGAAGTTGCTTCCGTCTGTTCTCTACAAATTTATTGTCTCTATTTCCTATGGTCTTTTTTTTCGGAAACGAAATGGCGGCTATGGCCGGATATTTTTCCTTTAGACCAGAGTGAAGCGAGTAAAAATGAGAAAATCTTCGGAATATATTCCACTCTTCTTCTTTGACTCTCAGATACACCTGGTAGACATGATGCGATCCGGACTTGTCACTTCTTAAAAATACAGACGGAATCCAAACACTTGCCAGAGCCAGGTTGACATTTGAACCAACATTGTTTTGCTCAAAATCAATTGATTCGTCCATGTTAATCTGTTGGGGCAGTGGACCGCGCAACTCGGTCAACTCATCTATCAAATTTTTCACTTGTGCATTGCGGAAATTGAGCATTTTTTGCAGACGATCATTGAACTCCATCAGTTCGCCATGCATTTCAGCCACTTGGATCAGCTTTTTCTCATATTGCTCGGCTTCGTGGGAATAATCTTTGATCAAATTGTCATTTCTTTCTGGTATTGGATTCAGCTCTGGTTTGTTCATCATCTGCACAGCACTCACATATTTTTTGAGTTGTTCTTTCAAGAGCCTGTTTTCGTTTTGCAGCGAGTCTATTTTGGTCTCGTAAGCACTCTTTATTGTCTGGCTATTTTTTTCCAAATTTTTCACCTGGTCGCTGAGCAGGGCGTTGCGCGACATTTCTTCATTTAGCTTTGAGTTGAGGCTTTTGTTCATTGTTTCATAGGTGTCCTTGCGTTGAATCATGCTTAGAGTGAGTTGTCTTAGCTCGACCAGGCTTAAATTTTCGGTCTGACTTAATGATAGCTGTGATTGACTCTCGGATATGGCAACTTTTTTGCTCAATGATTCCGAGCTGCCGATTTTGAAGTTGTCGTAGGACGAGCCCATTGATCCGCTTTGGTTCGATGTGACTAGAAAAATCATTTAATGTCTAGTTAAAAAAAAGTCT
The DNA here is from genome assembly GCA_016802215.1 of Brachionus paranguensis. Lineage (NCBI taxonomy): Eukaryota > Metazoa > Rotifera > Eurotatoria > Ploima > Brachionidae > Brachionus > Brachionus paranguensis. The sequence continues at coordinate 1,462,917 of JAESIX010000007.1, forward strand.
ATGGAAATTAAAAAGAAAAATTTTCCAAGTCGGCGGAAATTTTTAATAAAATTCTAATTTTTTTTATTTAGATTGTGAACTCTAATTTATTTTATTTTAAAAAAATTTTATTATTTTATTATTTTTTTAAGGACATAAAATACTCATTTTTAATTATTATTAATGGTGTGAGTGGACTGGGAATAAGTCGGCGTTTTTCTAAAATTGAAATTTTAAATAAATTTTAAAATTAAATTTTTTTAATTTTTTTTAGTTATTATCTTTTCATAAAATTAGTTTTTTAGAGTTAAACATTTAATTTTTTACTAAATCAAGTGGAAAAAAAATTATTCATCATTACTTAAACTTTCTGACGGTCCTCGACGGTCCTACATTCATATAATTTTGTGGCCAAATCTTCCACAAAATTAAATCCATGCAGTTAAATCAAAGTGAATAAATTGACTTGAAAAATATTTCTATAATTCGTACTTCCTGTAATAAGTTCTCAACTAACTCAATTCAAAAATTAGTTCGTAAATCACGAATTTGAGATAAAAAATCCTTAGATTAAACTTCCAGGTAGCATGGAAGTTTTGAATCAAGCGAAAATTATTTTTTTACTTTTTTCCATTTATATGTTTCTGAATTTTTTTAAAAAGATATTTCAGTCATTAGCGTCCTTTAATAATAAAAATTTTAGTTCTTAATTTTTTTAATTTTTAAAATAATTGAACGCAGTGTTTATTGAGATATTTATTAGTAATAGTAAAAATTTTTTGTTAATTTTTGACTATTGAAAAAAGTCAACTAGAAATAAAAGATGTCGACTGGTAACATCAATTGGTATAAAAATTTTGAGGGGTGCTTTGACGTATATAAATATACAGTATGTCTAGAAAATTTAGAACATTAAAAAAAAATAATCCAAAAATTTTTAAGTAGTGAAAATTTTAAATAAAAATCGATTATCATATAATATAAACTATATCATCTAATAGAATATTTTTTTAGCTTTCTTTTGATATATAAATTGTCTAAAAAAAAAAACTTCTAACCACTCCAGAACTCTTTTTTAAAATACTTAGATAAAATTCATTAAAAAAAACGTCTATAAAGTTTAGAACATTCATTTTTTACTAAAATTCTACCACACCTTGACAATACCTGGAAATTTTTTTTGTCACACAATGTTTGAAATGTCTTTTTTTATTGTTTACATGCACTTTTTACAACTCATTTATTATTTTTGGCTTTAAAATCGGTGATTTTATTGAGTTGTACCATTTCGTTGATTTTTCCATAAAAATGGGTAAAAAAAAGGAACTGAGGTAAATAATTGGGCTGTTGAAGGATAAGACAAAGTCTCAACAAGAAATAGCTGATTTAGTAGGAGTTTCGAGAAAATGCGTGAAGACTTCGGTGGCCTAAGAATTACCAAGGTCTGGTAGACCTCGAAAGCATACCAGTCGAGATGAATCGCACACTTTTAGAAAGCTCAGAATCAATCCTACAGAATGCTATAGACAACTAGCATCTGACTTTAGTTCTAAGTTTCCAAATGTTAGTGTTTATAAAGACACTGTTAAAAAAATGCTATTAAGGAAAAATGTTCAGTCATATACTGCTATAAAAAAGCCTCTTTTGACTGTATTGGACCGGTTGAAAAGGCTCAAATGGTGCAAAGAACGAAAAAGGTGGACTGTTAAAGACTTTTCAAAAGTTTTTTTCAGCGATGAATCTTATTTTAAAGTATTAAACAGAAAATCAAGAGTGTTCGTAAAACGTTTCGCAAACGAAAAGTATCACCCCAAGTTTTGTTTACCAAAGTTACAGAATGGTGGAGGTTCTGTTGGAATTTGGAGATGTATTAATCATAAAAGTACTGGTTGTTGCTCTAATTATTCAGGCAGAATCAATCAGTTTGTATACATGGACACCCTGGAAAATCAGTTTTTACCATCAGCCGAGATATTTTTTGATCAGAGTCAGCATTGAATTTTTCAGCAAGATGGGGCTAGTTCACATACTGCTCATTCCGTTCGAGATTGGTTTCAAGAAAAACAAATATCGGTCCTTCCTTGGTGCCCAAGATCACCTGATCTTAATCCAATAGAGAATTTATGGTCATATATAGACCACATAATGGTCAATACAAAGATTACATCAGTAGAGAATCTAAAAAGCGTTCTTTTTGATGAATGGTTGAAAGTTCCAAGTGAAATAGTCAAGAACATGATGAATCTATGCCTTAACGTGTCGATGAGTTTATTAAAGCTAAGGGCGTTCATTTAAAATATTAAAAAATATTATGTTCTAAATTTTGTAGACATTTTTTTTGATAAAAAATAAATCTCTCTTTTTTTATGCGATTTTTTCATATCGATTTTTTTCTATATCCTAGTTTTTGTACTTTTCTGATATAAAATTTTTTCTGAATAAAATTCAAACAAAAAAATTATTTTTAATTTTTTATTTAGCCGCAGGGCTTCCCAGAAACAAACCTTGCATAAAAAAAATAAATGTTCTAAATTTTCTAGACATACTGTATTAGAGTGTTTAAAAAAATATTTTGTATAGAAAAAAATGTAATATTACACATTTTTTTTAGCATAATATTTATTGTGATAAAAAGTCGGTAAAAATTAAAATTGGATTTTTAAGCTTTTTTCAAACTTATTTTAATAATAAAAAGTAGAATAAATAATTTCAAAAATTAAGATAATGGTCAAAGTTTAATGATCATGATCAAAAATTATTTCTTTAAAATTGTTTTAAGTATTTTAAAATATTTAATTCAAAACCGTATTTACATAGTAAGCATTCAATACTTGCATTCATTTTTTAAAATCTGTAAAATTTTATTAAATGCAGAATTATAATTGACACTTAATTTTTATTAGGCATGGTTAGCTTAACATAGAATTGATTCTTTTAATTAGAACTTACAATTGAAACCCTTACTTAAATAATAAATTTTGATCATGACCACAGTCTCCGACTTGCCAAGAATTTCAAGTTTTTTTTTAAATTTTATTTAAATTCTCCTTTAAAATTCTATTTGAAAATATCATGTTTATTAAATAAACTTGACTCTATACTGGAAAAAAATAATCTAAAATGAACCAACCAACACTTCGTGGTCAACCTTTGCAAAGTTTTAGATAAAATCCATTCCACTTTTGAATATTAAAGAGACATTGAAAATTTGTACAAATTAAAAAAGGTAATATAGTTAAAATTAAAAAAAAATTAATTTTGGTAAATAAAAATTTTTAAAGAAACATCTATTTTTCTATTTATTGATAAATATGCCATTAAAAAGTCTAAAATGTAATTGATAAGATCAAATTTGGGACACTCAAACTGTATTAAAATAAATTTATATTCGAACATTAAAAAAATTTTAATAAAGTATTTAAATGGGAGACAAAATATATAAAAAAATATGAAATTGTTAATAAATAATCAAAAATTTAATTTTTCATCTTCCAAAATTAGATTGTTTCCGATTCCTTTCAAAAAATTATTTTTACTCTTAAAGGTAATAATTAATTTTATTTTTTTCATTTTCTAAATTTTTCGCTAACTAAAATATGATTTCTATATTATTTCAAGCTACCATTTAATATTTCTCCAATCTAATATTATTGATTAGATCTACCTAAATTTCCAAGTTAATCTTTTAATGTTCAAATAGTTAAATTATTATTGTATGTCTCATCCTTGATTTTATAATTTAAAAGTTTGAAAATTTACACCTGACGGGTTTTTATATTTATTAGTTTCTGAAAAAAAAATATTTAAATTTAATTAACTATAAAATAAAAAGCCAAAATTGTTTCGAATAAAACTGAATTTAATAATTAATTATTAATTAATTTATTAAACTGGTAATAATTTATTCTGGGTTATTTTGAGTGAAAATTAATGGAAAATCTTTTTTTAAAAAAACTTGAACTAAACAGTCAAGAACAAACAATAAAAAATGTCTATTAATTTTTATAAAAATAGCTTCAAAAATCTTCTGCTTATTTTGTCTTAAAAAAAAAATTTAAGCTTTGTTGAATAATTTAAACCAAATGTTAAAATGAATTAAACATTTAACTTGATTTCTTAAACAAAAATTTGAATTGTTCTAAGAGCTAGACAATATTTTCAAAAGATAAAAAAATTATCTCAGCTGGATTTTTTATTTTTGCTAAATTTTAGATTTTTTTAAGAGCTACCCTGGTTAAAAATTAAAAAAATTCAAATTTTTTTTAAATACCTGAAATATTATCAATAAACGAAGCATTAAGTGGAATTAAATTAACATTGCTGTTTAAATTAGAGCCGTGTTCGGACGGCGAACTGTTCACTTCATCACTCAACTTTTCCTCGTCATCATTTTCCTCATTTTCTTTTTCCTCTATTTTCTTCACATATTTAATCGGATTCTGCAAGACCTTAAATTCCCGAATGGGAGATGTTTCTTTTTTGGTCTTGTTCAACTCGAATTTAAAGGCCTCGTCGTTTGACTCGGCCGAATCGTTTTCATCGTCCAGTGTGACATTATTTTTTTTAACTTTTTTTAAATTTATATTCCTATTTACATTATTTATATTAGGTAGAGACTTTTTTTTGCTCAACTCAGGCTCTTCGACAGTGCTAGACTTGGGACTAGATGGTGATGTAGTTCTGGATGGAATATTCAGGTTGGGATTGTCAATGTTAATAGCGAACAGAATTGACTGCAGGCCTGATAGAAGCGTTGGTAGGCTAGATGTATAATTGGGGTCCAGAAGCAAGCTCGACTCTTCGTAGAACTCTTTTAGCTGGCTTTGGTTGCCCAGCATGGATATTGTGTACTTTTCCAGACATCTTTCGTTAAGGCAATTTCTGAGCCATGCTCGCTGACGTCCCACGTCATTTGTTATACTAGACAAAAGCTCAAATCTCTCAATTTCTATTTTGTTTATAAATTTTTTTATTACTGGCCAAAAACCTTTAAAAAAAGAGTTGAAAAAATTTTTTTTTTTGAAAATTTTATCACTTTGTTCACTTGAATGCGCTGATATTGATTCTATATTATTCCGGAGTTGCTGCGGTATCTTTAGTTTAGAATCGTCTAATAATTGAGATAGCAAATTGCTGGTGCTTTTTACCAAATTGGTGTTTCTTGATTAAAATGGTAATTTTTAATCTTTGTTGATTTTTTGCCAATTTACTTTATTGAGTCCAGACTGGATTTTTGATTTTTTTTGAGTCCGTGAAGAAAAATAAGCTCTAGTTTGGTGCATAAGAATAAAACGCGTCCGTCAATGTCCGTGGCAAGCTCTCGTTTGCCACCAAATCTCAACTGGCATTCCTTTATCGCATCAGACAAGTTATTTACCAAGGCCTTTTTCTCAGAGTCACTCACTGAAACAAAAAAATTGAAAATCGTTCTGTTTCTGAATCATTGCAAAAACTTACTCTGACTTTATTTATTTAAAAGAAAATTTAAAAAATTTAAAATTTAAGAAAAAAATGAATTTTTATCTATTTGAGAAAAAAAAGTTCGGTCACATGATACCGATTTAAATGAGATGAATAATTTTTTCAAGGATAGTTCATTCGTTCAAAAAATTTTTTTTTTCGTTTTTGAATAAATGTGCATAATTTGCAATCTATATATTTCATCTAGACCGCTTTATGTAAATTATTATGATAAATTATTCGATTGATTTTAATTTTAAATTTTAAAAAAATTAGTATACTGTTAAAAATAAAATCATTTTTTTCTTAAATAAACATTGAAATAATTTTTTTTATAACATTCAAAGAAAAGACTTAATATAATAAGTATAGATAATTTTTTAAAATTATAAATTCGATTTTAAAAAATTTAATATTTAATTATATTATACTTTTTGCTGATATATATTTTTTTTCAAAAAGAAAATGCATATTAAGAATTCTTATGTAAGTAATTTTCAAAGATAATTAATAAGCTTCATTTTTAATTTGGCTTACAATAATAATTAATAAAAATTATTAAATTACTTTTTTGAATTTTCACTAAATATCAAAAAATCTTAGAATATTATTAACAAGCCTCTCTAGCTAAAAAGAGAGCTAATTTTTTGATACTAATTTCATAATAAAATTTGATTGTTAAAATCAATAAAAAAATTTATAATTAATTTTTGTCTTATTTGCTTTCTTTATGAGTAAAAATTTTAAAATTAGAAAAGTTAATTTTTTTTAAAATATGTTTCAGATTTATTTAAAGTTCAAAAGCACATTTGTTTTTTTTTTTTGACTTGACAAAACTGAGAAAAATAATAGAATCAATAAACTCTTTCCATTGAATTCTAAATTAAAACGATTTTGGGTGAAGATTAAAAACAAATAAAAAAAGTGAAACTTAAAAAACAGCGCATAAAACAAAATTTGTCAAAAATATTTTTTCAAATGTTAATCAACACATAAAAGTTCTTTTTTCCTTTACTAAATGTATTCTTAACTTTTTTAATTGATTTTCATTTTAATTTTGTGATTTTAAATCTTTTTTAAATAAAAAAAATTAAATCAAAAAGATGAATACAAAAATAAAAAGAATACCTAGAAACTTTCACAAGTCAGTTACTAGACAGTTACATTGTTGTACAAAAAAAATTCATTTTAAATGTAAAAAGAAGAATATTTTATTAAAATAATTGACTTAAATTTTTTATATAACTTTTAAATGGTCTAATTTTGATTAAAAAAATTAATTTATGTGATTTTCACATTTCAATAAATTTATTTTATGCATTTTTCACCATTCTAAATAAAGAGTTTTCTTTTTATGCGTGAATCACATTTTTTATGTATTTTAATCTTTCTTTATTTGTTTTTAATCTTCACCCAACGATTTTGAATAATATTCTAAAATTTTTTCACTCAAAGATTTAAAAAAAAGTATTTTTAATGCAGATTTTTGACTAAAAATTCAAATCATTTATTTAAATAATTTATCTATTCAAATTCAAATCATTTATTAATATTTTCCAACAAAAACATCAAAATTTTATTTTGTTTTATTTGAAAATTTACAACTAGAATACTGAAAATTAGAAGATTGCGGTAAATTTAAGTCAAATAAAATAATTGTACGTAAAATTCAAAATTTTAGCAAATTTATCAATATTAATTAATATAAATAAACCCTTAATTATTAAATTTTAAGTTCTGATTTAATTTTTTGAAAAACAAAAAGAATCAAAGCAATTATCAAGATAAAATTGTTTTATACAAATATGTACATTAATTTTTTTAAATCAAAGGATTTAAAAAATTAAAAAGCTACATTTAATTATTCTCAATTTAATTAACTCAATTTTTTCCTTTAACCAAAATAATTATCTCTCAACTTTTGACCATTTCCTTATTTTTTTTTAATATTACCTTAAGTTTTTCAAATTAGGTGAACAATTTAAGTCGTTTAAAGAGCCAATAATGCCATGGGAAGACTCAGAAGAGCCTTTAAATACTGGGATTTTACACAATTTCTTTTCAAATAGAACAGTCCCGTTCTGGAACAACTTGCCAGAAGAAGTCACAAATGCACACACTACAAACAGCTTTAAAAACAAATATGACAAATACAATATACAATAATAATAATAATAATATTGTTTCTAGATTAAGTGAACTAATAGTTCACAAAACCTGAGAACAAGAGTTGTTCTCATAATAAGTGAACTGTGGTTCGCCTAACCGACCAGACCCTTAATTTTTTTAAAGTTATGAATTAAAAATCAAGGGAAAAATTAAATTAAATAATTTTAAAAATTCATTTAAATTCAAAAGAAAATTTTTAAATTAATTTTTGACACATGTAGCCAACCTTTTAAACCATAGAAAAAAACTTCAATATAAACTTAACAGATGTGGTTGTAGTAGTAGTTTCGACTGTAGCTAGCGAGTGTGCTGAAAAGGCGTACTAAGACAGATAATGTGATTGATTGCTGCTCATCCAGCAATGCCTGCTTTAAAGCTGGTAAAAAAGTTATCTCTATGTTGGAGCCTCGAAATTTGTTTGTGATTGAAGCAGTGATCTCTTCCTTGGTTTTTTGTGACATTAAAATTGTTGCTTTTTTCAACCAATTCTATTCCATGCATGAACTAGTACAATTGAATTAGATCACCTCTTTTTCTTCTTTGCACCAGATTTGAAATGTTCAAAGCCTTTAGTCTGCTTTCATACGGTTTGTTTCTAATTGAAGAAACAAATTTCGTAGCTCTGCCTTGAATCCTTTCAACATTCTCACAGTCAGACTTAAGAATTGGAGACCATTTAGACACAGCAAATTCCAAAAGAAGACGAACAAAAGTTAAATACAAAGATTTAAATAGCTTACAATCAAAACAAGCGAATGATTTCCTGATGAGACCTAACATTTGATTTGCTTTGCTTGTATCCTCTATCACTTGATTTTTCCATTTTACACAATTTTTTCAGCCAGTTGTTAAAAAATTTGACATCTAATCTCGATTTGACATCTAACCTAAAACTTAAAAAAAAAAAAACTATTTCTATGATATTTAGACTAAATTCAATTTATTATTATGTATTACTTAAAAAGATTATGATTTTTAGTCGTTTTAGCTACCATAATGAGACCCTTGAGTCTCGCTCTATAGACATACCTATTGTAGCTTACTTTATTATTATTATTTAAAAATACACATTTAAATTTTTTACAAAAAAAGACAAAAAAAGTGTCGACATCAAAAAACACGATGCTCTCTTTGACGGAGGCAAAGGAGAGTGCAAAGATAAAAATGCAATTTTGAAGAAAAAAAAACAAAATTGAATAATCCTCCAACTCTAACATTCACTTGGTAGAATTTTTTTTCTTAAACCAATATTTCTCAATTTAAATCCAATTTAATCACCCGTATGGCAAAAAGCAGTGACGAAACCAAAATTTAGATGGGATTCTATGACTCAAGCCCATGATTAGACCCAACATAAACTCTGAGCTTTGTCTTTTCTTTCCCCAGACTGTGACGAAACAAAATTTAGATGGGATTCTATGAAATAAAAATGATTCCTTTCAACAAAAACTGAGTCTGCTTCAATTTGAATTTAACTAGACATTTTCCATTTTAATTTAGATAGTTTATCAAGATGGGTAGACGTCCAGCGAGATGCTACAGATACTGTAAGAACAAGCCGTACCCGAAGTCAAGACACTGCAGAGGAGTGCCCGACCCCAAGATTCGCATCTTTGACTTGGGTCGAAAGAGAGCGCGCGTCGAAGAGTTCCCCCTGTGTGTGCACTTGGTGTCTGACGAGTACGAGCAGCTGTCGTCCGAAGCCTTGGAAGCAGGACGCATCTGCTGCAACAAATACTTGGTCAAGTACTGCGGCAAGGACTTTTTCCACATCAGAATGCGCCTGCACCCTTTCCACGTCCTTCGCATAAACAAAATGTTGTCGTGCGCAGGCGCTGATCGTCTGCAGACCGGTATGAGAGGTGCGTTCGGCAAACCGCTGGGCACTGTGGCTAGAGTGCGCATCGGCCAGCCGATCATGTCCGTCAGAGCCAAGGACAACCACAAGGCACAGGTGATCGAGGCGCTCAGACGTGCCAAGTTCAAGTTTCCAGGCAGACAAAAAATTTTCATCTCCAACAAATGGGGCTTCACCAAATTCAAACGGGACGAATTTCAGCAATTGTTGGATGACAAGATAGTGGTGCCGGATGGTGTGAGTGTTCAGTACAAGCCCAATCATGGTCCTCTGATGGCATGGAAGAAGCGCCAAGTCGCCTAAGTTATCAAGTTTATGGCAACTTTTTAATTCAAATAAAAAAAATTAAATTTGTCATTTTTTTCTCTTTTTTTGTTGCGTTGTTATTCACTCTGACTAAAAATTAAAAAAATGTTTGTGGTGTTGCCGTATGGGCCTAAGAACCCAAATTTTGTTCATTGACAATTTTTGTACTATTCGCCTTTTTTTAAGAGATGAAGCAAGAAATTGACCACGCCACTCAGGATTTGTATCAAATTGTCAATAACTTGTCCAGTATACTTTTAAATTTTTTAAATTTGATTTTTGCCCCCCCAACCCCTCTCATCAAACCCACACCTTGGTCATTTATGCCATGCTTGAATAGCCAAACAATTTATTGCACACTTTTGCCACGAACCTTTGAAACTAACAACTTGTGGACTCTTTATTGAGAAAAAATTAAAATTTTTTTAAATTATTTTTTAAGAGACAAAAATTTTAATTTGACTGGCTTAATTAAGAAAAATTTTTGATTAGGAAACAATTATTTTAGTGGATAAATTTTATTTACAAAATTTGAATGAATGAAGGGGTTGTTTAATTTTTTTTTTCAATTCGATCGTTTCAGTTCAGAAAAACTTGGATAACTTTTTTACTAAATGGAAAAGTGACTTTACAGAACTACATAATGTCTTTTAGTAAAGAAGTTTATCTGAACTGAAATGATCGAATTGTAAAAAAATTCACAACTCAAACAGGAACAAAAATTGGATTGTGAAATTTCATACAAAACTACTAATTCAAAAATAAAAAAATTTTCTAACTTTTGTTCTAAATGTCAAAAACTTGTTCTGTAAATGAAACAACCATTGTTGCACCTTCTGTGAAAGTCTGCAAAATCTGTGCAAAGTAATTGCATTTTATTTTTAATACTTTAAAATAGGGTACAATTTTGCAGAATTCACACAGATTTTGCAGACTTCCGCGGAAGGTGAAACAACAGTTGTTTCATTTACAGAACAAGATTTTGACATTTAGAACAAAAGTTATAGAATTTTTTTATTTTTGTATTGTAAGTTTTGTATGAAATTTCACAATGCCACAAAAAATTTCTATTTCATTTGATTCGAAATGTACAAATTTTAAATTTTAAGAAATTAATGTAAAAATCAAAGATTTAAATTTGATTACAATTTTGTAAATTAAATTAAAAAAAAATTGAATTTGTCTGACTTTTTTGAGCAAATTTTTTAAAATTTTAGATTTTTTTAAATAAAAAAATGAATTATTTTAATCGTTAAATTTTATTTTCAAAAATAGAATAGAACAGAGTTGGTCAAAGATCAAAAGTAACTTTTGCTGATTTTAAATTTAATGTTTCGCTTGTGATCAACTCTGGAAAAAAATTTTCTCTTTTTATTCAATTCGAAATATACAGAAAAATTGAAAAAAAAGTTAAATATTTTTAATTAAGATTTAATTAATTGTTTCATTTGTTTTCGGTCATAAAAGTCGATCAAATAAATTGTTTTTATTTCTCTGACATAAAAAAAAATTTCAAAAATTTGACAACTTTAAGTTAATGATCAATTTTTGTGGTTAAAATCATCAAACTTTAAATATTAAATAAATTGTAATAATTTAATAGAATTAGTGCAGAGATACATTTTTGGTTTTAAGCATACTTAAAATATAAAGTTAAAATCTGCAGATGTCTGCAAAAAATAAAAAATTAATTACTTAAAATAGTATCATTTCGATGGTGTACACCCTGTAATGTGCATTTTGATATTGCAGAGTTTACCTTTTTATTTAACATAGTATCTCTGCATTAATTTTATTAATAAATATGAATTTATTTAAAATTTTAAACTTTATTTAATCATTATCAGCATCAAAAATTGATCTTAAACTTCAAATAGTCAAAAATTTTCATAAATTTTTTTTTAATTGAATTTTTATATTATTTATTTTACGTAAAATATGGTAAAATATCTTTAATAGCATATTAAGTTAAAAAGGTAAGTTTCGTAGCTAAATTACTAGCACAAAATTTATTTATTTAAAATTAATTATAATTTGCTAATTAATATTAATATATTAAAATAAAAACTTTTAAGTAAAATTAACAAAAAGATGTTAAACAAAACATTTGGATAAAAAAAACATTGTGCAATTAAGCTGAACTTTATTCGAATCACAAAAAACTTATTTTTACTATTCCCAGAAAGGTTATTTGCAGAACTGGTTTAAAAACTAAAAAATAAATTTTTTTAACGTAATTCTACTTAAATTTTTGTTTCAAGATAGTTATTTTTAGTAATTAAATATTTACATTTTTAGTATTTAAATATTTTTTAAGTAATTTTTAATAATTTCTCATTAGGTATCCGTTTTTCTCAATGAGCATTATAATTAGCTATTTTTTAAAAGTAAATTAGCTTTTAAAAGGACTTAAATTATGCTGTTTAGGTAATATTCTGTGTGATTTTTGATAAATTTTGTTACAACTACGCAATAAAAGCAGCTTTTTCTTTTTATTAAAATTATTGCCAAAAATTAAACAAAAAAACAAAAAACATCAATTTTTTTCTGGCGTTTTGTTTTCACCTCAATTTTTGCTGAAAAAATTTTATTTAATATTCAAAATTTAAATTACAATTTTTTAGCAATAATAATATTTTAATTAATTTTTATTTCAATCAATTTATTTATTCAAAAGAGAAGTTTAAAGACAACAAAAAAATTCGCCAAAATCAACTTTTGCGTAAATGCACGTAAAATGGCGTAATTCTTCCAAAATTTACTTAAATCAAGTATTCTTAGAACCACCTTGATTAAGAAAAATAATTTTTTTTGTAGAAAAAGTTAGAAACAAGAATTATTCCCAAAAAAATAAAAAACAATTGACATCCAATTTTAATTTTAAATTTTCTGTCATTCTCTGTCATTCTAAAATAAAATTTTTTTTTCATTTTATTAAAAACTAAATTCAAAATATTTAAAAATTAATTAATAAAAAATAAAAAGGTTTTATTGATCTTGAATATGAACCAGTTGGCAAATGGTTCGAGCAGTTCAACTGCATTCGGCATCAATGCGACGTTGAAGTAGAAGAGGAGGTGGAGTCGGCCGAGAGCTCGGAGGACGAACAAGAAATGGAAGAAAGCGCAGAATACTTGAAGTATTTGCAAACGCTGGACCCGAAGATGTGGCGCGATCAAGACCACTACAAAGTGATCGGTCTGGATCATCTGAGACACAAAGCCAGCCAGCACCAGATCAAAAAGGCCTACAAGCAAAAGGTGCTCAAGCACCACCCGGACAAAAAAAAGGACACCACCGACAAAGACAGGGACTACTTCACTTGCATGACCAGAGCCTTTGAGACACTGTCGGACCCGGTCAAGCGGTGTGCCTACGACAGTGTGGACCACTTGTTCGAGGAGAACGTGCCGCCAGTCAACGAAAACTCTAAGAAAAATTTCTACAAAGTTTTCCGCTCAGTGTTCGAGGCGAACGCCCGCTGGTCCTTGAACAAAAACGTGCCCAAACTGGGCGACGAAAAGTCCACTTTCGAACAGGTCAACAACTTCTACTCGTTCTGGTACGACTTTGACTCTTGGCGAGAATTCTCCTATTTGGACGAGGAGAGCAAGGACTCGGCGGCAGATCGCGAAGAACGCCGCTGGATCGACAAGCAGAACAAGGCGGCCAGAGCCAAGCGAAAGAAGGAGGAAATGGCCAGGATCAGACAATTGGTGGACAACGCTTATGCGTGTGATCCGCGAATACTCAAGTTCAAACAGGAGGAGAAGAGGAAGAAAGAAGAGGAAAAAGAGAGGCGGAAAGAGGCGGCGCGCGTCCGCGAACAAGAGCTGCTCAGAAAGCAGGAAGAGGCCAGACTGGCAAGGGAAAAGCTGGAAGAAGAGGAGCGCAAAAAAATCGAGCAGCAAAAAAAAGAAAAGGAACAGCAGCGCAAAATGAAGCAAAAGGAACGCAAGACGTTCCGCACTCTGGTCAAAGACTTTGACTACTTTTGTTCCGGCGAACCAGGTGACCGTGTGGCCAACATGGACAAAATTGAGAATTTAATTGAGGTGATGACTTTGAGTGAGATACAAAATTTGAATGAGTGCATACAAAAAAGTGGTGACAAGAGGTCCGCTGCCCAGGAGTTGATCTTTGAGAAAATTGACAAGCTCGAGGAAAAGAAGAGCCAGCAGAGTCAGCCGAGCCAGCCGAGTGTGGAGAGCAAAAAAGTGGACAAAGTGGAGAGTCAAGCGGCCAAATTGGCCGAGTGGACTGACGAAGAGATAAAGTTGTTGATCAAGGGATCGAAACTGATAGCCATGGGCACTAGAGAGAGATGGGAGGTGATTGCCAATTTTATCGAGGAGCATTCGCGGGGAAAATTCAAAAGAAGTGGCAAAGAGTGCTTGGCCAAGACCAAGGAAATGCAAAACCCGGACAACAAGTTCAGGGAGGATGTGAACAAAAAGGCGTACGAGAAAGCCATTGGCGCCAAAAAGGAGGAGGTGAGCATTAGGGAAAAGCCGAGTGAGAGGTATGTGAGTGCGGGCGAGCAGTTTTTGGCCGAGCAAGGATCCAATCTAGGAGTGTGGACTGGTGACGAGCAGAAAGCGCTCGAGCAAGCGTTGAAGACTTATCCGGCTAGTTTGGCCGATAGGTGGGACCAAATTGCGGCATGTATTCCGACTAGAAGCAAAAAAGATTGTATTGTTAGATACAAAGAACTTGTCGAGTTGATACAGGCGAAAAAAAAGGCCCAGCAAAAAGTTTCTCAAAAATAAATTTTTTTTTTCTAAGATTTTATCTATTTTTTTAATTAATAAAATAATTTGGATCACTTTTTTTTTTATTTATTTCAGAGTTATTCAAAAGTCACAAGTCGGGACTTTTTTGAAATTTAGTCACTTTTGTAAGCTGTTTGCGGATGACAGCAAATTGATTAGTGTCATTAGAAATTCAAGTGATCAAATGCTAATTCAAGATGACATTGACAAGATGATTGAGTGGTCGAAACGATGGAGTATGGAATTTAATGAATCTAAGTGTAAAGTTATGTATATTGGCAACTCAAAGATTGCTAGGCAGGAAATCTCAATGTTAAATGCAAAAGATATCAGAGTTGAATTAGCGGAGACTACTACAGAGCGTGATCTTGGTGTAATGGTGAACAACAAACTCAAATGGAATGATCAAATTGATAGCTGCGTTAAAAAAGCTAACAACATGCTTTTTTTTTCAATTTCAAGGCTAATCAACAGGCTAGTGCCCTTGTCATAAAGACTGATTAACACTTCATTTATTTAAATTTTATAAAAAGTTGATTTCTTTAAAAAATAAAAAAAAAATTGCAGTTTTGACTAATTAGAAAAATTAAACATTGAAAAATTTAAATCAAATCTTTTAAGTTTTTTAACAAAATCTATAAAAATTAAATTTATTGTAAATAGAAAGCTTGAATGTAGAGAATTTCAGCATTGATCTCTTGATTACAAAGCTATTTATCAATTTTGAGTAAAAAAATCCAAAAGTTTTTTCGCCATTATTAAATTTTGCCATTGGTTCCATTAGATTTTCGCTATTCCTTAAATTATATTTCAAATTTCTTGAGTCATTTTTGGATAATTTGCTTTTTAAATTTTCTGGCGAGTTATGATAGTAAAGTGTCTTAAAAGAAAATGATAACATTCTGTCTAGTATTCTATGCTGAAATGCATATAAGCCTCGAATCCTTATTTAAAGAAGGATAAATTTCGACTTGAACAAGTACAAAGACGAGCAACGAAGCTTGTTCCACAAATAAAAAGTTTAAATTATGAGTCAAGACTGGCTAATTTGGGATTAGAAACTCTAAAAGAAAGGCGAGAGCGTGGAGATCTGATTCAATTTTATAAAATTCACAACAAATATAATCATGTCAATTGGTATTACCATGCGGAACTAATGAGTTCAGTGAATAATGAAGGACCAAGTGGAGGAGTAAGGGGAGCAAAGCATCGCATTTGCTCGCAGCTAACAAAATGTGAAGCAAGGCGAAACTTTCTATCAAACCGAGTAATGAACAAATGGAATGTGCTGCCAACGTCGGTTGTCACAGCAAGTTCGATCAACCAGTTCAAAAACAGACTGGACAATGTCGGTAGAAATAAAAAAAATGAAAAGTCTACTAAAGCGTGACTACGTTAGTCTTCCTGCTTTGTCTATTTAGTTAAACTAAACTTGACCGTAGAATATTAACTATTATTATTATATGATCACAAATTTCAACATGTCATTTATTTTTGGTATTTAACTACCTACGATTATTTTGAAGCTATAAGTTCACTATTTATTTATTTATTTATTGATTGAATTCAAGTCCGGAATTTAAATTTTTTTTTAATTTTTCAAAAGTTCAAGACTACAGACAAATTACAGAAAAACTTATATAGATATAGAAAAGTTTCGACAAAGTCGAAACTTTAGTTAAGTCTTATTTGAATATCAAAATTAATATAAACAAATCTCAATTGTTATCGACAAATTCTCATAATTTTCAATTTTAAAAAAATAAAAATTATTCTGTTCTAAAATTTATTTTATAATTTTTTTCCATTAACCTACTAAAAAATAAATTATCTATACATTTTTGGTTTTTAAAATAAATTCATTTGAAATGCTCGGTAAAAACATTTTCAATTCCCGAATGCCGTCACGGACCGAAATTTTTGGTTCAAAGCCCAATTTCCTGATTTTTTCATAGCTTACTTTGTAGTCACGTTTGTCGGCGTCAAACCCTTGACTCGAAGGCGTTATGACACAGTCCTGGACCGCTTCTCTGATAAAATTACAAATTTCAAGCTTGGTGAAATTCAAAGAATCGCCACCAACATTGTACACTTGGCCTTTCATTGAATCGTAGTTTTCTATGGCGAACAAAAACGCCCTCGCTACGTCTTTGATGTGCAGAAACGTTCTTTTGAAGTGGGCCTCGTACACGTCGAACGTTTTCTCAGTCAAAGCTTTGAACATCAAGTCATTGATCAGTAAGTCGAGTCTGAGTCTTTGGGATATGCCAAATATAGTGGCCAGTCTCAGAATGACGCCATCCACATCTTTGACTAGTTTTTCTCCCTCGGCCTTGGTCGACCCGTAGAGACTGAGCGGATTGATGGGCGTCTCTTCGGTGCAGTATCCATCCGGAATGGCACCATAGCACGACCCAGTGCTGGAGAATATAATCCTTTGGTTGGGCTTGAGATTGCGAACAATGTTCTCTGTGCCGTTCACATTGGTGCTTATGGCCAGCTCGGGGTCCTTGCTGCATGCAGGATATCCAACAATGCCAGCTAAATGAATTATGTAGTCGGCGTCCTTCATTGCCTCGGCCAAATGGGCCTCGTCTCTGATGTCGCCTTTGATCAAGTGTAGATTTGGATTCAAAGAACATGAGAGGAGAGACTCGGCGCCGTAGTAGAAAATGTCATATACAGTAACCCTGTGGCCATTGTCTAACAGCAGTGGCACCAATGTTGAGCCAATGTAGCCGGCACCACCTTATGGATAAAGATAGAAAAAAAATTTTTTTAATTTATTTTTGCAAACCTGTGACAAAAATATGCGCGGATGTTTTTTTCTTTACGTCTAGAACCATTTTGTGTAATGGAAAAATTTTTTTAATTACAACCCTTTTATACTTGCATAAATCTTACGATTTTGAAAAATTTCTTCAAACATTTGTGTTAATTCCATTTGATGTTACATCATCTTGATTATTTAACATGGTTATGGTAATCGCACACTTTTGACACGCATCTGTTATGAAATCATCATTTGAATTTGTGATCAGTCCTATTGTAGGAAGGGAGCACACATACACACTTACACACATTCACACATGTCCATTAATTTGAATTTTTAAATTTTTTAAGAATGTTTTTTGTTTTAAAAAATGTTGAAGCCCGGCTAGCTCAGTTGGTTAGAGCGTCGTGCTAATAACGCGAAGGTCGTGAGTTCGATCCTCCCGTTGGGCAAATTTTTTTTCTAATTATTAAAATAATTTAATTTAAATTATAAAATGAAATAATTTGGATTGATAATTGAGTGATTATTTTAAGAAAAATAAAATTTTTCCAATTAGATAGATTTATTGAAATTTTTGTTGAAAAAAAATGCACTGGCCGGGAATCGAACCCGGGCCGCCCGCGTGGCAGGCGAGCATTCTACCACTGAACCACCAGTGCTACATTACACTAAATCAATTATTAGGTTTTATCGTAATTTTTTTTTCATTAAGATTTTTATGCTATAAACTTACGCTTGCTAATTTTTTATAAAATTTTTTAAAGCAATAAAAACTTGCGCCAAAACAATTCCATAGTCTATTTTTAAATTAATTTTAATTCTAAATTTTTTCTCAAAAAGAACTAGATTGGGAAAAAACATTAAATTTCTTAACCTATTTGAAAATAATTATAAATTAATAAATTTTAATAAACTCAAAATTTAAAACAAAGCAAGCCCGGCTAGCTCAGTTGGTTAGAGCGTCGTGCTAATAACGCGAAGGTCGTGAGTTCGATCCTCCCGTTGGGCAAATTTTTTCTAAAGCTTCTAATTCATTTTCAAAAGTGTACATTGGTAAGCATTAATTAACAATAAAATTAATAAAGTAGTAGTTGTTGATTCTGGTCAACAAAAAATGAAAGCTGTCAAATCACAATCAGATACCTATGTACAATTTTTGGATCAAAATATGAACCAAGTTGATTTGAATAATCAAAAATTAGAATTATTTATTTACTAAAATTACTCTTAAATTTGCCCGCTTTATTTTTGCCGCGTTTAGACCGGCCAGGCTTGGCCGCCACACAACACTACTTTCAGCATCAGACAAATCAGTGTGGTGAAAATGAATTAGAAGCTTTAGAAAAAATTTGCCCAACGGGAGGATCGAACTCACGACCTTCGCGTTATTAGCACGACGCTCTAACCAACTGAGCTAGCCGGGCTTCGAAATTTTTTGAAACAAAAAAAAATAAAACTTTGAGTCCAAGTTCAGATCTGACTTTTGACCAACTCTGAATTTAAAATCCACTCTGATTTTAAGTAAAATGTATCTCTTTTATTTAGTATTTATGTTTTTTTCACTTTTTAGGAAGTTATGATTTGTCAAAGTGGAAAAATAAAAATATTTTAGTTTGAATGAATAAAGTTATGAATTTGAATTTGTGAATTAATTTAACCTGAATTATTTAAATTATTGATTGTTTTTGTCAAATATATTAGAGGACAATCATTTTGATGAGGTAGTAGTAGAAGTAGTTTGGACTGTAGCGAGTTTGCTGACAAGGCACACTAAGACAGCTGATGTGATTGATTGCTGCTCATCCAGCAATCAATGCCTGCTTTAAGACTGTTAACATGGGGGCTTCAACTTATTGATTTGGCAGCGAATTTCATATGCTAGTGGTCAGAGGTAGGGAATCGCAAATTTGACTCAAGTCTTACATGACTCAGAGTCAGACTCGAGTCATTTTCTAGTGACTTGAGTCGAGTCTTTTTTTTTCAAAAAATTGACTCTGACTCAAGTCCGAGTCAAACTGAATTTGACTGACTCAGACTCGAGTCGAGTCATTTATAAAAAAAATGACTCTAAATTTAAGATTTTCAAATTGGGTTTTAGTTTATGATGATGAAAACAGTTTTACTGAACAAAATTTTAAATATAATGAATTTAATTTAATTTATTTTTTAACGATTTAATGTTAAAAATTTTTTTTGAATTCCAGCGGCAGTGTCGGCTTATTAATAGAGAGAAAGGTAATTCTTATATTGAGCCGCTAGTTTGGTGGAAAGAAAATGAAAAACTTTTCCCAACACTTGCTAAGCTTGCTAAAAAAATTTTAGGGATTCCGGCATCGAGTGGTTCAATTGAGAGATTTTTTAGCAAGACTGGTTACATATTGCGTCAACACAGACGTCAAATGACAAATGTATTAGCCGAAAGTTTATTTTTTTTGAAAGAAAATGATGATTCATTTAAAAAATTGTATAATTTAAATTAGTTTTTTTTTAACTTTTAATTGAATAAAAAAACTCAATAATTAATAAAAAATCTTTTTTGTTTTTGACTTTAAGACTTGAAATGACTTAGACTTTGACTCATAAGTCATGACTCAGACTCGGACTCGTAAGTTACCACAAAAAAATGGACTGACTGACTCGAGTCGAGTCACTAAAAATCAAAAGATTCTGACTCCGACTCAGTCATCACGAATTTGCTGAGTCCCTATCTCTGCTGCTTTGAATCCTTTTAACATTCTCACAGTCATACTTAAGAATTGGAGAGCATATGGGCACCGCAAATTCCAAAAGAGAACGAACTAAAGTTAAATACAGAGATCTAAATAATTTATAATAATTTTAATTTTATATTCAACCATCATTGGACATAAAATGTCTCGTAAAGTTAAGTAAATATTTATTTTTTATATTTATTAATATTTATTATTAAGTTTTAAATTTTCTAATGATCGTTTTGATCTTAAAATTTGATCTGAAACTTCAATTTGCAAAATAAAATCATGTTTTACAATTTTTTCTTTTTGTCATTTTTTATATATAAAGAATTTAAAGAATTTTAAAAGAGTTAAATTAGCTTAAATTAAGATTTAGTTCTTAAAGAAATAAAAATAGGATAGATTTAATAATATTAATATGAATACATTAGATGAGATTAAATTTACTTTTAAATTATTAATCAAAACCTAAAATTAGAAAAAAAAATATGTCGGTCTTATGGTGTAGTAGTTTGAACACCCGACATCACTCAAGAGATCGAGGGTTCGAATTCTCATTCAGTTCCAGCTGCAAGCGCGTCGGGCTAACTACCCGACTGTCCAAGAATTATAAAAAGTCACAAAAAAATCACGAAAGCTGAAAGAAACTCAAGGGATTTAATGACCCTAAGCTCCACACGGAGTGAATGAGGAAAAAAAAATACAAATTAAAAAAAAATAATTAAATTTAATTAATATTTTTAGGTTTTTAATAATAATAATAATAATAATAATAATAATAAAAGTTTCTACAGATACACTCCCTTGGGTGTAACGAAGCAAGGTCCCTATCGAGGCCTTGCTATGGTAGAGTCTAAGTGTGCGTTGGTTGGGGGTTGCTGCTTAGGTGAGGAAGGTATGATTGGATTTAGTGTATGTGTCTAGTGTGTTTTTGAATTCGTTGGTTGTTTTTGAGGTTACTTAATTAATTTCATAAAAAAATGTTAAAAAAAATGTTTTGCTCAATTTATTTATGATGAATCCATTTTATTTCAAAAATGATTTAGTCAATAATTTAAACAACTTTGATGCTAATTTTATATTCAACCATTTGTTTGGTATTTATTTTTTAAAAATGATCAATTTATTTTTTTTTAAATGATGATGAAAATTGACAGCGGTGTAGCAGGCGTGCAAAGTGGCTGCCACCACCCTCCTCCTTTTGCATCCGGGCTTGGGACCGGCATTGGCGGAGTTATGCCAATATAAACAGGCCTGTGCGTCTCTCTGAATACTTAAATTTAAACATGTTCGAGTGTGACACAGAGACTGTACTAATTTTTAATTTATTTTTTATTAATATCGTTTTAAATTAAAAGAGAATGAAAAAATTTTCTTATAATTAAATGTAAATGTGTAAGTACGAAATTGATTAGATTGTTAGAGAGAAAGAAAGAGAGAAAATCAAAAAAAAAATCAAAAAAAAAATCAAAAAAAAAAAAAAGAGAAAAAACTAATCCAACAAAAAAAAAGAAAACAGAGAAAAAAATTGAATAATATCTGACAGACAAACAAATATAAAAACCACAACTCTTTAAGTTTAGTATCAAAAAAAATTAAAATAAGTAATAATATTAGTCTATTGATCATCACACACGAGCATCATCAACAATTAAAATATGAATGTGAACAAGCTATAATAAACTCTAATCGGTATAGTCAATGGACTGATCATAATCGTAATCATCATTCTCTCCTAGATCACCATTGTCAGTGTCGTCCTGTTGGTGCAGATTATCATCGGCGTGCAAGTCACCATTGGCCTCCACCGAGCCGTCATCATCCCCGTCCATATATACAGTATTTACATGTTGAGCGGGCGTCTCGTCCTCGTCGACATAGTCGGCGTCCTCGATGACCAGCCCGTCGTCGTCGTCGTTGTCGTCGTCGTCGTTGTCGTCATCGTCGTCGCCGTCGCCGTGTCCATTGTACTGACTGACGTGTTCCTCGTCGTCCTCGTCTTCGCCAAAGTACTTGGCGTGGTAGTCGGCGACAGCGGGCGGCACCTCCGTCTTCACGGTCTGATAGTGGTGGAGAGGCGGAATGGCGTTGTGCGCGACCGTCTGCTGGGCGCACGGCTTCGACGAGAGCGACATGGAGGCGGGCGAGCCCGACGGCTGACTCAGCACATACTCGCAGTCCAGATTGGCAAACTTGTCCAGGTCCAGCAGCTGCTTGGACTTGATCAGCAGCAGCAGCTCTTTGTCGTAGATGTTGTGCTCGGCGATCAAGTGGGCTAGGAACGGGTGCAGCTGGTCGAACTGCTGCTCGCACTCGATGCAATTGTGCACTTTGGACTTGAAGTGAACTTCGATGTGGCTGGACACGTGAGACTTGCGTCTAAAGCTGCGATTGCATATGGAGCATGTGAACGGCCGCAGGTTCAAGTGACACTTCATGTGAGAGCGCAGGTTTTCGCGTCGCGTAAACTTTCGCTGACAGATGTCGCACTCGAACGGTCGGAAGCCGGTGTGAATGCGCATGTGCACGTTTAGGTTGCGTTGGTTGGCGAACGTTTTGGAACAGGTGAGACAGGTGAAGGTCTTGGAGCCGTTGGCGTTGGTGTTGACCACGTAGTGGCTTTGGTCGTGGAGGGCGCCGGCGTCGACCGCTTCTCTCTTGCCCAGCGGCTGGCTCAACTGCTGGTGCAGTATTGACGATGTCGACACATTTTTTGTCTGATGACTAAACGAGTGGTTGATGAGCTGGCTCTTGAACACGAACGCGGCCGAGCACACCGTGCACTTGTAGATTTTGGCGGCGGCGCCGTGTATCTGCGTGTGCTGGAGGAGCAGGTCGGCCCGATTGTACGCTTCGTCGCACACCGGACACGAGTACGTGGCGTTCACCAGGTTGCCGTACTCGTGCTTGAGCAGCAAGTGGGTCTGCAGCTTGAAGTTGGAGTCGAATTTGGACGAGCATATTTCGCAGAGGAACGGGTCGGCTTTTTGCGACGTGGTCGACGAGGCCGACGAGGTGGTGGTGGCGGGCGACAGGGGACACGCGCCGCCAGCCTCCCGCTTCACGTCCAAGTCCAGCTTTTTGCTCGATGTCAATGCCAAAGCCAAATGCGACTTCATGTGCGTCAAGTATTCGCTGTTCGATGTCAATTGTTGTCGACAAACTACGCAGCTGTACGACATTCTGCCGCTGGGGTTGGCCGACTGATTGGCATTGTGCGGCTGGCCGATGTTGTTGTGACGCTTGAAGTGCTCTTTGAAATGCGACTCGTTTTCGATTGGCTGTTGACAAAACGAACACGTGACCTTGACCGCCAGCGAATGAGTCAACTTGTGCTGAGCGAGCTGCAGTTCGTTGTCGAATTGACGGTCGCAAATGTTGCACTTGAGGTCAATGGTGGCCAAATGGATGCGAACGTGTCGCTCCAACTGCGCCTTGTTGCTGAACGCATTGCGACAATATTGACACGAGAACTGCAAGTGGGCGCTTTGGCTTGAGTGGTGCTCGGCAGTGGCAGTGGCGGTGGTGGTGGCCGTGTGCGTCGACTGGCTGTGTGCATTGGCCAAGTGGGCGCTCAATTCGTCCAGACTAATTGATGTGTGCGCACACAGCCTGCACTTGTACGTTTCGACTCGCACCGATTGATGCACTTGAAAAAAGTGCTCTTTGAGCAAGCTCAAATTGTCGAATAGCTGCATTTGTTTGCACAGCACACATCGGTACACTTCGACGCAGTGCTCGCGTTTAATATGCTGCAAATAGTCGTTTAGCTTGAACAGAGACAAACTGCACTGTGAGCATTGGTATTGGGTTTCGGTGGTGTAGTTGAGATCACTGGCGTCGGCTGTAGCTGTGGCTGTGACTGTGGCCGTGTTGAGCGGCTTTTGGTTGTGGCAATTTCTCATGTGAGTGGAATAGGAGTCGACGTTGGAGAATGTGACGTCACACTGGTCGCAGTGAAGCGACTTGGGCGCTATTTTGCACGGCTTGGAAGGCGATATGGTCATGTTGATGGAGATGGCGGGAGCGGGCTCGCTTTTGAAGTCGTGGAGGACGTCCTCGTGCTTGATCAAATTGTTGATGTCGGTTAGTTTGGTGCGGTGAGAGGCGACCGAGTCGTCGACGGAGACGAGCGTGGGGTTCATGGTGGCCGTTTCGTTGATGAGCTCGTTGAGGTCGGCTGTTTCGTTCTCTTTGGAGTGCATGGTGTACATGTGGCCCTCGAGCGCCAGCTGCGAGTGAAACTCGAGCTCGTTGCACAGCACGCACTTGAACTTGGACTTGGAATGGTGGTGGGCGATGTGGACCTTGAGAGCGGCCTGGGTCGAGTAGCCGCACTGGCATATGGAGCAGCGGTACGGCTTCGAGTTGTTGTGCGTGCGAATGTGCGCCTTGAGGTGGTCGGAGCGGGCGAACGCGGTCGTGCAAAACGGACACTTGAAGTTTTTTTCGCCCGAGTGCAGCTTGACGTGCCGGTTGAGCGAGCGTCGATGCTTGAAGCCTTTGCCGCACACTCTGCACTTGAACATGAGCAGCATCACCGAGTGGTTCAGTTGCGAGTAGTCGGAGTGGTCGAGGAAGTCGGAGGCGTGCGGCGTCGTCTGGTTTAGGCGTTCGAAGCCGCCCACGCCCTCCTCAAAGTCGTCTATGTCGTTCATGGTGTCGTTGTGCAGCACGGACTCTGAGCCCGAGCCCGAGTCCGACTCGTCGCCGTCCGCGTCGCTCGTCGAACGCTTTCGCTTTCGTTCGTTGCACTCGTCGCTGGGCTCGTTGGTCGCCGACACTACTATCGAGCACGACATGTTCAGTGACTGGCTTGTTTTGTCCGCTTCGTCGCCGACGCCGCCACCGCCGCCACCGTCCACCACGTCAATGGCCGACTTGGGCTTGAATTGTTTACGCCGTGATGACATCTTTAAAATCTAAATAATAAATTTCAAATTTACACACAGACTCGGAGAGACATGATGAAACGATTAACCAATGTGTGTGTGTGTGTGTGTGCGTGAGTGTGTGTACATGTAATAGAGAACCATGTTCAAGAAGAAATAGAAAATGAATTTAAAAAAAAATTTTTTTTTTCTCTCTCTCTCTAGCTCGACTTTTTTTGTTTCAATGAACACTAGAATGTTGGTTTTCGAAGAGAATATATATATGAGAATGAGATTTAGGGTGTTTATTGATTGGTTCTTAGAAACAGTGCGAACACCCTAAAGACTCAATTATAATTAATTTCGAAAAAAGGTGAACTTTTTTTTTTTTTTTTCAAGAGAAAGAGAGAGAGCCTTAACTGTGTGTGTGTGTGTATGTCTTGTAGCGGTGTGTGCGTCCAGCTCCGTATCTACGAAATAAATTATTATAATTGGGCCTTGTAACGATACAATGTCTACCTTGGTCACTGGCTCCGCCTGTTCGCATAATTCATCTAATCAATGCGGCATGTTTTAGCACTGACCCTATTTGTGGCGTTTAAGGTTAAGCAAACTCTTCAAATGAAGCCCTTTTTTATCAGTGAACTAGATTCTGCCATAGATCGTAAAACAATAAAACCCTACAGATGCTCACACTGTTCAAATATCAGCAAGACACCGCCGACAACCTACTATTCGAGCTATTTGATTGGCTTGCATTCTGAGGCCTACTCTCCTCTTCTAATGCTATTCACCCACTAGCTATTTACCCCCTGTTGCTATTGGTCGCTTCGAGGCTGACCTCTCTTTCTCTCTCCCTCTCTCTCTCTCTCTCTCGTTCAATCACATTCCTTCTCTTTCTCCTTTCTCTTTGTGTCCTCAAACAAACCAACCTTCTATTCTCTCCTCTTCTCTCCGCTTTCAGCCTCTTTTCATTTCTCACCAACCAAACACTCGAACATACACCCAACCACCAACTATCCCCCTAACTAACTTATTCTAATAGTCCATCAAGTGATTACGTAATGGCTCTTTAACACACATTGGACTAACTGCAGTGATGTTCACAAAATAAACCTGGTCAATTAACGGATTACGTAACAACAGTTTTAAGCACAACCATTAGTCCATCAATGACCTAGGCTATTTAGCTTTAACACTTATTATGTAATAGACAATTCAGGCTGAATTTAACACAGCCAAATCACTTAAGCCTTCTAATGCAAACATTGATTATGTAACAGAAATGTTCATCTCATGTGTGGACCGACCACTGGCTTGAACTCTCTAACAGAAACTAAAAAATTGATTACGTAATAGCACTGTTCATGTTTTCATACGGATCCTTAAATTGAAACTAACAGTCCATGTCTTGCATCAGTCCATAAATAATTTGAACTCTCTATCAAAAAAACCAGAACATTTATTGACAGTTTTTTATTTTAAAATTACGGTGTCTTTTTATTATTTTAAGATCAACTCGATGCAGTAACCTCTGTGTCAGATCAGAACTATTGTTCAAAAAGGTGCTGAAAATGGAGATAAAGAGGAAAGAAGAGGTAGAAAAGAGATGAAATATTATTTTTTTTAACTCTTTTTTATTTCTTTACCATTTCATAGTGCAGCTAATTGTTATTTATTTCAGATCTTAATTGGAAATGTTTTTATATTTGCTGATTGATTAAATTAAATTTTTTAGAAAAAATAATGTGAAATTTTGTTTTGAAAAATGTGTCATAATAATTTTTTAAAAAATGTGAAAATTTGATTTTTCAACAAAATACTTAATTAATACTTATAGTGGAATATTTTTCATCAACAAAAATTTTAAAAAATTCTAAAAATATTCTGCTAATCAATATTCACTATAATATTTATGATTTAAATTAAACAATAGAGTCTCAATATTTTAATAATTCCAATTGAAAAAATACAATAATTAGAAAGCTGGGCTTCAAAGTGGTCAAATCACTATTTATGCTTTAAATCGGCCAATGAATAACCTAAACCCTGCAATTGAAATACTGACTATGTAAAAGAAATGTTCATCTGTTTTGTGAGCCCAATACAAACTTAAGCATTGATTACGCAATAGCACTCTTGATGTTTTAAATGGACCCATCAATGTGATGAAAAAGATGTTCCTCAAATCACTTGAACCCTTCAGTTGAAACTCTGATTATGCAACAGTAATGTTCATCTCTTTTACTAGGTCACAATTGGCTACAACTCTCTAACAGTAACTTAAGCATTGATTACGTAATAGCAGTGTTCGTGTTTTATATGGACCCATCAATGACTTGAACCCTGATATAGCTGAAACACTGAATACACAACAGTAGTGTTCATATTTTACATGGGTCCGTTATTCACTTGACCCTTTAACAGAAACATTGATTGCATAATAAGCAATGCACAGCATATTAATCATAGCTAATTGCTATTCCACAATTTTTAAGACTAAGACCATTTGATTGTCTTAATTAAACCACAAAGGCGAGATTAAAAATTTTTGCTTTCTGACACCAAACTTAAACCTTAGAAAAAAAATTATTGAATTGAAAAAAAATTGCTATAGAAAATGAAACAATTAAGTACTCGATGTTGCAATTATTCAAGTAGCATTTAAAGACTTTACAAAGTAGATTACTAAGGAGATATAAATTCTAAGCACAACTGTAAATAATTAAAGTAGTATTTAGGAAAAATGAATTTTAAACTAGTCATTGCATAGTACTCGAAAGACAAAAGTAGTCTAGAATAATCAGGTATGCCAAGCTGCCTTATTCACTAAAACCAATAGACCCAAATAGATTTCTAATCCGAGGAGCGAGAGTATTTTAATTTAAAATTTAGACTAAACCCTTGCCAAGCTTTTTTAATCAAATAAAATTAGCTCTAGGGAAAAATAAGCTCGTTTGGGACAGCTAAATCAATCTCGTCATAAAATATAATAGCTTAATGGCTTCATACATCTTTTTTAAACACAAAGAGTACTACTTAGTTCTCTTAAAATACTTGAAATATCAAGCCTAAAAAAAAGACAAACTCTAACAATGAAGATCGATAAAATCAAATGTGTCACAAAATTAGACGGGTCAGCAGCATAAGTTCTCTCTTTTTTTTTTCTTCTAAAAAATTGAATTCTCAAGTATGAGATCCGATTGATCCAAAATAAAAAGTTAATTGTGCTTTGAACATACCGCCTAATGACGTAACAACAAGTATTCACACGCTTTTAAAAACACTAAAAATCAGACATAATCATTTAAGAGAAAAAAAAAAGCTCGAAAACTGCTTCAACTTTAACAACAATGCATAAGAATAGCCTGACAACACACGCATACAGCTAATTGAAACCAAACTGAACTGAAAAATGTTTAAACCTTTTTTTATTTGTTCAAATTTTAAATAAACTATTAAAAAATTTTTTTTAATTAAATCTAGTTTTTCCACGACGAACATTTTGGCTTTCGGAGGCAAAAAAATAAAAAAATTCTAAAACTAAAAAATAAGCCTAGCCTAGTGAACAAAGTGGTTAAATGAAGTGTCTAAATATAGGCCCTGAATATCGGACACGTTGCTCTAGAACGAAAGCGAAATCACCTGAAATAATTAGAATAAAATCAAGAGAATGAAAGAAACCTGAGCTAAATAAAAAAAAAAAGAAAAAAAGAGTAGTTACTTAGTTATGGTTACCTCGAATACTAAGTCAACAAAAACTTCTATTTTAGGTCTCAAACGAAGCTGTGTCACATGCTTTCGTATCCCCATAGTAACCCATTTTCAAAAGACCCAAGATAAAACAAAAAAAGAGAAAAAATTTCAAGTATCAATCACACGACTGCTTTTATCGATTTTTCGCCTAGGTTAAATAAACCCTTTTTTCGTTCAAGCCAAAATCTGCTCTCCTTGATCCTATCTGATGACAAAAATCGATAAACATCATCCAGAAACAAAATAAAAAGAGATTTATTTATAATTGAAAAATAGAAAAAAAAACGCTGGGTTATCTTGACAATTTTGCTATCTGCCTGAAGCAATGGAATCGAGCAAAGTCGGCAAAATGGCACAAAAAATTCAAAAATTGATAACTATGCGAGCATCTACTTTAATTTAGACTCAAGCTTAAACCACTAGCACATTATCTTCAACTAAAAAACCCGTCTACTTTTTGCTGCTATTTTGGCATCAAATAAAACATTTACAATTAAACTACTTGTTTTTATTTAATTTTCCACATTTAAGTAACAATCCTTTGGTGTCAGCTTTCGACTGATACCATTTGCGGCCGAAGAGATTAAAAGTTGAGGTCGCTAGCTCTCTTTGAAAATCTAAATTCTATCAAATTTTAAAAAATTAAAAGCTGTGCGAACATTTAATTTTTTTTTTTAAATCAGTTAAAAGATTCTTAAAGAAAAAAGAGTCAGCTTTCGAATGCCACCATTTGACGCACTCGTCACCTCAATGGTTGCCGTGGCGCATTTTATTTGTGCCGACACTCAAACGCCCAGAATTGTTTAGCTGTCTCTAGGAAACTGTACAAAAAACAAAAACTAAACTAGCTGAATTATTTATGAAAATGGAAACTAAAATGGATATTTAAGGCCTGGCTAATTGATGGAGAGACGCGAAGCGGACTCTAGATTTAGACTAAGACCCGTCATTTAGGTTAATCCTAGACGTTTATTTGCGTCTTGTTTACTAAAATATTAGCAAAGGCGTTCGATATTCGCCCACTAGAGCCGAGCCAAACAATCTAGTTGCCTAAAACACAAAATTTTGACAACGATTACAATTCGCGGACAAGAGCAGCACTACTTTTGAGATAGGAAAAAGATTTGGCCAAAATCCGCGTATGTAGCAATGAGTCGAATCAAAGACATTAGAGTTATTAAGTTGAAAAAGAAACAACAACAAAAATCCCAAAAGTGAATTGTGTTCAGGGCTTAGAAACAAACTTATTTAAAATAGACTTGACTGTCTTCAAATTGGACCCGCGTCCCAATTTGAGCACAATCAAATCAAATGAATATCACGCATGCTCAGTCGCCGCCACCGCCACTGCCTAATATTCACAAGCCTCATTAAGCCCATTCCTTAACCACGAGCCTAAAAGTCTCGATTCTGTTTCAAGCCATTTCTCTCATATTCCCACTCGATTCAAACTCTAATTAATTTTGTTCGCATCTCCCTGTCCCAATTCGGGTTCATTTTCTGATTTCCCTGCGCTCTATCTATCTCCCTAATTCCGCTCACCTCATCCATTCATCTCATGTCATTTTAACTCTTGATAAAACTTGCTTTAAAAAAATTCAAATCTATTTTTTACCTTTAGTTCAACTGTAATCACGTGTGCTGAATTCAAAATTTTACATTATGTCTAAATTTTATAGACAAGCGCTACCATCAAACAACCATATTTTTTGTTCTTTGAATAAATTAAAATTTTGCCAACTTAAAGTCACTTTGCTAGGCACAACAGTTTTTCTCAAGTTCAAGGTCGTTTCAAACAACTACATCATTTCAAAATTACTCATTCTCTCTCTCTCTCTCTCTCTCAGTTTAGAATTAAATAAACAAAATTGGTTGTGTGACATGGTCTAGTGCGATGGCCGGTTGATGTTTGACACTCAAAGCGACTGCTTTTGATGTTGCCCTTAGTCATGCATTTTAAGTCATGCGATTCGCGCTGGATACAGAAGAGACCCTTGATCGAGCAGTCAGCCTCGGGGCTACTTGTTTGTGCACGACGCTTGCCAGACAAACATAAATTATTTTTTATTTTCTCTTTCATTTTAAAAGCCCTATTCCCAGGATTCATTTTATTCAAATTAAATTAAAAAAAAGTTATTTTAAATCTCATGTTTATTGATAAAAAAGTATCATCGGTTTTTTAAAAAAAATTAATTTTTTGAATTCGACCACATATAATGATTAATCTTGGTTGACATTTTTCTTACCTACTATGACTGTCTTGAGTGTGTTTTGTTTAAATGAGCACTTAGGTTATCTAAAATATTTGAGATATCACTTTGAACGACAATGGCTTTTAGCTTTGTTGTGAGCTCAATTAAGGTTTAGATTGTAAAGCACATCACAGAGATTTGCATATTGAGATAGAGAGAGAGAGAGAGCAGTTTGATCATCATCACTCAATGTGCCATGGGAAAGCCAAGCCATTCAATTGAACAAAAGACCAGACGACATCCAATCGGCTCAAGCTAGTTCAACAATTTCAGGAGGAGTCGAAAAAAAAATTTTTTTGTTATAAAATTGCTGACTTTCAGCAATCTACCTGACAAATTTTAATAAATTACTGAGAAAATACTTTTTTTATAAATAGACGACAATCTAAGATAAAGCAATATTTGAAATAGCTCTAACAAATCAATAATTTACAGATTAAAAAGAGATAAAGAATTGAAAATTTTGTTAAGGTCAAATTTTAAAAAGCAAGAGAGCAACTATGATTCAAACTAGTTTTCTTAAGAAAAAGAATAAATGAAAGTATCAGCGAGAGCCGATCAAAAAAGTCAATAATATTAAAAAAGCTAAAATTTGTATAAGTAAAAATAATAAGTGTTTTATTTATTTGTTTATCTGTACCGAGCTAATGCTCCTTCAGAATAAAAATATATTTAAAAAAATTAAAATAAAGTTAAATAAGATAAAAAAAAATAAACAAAAATAAAAAAAAGGATAAATAAGTCAAAAGAAAATTAAAAACGATATGCTGAAATAGCAAGAGGATAGACATGTTTAAATAGTTGATAGTTCAGGAAAAAAAGAAGAAATTGTTAGGTAGCAATTACACAATGGAGTTGGATATTCGATGTATCTTGATTCGAAGCCTTGTTTGTATTCATCCACTAGTCTGACAACCAATGAAACAGAATGACTCAATCCTGGCCTGACATATCTCTCACTCAACTCAAAAAGTCGATTTGAAACTGTTAGTAGTTTAAGCTTATTGAATACCTCTTGGTGCATAATATTTGAGAATGAATTTAAACAAGGAAATGAATAATCCAAGATTGATCCTATCAAAGATTTGTAAAGATTACCTAATGTTTTTGGTTTTAGACCCCATTTCCTATTTGAGAGATATTTTATTATATTAAGCTTTGAATTACAGCGCTCTTTTAATTCATCCACCATTGGACTAAATGTAAGGTTTGAGTCTAGTGTGATGCCTAATAATTTGTCTTTTTCCTCATTATTTAAATTAATTTTAAGGTCAAGAATGATTTTAACTTTTGTTTTTTTCTCAAAGATCATGTAACATGACTTTTCAATAGTAATTTTCATTTTGCATTTGAAAAGCCATCTTTCAACTTCTTTTAGATACTTATTAATCATGTTTTCAAGATTTCCTATCTTTTTGAAAATAAAAAAAAGTAGCCAAATCATCTGCAAAAAGAAGAGAGTATCGGCATTTTGTTTTGTTTCATTATGGTATGTCATTTATAAAAATGTTTTTAGGCATTTCGCTTGACTCAAAACTTACATTTAGTCCAATGGTAGATGTTTTAAAAAAACGATGTAATTCAAGACTTAACATAATAAAATATATCTCAAATAGGAAATGTGGTCCAAAAATAAAAACATTAGGAAATCTATACACTATAACTCTATAACTCTGTATTTCATTATGCCCTTTTTTAGTACTCTCCTATTTTCTTTTTTTAAATTATTTTTACTATATCTTATTTTAATTTTTTATTCTGAAGCTCGGTACAGTAAACAAATAAATAAATAATACGTTCAAGTAACTTTCTAAGACAACTTGTCATACTAATTGGACGATAGTTATTAGGGTCTTGAGTAGGAGATGTTTTCTTAGGGATCATGTTTATACTTGCTATATTCCAAGGTTTTGGGAATTTGTTCCAAAATTCTTTTAGACTGAGACGGAGCTCAGATGTAAGCTTATTAAAAGCTAACTTGAGAGAAGGACATCTAGATTTTTGGAAAGATCTTCTTACTTTTCTTCGTTCCTTAATTAATGTTACAATATTTTTTGGTAAGCTAGATTTAAAAAACTTTTGAGACTGGAAGGGTATACTTTTTTGAGATTTGTTCATTTAGCTCGTCAATATTTTCCGTGTGACTATTATGCTGATTTGAAGACTTAAGTAAATCTTGGTAAAGTCCCAAATTTATTTTTTTAAATTAAAATTAGAACAATTAACTGTGATACCATGCTCAACTGAAATATATGCTTGAATAAGAAAATTATCACTCACCATTTAATCATCTATCATAACTTTAAAGTCAAAAAATCTATCTGAGAGTGAAGAAGGTCTAAAAAAAATTCTAGAACTTGATAATATTTCGTCTTTAATGTATTAAATATTGATGTCTTATGGTTGATTGATGGAAGGTTGAGCTTGTTAATAATTTTCTCTAAGATAAGGCCATTCTCATTTTCACTAGAACAACCTAAAATTTTAGTTTTCGCATTCAGATCACCTCCTATTTTAAATTTTCCACATTCGAACGGGAAATTGTCTGGGAGAACATTATGTGGATTGTATAGACTAAAAATAAAAAATTGTGTATTTTTTAAGCTTATCTTAATACAAAAAAGTTTTACAGAAAACTCATAAAATGAATTTTTTTGTTTAAATTTAATTCCTTCTTTTACTAAAAAAGCTATTCGCACACCATGATTATTTCGAGCCTTAACTAATGACATACAATTTTTAAATCAAAGTAGCAGTTAATTTCACTCTGATTAACTTTTGTTTCATTTAGAAGACAATGTCGAGACAATTTTAGCATAAAAATCCTTTTAGAAGATGAATCCTATTAGGTAAATGAAAATAATTCTAGTGTGTAATCACTAACCTGTTCTTAGAAGAAGATTTGTTTGAAAATTTTATTTTAGTAATTTTCTTCGATTAATTGGTTTGCATGATTATTAGTCTTTAATTTCACCTTCTTCTACTTTTCTGTTAATGTGCTCGAGCGATTCAAGATTTAAGCTACTCGTGAGTCTTTTTGACTTTTTGACTGAGGCGTCAAAAGCAGTTCTAATCATGGCCTTTCAGTCAGAAGCAGTTTCCACTTCTTATTTTCTTTAATTATTAATTAATTAAAATAACCAAGTATTTAAATGTTTAATTGAGGGGTAAAAAAATCAAACAAGTGTATAGAAATCCATAAAGAGTATTAATTAATTTTAGTTCTAACTTAGTTAAATAAAAACAATGTAAATATTATATAAATGATGCGAAATTAAAATTATTATAGAAATAAATTAATAAATATATTACTAGCCATAAATGCAGTGTCAAAACTAAAGACTCTGGGTATAGTAACAAATCAAATGCATGCAAATATGAAGGCCCATCTTTATAAGACCTATGTGAGGCCAGTTTTAACTTATGGGTTTGAGAATATGAACATAAATGCGAGCTCACTGAATGACATAAAAAGAACAGAGGGTAACATAGTCAAATGACTACTAACTATACCAAGGAGGTGTCGTACAACAAGCTTATTCTTGTCATTGAATATCATGCCTACGGATTACATCATCAAAAACATTAAGGTTGACTTTTTCAATCGATTAATTGAAAATGAACTCACTAAGAAGATGATGATTGAGCTAGCAAAACAACCGATTCCGAATGACTTCATTAGCGATATCCTGGAACTTACCAGAGAATTGGAAGAGGAAAACATGCCACTACAGGACAAATACAAACTTGTTAAGCTGAATAACACTACTGAGTATCGTTCAAATCAAAAAAACGATGTCAAAGTCCAAAAGCTCAGAGATATATATAAGACAGGGAGTAAAGATAACATATCTGGCCTAATATTCCAGATTTGTAGATTTGATGTAGCTTAGTTTTCATACCCGACAGTCTCTTATCAATTAAAAGTCAAACATTTTTTTAGGAATGATTTTTTTTTTTTTTTTTTTTGTTGGTACCTTTTATACTCAATTTTGTAATTTTTATATTTTTTTATACTAAATACAGTGCCCCTTATTTGACGGGTCACTGAGCAAGTGGTCGGCGATCGGCCTTAGCTTAGAATTAATAAATAAATAAATAAATAAATATATTACACAAATAATGCTTGCACAGCAGGAAGGAAAATACCGATGTTGAGATGAAGATAACAGTCCATTAATCTTATCATAAAAAACAATAAAGTGCAAAGATGTGTCTTTTATATTATTGCAATAACCAAAAGGTCCAAAAAATTAATTTCAAAATTTGATGACCAAGTAAAAAAATTGACTATGATAAAAAAAAATTTGAAATAAATAAATCTCTTTTAATTATGCTTCCGAGCGATTTTTAATTTTTTTGCTGTAAAATATCAAAAAAAATCAGCAGTTTCAAAACTTAAAAATGACAAATTTATTTAAGATTTAATTTAACATTTAATTTAAAAATTTGATATTTAGGGAATGTGTAATTTTATCGGGACTTAAATAAATTGTATTAAAGAAAGTAAAAATAATTTTAATCATGTTTTTTTACAAAATAAAAATTATACATAAAAAAAATTTAAAAAAAATTCAAAAAAATCTTTTAATTTTGATTTTTCTAAATCATTTTATTATATTATTTAATTTTATCATTACCGGAATAATCGTAAAATAAAAATATTATCATAAAGAAAAATTATTTTATTGTTTAAATCAATTAAAGATGATACTTTTATAAATAAATCAAGTTTAAAGTAAATTATCTTGTAATTAAAAAATTTACAAACCATATTAACATTTATTTTTCTAAATTTTAATACCACAAAAATATAAAATAAAAAGATGATTTTTTTTCTATTAATATAAAATATCTCTGTCAATTTAAGAAGGCGTAACAAACACAGTTTCCATTCGGAATTTTCTGACAAAACTCTGCATATTTAATTGAAGAGAAAATCTTTCATCAATTGATCCACAGAATTGAGCAAATTTTCTAGTTTCATTTATAAACCATAATGGTGGCAATTCTCAGTTATTTAAATTCAAATTTAAACAAAATCTCACTTTTAAAATTTAAATTTTTTAGGACTATAAAAATTTTGCTTTTTAGAAACAATTCAATTTTATTCCTAAAAAAATACACCAAAAATGCATTTTTTCTTGAGTTTATTTATTTCATTTTTAAATGTACTGAAAATATCTTTTCAAAATAAATAATATACTTACACTGCAAATTTTATTAATTTTAAAAATTTGAATTTTTTTATCTGAAACTGTTTAAATTGAAACAATATTTTTAGAAAATTTTTTACTTTTAATTTTTAAGGTTTAGACATTTAAAAATGTTTCGTATTTAATTTATGAAAGTTATTTAAATATATTTTAGATTTTATATGACTCTTGTTTCCATCATCTAACAGGCATACAAATCTTAAAAGAATTATAAATGCAAAAACTAATTTAAATGAAAATTCAATGAGAAATATTTGAATTGTGTAATTTGATTAAAAATTTTAAAATTTTTTTATGATAATATTCTTTTTTGGTAGAATATTGTTGTTGTCAAGTAGTTTCCATTCATGACGTAAAGGTAATATCAATATTTTTAATGATTTTTTTTGATTTGGTATTTTGAAATTCAAATACAGACAAAATTTAGATAAAAAAGGTTCAACAAAGTATGTTGCACTTTTTTACAGTATTTTTTAAAAAATATTTTATTTTAGTAAATTCGAATTTATCAAAATAGGAAGAATTTTAGTTTTGTTTGTATTTAAATTTCACAATACCTTTGAATTAAACAAATAAAATATTATCTTAATATTTTTAAAATTGAAAAAAATGGTCTATTTTTATTATTATTTTATTTTATGTGATTGATTTGTTGGTTTGAATGCACCTTAAATAATTATTAATTAAATACAATAATTAAATTGACGCCTTTAATACCTTTAATAATTAATTTTTTTTAATTTATAAATATGATTGATTGAGCTTTGAAGAAAAAAAACTCAAATTCCAATTTTATTAATTAAAAACCTCTTTGGCGTGTTTGAGAATTTCCAAAAAAATTTAAAATGACCTCCCTTGGCATGAATTTTATCAACATGATGTTCCTAAAGGCGTAGGATCTGAAAATCAATAGCTGACGAAATTCGAAATGTGACTAATTGATTTTTAATTTTTAATTTTTTATCATAAATATATATTTAAAATTAAAAAAAAAAAGTTTTAATGCTGTATTCTATTTGTTCGAGTTTTATCTGGTATTTTATAACTAATTTAAATCACCGCATAGTTTCTAAATATTTTTAAACGTTTTTTAAAAAAGATTTATTTCTTCTATTTATTAAAAAAAAAATATATTTTTTGAAGATATAAAAATTATTTTTATGCTTCAAAATGAAAAATAAAAAATGATATCAAATTTAATGTTACAAAATAAATTATTTACAACACGATAACAAAAGTTTACGTAATCAAGAAAAAGAGTGATTAAAGTGTCTCAGTCTATTAGATTTCATCTAATTTTTCAAAAAAGAAACAATCGGAGAAAGAAGACATTAGAATAAACAAGTCAATATAACTACTAACGGGTGATGCATAAGTAAAAGGACAAAAGTTAAGTTTACTTGCCCGATCATGCTCACTATTCTATGGTAAGCACAACATGGATGAACGAAAATGTAAATTATGTGACCAAAGATATCAACCCGCCAAATGTCCCTCAAGCGCGCCCAATCGAAAATTTTTGGGGTTGTTTGAGTGAAAAAGTATACGAGGGAGGTTGGCAAGCCTCAACAGAGCAACAGCTGATTAACCGCATTAAATTAAAGTTGAAGGAATTTGACTTAAATTTTGTGAAATCCCTTATGACGGGGTCAAAGCAAAGCTCAGAAAAATCGGTCACGATGGAGTTTTTTCATTATTTAAAAATCATAATTCTATTGAAAAATAAATTCTTTACATCAGAAAATAAACCAGAACTTAATATCATTTTTATTTTTTGAGATATTCGCTTTTAATTTTTGTCCATTTACTTATGCATCACCCGTTAGTTACTACTTGGATATCACAGATTTTTCAAAATGGTTTTGCGAAATTTCTAAGATTTGGACGATAATGTTTAATGAGGATGATTGGATACAAAGAACATTTACTTGTCTGATTTGGAAAAAAATTTGATGTGCAAACATGTTGTTGTTATTGTTTGTCGTGATAAAGGAATCGAATGGCATGAAAACGCAAAAGATGTTCCACTTGGTGAGAGTCGAAAAAAAGGACGACCAGCTAAAAACAAAAAGGCTCATGAAAAACAACCGATTTAGACACAAACAAGAATCGAAACAAATGGCTACGAAGATGGAGACATCTATTTTTATAGATCAAATAGAAGAAGACCAAAATAATGAGTCCGTAATGCAATTTATCAGTGTTGAAATGCCAGCTGAAGAGCATGCTGAAAATCAAATTTTAGTTAATTCAAGCCAACAGCAAATTCAACCAAGAAAAATTCAATTACAAGATCAAGAACAACCGGCAAGCAAAAGATCAGGAAAAAATTTTCTTTAATTTTATATTTATCATTTTTATATCAGAAAAAAATTAACCTAATGTGAGAAAACAATATTTTTGAAGCAATAAAATAAATAATTTAAAAAAATTTGATTAAATTTTCTATTTTATATCAAATGATTAATTTTGCATCAACTTAAAATATATGCCTAAAAAAATTGATGGTCAAATAAATAAATTCAAATTTAATTTATAAATTTTTTGAATATTGTTAGTGTGAAGCTGTTTCCAATGCTGACACAAAGATATCAAAATTTTTTTTTAATAATTTTGAATGAAACAAATAAAGAATTGGACATTTTATTTCAAGTGCTATTTCTAGTATAAAATTTTTATTTTATTTAAATAGAAAAAAAAATCAAAAAATATAAACTTTTTTTATTCATTTATAAAAACTAAACAAAAAAATCCTTGCTGGAAAGTAAAAAAAATGTGTTTAAATGTCGTATTTTGATCTGTACGATAGAGCTGGCAAAGTTGATTTAGGCTTGGAAACAGCTAAATTAACAAAAAAAATAAATAAAAAAATATTTTTTTTTCTAAATTGATAAAAATTACGTGCGTCAATCAAAGCCCAGCTGTAATTTTGCTTTGATCTGCTCATTTCCTGGTCCGATCTATCATCGATGGGAACCAATTTGTTGTTTTTAAATCTAGATTTTTTATCAATTTCACTAATGGTCGAAAGCTTGGACCGAGAATTGGTGTCCATTTCATCAATCAACTGCCTTTCATAAGCAGACAACTTGCCAGATTTCGAATCATTTAGTTTCATCTGATCCAACCTCTTCCAAGGGTTTTCATCTTTTATCTCATCATCACCATCATCATAACCTGAACTTAAATTTTGAATAAATTCAATTAAAAAAAATTAAAATAAAAATTAAAAAAAAATTAAATTAAAAAAAAAAATTTAAAAAAAAATTAAATTTAAAAAAAATTAAAAAAAAATTAAATCAAAAAAAAAAAATTTAAAATTTAAAATTAAACTTTATTACTTGTCATATTTTCTTCTTTGGCGAACTCGGTCCGACTTTTCGCGCCCAATTCTCGTTTCCTCTAACCTCTGTCTTTCCACATCTTCTTCTGTTCTTTCTCTAATTTTATCATAGTTGACCATGATATCTTTGAACAACCAGTCGAAGCCGATTCTCAGCGACTGGTTTGTTTTGGAGCCGATGGGGGTCAAGGCAACACAGGTCTCAACACGGCACGGGATTTCAAATTTGTTCACCAGCTCTTCTAAATTCAAATACTGAACTATTTCACTTTCATCTAGCGGATTGTCCAGGTCCTGTTTGTTGCCAATCACCAAGATCGGCTTGCCGACCACTTTTACGTTTTCTACAAAGCTGGAAAAAGTGGCTCTGTTCTGATTGATGCGCGCACGGTTCGAACAATCAATGACATATATGAATCCGTAGCTCTCGGACAAATAGTGCTTCCAAATGTCTCTGACGCGTTCACTGCCGCCCAAGTCAAAGAATCTAATTGATTTAGAGTTGTAGCTGAAATCGTGAGGTTCGTAGCCTACTGTTGGTGAAGCATCGGCCAGGTTTTTTTCTGATTTGAGACACTTGACTAGGGTTGATTTGCCGGCATCGTCAAGGCCAATTATGCTTATGACCATGTCACTTTTGGTTGTTGAGTCACTTTTGGCATCGTTTTTTTTAGATTTTAAACAGTTGCCCATCATATTTTGTAAAAAAGGCGCTTCTAATTTCACTTGGATATGTTTTAGTCAATTATTGAATAAGGCTTAATTTATGCTTTTTTTTCAAATTTTTTTGTTGCCTGGATACATAAGGTAATTGAGCAAAA
The DNA here is from genome assembly GCA_016802215.1 of Brachionus paranguensis. NCBI lineage: Eukaryota > Metazoa > Rotifera > Eurotatoria > Ploima > Brachionidae > Brachionus > Brachionus paranguensis. Next base: position 1,503,210 of record JAESIX010000007.1, read on the forward strand.
AAGAATATTTATATGGTATTTTTTTATTTTTTGAAAATTTAAATATGCCCATTAGAATTTTTAGTTTTTTATATATTTAAATTAATCCTAGAGAATATAAATAAAAATTGTCATATTTTTATTATCTTTTGAGATTAAAAAAAATCAATATTTGTTTTTGAAAATAAATATTTTTTTAATCCAACTTAAAATTTTGATATCTAATTCAAATTTTAAGTGAATTTTAAAATTAAAAAAAAATTTTCTTGAAAAATTTATAAATTTAAATAAAAAATTAGCAATAAAATGTCGTAAAAATTTATGTTCATTTGCTGATTCATTTATTTAGAATATTTTAAATGAATAATAAAAAATAATATTAGACAATGAATGGTTGAGTTGTTTCAATTAAATTTTGACATAGTCAATCAACATCAAATAAAGAAATTTAATTAATGTTTTTAAGAGAAAAAAATCTAATTAAGATCATTATATAATTGTAGCGGCTCGATAAATTCAAGTGCAATTTTTAAACTTTTTTTTCAAATATTAGGGTTTTGTTATTTTTTATATATTTTTTTACAATGTTTATTTAAACTAATTTCATACAACTTAAGTGCTCATACCTTTTAAAAAAATTTCGTAATATTTTTTTTTGATTGTTTTAGGAAAAAAAATAGTATAAATCCACCGTCATTGAATTATTTCGAAGTTAAATTTTAGATTTTAGAAGGTAAAAATGTAAAAAAATACATAATTTTAAATCTAAAAATCAATCAGAAATTTTCTTCGGTATTTTAAACTTTTTTTAAGAGTCAACAATTTTAACTTTAAATTTTAAGTAAAAAGTCATTTTGGTAAAATTTTTATTTTAAGCAAAAAAATTTAAAAATAAAGATAATTTTCAATATTTTCCATTTAATTATATTTCATATTTTATATAGAGAAATTTTTAAAAATTTAAAAATTCAAAATTGAAATTGTTTGATAATAAATATAATTTTTCTCAGAAATGGGTCTAAAGATTCGTTGCATTTCACTTAGCAACGGAAGTAGTCATAAGAGCTCTTGAATCTAGCTTAAGTGGATCCGTAAATGCATCAAGTACTAAAAAAGTTTAAAAACTATCGAGTACAGTATCGTTTAAAAGTTAATTTAGTCTAAGTCTCTTATTTTTGTGATCAGTGGCAATTATATCATGCATTATTTTAAATTTTTACCCAAATTTTAAAAAAAATTTATCAATTAAATAAATTTACATATTAAACTGGGACAATTGTTAAATGTGATAAAAGGATGACAACTTTATGAAATTGGTATTTTTTGATATTTCAAAAAATAAATAAATATTTTCTCACACTTAAATTGATTATATTTTGAAGTTATATTTTTTTTAATTTTCGAGATCAGAGTTGCATCAACCCTTTATTAAATTTATTCTGGGAAATATCAAAATTTATTTTTAATGGCATGAATTTTGGGGGTAAAAAGATTAATAAAATTTCAATCTTTTTTTTCTTTAAATTCACAGAATTCTGGGGAAATTGGGTGAAATTTTATTAGCCTATTTGCCCCTGTTCTCATCAGCCCCTTGCACTAAAATGGTGAGTTGAAAACTTGGGATAAAATTGGTGAATTAAACTCTCTTTTTTTTAATAAAACTATGCTTCAATTAAATTTAGGAAAAAATAGATCAGCCAGCTAGTCTTACTACTTTTAACTGATTAGTTCCAGATTAATAAGAATAATCATATTAAAAAAAAATTGAATTAATTTTTTGTTTTATTTTCTAGATTAAATTTGAATGTAGATAACTCTTAATTTTTAATTATATGATTATATTTTATTTTTACTTTCACTAATTCATATTAACTTTTCATCGTCGTTTGGCGTTAATTGAAATAAATAAATAAATTTGAATGTCTAAACCCACTGAATCTATTACTTTTGCATTTTGATAGAGAAAAAAATTATTAATTGTCAAACTTATCAATCAAGGTAATTTTAATTAATTGCATTTTTTTAAATAAAATTTTGTCAGTAAAACATTATTAGATTTTTTTTATAAATTAATTCTTCAAAATTTGGGGTACCAATTTTAATCATCCAAAGAGTAAGTGGTTGCATTTATTTAGGACCAGAGGACAAAAAGAGTGATGTCAAGACTAGTCTTAACAATTAGATAAATTTTATTTATTTTTTTTTGTTGACCCAAATTTAAAAAAAAATTTATTTATTTTATAAATTTACTAAACATTGACTGCGCTCTTTTATTTTTTGTTGTCGGCGACCTATTCAAATTAGATGATTAAATTTTGACAAAAATTTGAAAAATATGAAAAAATTTTTGTGAAAAAAAAATGTGCTGGAATGTTTAACAAATGACATAAAGTGTCAATGCACATTAAAATAAATTAGAAAGAATTTATTTTAGAATGGCAAAAATGCGAATAATTGGCCAAAGTTTAGAAAATTTTTTCATGACTCAAAGATTAGCAACTGGCACAAAATGAGCTTAAACGTGTCTCGTACATTAAGACAATTTTTGATTAATCCATATAAAATAAGTTGTTAGCTTGTCATTTCGACAAGTAAGCTCGGATTAGGCACTGTGGTCGAGGTATCTGTGAAAGCTTTCAAGTCAATTATAAAACGTCATCAAAATTGCACAAAAAACAAATGCAAATTAAAAAAAAAATTAAAAGCAAATAAAAATTTCTAATAATTCAAATCGCTTTATTTTTTAATTTAAATTTAAAATTTATTTTAGATTTTTAATTTAGTGATGGACGATGAGAACAACAATAGCACATTGGGCTCAGGACCCATGAGCGCTCAGTCGCTGGCTTTGCGCATACAGAAAAAAGTCGCCTCTAAAATGTCCAACAAAAACATGGCCAAAATATTCATTGACGAGACTAGTGGGCGGCTTCTGGACAGCTTGTACAAGTTGGTCAAAGAGTATTCGGCAAACAAAAAGCTGGCCGAATCCATCCTCAATGACATCATCAAGGTGATTGTGAAAATTGGCATCTTGGTCAAGAATGAACAGTTGTCAAGCGATGAAATAAAAAACTGCGACAACTTTCGTCAATCGTTTCATTTGTTGACAAAAAGCGCCCTAAGTTTCTACGAAATCGAGTACACATTCGACCTCAAGCATCTGCAAAAGCTGCTAATGTCGTGCAAGTCGTACATGCATGACATAATACGCGGTCATTTGACCGACAAGTCAAAGAATCGCGTCGACAATGTGTTCAACTTTTTTTCCGAGTCCAAGTTTCTCGAAGAAATATTCAGGAATGCCAAATATTCGAGCATTATGAAGGCTATATTTGAAGATGCGCGGAAGTTAGTTGACGATGGTCTTCTTTAAAAATTTAGTTTCAATTTTTTATTTAATTTTAATTTTTTATTTTTTGCAATGACTCAATTTGACATCGAATTTTCAATTTATTTTCCTTCCTTTACATTATGACATTATTAATTATTTAATTATGTAAAATAAATTTTTTTAATTAAAATAATAATTATCTATCTTTATTTTTTTTATCTATTATTAGATAAGATATATCATTTAAGTTTGCTATTTATTAAATGATAATTGTCTAGTATACAATTTTTTGTGACAAAAAATGAGACGATATTTAATTTATTTTTTTAATCTGTATCGAGCTAATGCTCCTTCAGAATAAAAAAAAAATATAAAAATATATAAAAATAAAAATTTAATGTAAAAGTTAGATAAAATAAAAAGAAAGTTAAAAACGGTATGTTGAAAAAGATGTTATTTATTTATTTATTTGTTTTCTGTACCGAGCTAGAGCTCCTTCAGAATAAAGTTAAAAAAAAATAAATAATAATAAAAAAATAGTTAATAAAATAAAATAAAAATAAAGTAAATCAGCTAAAAAAAAAAAAAAAATTAAAGAAAGTTTAAAAGACATATATTGAAACAGAATGTTATTTAATATAATAATTTGAATAAATAGACAAATTTTGTGGGTCAAAATAAAACATTTTATTAGTTATGCTCAAGTGGTGTTTAACTTTTTAGTAATTAATTAAAGATTTTAATCGGACTCACACATAATCTCAAAGGTTTTTAAAGAACTTAATTTTTATAAGTCTTTTGTTATTTTTTCAAATAATTATCAATTAATTGAAATAAAATTAAATCTTGTTTTATGTTAAAACATTCTGACTCGATCTTTTTGTTTATATATTTGTATTTTAGTTGTCATGAATTAGTAAAGAAAATTTGTAAGTGTGGTGAATATGGCCTGAATACTTAAGATTAACTTCAGAGCAGATAAAGAGAAGACAAAGAACTAAATTGTGTTGAAAAAATTTTATTATAAATTTATAATATATTAATAAATAGGAAAAATACGAAGTCAAAAAGCTCTTGCTCTTTTTAAAATTACAACTCTTATTTTTGGGGTTGTGAAGTTGGTTTCAATTCGATCTTTTCAATTCAGAAAAATTTGAATAACTTTTTTACTAAAATAGATAATTTAGTTCTGTAAAATGCTTAATGTCTAAGCAATTTTGCTTAAACCGAAAATATGTGTCTGCAAAAACTCTGCAATTTTCTGCATTTTGCACGCCATTAAAAAGTATTCTAATCTACTGTGCAAATAATTGCAGAGTTTTTGCAGACACATTTTACTGCATTAAGCAAATTTGCTCATAATTAAGCATTTTACAGAACTAAATTATCTATTTTAGTAAAAAAGTTATTCAAATTTTTCTGAATTGAAAAGATCGAATTGAAATGAACTTCACAACCCCCTTATTTTTATCCAGAACATGTAACTTAAAAAGACCATTAACAATAAAGAAGTTAAATCAAAATAAATTGTGAATTAAATCGGTCATAAAAATTTATGAATTAGATTAACACCCCCCCCCCTAAAATTTTTTTTTTGAGTCATTGTGAATTAAAAAATAAAATTTTTGAATTTTTTAAGATTGATGCTTTTTTAATTTTCGTATTAAAATGTTTTTGTACAATAAAAATGAAAACTTTAAATTTTTTTTTTATATAAAGCTATAATAATAATTTAAGTCACTATTATTATTTCGCAATAGATCTTACAAAAATGTTCTTTGCTTAAATAAGAAATTAATTTTTAGACCAAAACTTTTTGAAATTTTGAATTTATATTTATTATTTGTAAAAAAATTAAATTTAAATTTATTAATTGAATTGTACAATTTAACAACCCTAAAAGAATAATTTAATTATGATTTTCAATTTATTAAACTTTAATTTATAATTTTATCCACATCATATCGGTAGGGCTGGTAGACCGGTTTAAATTTTTGAACGGTTATAAAAGCGGTTTTGAATTAGGAACCGGATTGATACTTGTAAATTAAATATTAAAAAGCATGGTATTTAATTTAATCCATCATAAAAGCTTTATTATATGACTATATTAATTAGAAATTTTAATCTTTTTATTTTTTAAACTTAAAAAATTTATAATTATTTAAAAAGAAGACAACGTATAAGTTTATTGTTAGAAAAAATGTAATGTTGAACGTTGTACTCTAGAATGGAAGTCGTCAACTGGAAACTCTTCAATCATGGATCATTTGGAGAAAGCACATTCAATTAAATTGAGAACAGAAAACATAATTGAAGGGTCGGTCACAATCCTTAAAAACATAACGCTGCAGAGCAATCCAAAAGAACAAAAGAAATTATTAAAAAACTATATATTTAATCATTAAATATTTACTTTTTTATCATTAATTATTATAGTTTTTTTATTCCTGTAGAAGCTTCTTCAGATAAATATGTTAAAACTTTAAAGTAAGTTTAGTTAAATAGTCTCGATTCATTTATTTAATTGATTTCTAATAATAATAATAAATAAAATTTAAAATATAAAAATTTATTTTCTGTTTAAAATGTAAATACAACTTATAGTATTCAAGCAGCAGACCCAGTGGTTATTTTTAGAAAAAAAATGTTCAATTTTAAACTTCATAAGAACTAGAACAAAAAAATAAACCAATATTAGAATATATTGAAGACTGTCCGGCCAGGCCTCCACCAAATGTCTACAGAGAGCTAACACATTCACCAACAGAATAGTCAACGAGTGGAAAGCCTTGCCAGCTACAATCACAGACGCCGACTCGGTCAACAAGTTCAAGAACCGATACGGTGCCTTCCGGTCTAGTCAACAATCTTGAACATGAACATTTATATATAAAATTTTTCCTTTACAGCTTTTTCTACCTGGAATCTTAACGTTATTTTGACCTAAAAATTAAACTGTATTTCTTCTCCAGTACTTTTTCATGTGTTATGTGTAAGGAGCTACCATAGGTGACCTCCTAGTAGGTCACCTCCGCAAGCTAGACTTGCTGTAGCTTATATATATTATTATTATTATTATTATTAAAAATTAAGAAAATTTTTTTTTCTAAGAATCAAAATTGATTTTTAAATTGAACCAGGTGTTATTAAAGTTTCTGCAATTTATATTTCACATATTATGATATGTGTATAAATTTTAGAATTTTTTGAAGAGGATCGGTACAATAAAAAGGACCAATTTTGAGGTTATGTTTTAGAGAAAAAATAACTGAGTTTTTTCATTCTTGTTCTATTTTTTGCTCTAAAATTCATATTAGCTAAAACATTTAAAAATAGTTTAAAAATGGATAACTAATGAAAAAAAAGGAAAAAATAGTGAAATATGTAAATTTTCATATAATTCGATTTTTAAAATTTTAACATGTATTTTAGAATAAAAATTTTAATCTAAAAACATTTTTAAACTAGGATTTTATAAAAGATTTAAATACAAGATGACCTAGATGCATTAGTAAATTAGTATGTGCTTAGAGTATGTGCTTCAACGAGGACAAATGTTAAGTCATGCATCAACTTATCAATGACCGACAGCGACTGCATCAAGCAAACACTCAGTGAATCATCATTCGAGAGAGATCTTGGTATACTTGTTGACAACCAGCTCAATTGGACCAAACAAATTAGTCTTGCAAAAGCAAAAGCTTACATTGCAATCGGCATCCTCAAACGCTCATTTACCCATTGGACGCCCTCCACTTTCCGAATACTGTATACGACATTTGTCCGACCTCACCTCGAATATGGCGCAACAGTTTGAAGCCCTACACATGGAAAAGATATCGCCAAATTATTATTATTATTAAATAAAAAACCAGAGTTGTTCAAAAGTGCCAAAATAAATTCACAAGTCCGGACTTGGACTTGTGAATTTAAAACAACTCTGTAAAAAAATATCTAAAATAAAATTTTCTGAAAATTCCTTTAGTCAATTATTTATTAGAAAAGTGATAAAATCAAATGTGATTGACATTAATTAATAAAATTAAAAATTGAGTTTTTTATTTATTATTTACAAGCTTTAGTTTTTTAAAAATATAACATAATAGCGCATAATAAATAGTAAAATATTTTACTTTTAAATGAGATTTATTTCTAAATTAAAATAAAGCAAATTTAATTTAAATTTTAAAGAGTAAATTTCAGAAAAACTAAAAGCCTTATAAAACAATTTATTCCCAAAAATATATTTTTTTTAATTAAGATGGAATTCTGAAATTTTAAAAATTAGTCAATGAGATTAGTTTAAGTTTGTATTCTAAAAGTATATTTTTTTAATGTTAGATTTAAAAAAAATTTTTTTGCATTCCAATTGAATCTGAGATTAATTATCCTCAAATATAGAAAGCCCTGTAATTTTTGCCGTAAAGTATTTTTCAGATATTGTTTATACACAAATATGCCTTTCGGCATTGTGATGATTTGGTTTCTTCGTGTGAGATATACAGCGATGATCTAGTTGCATTGGAACAAAGTGAGCCAACCGAAGAAGCAGAGCCAGCACAAATCATAGACACAGAGTTTACAAGAAAAGGAAAAGCAATCGAAGGACTGAACGCAGCTAGAGAATATTTTATGAATAGCAAAGAAGACTGCAACAATGAGATAAATTCAGTCTTCAAACTCATGGCCTCTAAAAAGTACAGTAGTACTGCTAAGTGCGAACTTGCCTCAAAATTTTAATTATTTAATTAAATTTACCTTTTTTTTGCTGAAAAATTGGCTTTTATTCTTAGACTTAAAAAAAAAAAAAATTTTAAGTCAAGTCATAACTTTGACTTAATTTTTTGTGACTTAAAAACAAGTCTGGTATTTTTCAAATAAATTAAATCAAATATCGTCGGTGCAGAAAACAAATAAATAAAATAAATTTGCTCTTTGACATGATTTTTTAAACTAGTGAATGATTCACAACTTTTTGTCTTGTATTGTTTGATAAAACAAAGCATAGTCAAGTCAAATGGACTTAAGTTTAGAACAAAAAATAATTTAATAATTTTTTATTTTGATAAAAAAATAATTTGCAATTAAATAAATTAATTACATGTTTTAAAAAAAACGCAATTTATGCATCATAATTTTTACTTTTTAAGAAATTTCGAAAAAAAAAACTCCATTTAAAAATTAGTTTATTCAAGATTACAGACATAAAATGTTAGCGTCAAAACAGCATAAGACAATTATTTTGAACCACAGTTCAGAGTAACCAAGTAATACCAAGAAAAGAAGAGATGTCGTTTATTAGCACGTTCACCACACTCACATTCACACACGTACACAAACACAAATCTTTATTTGCACATTCAAGTCGATATCGCCGACCCCACCAAAACTAGGCATTTGCATAAAATATTTCTTCAAAAATCTCAACACAAGTACAAACAATTGCAATCTAACATCACAGTATATGTTAAGCTCATTCTTCAAATTTTCCTCTTCTTCAAACTAGCTGCAATAAAAACACCAATTTTGCATTCAAACCCACTCTCTCTCTCTCTCTCTTTCTCTTTATCTAGCTCACTAGCAACTGTAATCTCCGATGTAGCAGGCAAGTGTGTTAAGCAAGTGACCGGGCGATCATGCCCGTGCATCCGACTTTCATTACCCTGTTCACACCGGACCTCATCCCACCACCATCACCACAAACATTGACTCTCCGCATCCAATCTCTTCACAATCATCCAGCACCATTCACTTCGCTTCCACTCAACAACCTTCTCTATTTCTATGCATAATTTGACATTTAGCTTTCACATACCAATACCTTGATTTTGAAGTCACCGTCTCTGTCTTTCTCAGTGTTTAATTGAAGCAGTAGCAGCAGTAGTAATGGAGGCTGTGACACACGCGTAGCGTTTGTAGAGTGCAGTTTATAAGGCTGCACTCAGCTTGGTCAGCTTAGTTCCAGTCAGTTAAGATATTACCTTTGTTACACCTGATAGACCTATCTTCTCAGTTTAACTGAGGCCATTAGAGCGTATGGTTTCGCTTTGAAGCTATTTACTCATATCGCGTTCACGTTATGAGAAGGAAGTAAATTGCATGTGGTTGCAGGGCAGTGCGGTAACAATTGACCTGATCTAATCATTTAATCATTTTAAACATTTGAATGAAATCGCCTCTCTTTGGTCTATGCTCTGAATGAGTATATGCCGATTCAATGAGTCTATTGAATCATTTTGCCATCCGTTTAGCTCAAGCACCTCGCCAAAGGCTCTTTTTTCTATTTTCCTTAAATCTTTTTTACACAAAGTTTTCCAAACAGATGATGTGAGCTCAAAATGAGGTCTAACAAAAATAGGACATCATTTTCAGCAAAGATAAAGATCAAACAATCTGAAAGGTTTTCTAATTTTGCTGATGCCTCGGCTTGTCTTGTTTACAGCTGCGTCAACTTTTCGCGATAATATTTAAAAAAGACTTGTTTAGATTGAAAAACACTCACAAATGACATCGGTCAGGCTAAGCGGAGAAGAAGAAGAGGAGGCGAGGAGCCACGACGATTCGGACGAGTCGGACAGCGAGTGCGTGAAGCGTCGTGTGTCGTCGCAGCGCACAAACAAACTAAAGTACTCGTCGGACGAAGACGGATCGGAAGAGGCGAGCGAGTCGTCGTCGCCGCTCTCGAGCTCGGACGAGCAGAGCACCGACGACGACGATGACGACGACGACGACGATTCGGACTACACCTTTTTGAAGACAAAAAAGCGCCGGCGCAAAAAGCCGACGCGGCCGGCCCGCAACCAGCCCTCTAGCTCGAACAAATCGCAGCGCCGCTCCACCGCCACCAAACAGATCAACTACTGCGAGGACTCGGAGCACGCCACCGACACCGACGACATCATCTACAAGTACGAGGACGAGGAGGCGAAGCGCGCCTCCGCCGACTCGGAGACGATCGAGCGCGTGATCAAGCAGCGGCAAGGCCGAGCGGGCGCCGTCGGCAGCAAGACCGCCGTGTACAACGTGGAAGAGTACGGCGACCCGAACTCAGGCGCGGCCGCCGACGAGCCCGCCGAGCTCCACTACTTGATCAAGTGGCAGGGCTGGTCGCACTTGCACAACACGTGGGAGTCGCGCGACTCCCTGCTCCAGCAAAAGGTCAAGGGCATCAAAAAGCTGGAGAATTTTCTGCGCAAAGAAGAGGAGCGGCGCGCGCTCCACGACCGCTCGGCCATGTCGCCCGAGGACCTCGAGTACATGGAGTGCCAGAGCGAAATGATGGACAATCTGCTCGAGACGCACACAATTGTGGAGCGGGTGATCAGCCACAGCGCCAACGACTACTTGTGCAAGTGGCAGGGCCTGCCGTACTCGGAGTGCACGTGGGAGGACGGCGAGCTGATTCGCAAGCGCTTCGCGCCGCTCGTCCACGAGTACCAGAGGCGCCACGCGGCCACCACCTTTCCGCCCGTCAACGTCAAGAGCCAGAGGGCGCTCCGGCTCCGGCCCAAGTTCGTGCCGCTCAAGCACAAGCCCGACTATCTGGGAAAGGGAGCGGAGCTGCGCGACTACCAGCTGGACGGCCTCAATTGGCTGGCGAACTCGTGGTGCCGACAAAACGGCGTCATACTCGCCGACGAGATGGGCCTGGGCAAGACCGTCCAGGCCATTGCGTTCATGTCCTACGTGTTCAACGAGCACAGTGTGTACGGGCCCTTTTTGATCGTCATTCCGCTCTCGACCATTCAGGGCTGGCAGCGCGAGTTCCAAAAGTGGTCGCCCGAAATCAATCTGGTCATTTATTTAGGCGACTCCCACTCTCGTTCTGTCATCCAAAAGTACGAGTGGTCGGCCGACAACAAGAAGATAAAGTGCAACGCCGTTCTCACCACATACGAGATTTTGCTCAAGGACAAGACGTTCTTTAGCTCGGTGTCGTGGGCAGCGCTCGTGGTCGACGAGGCGCACCGGCTCAAAAACGAAGACTCGCTGCTCTATCGCACCCTCATCAAGTTCGACACCAACCACCGGCTCCTGGTCACTGGCACGCCCTTGCAGAACTCGCTCAAGGAGCTGTGGTCGCTGCTGCACTTCATAATGCCGGACAAGTTCAATCAATGGGACGAGTTTGACGCCAAGTACTCGTCGGTGCTGCAGGACGGCCTCCGCTTCCAGGACTTGCACAAAGAACTGCAGCCCTATTTGCTGCGACGCGTAAAAAAAGATGTCGAAAAGTCGCTGCCCGCCAAAGTCGAGCAAATACTGCGCGTCGAAATGACCAAGCAGCAGAAGCAGTTCTACAAGCTCATTTTGACCAAAAATTACAAGGAGTTGCTCAAGGGCTCCAAGGGAAATGTGAGCACTTTTTTGAACATTATGATGGAGTTGAAAAAGTGTTCCAACCACACTTATTTGATCAGGCGCGACGAGGACAAGGCCGCCGAGTCCCAATTGGACAATTTGATCAGAGGCAGCGGCAAGTTGTTTTTGCTGGACAAGCTGTTGAGGCGACTGAAGGAGACGGGACACAGGGTGCTCATTTTTTCTCAGATGGTGCGCATGCTCGACCTGATCGCCGAGTATTTGCAGTATAGGCGATTTTCGTTTCAGCGTCTGGACGGATCGATCAAGGGCGAGATTAGGAGGCAAGCTCTTGACCACTTCAATAAGCCCGATTCGGATGACTTTTGTTTTTTGCTGTCGACGCGCGCTGGAGGTCTAGGTAAGCTCAATTTGACTTTTTTTTTTTATAAATTTATTTGAAAAATTAAGAAATTTTTAGAAAAATTTTATTATTTAAAAAAAAGCCGCATATTCATTTTAATTTAAAAGAGAATTGATAGATTGAACCATGGAATTTAACATGTCGTTTTTATCTATTATTTGTTTTATTTGTAACAAGCTAAAAATCTTTCAGATTAATAAAAAAATAAATAAATCAAGAAAGAATAAGAATTTAAAGTAAGAATTAAATAAATTTAAAATAAGTTAAAGTAAAAGTTGCTTAAGGGTCACAAGTCTTGTCCAAGTCCTGACTTAGAAATTTTCATTTTTTTTAAAGTCTTGACTTGGACTCATAACTGCCTGGAAAGACAGAAAATGCTGTGATCATCACTGATGAATGATCTCTTTCAAGTTTAAGTTAAAGTAAATAAAATTAAAGTCCAAGTGCGGACTTAATACAGTATTTGCTATTATCAAATAGGTTGAGAGATCTATCGAGGGTTAACACTGCAAAGGAATTTTAACCCTCAGTTTCTCTTAGCTGTTACGTAATAGGTTGAGAGATCTATCGAGGGTTAACACTGCAAAGGAATTTTAACCCTCAGTTTCTCTTAGCTGTTACGTAATAGATTGAGAGATCTATCGAGGTTTAGCACTGCAAAGGAATTTTAACCCTCGGTTTCTCTTAGCTGGTGCGTAATGGGTTGAGAGATCTATCGATGGTTAACACTGCAAAGGAATTTTAACCCTCTGTTTCTCTTAGCTGTTACGTAATAGGTTGAGAGATCTATCGAGGGTTAACACTGCAAAGGAATTTTAACCCTCAGTTTCTCTTAGCTGTTACGTAATAGGTTGAGAGATCTATCGAGGTTTAGCACTGCAAAGGAATTTTAACCCTCGGTTTCTCTTAGCTGGTGCGTAATGGGTTGAGAGATCTATCGATGGTTAACACTGCAAAGGAATTTTAACCCTCTGTTTCTCTTAGCTGTTACGTAATAGGTTGAGAGATCTATCGAGGGTTAACACTGCAAAGGAATTTTAACCCTCAGTTTCTCTTAGCTGTTACGTAATAGATTGAGAGATCTATCGAGGTTTAGCACTGCAAAGGAATTTTAACCCTCGGTTTCTCTTAGCTGGTGCGTAATGGGTTGAGAGATCTATCGATGGTTAACACTGCAAAGGAATTTTAACCCTCTGTTTCTCTTAGCTGTTACGTAATAGGTTGAGAGATCTATCGAGGGTTAACACTGCAAAGGAATTTTAACCCTCGGTTTCTCTTAGCTGGTGCGTAATAGGTTGAGAGATCTATCGAGGGTTAACACTGCAAAGGAATTTTAACCCTCGGTTTCTCTTAGCTGGTGCGTAATGGGTTGAGAGATCTATCGATGGTTAACACTGCAAAGGAATTTTAACCCTCAGTTTCTCTTAGCTGTTACGTAATAGGTTGAGAGATCTATCGATGGTTAACACTGCAAAGGAATTTTAACCCTCGGTTTCTCTTAGCTGGTGCGTAATAGGTTGAGAGATCTATCGATGGTTTAGCCATTGTGAAATTTCATACAAAACTTGCATTACAAAAATGAAAAATTTTTCTAACTTTTGTTCTAAATGTAACAAAGTGTAACAACTTTTGTTTCACCTACCGCAAAAGTCTGCAAAATCTGTGCATATTCTGCAAAATTGTACCCTATCTAAAAGTATTAAAAATAAAACGCAATTAATATGCACAGATTTTGCAGACTTTTGCGGTAGGTGAAACAAAAGTTGTTACACTTTGTTACATTTGCAGAACAAGTTTTTGACATTTAGAACAAAAGTTTTTTTTTTCAAATTATTTTTTTTATTTTAACATTTTTTTTTACTAAATGATTTAGCTTTAGCTCGGTACAGATAAAATAATAAGATAAAAATACCAATAATAAATATAATATAGAGCATTCTATGAATTTAACCAAAACAAATATTATTTACTAATTCACAAGGTTTGTTTCATTTTATTGATCTAGTAGAAATATCTCAACAAGCCATAAAAAGTATAATAAACTGGAAATATATCTCAATCAATCGAAAATTATTTCTGGATTTTTAATCCTTATCTGAATGAAAATTCAAATTTAATAAATTTTGTCACATTGTGTGAAATCTCAAACAAAATTTAAAATATTGCCTTTATCATAATCCTCAAAAAAATGAAATCACCAAACAATTTTTTTTTTTTTTTAATTTCACTATATAATAATTTAATTAATTGTTCAATTGAAGAAAAATGCAAAGTTTTTGCAGAATACTAATAATTGTAAAATTTCTAAAACTAATTTATCTATTCTATTTCAAGAGCTATTCAAATTTAACTGAATTAAAACCATCGAATTTAAGGCGAATTGAAGTTCAGATCAAATTTTAAGATCAAAACGTTCATTTAAAATTTTAAAGCTTAATTAACTAATGATTTTGACAATTTAAATAAAAAACTAAACACTGTTAGACCTTCTTTTTTAATAATGGTTCATTATCAAATGAAAATCAAAATGATTGGCCTCTAATTTATTAAACAAAAATTAAAAATTAAAAAGTCAAGATTTTGACTTATTTTAAAAATTGAATTAAAAAATGTAAAAAATGTAAAAAATTAAAAATCAAAAATTATTTTATTAAGGAAAAAATAAAATTAGTCCTAATTTATTTTTCAATGTAAAAATTGAAACATGATTGTTTTAACAATGCACATTATCATTTTATTCTTTTAAAGAGAATTTATGAAAAAAAAAACTGAAAAAAATTTATGCTTAAAAGAAATTTTAGAATTAAATTAATCAAAAGCATCTTCACGAAAATTTTTACTTTAATACCTATTAAAGTTTAATAAAAAGGTATATTTTAAATTTAATGAATGAAAATAAACTTGACATTAAATGAAAGTAATTGCTTAGGAAAAAAATTATTTTTTCGATATTATTAATAAAAAATATAATATTTTATATTTTGATCGTGATCTCCAACTTGTATGCCGAATTTAAAGCACTTTCTCTTCCCACACACATAAATCTTCTTGAGAAAAATTTTTTTTTCCACAATCATTATAGTGTAAAGTCTTGAATTTTGTCTTTAGGGATTTAAGCCAAGAAATAAATAAAACAATTTAATTTAGTTAAAAGTTTATTAAATGGAATCCGAAATTATAACAATAAAGTAGTGGTTTAAATAGTAGCAAAAGCATGCGCTCCAGCTGCGGGCCTCAAAATATACAGTTCTAAATAATAAGTAGAGACGTGTCAAGACTTGGGTCTTAACAATAGGTTTAAGGCAATTAAATTATCAAACACTAAGAGCAATTGATTTATCTTTTAGACAATCAAAATTTTGAATCAAGCCAACCAATTGTGTATTTGAGAGTATTTTAAATCAAAGAAAATAAAAGATAGACAATGAAATTTAAATCCGTAAGGGCTGTACCATCGTTCTTTTTGTGTCATACTTTTCTTTCATGTCTGTTTATACTTTTTCCTTTTTAGGGCTCGGGTTTTTTTTTATGAAGAGAAGAATGTTTGAATTATTCAAAACAGGTGCAAAGAAAAACTAGCTAAAAGGGAACAGTACAAAAGAAGCATTAAGTATTTTCTTTTTTAAATTTTCATTATCTTTTTCTCCCAAATAAAGAATAATTGAATGGTCAAATAAATGATCGATTATCAAAGGAAAAAATTTTAAAAATTGATCAAGTGTGTATCATTTAGATATAGCTTTTGGAAAAACTGTGCAATTGTCTTTGACTGAATCAGTTGCTTAAAATTGATAAATTTTTTACTTAAAATAAAATTATTAAATTGCTTTTATTTTTCATTGTATCTAATTCTTTTTTTATTCTATTAAAAAAAATTATTCAAAAATTGTTCAAATAAAAAAATACACAAAACTTGAAATAATTTTTCTCTAATACTCCATTAAAATGGGGGTTGTGAAGTTCGTTTCAGTTCAGAAAAATTTGAATAACATTTTAAGTAAAATAGATAATTTAGTTCTGTAAAATGCTTAATTATGAGCAAATTTGCTTAATGCAGTAAAATAAGTCTGCAAAGTACTCTGCAATTTTCTGCATTTTGCATGCCATTAAAAAGTATTCTAATCAACTGTGCAATTACATTGCAGAGTTTTTGCAGACATGTATTTCCGGATTAAGCAAAGTTGTTTAACAGTAGAAGTACCAAAATTTTTAACTACTAGAAGCACCAAAACGAGTCAAAATGTCAAAATGGCTCAAAATAATTAATTAGAAATAATTAATTGTACAAAAATATTTATAAACAGATAATTTAAGTGAATTAATAATATTTATTTTAAAAATAAAAATCATATTTTATTTTTTAATGATTTTTCATCTTTTTTATAATTTCAAGGAGCTTTAGCTCGGTACAGATAAAACAAATAAATTAGAAATAATAAATTGTACAAAATATTTATTAACAGATAAATTGAATGAATTAATATTTTTTATTTTAGAAAAAATCAAAGTATATAAAATTACTATTTTTATATTATATTTTAATTCATTTGAATTTTATCTTATTTTTTCTTTACATTTTTATTTTATTTTTTGTTAATTTTTCATCTTTTTTTTTTAATTTCAAGGAGCTTTAAGCTCGGTACAGAGAAAACAAATAAAATAAAAATAAAAAATTCTACAAAAATTTTTATTAACAGATAATTTAAGTGAATTAATAATTTTTATTTTAAAAATAAAAATCTTTTTTTTTTGTTGATTTTTCATCTTTTTTTTATTCAAATAAATAAATAAATAAAAAATTGTATGCTTTTCATTCCGGGTTTATCATTTGGAACACCTTAGAAAAATTTTATAAAATTAGATAAAATATCTAACTAGGCTGTAAAAAGTATCGCAAGACTTTTACTCAAGACTTTTAAAAACAGGTAGTTTGATTGTAAATGTTTTACTGGAATCCAAAGTTATAGCTAGAACATGTTCCCAGTCATGGGTCTTAACAAGGCCATTGATAGGGGCTGGAAAAAAAAATTTTTTGGTGCCAAAAAAAAACTGATAATTTTTTATTTTAAACTCAGGTATAAACTTGTCGACCGCGGACACAGTGATCATATACGACTCGGACTGGAATCCGCAAAACGACCTGCAGGCGCAGGCCCGGGCCCATCGAATCGGTCAAAAGAACCAAGTGAACATTTACCGTTTGGTCTCGAAGAACTCGATCGAAGAGGACATTGTGGAAAGAGCCAAACAAAAAATGGTGCTCGACCATCTGGTCATACAGCGAATGGACACCACTGGACGCACTGTGCTCAATAGCCGCACACAAACCAACTCGAACCCGTTCACCAAGGACGAGATCAACTCGATTCTGAAATTCGGCGCCGAAGAGCTGTTCAAAGAGGACATGGAGAGCAAAAGCGACGACAAAGACTACGACATCGACGAAATACTGAAGCGGGCCGAGACCCGAGAAGAAGCGAGCGAGCAGACGGCCGGCGACGAGCTCCTCTCCCAGTTCAAAGTGGCCACCTTCTCCACCACCGAAGACGACAGGTCCTGGACCGACATAATACCGGAGTCGGAGCGGCACCAAATCGACGCCGACGAAGAGACCGAAAAACTGAAGCTGTTCAGCGAGACGCGGCGCCACCGCGCCCAAAAGCCCAAGTGGAACGCCGGCTCCGACGACGACGAGTACGCCAACGAGTCCGCCAACTCGTCCGACTCCGAGAGCCGGCTCAAGACCGCCAAAAAGTCTAAGGTCAAGTCTCAGTCGGTGTTCGCGGGCCTCAACTCGAGCGAAATACGGCGCTTTGTGCGCTCCTACCGAAAGTATCCGTGTCCGCTCGAGCGCATCGACACGGTCGCCCAGGACGCTCAGCTGGAGGAAAAATCGCAAGCGTGTCTGATCGAGTTCGCGAGCAAAATGCGCGAGCTGTGCGTGCAGGCGATCGAACAAAACAAAGACAAAAAAGATGTCGCCATGTCAAAAAAAGGGCCTTGCGTGGACATAAACGGCGCCAAAATAAACGCCCAGCAGATGCTCGACGCCGAAAAGTATTTCGAGCCGTTGGGCCACTACTCGAGCCACTTTGACCAGTTCCAGTTCAAGACCAAGCTGAAGCAGACGTACTGGGACTGCGAGTGGAGCAACGAGGACGACCGGGCCCTCCTCAAGGGCGTTCTCGAGCACGGCTACGGCAACTGGGAGAGCATCAAGGCCGACGGCGCCCTCGGACTATCGGACAAAATTTTGGTCGCCACGTCGACTCTCAAAAAATCGGACAAATCCGACTGCGCCAAGCTCAAGCCCCAGTCCAAACACTTGCGCACTCGCATCGACTATTTGATGAAAGTGCTCCAGAACCAGATAAACACCGAAAAGTATGGCAAAAATTGGAAAGAAATTCTGAACGGCACCACGGCCAAGCGAAAGGTCAAAAACGACTCGGAGCACTCGGACGCCGAGCACAGCGACTCGAGCGATAAGTGTGTTAAGAAGAAGCGCGCTAATTCGGCCGACGACTGCAACAACGAGAACAGCGGCGATCACGTGACTCACGAGACCGAAGACGCTGTGCAGCCGAGCGTCAAGCGTCATGCCAAAAAGACAAGTGCCAAAGTGGACAAAAAAGAGGCCAAAATGGACAAGTCAAAGATTGTGCTGAGCGAGAAAATATTCGAAGAGTGCAAGAACATATTGAGACCGGTGAAGCGGGCCCTCAAGAGCCTCAATCAATTGGACAGTGTCAAGGACTTTGAGGAAATAAAGCGACACTTGCTGCAAATTGGCGACAAAATAAACGACCATTTGACCATTTACAGCGATCCGGAGAAAATAAACTTGTGGCGCAACTATCTATGGGCGTTTGTGTCCAAGTTTACGGTCAAGTGGAATTGGGAAAAGTTGAAAAATTTGTACAAAAAATTTTGCAATTCACGCGACCACGATTTGTACACCCAATCCCAGTTGGCCACCAATGGCTCGTATGCCTCATCGTCCTACTCGGCCACCACCAACACCAACAACCACAACAACAACTATCATCACCACAACCACCACCACTATCCACAAAGCAAGTATCATTCGAAAAAAAATCACGGTTACCATGGCAACCACCATGGCAACCACTATGGCAACCACCACATGTACCAGCAGCAATGGAGCGGCGCGGACAAGAGCGAGTCGCGTTCCTACAGCTCTCGATCACGTGACCAAGACATGGACTCGGACGTGTACAGGTCCAAGTCGCATTCGTCGCTAAGCGGGCACAATTCACAGCCCGGCCTGCTCGGCGCCTCCCCCATGTTCAACCGGCAGTTCAACAAGACCCATAGTCCGTCCTCGTCTCCGTATAGCAGACGCTTGTCGTCGTCGTCGTCGTCGCACCGAACAGGTGATTCGTGTAAAAAGTTCAAGGAAAGCCGCGAGACCTCTCCATCTCGAGACAACCACAACCATCAACACCAGAATCATCACCACAACTAGCCCGAACAGTTGCCACACGCCGATCACTAGAACAATGTCCATTTTTTGTTTGAATACTTTGTTTATATTGTTTAGTGTATGTTGTATACAAGTATGTTCATTTGGAGATAATACATTTTAAGAGAAATTTTATCTTTTTTGTTTTGTTTTGATTATTTTATATATATTTTTTTTAATATACACAAATATATATATATATATAAATATATAAAAAAAATTTTTTGTTTGCTTATTATTGATTATTTTTGTTTTTTAAGATTTCGATTAAATTCAGCTTCGAATTTAATGTTTAATTATTGAGCTAATGTTTAATAGAGTGCAGAGAAAATCATCTTTCAAAAAAAATTATTTTTTTTTAAAGTAATCAATAAAAATTTCGAATAAATGTGCACTTTTTTTCATTATTTTTTGAACATTTTTTAAACAAAATTGAAATTGTAATTGACAATAAAAATGCTTACGGCCAAAAATACCTCAAAATTTCGCTGAAAAAATCAAATTTTTGATTTTTTTTGTTTGTTTCAAATCAAAAGATGAAAAAAATTCTGGCAACATGAAGTTTAGTACGATTGTACTATTGTACTATTGTACTATTGGGTTAAAAATTAATTTCCAGGCTGAGTTTTTTACAGCGGATGTACAAATTTATGTACAGAGTGTACATGGTTTTTTTTTTGGTAGAATGAAATATTTTTTATTCTGATGGACCCTCATGTTTCAAATAAAGAGGCTAAAAGTTTTTTTCTTTTTTTTAATAAACTACTAGTACGATTGGTTGTTTTGCTAAAATAGAAGTTTGTACACAATGTACAATATTTTTTGTACCAAATTTTTGATAACCCTTGAATCGTACAAATTTTTACTATTCAAAGTAATTATAATAAAAAAATAAAAAATTTTTTTTTTTCTCAGAATTAATTAATTTATTCAAAAACATAATCGTACTGAAGGAAAAAAAAATTTAACTTGAATATGCAATTTTGTGTTGAATCGTTAGCTTTTTTCATCATGAATAGTACTGGAATCGTACAGTACAATCGTACTATACTTCATGTTGCCAAAAATTCTCACAGATTTTTATTTTATTTTACTCTTTTTTACGTTAATTTACGTAATTTTACCTTAAATATAGTAAATATCAGTAAGAATATGTAATTCCTCTTTTTTTTAATATACAGTATGTCCCAAAAATTTCGAATCAATCGATATTTTAGAAAACATTTTACACATGGTTAAATTGATTGAGATTATTAATTTTTTATTTTCTAGCTTCGTCTATTAACAATGTTCCAAGAGTTTTTGATATTTTCCATTGATTCAAAATTTTTGAGACATACTTTTTATTAAAAAAAAGAGGAATTACATTTTCTTACTGATATTTACTATATTTAAGGTAAAATTACGTAAATTAACGTAAAAAAGAGTAAAATAAAATAAAAATCTGGAAGAATTTTTTTCATCTTTTGATTTTAAACAAACAAAAAAATCAAAAATTTTATTTTTCAGCGAAATTTTGAGGTATTTTTGGCCGTAAGCATTTTTATTGTCAATTAAAATTTTTTACGTAATCTGATGTAATTTTACGTGAAATTGTTTTCAAGTATTCCTTGTGTTTGTCCTCCTCTTTGACATATATTAAAATTGAAAAAATAAAAAAATTCTCAACTGTTTCAATTTCGTCTTATTTACAGGCAAATCTCTATTTAAAAATATTGAAATACAAGCCTAAAGAAAAACTTTTTCTGGAGCTTTTCATTTTTTCTTAATACTAAATTTTTAATCTAGCTTTTTCTTATTCTTCCTTATAAATTAATGAATCAAAAATTATTCAAATATTTTTACTACTCGCTTATTTTTTTATTTGTACGTAGCTTAGTCTAGTTATGTATAAAACCTATAATATTAAATATTATAATACTGGAGTGCTATGACACATGGTTTTACGTAATTTTATATTAAAACACGTAAGATTACTTGAATTTACCTGAAACTAAACTAGGCCAAAAGCAGACATCTTCTCGTAATTTATAAAATTTTTTCTATTCTTAAATATCATTCAATTTGACATACAATTAAAATACCATTTTTTACATTATTTTATATTTTTTCACCAAAATTTGGAAAAATTACCAAAAATTACGTAAAATAACGGTTTTTTAATTTATAGAATCAAAATTGAATGAAATTAAAAAATAGATTAAATTTTAAAAATTACGAGAAAATGTCTGCTTTTGGCCTAGTTTAGTTTCAGGTAAATTCAAGTAATTTATTTCCGTAATCTTACGTAATTTAATGTTAATTCACGTATTTTGGCGTAAATTTACGTAAAATCACCGAATTAAAATCAAAGAAAACCCATGTGCCATAGCACTGCAGTATATCAAATTAAAATTTTAATTAAATTGACAGTTATGATAAATAATTCTTTCTTTAATTAATAATAAATTGTACAATTAATTATTAATTAATTATTTTAAATTTAATTTTTTTTATTAATAAAGAATAAAAATTCAAAATTACAAAAATTTTGGTCTAAGCATTAAAAATAGATGGATACGAATCAAATCAAAGAAAATTGAAAATACATAGAAATTTAGTAAATTATTTTATAAAAAAAAGATTAAAATAAAAGATAATAGAGAAAAAATAATCAAAAAATCAATTATCAATTACCAGGCATCAATTTTTTATAAAACCGGTTAACAAAACTTTTGTTTAAAATTGATCTAATTTTTTATATTTAAAAAATTAAAACCTTTTTTAATATGTTAAAATGATTTTTTTTTAAATAATTTACTTATAAAAAATATAAAAATTTCCTCTTTTAGTTAAAAAAAGATTTTAATTTTTTTAAATTTAAAATAAATCAAGTCAATTTTAAAAAAAATTTAGATTTTAACCGGTTATCTTTAGCCGAACGACCATCCCTAGCTGCTGGTGGTTTTGACATATTCTAACCTGATTGCAAGACCGATTAAATGTTGGCAATGAATAAATGCTGATTAAATGGTTGGTAAAGACAAGTTACTTTCAAATGATAAAATTCCAGAGAAAATAAATTGTAAACTGCATATTCACATAAGGATGTCCGAGTGCTTTCTTTTGGGCATATTTAGGGATTCTCTTTTGCTGTCAAGTGTGCACTGTGAGATACTCTTTTCGAAAAGCTGAGTTCAAGTTTGGCTTGAAATTTCATGGGAAAATTTTTCAACAAAAACATTTTGAATGAAATTTTTTGTTTAATTTTTTATCTTTGTGAAATCTAATTTTAAATTTTTTTTGTATAAATGAAAATAAATTTTTGGAAAAAAATCAAACTTTGATAATTAACTTTTGGTAAAAACATTAAAAATTAGTTATTTTGACTTTATTGAATTTTTTAAATGCATGGTCAAAGAATTTCTACTTTGTCCATGGGACTAAAGACTTTAATAAAAAAATTAAAATTTGTGCAAAAAAAAGGAGGAAATAAAGGAATTAATATTCTAATTTTATTCAGTTTTCATTTTTTTTTTAACTTTATTTTATTTTTCATTTTTCTTACTTTTATTTCATCGCAAATTAGTATAGTCAATGAGTTCTTGTCAGAGTGACTAATGGTTATGTCATCAGCAAACATTTTAATTTTAAATTTCTTTAAAAAAACATTTTTTATAATTTAATTTTAGATTTTATTTTAAATAAAAAATTTTTTTTATTAAATTGCATTAAATACAAGGCAATCTTTAATTCGTTCATAAAAAATTTCCAAATATTTTTTATCACATTTAAAAGTTAAATATGCTTAAAATCCAGTTTTCTATGTTAGCGGCTTATCACAGTAGTGAGAAGCTGGAATGCTACACAGTATCTCTGGAGAAAAGAATAATTAAAAGTCCTTAGTTTAAGTAGTAGTAACTTAATTGTTGCTAGTAGTTGTTATTGCATTAATAAAATAAAATAGAATAAAATACAAATTGTTGCTAAGCCTAATTTATAACTGATAAGAAATACTCTTCGTATAAATAGACCAAGACTTTTAGATAAATGTGTGTGTTCTTAAACTAAAATCTGTCAGAAAGACAGATTAATAAATTGTTCAAACAGCACTTTCCACTCTTTTATTATGAGCACCAACAAGCCATTAACCACACGCCAACATGTGAAAAAAAAATAAATTTAATTTCAAAGAGACAAAAAAAATTTAATTCCTGCATAGATGAACAAGTTTGTTCACATTCGATTGAAGTTGATGAATTAAAATAAACTCATTTAATAAAATGGCAGAAAAATTAAATTTTTATAAAATTTTAATTTTAACAAATTTAATATTAACAAATGCAAAAAAACTCTTTATTGTCAGTTGTAAAAAAAAAACTGTACTAAAAGCAGATATAAATTTTTTGGTTAGATAATCTGGGATGAGCCACTGTGAGAGTAGTAGACAATTGAGCCGACAAAATTGACCAAAGCTGCAATCATAAATACCGGAAGCCATCTACCGCCCGATTTGACCACTAATTCAGCTGTCAACGGCCCAATGAAGATGCCGGGCACAGTGGCAATTGTGTTCGATATACCAAATGTTATTGCACTTGAATTCGGAGCTATGTCCAGATGATTTGCCAAATGACCACACGAATTACATGCCAAAAACGCCATACAGATCGATATCACACTTTAATAAAAAATTAAAAAAAAATTTTTTTCTTCTTCTTCTCACCTGAAAGCTATGACCAAATTATCCAAGCTTATGAATATGATTAGGCAGATGCCGGGTCCAACAAGACCCAAAACAGTCATCAGTCTTCTCACTGATAGCACTGTCCAATTTCCCATAATCAACGAGTCGGCCAAATGACCGGCCAAAATGCCCGCAAAGGAGTTGACAATGTACGGCACGGCTGTAAATGACAAGGCCGTAGCGCTCACCCCAAGATACTTGGCCAGATAGAAGGGCACCCAATTGGTGATCACATTACTGGTCCAGCTCATCGAAAAATGAGCTAGATAGATGGACCACAACTGTGAATGTCTAAAGTAGTCGTACCACCGAGTCCGGGAGGTCAACTTTGGCGGAATAATTATAAAATCGTCATCTTCGGTGATAATGCGAATTTCCTTGAATGAAAATATCCACACAAGCACCCAGACAAAGCCGGTTGAGCCGAACAACAAAAACATCCATCTCCAGGTAAGATGTGGGCAAACAAAAGCGGCCAGAGTCTGGCCAATACTGCCAAAGGCGACCAGGTATCCAAATGCGCGAGACCTCTCGTCCGCAAGAACACAAGTTGAAAAAATGTGCACCACAGCAGGCAGACCTAGTCCTTCAGCTATGCCGAGCAGTATTCGAGATGTGACCAGAGTGCCGTATGAGTAGGCAAAAAGGGGGGTGAGAAATGTCAGCAGAGACCAGAAGAGAACTGCAAATGTGAGCACGTTCTTGCCGCCGAATCTTTTTGAAAATTTGGCACCGATTATTTGACTGCTCAAGTAGCCGATTGGAAATGCGGACAAGAGCCAGCCTTGGGCGTGCATGTCCCAATTGAACTCCGGGCCCATTTGAAGCACGGCAAGCGGCATTATGGCTCGGTCTGCCGCGTTTATCAAGTTCGAAAATGAACATAAAGCAACTGTTTTGGATGTGCTTATGAGCATTTTCCGGATTTTAAAATAAAATTTGAACAAATTTTAATATTTTATTAATTTGTTTCAGAATAAAGTTTGTTTTCAGGCCGAACACGTCAGTGGTTGAGACAAATTTTTCAACATTGTGTGTCTGACACCTAGAAAAAAGATTTTTTTTCTCTATCTAATATTATTTTTCTATTTGAATAAAATGTTTATTCAAGTTTTTAATTAAGTTTTGGTATTCAAAATTTGGATTTTTAAATAAAGTTTATTTGGAAACAAAAAATTTTTCTGTTATTTTTTTTAGATTATTATAATTGATATGATAAAATCTGGAGCTATTTATTATTATTATTATTATTTATTCATATTAACGCCAATTCTCGCGATGTCAAAGAAAGTAAAAATGAGATTTGAGATTTAGTTATTTCAGTGTTTAATTTTCCATAATTTTGAGAATAAATTACAGATACCAAAAAATAAAGAAAATTATATTATTTATTTTTATTATTTATTTGGTGTTCATATTAACGAGTAAACCAAAAATGTCAACTTTTGGTTAAAAATGATTTATAATTCTATCAGATGCTTAAAAAGTCCTCAAAAATTGAATTGAATTGAAAATTACCTATTTTAGTATGCTGCGTAAATATTACCAGAGTTTACAAAAATATTTTCAAATTGGTAAATGTTAAGCAAAATTATTCAGAACCCTTATAAAAGTCACCACTGTAGATTAATAAGATAAAGATTGAAAATTAAATTCTACTTAAAAAATATTTAGATCAGCAAATGTCAAAATAAAAGTATTCAGATATAAATACCTAATTTATCTAGAATTGATTTTCAATATAAGAAAAGGTGGTACAAATTTTTTTTTTACTAATTTTTTTTTTATTTTTTTTTCCTGAAGGGATCGTCTCTTTTAACCCTTATCTGTCGAAAATAGAAAAAATAACGTTGTTGATGTAAAAGGGTCATTTTTGACCCAGAAAAAAAAATATTTGTGTTTTAAAATACTTTTATTATAAAAATATAATTCAAGTTTAAAAAAATAAAAAAATGATAAAAGTTAATTAATTTAAAACACAATTTTTACAAATAATAGTATTCATTTTTTATGTATTCATCATCACTTATTTGTTCTAATTCGTTGTTCAGTTCAGGTGAATATCTAATAAAATTAAATTCATAAAAACTGAATCAATTTTTATTATTTATTTGTATATTTTATATATTTTTTATATTCTGAAGGAGCATTAGCTCGATACAGATTAAACAAATAAATAAATAAATAAAAAACGATACAAATAAAAAAAATTTGCTTGGGTCAAAAATGACCCATTTTCGTCAGCAACGTAGTGCAGGGTCATTTTTGACCTAGTATTCGACGGATAAGGGTTAATCACAGTTATAAAAATTTTACTGAAAAAATTACGCTTATAATAATTACAATTATAAAATTACAGTCTAATAAAGTTATAGTATTATAAAGTTGCAGTCTAAAAAATTACTGACTAAAAGTTACACTATAAAAAATGTTAATGATTTTATGATTAAGCAGTTTTAGTCTACTTTATACAAATAACGTTAAATATATAATGTTTTTTCTTAGTTTTTTTAATTCAAAATGGATGAGTTATTCTTGAATCTGATTGTGAATTGAGATTTGAATCTTTGGTCAGTGTGAAACATCAACGATTGCTTATGAGCCAGATTACAATCAAACGTAAAAAATTCTATGATGAAAAAGATAAAAAAATACGTCAGATTTTAAGTGATTTCAGTTCTGGTTTAATTGATTTAAAGGACTTAGTTAACAAACTTAGTTTTTTAATGGGAGAAAAAAAGAAATAGTAACTTTATAACTTTTATATTAGTAATTATATTTTGCTGTAATTTTTTGTATTCGTAATGTATTGCAACTGTAATTCTATTAGATTTTAAAAAAATGTAATTAAAAATTGTCATTAAAATGTACTAAATCATTCTGAAATCAAAAAAAAACCCTAATTCTTTTTAAAAAAAATAATCATTAGATTACAGACTCCTTTAGATTAATTTCAATTAAACTTTTGAACAGAATAAGGTAAATTTTTAAATTGATACATAAAAAATTAAAAAAATAATTATAAAAATAAATTTTTTTAAAATAAAATATTTATTAAATAAAACAGGATTTTTTGAAATTAAAAAAATTTCTAATTTTTCTCAAATAAACAAAAAAATTGTCTAAAAATACTCGAGTAATTTTTAACTAAAAAAATACCTCTTTAATTAATATAATTAAAGCGCCTTTTTTGGTTTATTAAGTCAACCTTTTCACCTCTGAAAAATTTACCAACAATTGCTTGCGATGATTTGACCAATTGACAATGGATTTCTAAAAAATTTTTATTAAAACTTATGAAACTTTTTAAATTTATGCTACAACAATTCTTTTCCAGGGTCAATTTACTTAACTTTGGAACTAAAGTTTAGTTTGAAAATGGTAAATGCCCATCTTACTTTATTCATGGCATTTATCTGAATCCCTAGAGAGGCTCCTAGCTAAAACACATGTAACCCTTATGTTCAGATTTTTCAATAAAGAAACAAAAGACAAAATGTTTTAATAAAAAATTTCAAAATATTGATTGTCAAAAGATGCGAAATTTAGAAAATAAGTTAAATTTAAACTAATAATTTTATTAAAATTCTGATACAAAAAATTGTCGCTTTAAAATTTTTGAAATTAAAAGATAAAACTTAATCTCACATTTCAGACGCGTCTTGTGATCTTAGCTTTATCAACTTTGAAAAAAAAAAAATTTTAATTTCACTTTTTTGGAAAATATCTTATCTTTATATTATACTAACCTGTAATCAAACTTACTGAAGCATTTATAAAATATTGAACTAGGACAAAAAAATTATCAATATCAAATAAAATATGTAAATAAAATTTTTGTGAAATTTTACGTAACTCTACATCAACAAAAACCACTTGGATGTAAATGAGAAAAAAAAATTTTCATAATTAAATTAAAAAACTTGAAACAATCGGATTCAAAGTCTGATATTTATAGCCAAAAATGGTTCATCTTTTCTATCATAATCAATATTATTATCTGAACATATTTTTTCAATAAATAAATTATTGATTTTTGATCTAATTTTATTTTTATAATTTTTTTTCAAACCAAAAAAAACACTGATGTGTGACTTAAAAAAACATACGATATTTGAACAAAAAAAGTTGATAACGAATGTGTATCCAAGCTCTGACATCACTTTAACTTAAAAATTTATTATAAATTCTATTTTGTTAGTCCCATTGTAAACCACATTTTTAAACAAAAATTTTCTCTCATTTTTATTTCATAAATAATAAAAGCTTTCTTTGAATTTTAGATTTTGAAAGAGCAAAAATGAATGAGACTTTGATCCACAGATGGAACTCTTTTTACCAAGACTCCCTGACCAAGACAGGTACTTGAATTGAATCAGAAAAAAATTAATCTAACCATCTCCCAAAGATCCGCGAACAAACAATTTGCCACTTGTTTGGAACGACCCCAGACCAGTGCTTTATTTGATCGCAGCTTACCTCCTAATGGTCTTCTTGGGCAAGCGCATCATGAGCTATTTTCCCGAAGTCAAGGTTCCTGCTTGGGTCCTGTTCATCTACAACTTTGGCCTAGTGCTCCTGTCAGCATACATGTTCGAGGAAATAGTGGTCGGAGTCTACCAGTCAGGCTACAATTACGCTTGTGGTGAGATTAACAACAAACCAGCAGAGATCAAGGTTACAAAAGCCCTATGGTGGTACTTTTTCTCAAAAGCAATTGAGCTATTGGACACATTTTGGATGATAGTGAGAAAAAGATTTAACCAAGTGACTTTTTTGCACGTATTCCATCACTCGACCATGGTAAGAAGCAAAGAGGTTTTTTGTTGTCTTAATGTTTAATTTTAGTTGATGATTTGGTGGGTGGTGGTCAGCTGGATCCCGGCCGGTCAGGCTTACTTTGGCGCTGCTCTTAATTGTGTGGTACACGTCTTCATGTACACTTACTATGCTTTTTCGGTCATACCCAGCCTAAAGGATAAGCTTTGGTGGAAAAAGTATATAACCACATTTCAGCTGGTCCAGTTTGTGATCACTTTCAGTCATACTTTGAACGGAATGTATCTGACCATGAGCGGCAATTGCTCGTTTCCTATGTGGGGCCAAATATTGCTCTCTTCCTACATGGTCATCATGTTAGCCTTATTCACCAACTTCTATGTTCATGAGTATATTAAAAAAACCAATGATGCCAAGCGTAGGAAAAATCTTAAAGATTTGAACAATAATGTTGTCAAAACGGACAAGAAGAAAGCTTTGGAAAATAAGCAAAAAGCAAAAAAAGTTGAATAGATCAAATCAATTTTTAGAGTAGCTTTATTTTTAATAAATTTTTGAAATTAAATTTTTTTATTTTAATTAAATCTGTAAAAACATTTTAAATGAAAACTTCCGCTCTTGGCTTCTTTCGTAGGCCTAAGGAGCACAGGTCTATCTTTGCTTGTCAGTGCATCCGGATTGAGCACTCTCATGCGGATTGTTTGCGGCACTGAGCGAGCTTTTTATAAAATTTAAAAATTGCTGAACTTTTTTTCTTTATTTTTACCAACCGGAAGGACCTGTGGATTTAGATCGGCGGGCAGGCGAGGAATAGGTGATATTTTTATTGTGACACCACTTTCGGTCAAAGGAGATAAAACAAGTTTACGAGTAACATTTTCTATTTTTAAAATATTTTTAATAAAATTTCAATTAAATATTGTTTTAATTACGGCAATTAATTGACAATACTAAAAACAAAATTGCTATTTTAATCATTTTATGTGGCATAAAACTCAATTAGATTAATATTTATATCCGCTGCGTACCTATTTTAATTTAGATTAAATATTCGAAATATTCAAGTCCTAGTTTATCTAGCATGGATATTTTTAATTAATAAGTTTAATCATTAATTAAAGTCAGGTCATTCAAATAACTAAACATTAAATATAAAAAAGGATTATTTTTTAATTTTATTCTAAAAAAATTCTTCAAACTTTTAAAAAGTATTTTTTCTTAACCCGTAAAAATTTTTTTTTAATAAAATTTTATTAAATTAAATTAATTGTGGTATTTAGTCTAAAAAAATTTTTGCCTAATATTTAACATAAATTTATTTTATCATATTCTTCAAAATTTTTAGTTTCGGAATTTTTTTAAAAAAATGAACTTTAGCTTATCAAATATTAGAATATATATTTTTTTATGATAAATGATCAAAGAGTAGAGATATGGCTATTTAATTATTTTAAATGGGAATAAAAATATAAACTTTAAATTTTTGAGGGTTTTCTAGAAAGCAGAACTGGAATCTGAAGTTGAAATTCTATTAATTTTATAATAGCGGTTTCTCAAATAATTTTTTTTTCAAAGTCTTTAGCTTAAGAGAATTATAAAAATATAATTAAGCTTAGAATAAAGAAAATAAATTTGGATTGAGATGATTTTAAAATAAAAGGTTCAAAGTTTAGAATTATTTTCAAAAATAAATTCAAAAAATTTTTAATTTTAAAAGCATGATTATTTACTTTTTAAAAACTTTCTTAACATAGAATTATTCAAGAATTTATATTGCTTTGTGAATATCCGTGATAGTATAGTGGTGAGTATCCCCGCCTGTCACGCGGGAGACCGGGGTTCAATTCCCCGTCACGGAGTTTTTTTGTTCAAAATTATTTAATCCAGAAAAAAAAAATCTATTTAAATTTATTAAATTAATGAGACAAAAATTTTATTTTGTAAAAGTTTAATTATTTTTTTCATCCGATGCTTGGCTAAGAATTTTGTCAGCTTGTTTCAATTTTTGTTGCAGCTGCATAGCTTGGGCACGTTTTTTCTCCTCTTCCTTTTTCTTGGCCTTTTCGATGACTTTTCTTTCCTCCTGGAATTTTTTGACCATCTCCTGAATCCTGGGGTCCCTCATGTCCACCTCATAGCCGTAAAACTCTCTCGCTTGATCCAACACATCCTGTTTTTTGGCCTCTTTTTCTTTGTCCAATTTTTCTCGCTTAAGAATGCGTTGATAAAACGAGTCTATGGTGGCAGGCATTTTTTTCAGAGTATCATCTGTATCCTTGACCAATTTTTCATATGAGCTCAACTGTTCGCTCTTACGCTCAATCAAAGTATTAATCTTTTGTTCCAGAGTTAAATCGTAGTCTTTTTCTTCATTGATTATTTGTTGCAATTGGTCACGTGATGGCCAAGCGAGGCCCACATCAATGCCGGACTCTTTTCCGAACTTAGCGTACAATTTACGAAAATAATTGTCTGATTTTAAAAAATCGGCTTCAGGGTCCGAGTATGTTGGAAATATTTTTTTGTATTTTTTGTAAGCGGTAATGCGTGAGAACCGACTTACATTTCTTTTTAACTCGATGTAGTTTCGGTATTTTTCAGCACGTTCCATGGCCTCTTCGGCCTCGGGTATATTGGGTCCGAACTCAGACAAAGTTTCCTCATTTGAATCATCGGTTTTAAAGTCCACTTCTTTGGCTGATGTGTTCTCGAATCGTTTCAGTGACAAAAGACAACTTTGTCTTAGTCTTATGGGGCGAAGAAACATTTTGAAGATTTTATTTTAATTTTTTTTTAAATTGCATTTTAAATTATCAAAAGCTTTGTTACAAATTAAAGAGCAAACTTAACTTGACTTTTTCTGATCAAGTTAAACAAGCAAATGGAGGGTCGAATATTTTTTAAATATCCAATTTTATTAAATTAAAAATTAATGATCTTTGGTAAATTTTGGGAAGCACTAAAGTTAAGACATTTTCTCTTAATTGAGAATGTCGCTTGGTTTGTGGTTCCAAGCTAGTCTAAATAGTTGCCGAGTTCGCAGTCTCTTATGGCTCGGATGAGTGGTGCTGTTTATGATGAACGTCCCACGTGCTTCCTAGACCAAGACGCTGTCCTAACTATGCCGTATGCCGGTCCCAAGCCCGGATGAAAAAATAGGAGGGTGACACAACTTTGAAATTAATTGGTTTGAAACAATTTTTTTATATTTTTCTTGGTCTTGTGGACACTGATTGTTCATGATTAAGTAAAGATTTCTTTTGAATTTGAAAAGACGAGATTTTGGTACAAATAGAACTCAGGTAACTTAATGTTATATTTAAGCTTTTAAGTGAAATATCTGTTACTCTGGAAAATTATAAACAGACTTATGCAGAAATAAAAAAAAGTCATTTAAAGTATTTTCAAAGTCAAGTCAGTAACTTGAATTCAAGAAAAATTTGTGACTTGATGAATTTTGAACAATTCTAATTATAAAATATTATTAGTTATTAAAATGAAATATTAACTTCCTTTTTTAAGGACATTGATAATTTGATCTTATAAAAATTTTCGATTTTTTAGTAAAAAATATAAAAGATCGGTCTGAATTATTGTGAATTTTATCAAAATCTAAATTTTTCTTATTGTCTATAAAATTAAATTTTGAAAATATATAAAATTGACTCATTTTTATATTATTATAATGATTTTTTTTGAATCATTTTACCTAATAATTATTTTTGTGTAATAAAATGAATTTCAAGTAAAACCACGTAAACAAATAAATTTTATTAAATAATCGTTTTATCAGAAAAAAAATCATAATTTTCAACTATTTTAAAATTTTGCAATACAAAATATAATTTTTTATTTTAATTGATATAAAAACTTAATTAAAAAAGCTTTTATAGCTATATTTTGGTTGCCTCTATGTTTTTTAAATTTTTTTGACTTTTAAATCTTTATGTTGATTTAAAATATACATTTTAAATTTTTTTTAATAATAAACTTTTATAGAAAAATTAATTAAAGATTATAATAAAAAAAGTTTTTTTTTTAAACAAAACAACGAAAAATAAAAGCTTATTGGATCACTTTTATTGAGGTTTTAAATAAATAAGTTTGATCATGTGGTCATGATCATAATCTTCAAGTTGCTGATTTTGCGAAACTCATTAATGGATTTAATCAATTTTTTTATTTTTGTTTTATTATCTTATTACAGTTTTGATTTGACATGATGACTTGTGATAATATTACATAAAATTTTAATTTTAAAATTAATTATTAAGCAAATAAAGATTACTAAAATCATCAAATTTAAAGAATAGTTTTAAAAAGAGACTATTTTTGGCCTTTTTACAATCTACTAAAAAAGAAATAAAATTTCGTAAATTTACGTAATATTACCGACAACCAATGTGATGAGCATCACTGTGTATGTACTCGGTTCGCTGCGCAGTTTCATGCACTCGTCTGACTCAGTAGACGATGTGCATGTTGAGCGCAGGCGAGACCGTGCATACACAAGTTCCCTGCACAGGATAATGTTAAAAAGAAAACATAAAAGTTTTATTACTGAGATTTTAAGAAATTAAATAAAGAAATATATTGGTGAACCTCAGACCTAGTTGTTTACTCTATTTCATCTGGCGACGAGGAAGGGATTCAAAATAAGTTTAATTGAAAATTCAGATCATTCAAAGCATTCATCATGGCAGGTTTCTAAAGATGGAGTTTTGTTTTGTTCAAGAAATATTGCTTGTCCTATTAAAATTTGTTTCGAGAAAATACCTGCAATAGGCTCGGTTTAAAAATGTGAAGTTCAATGCCCTTGGAATACAGAAACTGTAAAAAAATGTCAAAAACATTTTACTGAAGATGGACATGATTTTTTTGTGGCCTTTATTGAACAACTCGAATCTGAAGATGAAAAATTGAAGTATCCTCTCAAGTTAAATAAAAGGGGTTAAGTCGAAACTCTATATTCTTCTTTAAAAATAATAAAATATGAAAAGTGATAAGTGCATGCGTGTCGAAAGTGGGGTGCGCTTCAAGAGCGATCTTGATGTTTCGGTTAGTGTGTGATGATCACATGATCACCATGCGCTAACGCGATACAACACTAAATTAAAATTCTAATAGATTGTGAAATTAAACAGAAAATTTATTTTAATTATTTTTTTTATAATTTTTGTCAAAGAGATTTAACAAAAAATATTAAAGATAAAGAGACTGCTGAAAAAAGGTTATTAGATTTAAAAATAATCTTACAAAAAGATGACAAAATATTTTGTTTGCATACAATCCCCATTAAAATTTGCTCATCTCCAGGAAGAGATAAAGTTTTCCATGAGAATAAATTCATCGATAAATCAAACATAAGAAAAAGTTATGATCCAATTAAAGATGATTTAACACATTTAGTTAAATACGAAGAAAGCGATATTTTAAATAATTTGGAATCACGATTTTTGAACAATAACCCTTACCCTAACCCTTAAAGATAAAGAGACTGCTGAAAAAAGGTTATTAGATTTAAAAATAATTTTACAAAAAGATGACAAAATATTTTGTTTGCATACAATCCCCATTAAAATTTGCTCATCTCCAGGAAGAGATAAAGATTTCCATGAGAATAAATTCATCGATAAATCAAACATAAGAAAAAGCTATGATCCAATTAAAGATGATTTAACACATTTAGTTAAATACGAAGAAAGCGATATTTTAAATAATTTGGAATCACGATTTTTGAACAATAACCCTTACCCTAACCCTTAAAGATAAAGTGACTGCTGAAAAAAGGTTATTAGATTTAAAAATAATCTTACAAAAAGATGACAAAATATTTTGTTTGCATACAATCCCCATTAAAATTTGCTCATCTCCAGGAAGAGATAAAGTTTTCCATGAGAATAAATTCATCGATAAATCAAACATAAGAAAAAGTTATGATCCAATTAAAGATGATTTAACACATTTAGTTAAATACGAAGAAAGCGATATTTTAAATAATTTGCAATCACGATTTTTGAACAATAACCCTTACCCTAACCCTTAAAGATAAAGAGACTGCTGAAAAAAGGTTATTAGATTTAAAAATAATTTTACAAAAAGATGACAAAATATTTTGTTTGCATACAATCCCCATTAAAATTTGCTCATCTCCAGGAAGAGATAAAGATTTCCATGAGAATAAATTCATCGATAAATCAAACATAAGAAAAAGCTATGATCCAATTAAAGATGATTTAACACATTTAGTTAAATACGAAGAAAGCGATATTTTAAATAATTTGGAATCACGATTTTTGAACAATAACCCTTACCCTAACCCTTAAAGATAAAGTGATTGCTGAAAAAAGGTTATTAGATTTAAAAATAATTTTACAAAAAGATGACAAAATATTTTGTTTGCATACAATCCCCATTAAAATTTGCTCATCTCCAGGAAGAGATAAAGATTTCCATGAGAATAAATTCATCGATAAATCAAACATAAGAAAAAGCTATGATCCAATTAAAGATGATTTAACACATTTAGTTAAATACGAAGAAAGCGATATTTTAAATAATTTGGAATCACGATTTTTGAACAATAACCCTTACCCTAACCCTTAAAGATAAAGTGATTGCTGAAAAAAGGTTATTAGATTTAAAAATAATTTTACAAAAAGATGACAAAATATTTTGTTTGCATACAATCCCCATTAAAATTTGCTCATCTCCAGGAAGAGATAAAGATTTCCATGAGAATAAATTCATCGATAAATCAATCATAAGAAAAAGTTATGATCCAATTAAAGATGATTTAACACATTTAGTTAAATACGAAGAAAGCGATATTTTAAATAATTTGGAATCACGATTTTTGAACAATAACCCTTACCCTAACCCTTAAAGATAAAGTGACTGCTGAAAAAAGGTTATTAGATTTAAAAATAATCTTACAAAAAGATGACAAAATATTTTGTTTGCATACAATCCCCATTAAAATTTGCTCATCTCCAGGAAGAGATAAAGTTTTCTATGAGAATAAATTCATCGATAAATCAAACATAAGAAAAAGTTATGATCCAATTAAAGATGACTTAACACATTTAGTTAAATACGAAGAAAGCGATATTTTAAATAATTTGGAATCACGATTTTTGAACAATTCATTAGTATATACAAACTGTGGCATAGTTTTAATTTCAATCAATCTATATAGACAAATTAAAATTATTGACCATATTAATGAATATTCGCCCAGTTTGAAAATAAATAAGAAACCTCATATTTTTTCAGTCGCGCATTTGACTTATAGAGTTTAGTAGAAAGCAGGCAAAGTCAATGCATAATTATATCAGGTGAATCGGGTTCTGGAAAAACAGAGAATACAAAACATCTAATGAGATATTTTGGTCATTATTCTCAGTTTTTAAAAGAAAAGATGATGGAAGCGAATATTTCATTCACTAATACTATTTTTGAAGCTTTTTGTAATGCAAAACCATTCTAAATAACAATAGTAGTCGAGTTGGTAAATTGACAAAATTTTCTTTTGACAATAATCAAAATAGAATAGTTTCATGTTTAATTCATTCGTTTCTATTGGAAAAACCAAGGATTGTTAGCAAAAAAAACCAAAGACGAAAATAATTTTCATATTTTTTACCAAATTTCTTCCCAGTTCAATAATAGCGAATATGACTTTATAAAGTTAAAATCAGCTAATAGTTTTAGTTATATTACTTCGAACAACTTAATTCAAATTGATAATAACAATTATTATTCAGTTGAATTCGAAAAAACATTAAAGGCATTATGCAATTTTAACTCTAGCCAAGAAGAACAAGATGATATATTAAGAATTATATCATCCATTTTACATATTGGAAATATTCGATTTAAAGATCAAGATAAAACAATGATCGAGGACGATGACATATCAGTTGATACTTTTTGTGAGATATGTAAAATAAACAAAAAAGATTTTTTAAATGGCCTTGTTAAAGAAAACAATAGTATCCGCGGCGAAAGTATTCAAATAATTAATAATAAAGAATATATGAAAAAATCACTGGATGGACTTGCTATTTATATGTATGAGTCGCTATTTAATTGGCTTTCAACCAAAATAAACAAATTCTTTAATTCTGATTCTATACAATTGCCGTTTATTGCAATAATGGACATTTTTGGATTTGAAAATTTTGAAAATAATTGTTTCAAACAGTTATGCATCAATTATGCTAATGAAAAATTGCAACAACAATTCTTTAAATTAATTTTGAAACAAAATCAAGAAATGGTCATATATCAACTATCAGGATAATGATGTATTAATTGATTTTTTAGAAAAAAAACAAGGTTTTATTAAATTGCTTCACGAAGAACCGAATTTTATATTAGGATCAGATGCTAATTTTATTAATAAAGTAAATCATTTGAATAATTCATCAGTCTATTCGAAAATTTCTGAAAATAAATTTCAAATATCTCACTTTTCAAACAAAGTTATTTATAATGTTAATGGCTTTGTAGATAAAAATAGAGACTATTTCAAAAAAGAAAAATTTATGGCTTTCAAACTAAGTTCATCTAACTTGATCAAGAAAATTCTTGATAATTACGATACAAAAGTTGACTGTAAAAAAATATAAAATCACAATATATGATTTTAGAGATAATCTCACGAGGCTAATTGAAGAATCTGAGTCGTCAAATAAGCATTATATATGCTGCATAAGGCCAAATGATTTAAATGATCCAAATCAATTTAATCGAAACCGGGTAATTGAACAGATCAGAGCTTACAAATTAGCAGAAATAATCCAAGCAGAATCAAAATTTTATGAATCAAAAATGAGCTATGAGGACTTTTTTGAACGCTATCATAAATTGTTAAACTTAGAGGCAAAATGCATAAACTTGGAAAAGAATTGTTCTACAATTCTTAATCATTTAATTCAGGTAAAAGAATATAAATTAGGAAAAACAAAAATATTTTTAAAACATAATGAAAAACAATGTCTTGAAAAATTACGCTTGATACGCTTGAATATGACTTTTAAAAAAATTATTTACACATGGAAAAGAAAATGCGAAGAAGAGAAGTTTAAAAGAAACAAAAAACAAAATTCACTATCGAATTTAGGAATATGTTTTATTCAAAATGAGAATTTTCAATTTAAAAAAAGAAAAAGTTCCAATACAGATTTAAATCAATCGAAAAAAAGTCGAATTGAAACAAATGAATTATACATAACTGATATCTCGAGTACTGACAATGATTCTTTAATTGAAATAGCAATGAAATGCTAAAATTTTAATAGGTCGCATTTGTTTTCAAATCAAATAAGTACTTCATAAAAAATAAATGAATGCAGTTTGCCTGATTTAATCGATCTTAAAACAGTTAATCAATCTGTTGATACAAGTTTATATGAAATGACTCCACAATATATTTCATCGCCTAAATCAAAGAATTCAGGAAAAAAATCTTTTAAATCATGTGAACGACTTTATCTTCATCCACCTAAATGCTTATTCAAAAATTCATTTGATAAAAATGGACTTTCTAAGGCATTTAGCAATTTAGGGAGCATTCAAGAATCTAATTCATCGATAAATCAAACATAAAAAAAAGGTATGATCCAATTAAAGATGATTTAACACATTTAGTTAAATACGAAGAAAGCGATATTTTAAATAATTTGGAATCACGATTTTTGAACAATAACCTTACCCTAACCCTTAAAGATAAAGTGACTGCTGAAAAAAGGTTATTAGATTTAAAAATAATTTTACAAAAAGATGACAAAATATTTTGTTTGCATACAATCCCCATTAAAATTTGCTCATCTCCAGGAAGAGATAAAGATTTCCATGAGAATAAATTTATCGATAAATCAAACATAAGAAAAAGTTATGATCCAATTAAAGATGATTTAACACATTTAGTTAAATACGAAGAAAGCGATATTTTAAATAATTTGGAATCACGATTTTTGAACAATAACCCTTACCCTAACCCTTAAAGATAAAGTGACTGCTGAAAAAAGGTTATTAGATTTAAAAATAATTTTACAAAAAGATGACAAAATATTTTGTTTGCATACAATCCCCATTAAAATTTGCTCATCTCCAGGAAGAGATAAAGATTTCCATGAGAATAAATTTATCGATAAATCAAACATAAGAAAAAGTTATGATCCAATTAAAGATGATTTAACACATTTAGTTAAATACGAAGAAAGCGATATTTTAAATAATTTGGAATCACGATTTTTGAACAATAACCCTTACCCTAACCCTTAAAGATAAAGTGACTGCTGAAAAAAGGTTATTAGATTTAAAAATAATTTTACAAAAAGATGA
This sequence comes from Brachionus paranguensis, assembly GCA_016802215.1. Classification (NCBI taxonomy): domain Eukaryota; kingdom Metazoa; phylum Rotifera; class Eurotatoria; order Ploima; family Brachionidae; genus Brachionus; species Brachionus paranguensis. Next base: position 1,542,592 of record JAESIX010000007.1, read on the forward strand.
CAAAATATTTTGTTTGCATACAATCCCCATTAAAATTTGCTCATCTCCAGGAAGAGATAAAGATTTCCATGAGAATAAATTTATCGATAAATCAAACATAAGAAAAAGTTATGATCCAATTAAAGATGATTTAACACATTTAGTTAAATACGAAGAAAGCGATATTTTAAATAATTTGGAATCACGATTTTTGAACAATAACACTTACCCTAACCCTTAAAGATAAAGTGATTGCTGAAAAAAGGTTATTAGATTTAAAAATAATTTTACAAAAAGATGACAAAATATTTTGTTTGCATACAATCCCCATTAAAATTTGCTCATCTCCAGGAAGAGATAAAGATTTCCATGAGAATAAATTCATCGATAAATCAAACATAAGAAAAAGTTATGATCCAATTAAAGATGATTTAACACATTTAGTTAAATTTTAACTCTAGCCAAGAAGAACAAGATGATATATTAAGAATTATATCATCCATTTTACATATTGGAAATATTCGATTTAAAGATCAAGATAAAACAATGATCGAGGACGATGACATATCAGTTGATACTTTTTGTGAGATATGTAAAATAAACAAAAAAATTTTTTTAAATGGCCTTGTTAAAGAAAACAATAGTATCCGCGGCGAAAGTATTCAAATAATTAATAATAAAGAATATATGAAAAAATCACTGGATGGACTTGCTATTTATATGTATGAATCGCTATTTAATTGGCTTTCAACCAAAATAAACAAATTCTTTAATTCTGATTCTATACAATTGCCGTTTATTGCAATAATGGACATTTTTGGATTTGAAAATTTTGAAAATAATTGTTTCAAACAGTTATGCATCAATTATGCTAATGAAAAATTGCAACAACAATTCTTTAAATTAATTTTGAAACAAAATCAAGAAATGGTCATATATCAACTATCAGGATAATGATGTATTAATTGATTTTTTAGAAAAAAAACAAGGTTTTATTAAATTGCTTCACGAAGAACCGAATTTTATATTAGGATCAGATGCTAATTTTATTAATAAAGTAAATCATTTGAATAATTCATCAGTCTATTCGAAAATTTCTGAAAATAAATTTCAAATATCTCACTTTTCAAACAAAGTTATTTATAATGTTAATGGCTTTGTAGATAAAAATAGAGACTATTTCAAAAAAGAAAAATTTATGGCTTTCAAACTAAGTTCATCTAACTTGATCAAGAAAATTCTTGATAATTACGATACAAAAGTTGACTGTAAAAAAATATAAAATCACAATATATGATTTTAGAGATAATCTCACGAGGCTAATTGAAGAATCTGAGTCGTCAAATAAGCATTATATATGCTGCATAAGGCCAAATGATTTAAATGATCCAAATCAATTTAATCGAAACCGGGTAATTGAACAGATCAGAGCTTACAAATTAGCAGAAATAATCCAAGCAGAATCAAAATTTTATGAATCAAAAATGAGCTATGAGGACTTTTTTGAACGCTATCATAAATTGTTAAACTTAGAGGCAAAATGCATAAACTTGGAAAAGAATTGTTCTACAATTCTTAATCATTTAATTCAGGTAAAAGAATATAAATTAGGAAAAACAAAAATATTTTTAAAACATAATGAAAAACAATGTCTTGAAAAATTACGCTTGATACGCTTGAATATGACTTTTAAAAAAATTATTTACACATGGAAAAGAAAATGCGAAGAAGAGAAGTTTAAAAGAAACAAAAAACAAAATTCACTATCGAATTTAGGAATATGTTTTATTCAAAATGAGAATTTTCAATTTAAAAAAAGAAAAAGTTCCAATACAGATTTAAATCAATCGAAAAAAAGTCGAATTGAAACAAATGAATTATACATAACTGATATCTCGAGTACTGACAATGATTCTTTAATTGAAATAGCAATGAAATGCTAAAATTTTAATAGGTCGCATTTGTTTTCAAATCAAATAAGTACTTCATAAAAAATAAATGAATGCAGTTTGCCTGATTTAATCGATCTTAAAACAGTTAATCAATCTGTTGATACAAGTTTATATGAAATGACTCCACAATATATTTCATCGCCTAAATCAAAGAATTCAGGAAAAAAATCTTTTAAATCATGTGAACGACTTTATCTTCATCCACCTAAATGCTTATTCAAAAATTCATTTGATAAAAATGGACTTTCTAAGGCATTTAGCAATTTAGGGAGCATTCAAGAATCTAAAACTAATCATTAGTCAGGCGGGTATGAAGATCTTCCAGAAACCTCAGAAGAAGAGGATAACGAAGAAGATCAAGCAGCAGATAACGCTAACGAGACCCAGCCAAAAGATCCTAATCCCAACGACAGAACCTCAAGTGATGCATCTTCATCACAAACCGAGCCTTCTTCACCAGGTTCAATGTCCATGAGGTTTAGACCTATCCCTCTTAACACTACTAACCAGAAGTCACTGAGCACCCAGGCGGTCGACTCATACTTCGAACCTCCAACCTCAGTTAAGAAATTTAATAAAACTTTTCCTATGCCTAAAGCTCTTTACGCTAAGTTAAAAGACGGCCTCAGAATATGGCCTAACAGGGGGGCAGCTAGGACAAAAGGGTTGAGACACAAGATTAAATCTTCCGACCCAGCAAGGGATCAGGTCATAAATTCATTACTTAAGGCTAATATAATAGAAGAAGTTTCCCACAAGAAAGTCCCAAGGTATTGTGGAACTTTCTTCCTCGTTGAGAGACCCGGCTCTAAGGTCAGACCTATAGCTGATTTTTCAGCCCTGACCAAACTCATAGATTCGCCCAAGTTCGCCATGAAGTCTGTTTATCAAGCAGCGGCCGAAATTAAATGGCCAAGGCACTTGTGGTACGCCAAGGTGGATTTCAAACAAGCCTTCTTTAACATTGAAATCCACCCAGCCTCCAAATTTGTAACCACCTTTGGTTATGGAGGTAGATTCTTTGAGTTTAACAGAATGCCCTTCGGTCTATGCATAGCGCCATACGTCCAACAGATGCTGCTGAATTGTGTACTTAGGTACATTAAAAAGTACACTAAATATACTTACGGCCATCTGGACGATATCATCATCGCCGACCCAGATAGAAATAAGCTCCAATCTATACTGGACGATTTAAGGGGCAAATTCAAGGCGATTGGATGGGTGCTAAACACGCATAAGTCCGTATTAAATCCGGTTAAAGACCCTTTCGGAACAACTCCTGTTCTCAGACCCTAAAGGTAGGGACTTGCAGAGGATAAGGGGCTACCTAAATTACTACTTAAGTTTTGCGGGTAAGGTAGCTCCGATAATTAATACTTTCCTCAAGATGACTCCTCTAACCCGCAGAGAATACTGGTGGTACATCAGTATCATCATCAGGATAGACAGCTACGCGCTAATGTCCAATTATTTTTCACGAAGAGGTCGAAATGGACGGAGCAGTGTGTATTCCGTCGAGCGACAAAGCGCCAGGACGAGACGGTGGACCATTACGTCATGCGTCTTCGCGAACTCACCGCTCACTGCAAGTTCGGCGACGCCAAGGACGTAGACCGCGAGATCCTGGGCCACCTGGTGCACACCACGGCAATCCGGCGCTTCGAGAGCAAGTGCTGCGAGGAGGATGACGACTTGACACTCATAAAGGCTCTAAATATTGCCCGCAACTGCGAGACCAACAGCGACAGCGTCGATGGCCTCACGAAGCCAACCCCGAGAGAGCTCGAAGGGCGCGGACAAGCCCTGTTCCGCACGGACCGCGGCCAACCCAGTCGCAACGAGGAGCCCGACAGGAGCGCAGGAGGCAACCAGCGTCAGATTGCACCGTTCTCTGGAGTGCAGGAGAGCCGAGTCTCGGACAAGTGCCGGAACTGCAACGGTTCGCCGCACGCATTCAGCGTGTGCCAGGCGCGGGGTAAGCATTGTGTGAATTGTGGAATCGAGAACCACTTTGCGGCAGCCTGTCGCGCAGGACGTTAAGGCTCGATGTAGTTTCGGTATTTTTCAGCACGTTCCATGGCCTCTTCGGCCTCGGGTATATTGGGTCCGAACTCAGACAAAGTTTCCTCATTTGAATCGTCGGTTTTAAAGTCCACTTCTTTGGCTGATGTGTTCTCGAATCGTTTCAGTGACAAAAGACAACTTTGTCTTAGTCTTATGGGGCGAAGAAACATTTTGAAGATTTTATTTAAATTTTTTTTTTTAAATTGCATTTTAAATTATCAAAAGCTTTGTTACAAATTAAAGAGCAAACTTAACTTGACTTTTTCTGATCAAGTTAAACAAGCAAATGGAGGGTCGAATATTTTTTAAATATCCAATTTTATCAAATTAAAAATTAATGATCTTTGGTAAATTTTGGGAAGCACTAAAGTTAAGACATTTTCTCTTAATTGAGAATGTCGCTTGGTTTGTGGTTCCAAGCTAGTCTAAATAGTTGCCGAGTTCGCAGTCTCTTATGGCTCGGATGAGTGGTGCTGTTTATGATGAACGTCCCACGTGCTTCCTAGACCAAGACGCTGTCCTAACTATGCCGTATGCCGGTCCCAAGCCCGGATGAAAAAATAGGAGGGTGACACAACTTTGAAATTAATTGGTTTGAAACAATTTTTTTATATTTTTCTTGGTCTTGTGGACACTGATTGTTCATGATTAAGTAAAGATTTCTTTTGAATTTGAAAAGACGAGATTTTGGTACAAATAGAACTCAGGTAACTTAATGTTATATTTAAGCTTTTAAGTGAAATATCTTTGATTTTGAATTTCTTAATTAAAATCATTTTTTGATTGATATTTTTTTGATTTGGAATATTTTACATGGTAGCTCCAATTTTTGTTACTCTGGAAAATTATAAACAGACTTATGCAGAAATAAAAAAAAGTCATTTAAAGTCTTTTCGAAGAAACAATCTAAACATCTTGACAAAAAAATTTCGGTAGCCCCATTTATTAGCTTGGCGAATCAATCAAAATTCTTTAAATAAAAAGTAACGATATCTTTGATCTTTAGTTCTTGAGTGAGAACATAAAATAATATAAAATTGTCCATGGGACTAAAGACTTTAATAAAAAAAATTGAAATTTGTGTAAAAAAAAAAAGAGGAAATAAAGGAATTAATATTCCAATTTTATTCAATTATCATTTTTATTTTATTTTTTTATTTTTACTTTATTTTATTTTATTTTTCATTTTTCTTACTTTAATTTCATCGCCAATATTGGCGTTTATTTTTGAAATAAATAATAATAATGATAATAAAATAAATAAAAATAGTGAAAGTCAAAATTCACCACATAAAAAATATTTTTGCGGATGAACACTTTAAATTTATTTAACACAATTTTTTCAAGAAACCTTTCATCCTTTGGGTAAAGTGCTAATGAGTTTTTAAGACTTATCAATTTTGAAAAAAAATCTCGCCTATAAATGATTTAATTTTTGTTCGACTTGATTCACATTTTTCCGCATTTTTTTCACATTTTTCTATCTATTTAATTCTTTAACTAAATTTATAAAAAAAAATGAGAATGGAGGAAAAAAATTTAATTTTATTAATCTATTTTATTCCAAGTTAGTTAATCGGAGTCTTTTTTTTCATTTGAAAAAAAAAGTTTAATTTTTTGTTATTTAAATAAATCTTAAACGAATAGAACTAATTGATGACTTTATTCTTTGGCATCCAAAGCTGACGCTCCAGAAATAATTTCGATCAATTCTCTGGTAATGACAGCCTGTCTTGTACGGTTATAGTACAAAGTCAACTTGTCAATCATTTCACCTTTTAAAAAATTAATAAAAAATAAAATAGTTGCAAAATTTTTTATTCCCAATTTACCGGCATTTTTGCTGGCATTGTCCATAGCACTCATACGAGAGCTAAGCTCGCTGGTCGAATTTTCCTTCAGCGCATAGAACACCATGCTGGCGAGTTGGTACTCTTGGTAGCATTTGATTGTCTCAGCATCTAAGGAATCATAGAGACCAATGTTTTTGGCACTGCTGATCAAATTGCTTGAATAAAACGGCTGATTAGTGGTGGTGTAGGAGATAGCTGTTTTGAATCTGTTGTAAAGTATTTCACCTGAATCGAACTCGTAGCCAGAGTTGAGGATGGCGTTGGCGATCAACGAAGCGTCCATAAAGGACACATTTTTTTTGCCAACGTCGTTTACAGAGAATAAAATGTTGCTGGCAAAAACTCGCTGCAGCATAGTTTTGGACTTGTCACCAATGCAGACAATTTTGGTGTCAAGACTTTGATATTTTTCCTCAGCTAGAAGAGCTTTGACAGCTTTGACTATGGATGTGTGAATGGCACCGCACAGACCTCTGTCAGATGTTACAGCAACAACTAAATGCTTTTTGACATTCTCTGGCTCGGTGGGAACCTCGGCCTGCTCGCTAAAAACAGATGTCGCCTCTCCATACGGCCGAGTTGCCTTCAAGTCCTTCTCAGCCTTTGCGTACTTTGCCGCACTCACCATCTTCATTGACTTGGTAATTTTTTGGATGTTCTTGACAGACTTGAGACGCATACTGACTTAAATGCAAATCTTTTAAAAAACCCAATGGTCAGCCTAAAAAAAGCTCTTACTGTCCTTGAGTGTGGCATAGCCACGGGCTTGTGTGCTGCAGAGAAAAATTTTAGACACTTGGGCATTTTTTGACAGGGTACTTACTAAACAGGGGTCATTAGACTCACGGCTCCGAACATTTTTAAACTTCGATCTAGAGAATTAATATGAGAATTAGTTTTTTTTTAATTTTTTTGTCTAAAGAATAAAACGCTGGTTCAAAATGCTTGCAACTATGCAATCAAAACGGGCTATAAACGCGTTCAGCAAAATTTGGTAATTTATATTGGCGTCAAAATTGGCTCAGAAATCATGTACATGCATTCGCAGAATAATATTCAAAATTTTATATGAATTTAAGTTATAAAATTATTTTAACTTTTTATTTTTTTTCTTAACTCTGATTAAAAAATTAATTGCACAATTTTACTTTTTACCTTGAATGTTAGGCGAATTGAATATTTAAATCAAAACAATCATAAAAAATTTTAAAATTTAATTAATCAAATAATAAATTTCTTAATTTTTTTTAAATTTTAAATCTTTTGGTCTTGATCTCAAACTTCAATTTGCCGAAAATAAGGATTTTTTTAATTATATTTTAAAGAGTTGATATTAAAGCGTCATTTATTTTGATTTAACTTCATTTTAAAGAAATATTAAATTGTCAATTAAAATATGAGTCAATTTAATTTATCATTCTCAACTTAAAAGTATTAGTTGTCACATAATTTAATTAATAGTCATTTAATGCACCGCACAAAGTCAAGTTTAAAAATTAATATAAATAAATAAATAAATTTTATCAGTTAAATAATTAAGAAATCAATTATATAAATAATTTTGAAAGTAAAAATTTAATTAATTTTTACTAATTTTTTAAATGCTTTTTTAGTTACCTTACTCCTCTCGTATTTCCTAAATTAATGTGGAATGCTTCAGCTGAACAGGAATCCAAAAATGCTTCACTATTTGACTTTTCTCTCTCTGAACCGAATGCAATTCTCGGAATGATTCTAGTACATTATTAAGCAGTAATTGATGAATTTTTTTTTGACATTTAATTTTATCAAAACAGAATTTATTAAAGTTTATGCTGTTTAATTATTCTTATTGACAATTAATAGTTTTTATTTAATTAGATTAACTTCTATTTAATTAAAAAAATATCCTTTAATACTTTTTAGTTGTATGTTATATTAATAATTGTCACTTAATCTTTTAAATGACAACTAAAAATTATAAATGACGATTAATACATTTATGAAATTTTTTCTAATGACTTTTAATCAAATAAATGACGCTTTAATATGTGGCCTATTTTAAAATATCATCTATTTTAAATAGGTTTTTTATTCTTTTTTAATTATCTATGACAAAACAAATTTATTAAATGAATAAATAGAAAAATGATCAAGTTAAATGACATTCTGAAATTCAAATACAAATTGAATTGTAAAAAATACTGCAACAAAATGCAACATTCTTTAATAAAAGATTTAATAACTTTACTCGATTTTATTATCTAAAATAAAATAAAATCATTATTTCTTCTCATCATCATTTTCTTTTTCTTTAGTAAATTAAACCAATCAATTTTATTGATTTTTAATTTTCTGTCTTATTAAAACATGAGAAAAATTATTTTAAGTAAAAAAGGTGCAACAAAGAATGCTGCACTATGCTGCAGTATTTTTTCTAATATTTTTTATTAACTTTAATTTCAATTTATCAAAAAATGAAGAATTTTTATTTAATTTGTATTTGAATTTCACAATACCAGTTAAATTTATTTTAAAAAAAAATTTAAAAAAGAATTAAATTAAATTTCTAAAATTTTGAAACAAATTTTTGACAGAACAATTGGCTGGTTATTTCATATCTTTTTGGAACAACATTTGTAGTAATATCTGAATCAAAGTTACCAGTATTGTAATTTTCCACATTTAAGCTTTCAATAATCAACAATACAATATTGTTATCAATTTAATCAAGTAAGTTAAAAGTTATTTCAAAACAATATTTTTTATTTTATTTCGTTTAGCTAGATTCCCAAACTTGCTCGTTATACCGAGGAACGACTGTATAATTTAATTATTTATTTATTTGATTATCTGTACCGAGCTAATGCTCCTTCAGAATAAAAATATATAAAAAAAACAGCAATTACACAATGGAGTGGGATATTCAATATTTCTTGATTCGAAACCTTCTTTATCAGACTTTAAGTCAAAGTTATGACTTTATTTAGGTATTTGACAAAAACATACTGAAAAGAAAAATATACTATTAGATTTTGTACTGAAGGAAAAATTTTTGTTCGTTTAAATTTTTATTAACAAAAAACAAATTATACACAAAAAATGGTAAAAAAAAACAAAAAAAATCAATCTTCATCATCTAGAAAATTTATATTTTGCTCCAAATATCTAAGATGCAGATTTTTTGATCCTGCTTGATCCATTTTACGACCAGTTTGGCATCATTAGTGGAACAGAATGGCTCAATCCTGCCCTGACATATCTCTCACTCAACTCAAAAAGTCGATTTGAAACTGTTAGCAGTTTAAGTTTATTCAAGGTCTCTTGGTTCATAATATTGGAGGGAGTATCATATGTCAGCTTCAAAATAGATCGAACTGCTGAATTTTGAATAACTTTTATTTTAAAAAGATCATGTGGCCGCCACAATAAGTACCTGGAACGGCAAAAAGATCATGTGTCGTGATCATGACTGCACAGAACGGCAAAAATTCAAATATAAATTTTGACTTATTTATTTATTTTATTTATTTGTTTTCTGTACCGAGCTAGAGCTCCTTCAGAATAAAGTATAAAAATAAAAAAAAATAGAGTTAATAAAATAAGATAAAATAAAAATAAAGTAAATCAGCTAAAAAAAAAAAATGTAAAGAAAGTTTAAAAGACATAAATTGAAATAGGTTGTTACATGTGACAAAAGTTTACATAGTTGAAGCTTCATGAAAAAAAGAGGAAATAATAAGGTAGCAATTACACAATGGAGTAGGGTATTCAATATATCTTGATTCGAAGCCTTGTTTGTATTCATCCACTAGTCTGACAACCAATGGAATAGAATGACTCAGTCCTGTCCCAACATATCTCTCACTCAACTCAAAAAGCCGATTCGAGACTGTTAGTAATTTAAGTTTATTAAATTGCATGATGAAGCATGATGTTGGAGGTAGTATCATATTTTAATCTGAGGAAAGATCTGACTGCTGTATTCTGAATTGCTTGTAGATGTTATTTTCTGAAAATGAATTCAAGCAAGGAAAAGAATAGTCTAAAATTGATCCGACTAAAGTTTTATATAAATTTCCTAGTGTGTTTTGAGTAAGACCCTATTTTTTATTTGACAATATCTTAATAATATTTAGCCTTTTATTGCAGCGTTCTTTAATTTCGTCTACCAGTTTATTAAAGTTTAACTTAGAATCAAATTTAATGCCAAGAAACTTGATTTCTTTTTGGCTCACTATTCTGTTTCCATAAATTTTTAAGTTTAGATTACCACCCTCTTTTTTGTACCTAAAAAAGATTACAAAACACGACTTTTCAACTGATATCTTCATTTTCCATTTAATAAGCCATTGTTCTAGTTCGTTGGTGTATTTATTTATCTTATTTTCAAGGTTCCCCTTTTTGTTATAAATGAAGAATGAAAATAGATCATCTTCGAAAAGCACAGAGTGTTCATTATTTTTTTTGTTTCTTTTGGGGATGTCATTAATATATTGACTTTGACTTAAAAATGACTTGATTTTTAAGTCAAAGTCTTAATTTCTTTTTATCACCAGAATTGGCGTAAACTGAAACTAAAATAATAAAAAAGTTTGAATTTTTTCCCCTTTTAGATAAATAAAATAAAAAAAGCAAATCATGTAATAAATTAGAAAAAAAACTGGTTAATTTTCTGTAAAGCTTTTTTGTAACTGTCGCTAAGCATGGTGCACTAATAAGACAACAACAAAAAATTGATTTGCCTTTAGTTTACATAAACATTTGAGTATGTGTTGGTTTGAATGTGCACGTCTAATTATGTGCGCTTGGCAAACAAGAGTTCAAGGATTGATTATGAACAGCGTTCAAACTCCACTAACAAAAAAATCGAAAACTCTCAATTTAAATACATGCAGCACAAAGCAACGCGTTAGCATTTGTTCTCGTGTGTGCTTAAAAACAAAAAATTCTAAACATTTAGATTAACAATGAACATAGTGGATTTGGCCAAGACAAACGTTTTCGCGAGCCCGTTCTGCCAAAAGAACAGCAAGCGACAAATAGGGTTCGCGGCGCCCGCCGAGGCCTCCCAAGTAGAGTACGGCTCGGGCCAGTTTTACGCGCTGTGCGCCGTCGGAGGCGCTTTGTCATGCGGCCTCACACACACCGCTGTCGTCCCGCTCGACATGGTCAAGTGTCGAATCCAAGTGGACCCGGCCAAGTACAAAAACATCGCCAACGGCTTCAGAGTGACGGTGGCCGAGGAGGGAGTGCGCGGCTTGGCCAAAGGCTGGGCGCCCACTCTGATCGGCTACTCGATCCAAGGCATCGGCAAGTTCGGCTTCTATGAATTGTTCAAAATTTTGTACGGCAACATGCTCGGCGAGGAGAACGCGTTCTTGTGGCGCACCTCGCTCTACTTGGCAGCGAGCGCGTCCGCCGAGTTCTTCGCCGACATCGGTCTGGCGCCGCTAGAGGCCGTCAAGGTCAGAATGCAGACCAAGGCGGGCTTTGCGAACACTCTGCGCGAAGGCTTCCCCAAGATCTACCAGGGCGAAGGCCTCGGTGGCTTCTACAAAGGCTTGGCTCCCTTGTGGATGCGTCAAATTCCCTACACCATGATGAAGTTCGCGTGCTTCGAGCGCACTGTCGAGCTCTTGTACAAACATGTGGTGCCCAGGCCAAGAGAGCAGTGCACCAAGGGAGAACAGTTGATTGTGACATTCGCTGCCGGCTACATTGCTGGCGTCTTCTGCGCCATAGTCAGCCATCCGGCCGACACTGTGGTGTCCAAGTTGAACAATGAAAAGGGCTTGACAGCGGTCGCGGCTGTTAAGCGCATCGGATTCGCTGGTCTGTGGAAGGGATTGGGTCCGCGTATCATCATGATCGGTACTCTCACTGCTCTCCAATGGTTCATTTATGACACGTTCAAAGTGGTCATGGGAATACCGAGACCGCCGCCACCGGCCATGCCCGAAAGCCTCAAAGCCAAGTTGGCCGCCCAAAACCAATAGAGTAAAAAATTTATTTTTTAATAAAGAGTATTTTAGTTTATTCAAACACCAACAACAACAACAACAAAAATATTTTAAATTATTTAATTGAACAAGATATATTAAATTAATAAAAAAATTTAATTCGATTTTTTTCAATTTTTTGTCTTAAAATGAGCAGCAATTTTGAATTTGGACCGAATTTTTGACTTGAGTTAATTACGAAAATAACTCAATTTTTTTTTTACTATCTCAAGGCTTTTGTAAATAACTCAATGCAATTTTTATACAGTGCTTTTAAAAAAGGTCCAGATTACGGCTAAATTACGTAATTTTCAGTAAGCTTATGTAATTTTTCGTTTACGTAAAATTACGTAAGCTTACATTAAAATACGTAAATTTTAGTAGAATCGATCCTAAATGCTCACGGCCAAAAAAATGAAAATTGTTAGAAAAATGCATTATTGGCTTCTTAACAAAATATTTAATTAATTTTATTATGAAAAGTTAATAATAATAATAATAATAATAACTGCTCTGTATAACATTAAGGTTATACACATGCCTGGGGCGTCCAGCCAACTAGTGGCTTCAGCAGTAATTTGCGATTGTCCCTTCAAAAAGTTTAAAATAAATTTAATATTTTATGTTCATCCAAAATTCTTTTAAAATTGTTGACATTTTCCGTTTCTTCAATTGAGATTTGGAGTTTGTTCCATTCATTCATGACTCTATTTGTCAAAAAGTTATGTCTTTGAGAGCAGTTTCTCACTATTTCTCTCACTAACTTATACTTATGACCTCTCAGCTTCATCTGTTGATTTGAAAGGTTGTTGAAATTGAGTCCTTTGTTCAGATTAACTTTATCAATCCCCTTAACAATTTTAAACATCTGAATCAGATCCCCATGATTGTCAACCGCATTGCCAGCTGAGATTGTCTCCGTTATCCGATCTTAAGCCTCTATTAAATTCGTAATACATGATTTCTTAGGAATGAAGCGTCCCAGATATCTTGGACTTTCACCTGTTAATAACGAGTTCGAATATATTTTTGATAACGGAAACGATATTGCTCTAGTGCAGCTCTTCAAAAAGTGCTGATTCATTCCATCTGGACCAGTCGACTTATCTGGTTTCAAATCAACTAGTAATTTAGCGATTCGTTGTGGACTAAAAACTGTATTTAAATTTATTTCAAAAATCTTTTCTGTTCGTGATTCAAACTCGGGTTCGTTTGATTTGTTGCAAGATTCTTTAGTAAAGACAGAACTGGAGTAGTTATTAAGATGTGTAGCTAATGTTGAAGGATCTGTAATAACAGACCCATCAATTCTGAGATTTTGCACACCTCCACGTAACTTTGATTTGTTGTTAATGTAATTATAGATTAATTTTGGCTCTCTCTTTGCTTTGTCGACTAGTTTTTTCCTCATAGCAATTTACTGATGATTTTATTTTCTTAGAGACCTTGTTGCGAATAATTTTCTTGCTTTCACAAATCTCGTTCATAAATTTTGATAAATCTCAACTAACCTATTGTATTGATAGTTGATAGATAATAAATCGAAAAATTTTATTAATTACTGAATTTTTATAATTAATAAATATCTAAAACTATTATGACTTTTTTTTCTACTGATCGCCTTGTGATTAAGAAAAGATCAATTTTAAATTATTTGACCAACCACCACCGTTATTTACTAAAATATCCATTACCTTTAATTAAAAAAATGAAAATAATTATTAAATAATTAATAAATATTAAGTTTTTGCAATTTTACTCTCCATTAATAAGAATGAAATCAGATAAAAACTCTAATACACCATTAACTAGCATAAAGATTGGAGATATAATGATCAATTATAAAAGTAATATGTATTCAATAAATTTTTTACAACGATAAAATCTTCATCTGATTCGTCTATTAATGACTTCCGAAACTACATTCAAGATCAGTTTTCCAAGCTTGGTCTCTTGAAATCTGCTGACTTTAGATTCAGCTTCACAAATGGACATGAGATTGAATAATTACTTTCTGAGATCTCAAACTCTAGTGGTTCTGGTTCATGTGGAATTCCTATTAAGATTCCTTTAATTGCATATCTATTTAATTCAGATCAGCGGCCAAAATTTTGGACCAAGAAGTTTGACGGCTGCAAAATGTAACAAATATATAAGTTATTTAAAAAAATTAAAAATTAAAATTACAAATTTAATTTTACGAAAATTTACGTATAATTAAATAAAAACACTAGTATCAAATCAGCACTGTATAAAAAATTGTTTTGAAGTAGTTATAAAAAAGACTTGAGTTTATAAGAAATAGCTTACTTGAGTTCAAGAGAAAAAGAAGAAATTGTAAAGAGGTAATTACCCAAAAGAAAGCTATCAAAAAATAACTTAAATATAAAAATTAATTTATCAACAAATGAGATCGCATAAACACCTTTTCTGCAAGACTCAAATATTTGTATTCACTTTCAAGAAATTTATAATATAAAAAATTAAAAATATTTTTTAAAAAAATTTAATATAAAGCTAATAAATTAAAAAGGCATATTTTTAAAATAAAAAAAAATACTCAAATGCAACCAACGATGTAATAAGTAGAAATTTTGAATTTTTAAAATTTCCAGTAAAAAAATAAAATCATAATTAATTACGAATAATTTTTTTAGATTAAATTTTTGCCGAAACAGACAAACAAAAGTAAATTTTAAAAAATTCTTTAAAAAAATTGTTCCCCGATTCAGTCTAAAATTAAGCTAATTAATTTTTAATAAAAATAAAAATAATTGTGAGTTTTTAAAAAATTTATTCAATTTAGAAAAAATAAAATATGTAAAATTTTTCTATTAAAAATTCGACGAGCTCAAATTCAAAACCCTTTAGGGAAATTTGAGCATAGCACATATTTTGTCTTATCTAAAAATCTCAATAAAAATAGGTGCATAATTATTCATCATTTACCGAATTATATTTACAAGTTTAATCATAAACCAAATTATTTAAAATTTTAAAAAACCAAAATGAATCTAAGCCTATTGATAGTAATAAGCAGCCTTTGCTGTCCAGTATTTTCAGACATATATCTTCACAATCCCCGAGGCTCGAACAACCGCTTGAATGAAAAATCGGCCACACGCGCAAACACCAACCGAGTGTTCGATTCACAGAACAACCAGCGCGGCGGATACAATGTAGGAGATTCGGGCAGTACGCCATTTAAAACCGAATCTGACCAATATCAAATGAAGTATTACCAAAGTGGGGCCAATTCACAGTCAGTGCTCAGCATCGAGTGGACTGACCAGCACGGATGTGGAACTGATGATCAGGACCACTCATCTAAACAAAATTGTGCTCTAGTCCTGCAATACATGTGTCAGTCACGTGATCAAGACGACAACAATTTAGACCGAATTAGGGACGGTTTGAACACAAATTCACAGCCATTTACCCAAATGGCTCAGGACACTTTTGATCAAAACTCACAGCGGAAACAAACTGACGTCAAAATGGACCGAGCTTTGCACGAACCGTGGCAGTACTATGACAATTGTTACTACAGACAAAGAAACATGGGCTTGTTTACCGCTGATCAAGTTTTGAATAAAAATAATAAAGGATATGGCAGTGCTGCTCATACAAGACAGAACCCGAATGGAGCCCGCAGTGGATATGAGTGCCCTGAAGAGCGAGACTATTTTCCATACTGGCATCCAAGTCCGTGGAAAGACATTGCTATTCTTACATCAGATTATGGTATGTGCAATTATTATCAAACTGAGAGCTTTAACCAAAAATCAAAATTTTTATGCATTCAATTTTATGATGATAATAGACAAAAGCATTGGTCAAAATGGAATAATAAAAATGAATGTGAACAGAATGGTGGCAAATGGACAGAATTTTTTAACTACCTGGAAAAAGCAACGCGTAAATAATTTTTTTTTCATCTTATTTTAAAGTGACCAGAGGTAATAATAAATTTTATAATAATAATAATAATAGTTAATATTCTACGGTCAAGTTTAGTTTAACTAAATTGACAAAGCAGGAAGACTAACGTAGTCTCGCTATAGTAGACTTTTCATTTTTTACTCCTCCACTTGATTCACTTGGTCCTTCATTATTCACTGAACTCATTAGTTCCGCATGGTAATACCAATTGACATGATTGTATTTGTTGTGAATTTTATAAAATTGAATCAGATCTCCACGCTCTCGCCTTTCTTTTAGAGTTTCTAATCCCAAATTAGCTAGTCTTGACTCATAATTTAGACTTTTTATTTGTGGAACAAGCTTCCTTGCTCGTCTTTGTACTTGTTCAAGTCTAAATATATCCTTCTTTAAATAAGGATTCCAGGCAGGTGCACAGTATTCTAGATGCGGTCTAACATATGTTTTGTAAAGCTGCAATAACGATTGAGCATCCCAATACACAAATGTTTTCTTGAGAATACCAAGCATGTTGTTAGCTTTTTTAACGCAGCTATCAATTTGATCATTCCATTTGAGTTTGTTGTTCACCATTACACCAAGATCACGCTCAGTAGTAGTCTCCGCTAATTCAACTCTGATATCTTTTGCATTTAACATTGAGATTTCCTGCCTAGCAATCTTTGAGTTGCCAATATACATTACTTTACATCTTACAAAAGTGACTAAATTTCAAAAAAGTCCGGACTTGGACATGGCTTGAGACTTGTGACTTTTGAATAACTCTGAAATAAATAAAATAAAAGTGATCCAAATTATTTTATTAATTAAAAAAATAGATAAAATCTTAGAAAAAAAAATTTATTTTTGAGAAACTTTTTATTATATTTAAATAACTGTTAAGCCTATATAATGTTATTTGAATCCTATGAAAGGAAATTTTTGTGTGTTTTTTATTTTTGTTTTAATTAAAGTTAATTATTTTGAAAAAAAATTGAGCACATTAAAGTTTTTTGATGATATAGAATTTATAAAAATTTATTTTTTTAAAATTAAAAACAGTAATTTTTTGAAACCATTAGTTTTAGAAAACTTTTATTTTTTTTTTAATTTAAAAAAAAAAAAATAAATTTTAGGATTTTCAATTTTTGAATCTTAAAAAATATTTTTAATTTTATTTATTTAGGATGCAAATTTAGGATGACTCTCAGACTTATTAAATTGGCTCTAAGTCCTTCTTATGACAAAAATTGTAAAATTGAAATAAATTTTATAAATGAAGCTAAAAAACTTTATTTTTTGTGTGCAAATTAAACAGGAAATATTTAAAAAAATTAGCTTGAAAATTTTTATAAAATCCAATTTCCTGCATTTTAACTCCATAAACTTGTATCTTGAATAAGTCATTTTAATAAATCATCAAAGGAGTTAATAATATCACAAAAAAAAAAAATTTTATTAAATTATCTAATATTAGATTATCAAAAAAGTTGAATCCAAATAAACAAAAAAAAATTTTCTTGACAGCAATATTAAATTAGATTAATTTAAAATTAAAAAATAAAAATTTTAGAGGCTTTTGTTGGGACCCATTACTCCCTTACGGAAAGCATTTAAAATATTTTTTTAATTTTTCTAAGACAGCAAAGCTTAAAAAATAGCTGGTCACATTATTTTTCAAAATTATTATTTTTTTTCTTTATCATATCAATTTATAATCTTTTAAGAATACAGAGACGAAAAAAGCTGTAATTCAAAATCAAATCAAAAATGGGCTTTAGCTTATGATGCCAAAAGTGTAAATGACAAAGAGTGTTTGGTAATATTGGCAAAACCAGAGTGTCACAAAGCTGAATGGACCCGCTCTAATCATTTGGGCAATACTTTAGATGGCAAAGCGCCTACTTACAATTGGATATTGCCACATTTTAGTTCCAACAAAGCCCAAAAATGTGTTTTCAGAATCCGCTATAACATTTCCACTGATGATTACGAGCCAACTTTAGATTCAAAATCAAATGGCATAAAATCGCCCATTAAAACTAATCCTCAAATAAACATGGGTGGAAGTAGCAATCAAGTGCTTAAATTGGCCGTAAACACAGCTCAGTATGGTCGTGTATTTCAAGACAGATCACACAGCTTCATACTGTTGCCAAGACCAGCGCAAATAAGTGGAGCGAAAATTTACAATTTAAATGTCCGCGGCAAAAGAGGAAATATAGTTCAGGTTTATCCAGGAGTTGAGTACGATTTTGTGCCAAATGATTTGAGTGTCAAGACAAATGAGCTGGTGCATGTCCAATGGACTGGTTCCAATACGCATAATAATGCGCAGCCAGCTGGTGATGGTCAAGCAGGCGCTGAAGGTCAAGGACAAGAGGGAACTGATAGAAATAATTTTGTGCAGATTTTTTCGCTCAATGACAATTATCCGGTTCCAATAGAAAAGGCAGATATTTGGAAAGATGTGGAAGCAGTTGACTTTTTAGATGAAACAGTAAAGATTAAGTCAAGTGAAGGAGAAGATTTAGCTTTGTACTTAGCTAGTTCAGGCTATTATAAATGCTTAAAAAAAGAAAATTGTGAAGAAGATTATTCGAAAAAGAGCAAACTTGATGACAATTTGAACAATGGTCCAGCGTCGTGTTCAGGTGTTTTGATAAAATTTAAAAAAGCTAATAAAGTTTATTATTACATGTCTACGAGAAATAATAATTTTTCTAATCGAAGCCAAAAAGGTACAATTCGTGTTGTGGACTAATTTTGATCTTTTTTTTTCAATTAAATATTTTTATAATAAAATTTTTAAATTTTTTTAATTTGTTTAATTTCATTTTATTTATATTAATGTCCTTAGTTTGAAGTAACAAGCCGAAATAGCTCAGTTGGGAGAGCGTTAGACTGAAGATCTAAAGGTCCTTGGTTCGATCCCGAGTTTCGGCACTTTTTTCTGATTGCTGGCCAGACTTGTGCCAAAGTCAGGAAAAAATGTTCGAACAAGTGAAATACAAGTTTAAGTCATAACTTAAAATACAGGTCAAGAGTTTAAATTAAATTAATTTTTTAATTTATATTTTTATTAATTTTTTAATAAATAGATAAGGATAATTTGTAACAAGTGTTAGCAAACGATGAATATTCTCAATGATATTAGCCTGGCATATAATAAATATTTTTCAATCATAAAATTAATTATTACCAAGTTACAAAATAGAAATTACAGATTTAATTGATTAATATTAAATTTATTTTCAAAATACAAAAAAATCAGTTGATAATCAATTCTTTAAAATTTTTTTCATTCAAATAAAATTTAAAATTGAATAAATAGCAAAAATGTCTCAATCAAGTTCTTCGTTATTATCTTTTGTAAGCAGCAACTTAAACAACCAAGACACTGATGCTGATACTGATGATGATCTTCAAAATCAAAAATAAGATTTATGATAAATAATTAAATATTTAGTTTTTGAGATTTTGAAATTTTTACCGAATTTTAAATTGAATTGATCAAAAAATTTTTATTGAATTAAAAGTACCACAAAAAAGCTTTTAACTTCAGTCAAGATTTGTATAGATGATAGATGTTTTTACCAAAATTTTTGATAAATTCGGTAATTTTACACAAATTTTGGTATGTTTATGGCCTAATTTATTTGAAAAAAGCCCATGATTAACTTATTTAATTTAAAGAAGTAAAGTATATAAAGGACGGTTTTCCGGTGCACCACTTTTCCTATCTTCCCCACTTATCCTTTAGTGAACGCCATCAACAGAAATTAGAAGATTCTTTGACTAGAATCGCTACACCACAAAAGATCTGAATTGAACCCATTTTTTTATTTCCTAAAAATAAAAAAGGAAATATTTTAATCAAAATGTTTAGTTTTTGATTGAAATAAAAGGTATTTTTAATTCAATTTTTTAATAATAAATGACTAAACTTTATTAAACATGATTTTTTTAATCTTTAATTAGATAGAAAATTTTATGAATTTTAAGTCCTCGAGTTCCTTCAGCTGGACCATTAGATGAGAGTGCATGACTTTTGATTTGCGGATTCTGCCAGTCAACTTTACTTAGACCGTTCATTATTTTGAAGATTTCAATTAGGTCTCCACGTTCACGTCTTGTCTTAAGTGTCGTTAGTCACCATATTCTAGGTTTCTTAAGTTAAATACTTTGTAGCTCGTCTTTGTACTTGTTCCAGAATGTTTGAGTTCCTTTTGGCATAGGGGCTCCAGGCTACTCCTGCACACTCTAGATGAGGCCTAACAAACGAAACATACAACTGTTTGAATGTACTTATGGACCATGATATTAAATTTTTCAATTTTTTATTATTTTATTTTGTTTAACATTATTTCTTTTTCTTAATTAATTGTTTTTGAAGTGGTCAATTACTATTGAATAGAGTCTTTAAGTCATAATCAAAAATAAATAAAAAAATTGAAAATTTTCAAATCATTTTGTATCTACTAAATTTTAGTCAATTCAGAAAATTGTTAAATTATTTTTTCTTTATATTTTTTTTATCATAAAGGAGTACAATTATCAAAACCTCATAGGTCATAAAAAATTTAAAATCATTGACAAAGAAAAATCAAAATTTTTTAAAATAAATTTTACTCTAAAAAAAAAATCAAATAAAAAATTAATCTTTAAAATTATAATTGCGAATCTTTGGTTTCTGGAGAACATTTTTGCCCATTTGTCTCGGCGTTTTTGGCTTTAAACTAGGCGATTTTGACGTATTGATCACAGCTTTTTTAACCTGTGGTTTAATCTCAGCCGACTGATCAACATTTTCCTCCAAAATCTTCCAAATCTCCTTTAAATTCTCTGACTTTACCGATGAGGCGACAGTTTCATCGGTACTCAACCCAATCTCATTAGAATAATTATTAACTTTATACACTTGTTTATCCCTGACAGGCAAATCAGCCTTTTTATTTTCACTCAATTGTCTTTTGGTCAATTCATACTGCTGCTTTTCCAATTGTTCCAATCTACTACTAAACACAGTCCTTGGCTTGACCATTTCGACCATAAATTCACTCTCTCTATTCGCCCTAACCAAAGCCAAACTCTCATTATCAAACTTCACCCTATTCAATTCTCCCCTCAATTGATTACTTAACTCAATCAAATGCTCTTTTTCCCCAATCAAACTATTTATATACTTGGCCGCTGTTTTTAATTTCACCTTTAAAGCATCAATTTCTTGTCTCTTCTTAATTTCCACTTCCTCATCGGACTCTGAGTCATCGATTACATTCTCTCTGCCATTCTGTCCCTGTTTCAGCCTCAAATTTTCGTGGTTCAATTGTCGGGTCTTTATTTGCATTTGTTGATTCAAATCGGACAATCTCTTAATCTCTTCCTTTAGCTGCTCAATGAACAATTCCTGTGCGCCAAAATTGATTGTTTGTCCACTAGAAGACAATTTTAAATTGAGCTCAGTGATTCGGTGCTCCAGAGAGGATATTTCCGAATTTTTCTCTATGGTAATTTTGTGGTATTCATCTGCTTCGTGTCTGGTGGTCTGCAGTTCAAGCTCCAAATTTTGAACTATAGTCCTCAGATTGGAAATTTCTGTGCTCATTCTGCGCTCCTGGCATCCCAATTCATACTTTAGGGTGTCCAATTGTGTCTGCTTGAGTCTCTCTTTTTCACTTGCATCATTTACTTGTTTTTCCAAGCAAACCAATTTGGCCTGTTGTTTCTTACAAAAGGCAGTCAAGTCTACTTTTTCTTTGCGCAATAGATCAATTGTTTCATTCAGAGATTTCATGTGTGAATTGAGAATTGTGTTGTCAGTAAGCTTTGAGTCTGGCATCTTTTGTCCCAGCACATACTCGTCTATTTTGGACTGTAGATCTCGATTTTTTTGCTTCAGCTCAAACAATTGCTTTTCCAAGTCTTCGCTGAATTTATCTGCTCCTTTTTTTTCTCCACCAGCCACCATTTCCATTTCCTGTCTCATTTGTTTTATGATCAGCTTCAATTTTTCGTTTTCATCAGCGAGTTTATTTTCGCTCAAATTCTGTATTTGGTCCAAATGGGTTCCCAGTGGATCAGAAGAAAGAATAGACTTGATGACACTTTCTTTGTAGGCTAATTTTTGCTCCAAATTTTGCACTTGTGCCAAAGCTTGGTCTCTGGACTCTTGGAGACTTTTGTTGACCAGATCTGAATTTTCAATTTTAGAGTTTTCTAGTTCCAGGTATTTTGCGCGCCACCCAGCCTCCACTGACGACTTTTCAGCTTCTAATTGAGCACACCGCGATCTAAGTGATTCTATGTCATACTTCAAGTCTTGGTCAAAATTGGTCCTCACTGTTTGTTTGGCTTTGAATTTTTCAATTTCCTCTCGGGCTGTTTTAAGCTCATTTTCTCTCAATTCCATCTGATGCCTTAGATTATCTTCTTCACTATTGTCAAACTTTATATTTTTATACTCATTCAATTGATGACTTAAATTAATTATTTTTAATTTTTCTTCTTCCAGTGAACTTTTTAAATTTTCAATTAAAAAATTTTTTTCATTCAACAATCGATTGGATTCTTGATTTTTGCGCTTTAGGTCCTCTAGAACAGACACATTTTTAGTCTCCATGCTCGCGATTTTTGATTGAAGATCCTTGATTTGGGCGTCCTTGAGGACAGTTGTGTCGTGCAATTGCCATTCTTTTTCTTTCAATAAACGCTGCATGTCTTTGACATTGGTCTCAGTGTGTTCGGTGGTATCCTTTACTTTGTCCAGATCTTGCCTGACATAACTCAGCTCGTTTCGGAGCATTTTTATTTCCAAGTCCTTGGCCAAGATGGTCGTGTTGAACTCATCGGTCTGAATGCGGTGTTCGTGCTCGCTCTTTTTCATTATTTGATCAAATTCATTGCGCATCTCGTCCCTCTGCTTGTCCAAATCAAATTCCAAATCTTTTATTTGAAGTTGAAGGGTTCTTTTAAGTTTTTCGATTTGGGTCCGTTCGAGACCAATTTCCATGTCTTTGGCATTTTTATATTTTTCTAGCTCACTATTTTTTTGATTTAAACGGTTTATATAATATTTTTTTAATTCGTCTAAAGAATTTTTTTCCTCTTCTTTCAACTTTTTGTAGTCATCAAGCCGAATTTTTAGATCGCTTATTTCGGCATTTTTTTCCGATAACTGCTTACGAATATCTAAAAAAAAATTGAAAAAAAATTTTTTATAAATTTATTTATTTACTTGTTATAGATTGTTCGAATTTTTCCAATTCAGAATCTCTTTCCTCCAGTAATTTTAAATTGTATTTAAAGTCTTGTCTCAGCTGCTCGAATTTGGACTTCTCGTCTGTGAGATCACGTGTTTTTTGGGACAGTGATTTTTCCAGCATTTGGATCCTTTTTGAATGAAAATAATTTATTTTTAAAATTCGTTTATTGATCTGATTACCTTTGTTCCTGAATTTGGCGCCATTCTTTTTCCTTTTGCTCAGCAGCTTCTTTGAGGGCGTCCATCTTTTTCAAAAGTCCACTTTAAATTCAAAATAGAATAAAAAATAAGAATTTTTATAAACAGTTGCTAAGCAATGTTCAAGTGAAGTTTATTTTGATATTGTACATTTTCAAAAGGACTTAAATTAAAAATTATTTTTTTAAAACTTAAAATAAATTCCGCGATCTCATCAAAAATTTAAATTTAACAATTTAATTAAAAAAATGAAAATCCTTAAAACAAAAATAAAATAAAACTTTAAAAATATAAAAGATTAAATCTAAAATTTTAAATTTATTTAATGGAAACATTTAATTATCTAAAATTGAATCTAAAAATAAAAGAAATTTGGTTGTAAATGTAAAAAAATATTTTTAAAAAGCGTCCTTTAAATTTTTTGTTAAATTTTGAAAAATGGATGATGTGAGCTTTATATTGCCATGTGGTTTTTCTGCCAAAAGCAAAGACATTTTTTACAGAAAAGGCAAGTTTCCATGTCCAGTTTGTAAAAATCATGACATAACAAGCGAAGAATGCTTGAGTATGACAAGAAATAAGATGCTGATAAATGAGATTAATCTATGCCTAAAAAAGAAAAATTACGCAAAGTTGTTGAAAATATTCGAAAATTATAAAAATGATCCACAAATTTTTTTAAATAAAAGTTATGACTGTTTAAAAAGCAAAATCCACATTCGTCAAAAAGAAATCAAAGTTATGGTAAATAAAAAAATAGATGGCTTCAGTGATGATTTATTGAATGAGATTGACACGGAAAGAGATCTCAAATTAAAAGACCTAGAAGGAAAAATTCAACAAATAGAGGCATTAGATTTGGTCAATTTAAATCATGATAAAAATTTAGATTTTAATTCAAAATTAGATTTGTACAAAAAAAGTAAAATAGAAATTGACAATGGTATCAATTTGGTCAAAAATGTAATTGGTGGTTTGAAAGAGCCCAAGTTTAAACTATCAGATATTAGTGACAATATTGATGTTTCAAAATTGTTCGGAGAGCTTTATTTAAAAGAGGAAACAATTATTTATTTTAATAAAGAAGAGATTGACGATGATAGCCGTTCTGAGGCAACCATTAAATTAATTATTAATAATTTTTCTCTTTTAAAAGATAAAAAGAATTTTAGAGTGTATTCAAAAAAATGTATCATTAGAAAATTTGAATGGTACATTGGGATCATATTAAATGAAGAGAGTGGGAAAATGGGATTTTTTTTGTACTGTGATTCAATATTCAATAAAAAAATCAAATTTAGTGTAAATGTCACTGCTCATCTTTCAATTTTAAATAAATTTGATTCAAACAAAAACTTAAGTTATAATTTTGAACAGTTATTCAGCAAAAATGATTGGAATTGGGGATATCAATTTTATTCAACTGTGAATGATATAATGCATCAAAAAAATGGATATTATGATGTAAATGGCGACTCTGTTACTTTTATAGCAGCAATAAAGACTGAATTACCTAAGAGACAAAAGAAAAAATGGTATCATAAAAAAAATCTTTTAAATATTAAAAAATAGAATATTAAGAACTAATTTTTTTATTTTAATTTACAAATTAATTTAAAAAAGTTTAAATATAATTTTTTGAAATAAATTTAAAAAAAAAACAAAAAGAAATTTATTTTTAATTTTTTACCAAAATTTTTATTTGATAACAAAAAAATTTTTTTGATCACAAAAATACATTAAAATTTTTGAATCATATACTAATGATCACCAATTCGGTGATCAGCGATTTTATGATCAAAATTTTCACCTAACCGACATGATATCATTGATCACATTTTTTGTGAACATTTGATCCCAATATCAGCATTACCCGAAATAACTTTGTTGACTCTAGAGTACTTGGAAGATTATTAATTGTTTGTGATTTATTATGTTACATTGGCTATTAGTGAGTCAAATTTTGGCCATGCTGTAGAACAAAAAGTGTTTTTTTAAATTTGAATAACTAAAATTTAAATCAAATTTAATTTTAATTAAAAAAATATTAAATTTATTTAAAAATTTATTCTTCTAAACAAAAAGATTTTTTTATTTTTAGAAAATTATTTTTGGCAAAGGCTTGAACTTCAAATTGAGAAAATAAGAAGATCCAAAAAGTACTATCGAACAAAGCTATGAAATTTTAAAGAATAAACTTTATGATGATCGAAAAAAAATTAAATTAATTGTGGATAAAAATAATTTTTGATTATTATGAAAATTATATAAAATCATTAAATGAATTTGAAACAAGAATTCGGAAAATTTCATCATTAGAGCAAGAAATAATGGATCTTAAAATTGAAAATACACCATCTGACATAACTAAAAAATTGGATACAATCGATAGTTATTGTGTTAAGATTGATAATGGAATCAACTTTTTGGATACAATCAAAAATATTGGACTTCAAATAATTGGATTTTTAATCCAGGTGATGAAAGTTTGGATATTAAAAGATTATTTGGAGAATTAGATTGGAAAGAAGAGACAGAAGGGAACAAAAAAAAAGATCATGTTAATAAAATTAATGCTGCAGGTGACAAATTGCCATGTGATTTTTCTGCCAAACAAAATGATCTACCAAATGAAAAATTGTATGATAATGATGAACCTTTATGTTCAGGATGCAGACTACAATAACATTATTTGGCATTCAATATTAATGATTATAATTATATGATCAAAATTTTATTGATTAAAATCTCAATAAATATTTAAAATCAATTTCGTTTTAGTTTAAATGCAAAAACAAACTTTTTTAATTTATAAATTTACACTTGACTTAAATAAAGTTTTGTCAATTATTTCTGAAATTATTTTTTCTCTTTAAGTAAAAACAATATTTAAAGCTTTTTTAAAAAAATTTATTTATTCGAATTTTGAGATGGTCATTATACATTGTATCATTCAAATTTATGGAAAAATTTATTTTATTTATATTGTCATTCCATGGAATCATTTAAAGAGTTTTCTGAAATTTTTTTCCTTTGGTTCAATTACTTCTTCAAGAATGTCCACTTTTTTCATAAGTTCATTTAAATGCTAAAAAGATTTATAAGTTAATTTTGATATTGTATAACAGGACTATAATTAAGAATCTTTATTTTTTCTGTGGATTTCTTAATCTAATCAAGTACTAAATATAAATTACTTAGCTTTAATTAAAATTTAATAAAAGGTTTAGGTTTTAAAATTAAAGGTTCAAAAACGATCTAAAATTATTTTACATCTTTTAATAGAAAATTTATTCAATAAATGTATGTGACTGAATAAATTTTCTATATACAAAAATATTTGCTCAAAAAACATACTTTTATATTAGTATTATTATTATTATTATTCAGAAAACACCTCATGGGCGATGTTAAAAAAAATAAAATTTAAAATAGTAAAAAATAAAAAAAATCTATTTTAATATGATTTGAGGAGTAGTTCTAGGATTTTTCTATTTTTCTCATTCGATTCTCTAAAAAGGTACTTTATTGACTCCATCGTTCCATCTTTACTTTCTTCTTTGTTAAGCATGTTTTCAAGCTTTATCCTTTCACTTGCTTTGGCTGCCATATTTTCTATATTGTTTTTTTCTTCTAGGATGGTTTTCATCTATTACGGATTGTTTGCTAGTTCTATTTTCTTTATCTCTTGTTTCATTTAGGATATTGTTCACTAGTGTTTTTGTAAATTTGTTGTTTGCTAATCTCATTATGAAGGACAGTTTTCTCTTTACCAATACTCTCTCCATTGGTTCCACATTAAGGGCGGTCATCAGTTTTGTTGTTCTTGATCTCTTGCAGAGTCCAAACATTTTCTTCACCAATTTGCCAT
Source organism: Brachionus paranguensis (assembly GCA_016802215.1). Lineage (NCBI taxonomy): Eukaryota > Metazoa > Rotifera > Eurotatoria > Ploima > Brachionidae > Brachionus > Brachionus paranguensis. The sequence goes on from JAESIX010000007.1 coordinate 1,569,678, forward strand.
CTGTTGTTTTAATTTTTTTTAAGTGAATCTGGTTAAGCTTGATTGCCTCGCATCCATAGGCAGTGGCGGATCCAAGGGGTGGCAAGCTATGGCGGCGCGAAACCAATACTAACCTATGGTCCATAGGTGAGTATTGGTCTCAAAATAATAATGATTATAATGACTTGAAATTCTTTTTAGCACTAATTTTACTTATTTTGTAACCAAAAAATCTCACTTTTTTAAAAATACTCTTTTGAAACAAAATTACTTTTTTGTAAAAATAAAAAAAATGACTGATCTCAAAGAGACATTGAGCTAATCAATCTAATAAAATAATGATCAGTGACAACTTAGTAAAAGTTACTTAAAAGAATAGATTTGTGTCCATACAAAAATTGTGAAAAAAAATTAACTCAAAATAGACTGCAGTTTTAATCCCAATTGTTTCGGTCCTAAAAGAGGACCCAAGCCTAACATAAGTGTTTTTAGACAAAAAAGTATTTTTAGATCACAAGAATATTTTTAGAAAGTAAAGAGAAAATTTAGAAAAATCATGAATTTTGGTAATAAAAAATTCTTAGTTTTTTAAAAATTTTGTCAGTTTAAAATTTAAGAAAATTATCAATAATGGAAATAATGGAAAATGAAATCATTATATTACCATGTGGTTTTTCTGCCAAATACAAAGAAGTTTTCTACAACATTGCCAAATTTCCATGTCCAGTTTGCAAAAAACATGACATTACAAAACAAGAATGTTTGAATATGACAAAAAATAAGATGCTGATTAATGAGAATAATTTTCATCTAAAAAAGAATCAATACGAAGAATTGATGAAGGAATTTGAAAAATATAAAGGTGACCCAAAATATTATATCGATGAAAGCTATGATAATTTAAAAAGAGAAGTTGACCTTCATAGGGAAGAAGTTAAATTAATGTCAAATAAAAAGATAGATGATTACCATGATGGATTATTGAAAAAGATTGATATGGAACGGGATATTAAGTTGAAAGATATCGAAGAAAAAATAAAACAAGCAGAGGCATCTGATTTGACTTCGTTAAATGTTGATACAAATTTAGATGTTTATTCAAAATTAGATTTTTATGAAAAGAATAACCTAAATATTGACATTGGTATTAGTTTTGTCCAAAATATTTTAGAAGATTTGAAGAAGTCTAAGTTTAAACTAACAAATATTAGTGACAATATTGATGTTTCAAAATTGTTCGGAGAGCTTTATTTAAAAGAGGATACAAGTATAATTTTAAATAAAGATGAATTTGACAATGATAGCCGAACTGAGGCAACCATCAAATTAAAAATTAATGATTTTTCTCTATTAAAGGATAAAAAGAATTTTAGAGTGTATTCAGAAGATTGTATTGTCCGAAATTTTGAATGGCAAATTGAGATCATATTAAATGAAGAGAGTGGGAAAATGGGATTTTTTTTGTGTTTTAAATCAATGGAAGAATCAAATGAGTTTCCAATAAATGTCACTGCAGAGCTTACATTATTGAATAAATATGGGTTAACGAAAGACTTAAGTCGTAAATATGAACATTTATTCACCCTAAATAACGAAAATTGGGGATATCCCAAATTTACAACCATTATCGAAACAATGAATCAAAAAAACGGATATTATGATGTCAATGAAGACTCTGTTACCTTTAAAGCAAGAATTGTTACTTAAATAAAGCCTTCAACATTAACTTATTATCTAACCGGTGTATAAGATTTTTAATTTTCTGCTATTAAACAATAAAACTTAAACTAATTTATTTAATTCAAAATTATTTTTTAAAATGTATTTTTATTTCATTTTTAACTTTTTCTTGGGACCATGTTTGGTTCTTTTTAGTATTGAGACCTTTTTGTAAAAAAAATCATAAATTACGCTTTATTTTTTTATTCATTTTTTTCAAAAAAAAAAAGTTCCTAAGTCTAATAAAAGAACCATAGAAAAACAAAAATAACCTTTTTAACATTAAACATTTCAAATAAAAAGCCTATTTTTTCCTCTCACTTCGATTTAAATGAACAAATTTAAAAGTAAAATCTCCCTTTTTTTGTTATTTAAAAATCATATTTTTCAGCTTTTTAAGTCAGCAAACTAAATTACTTTGAAATAATTCAAGAAAAAATTGCGGGAATATCGGAATCTAGACTGATACCCTGTTTATTGAAAAAGGTTCTCTAGAAAAGTTGAGAATTTTTGAAAATTTCAATTATTAGGATCTGAAAAGATAAATAAACTTTGGTCTCAATAGAGCAATAAAGTAAAAAAAGTATTTACTTAAAATTAAAATCTTATTTAAATACATTTCAAATTTTTCTTGCCTAATTTTAAATGAAAAATTTTATCAAGTTAATTGTCAATAGAAATGAAAAATTTTTAAAAATTTTATTTTTTATAAATAGATCGATGTATTTTCTTAAAAATTAAATGCATAATTTGATGATTTTTTTAAATTTAATGTATTAAGTTGGACGACATCTTTTGACGTATAAACAGAAGCTAAAACAGTATAAAAATTTCGAAAACAGAAAAAAGACAAAAAAGTTTGGTTTATTTTTATTTTTATTTTTTCCAGTATAAGACATATTTTATTAGAATAAAAATTTTTTAAGTAATATTAAAAAAAAATTTTCAGAATAAATCTTTTAATGTGCGGCCTAAAGGTAAAATTAAATACGACTGGGACAATAAAAGGGTTTTGTTTACAAAGTCGACCTAGAAATGTTTTTAAGAAACGATGAACATAGAAATGTTACAAAAAGAGGGGCTCAAAACCAGCATTGGAATGAATGTCAAAACGTAGAACAACATAATACGGTTGTAACATATCGACATTGGTCTTCAGTAAAATGTCACACAATTGAGGGAGAATTATGTCCGTATACATATAAAATACAAAATTGTGAAAGAACGAATGCTTTTCATCTCTACTATACTCATACAAAGCATTGGAGGTGATAAGAAAAAAAAATTTAGAACAAATGATTTGTAACTAGACCACGTCCTGGAATCAAAAAATCAAGCAAAACATTTCATCAGAATTTTGCTCCTCTAACTCCAGTGGACATTGCTCCTTTGGCATCAGTGGATAGTGCTATTTTAGCTCCACTGTGTAGTGGTCCTTAAACTTCAGCTCAAGCCAAAGTCGAAGCATCAGTCGAAACTGTAAAACGTGGTCGGCCTCCTAAAATAGGTTTAGCATTGAGTAGTATTTAATTTTCCATACTGATTTAGATATATTTTTATACTGAAAAATACAGTTTTATTCTAATTGATTAATTTTTATATTGTTTTTGTAATTTTTACGCTTAATTAATAAAATCTTTACACTATACAAAAATTAATTTTATCTATACTGAACCTGAATTAATTTCTTTACTGTTTTGTATATTTTTTTTATACGGCAAACGATTTTTGCCTATTAAGTTGCATATTTACAAATAATTTTATTTCTATTTTTGGTTAAAAGTGTTCATATTGGTAAACTTATATTAAAAATTTTAATGTTTTTTGGCATGCATAGTTAGAAAAAGATTCTCATGAAAAAAATACAGCATCAATAAGATTTAAATAGATTATTGATCTGATTTAATAAAAAAAGAAAATAAGAATTTTATTTTATTAAAAAGTGCAAAGTATGATGCTCTTTGTTGCAGTATTTTTTCTAATATTTTTTATTCACTTTAATTTTAATTTAACAAAAAATGAAGAATTTTTGTTCAATTTGGACGATAATTACCTTTATCTAAAAAATAATAACTCACATGTTAATTTTAATAAGTATTTTGTTAAAAAAATAATAAATTAGTTTAAAAAATGTTAAAATATGACTCTTTAATAGCGGAATGTAAAGAGCCTAATAAAGAAGTCCCAAATACCAACATTTATCTTTTAGCTAAATGTGAATTAAAGTATAAGCTTAATATGGATTATGTTAAGGGATTTTATAATAAATTAAATTTTGAATTTGATGAATTGACATTTAAAAGAGGAAACAATTATCATTTCAAATGAGGAAGAAATCGACGAAAATGCTATAGATGAGGCAACTATTCAATTAGTTATTAAAAATTTCTCAATATTAAGCAATTTTAAAAATTATTATCTTGTTTCCAAAAAATGTACTTTACAAAATTTTGAATGGTCAATTAATATTACTTTAAATCAAGAAGATGAATATATGGGATTTTTTTTGGATTTTTATTCATTAGTTGATACAAATGAATTTTCTATAGAAGTCAACGCAGTCCTCTCACTTGAACACAAATCTGATCCAAATAAAAACTTAGATAGAACCCTCACATTTTTGTTCACTAAAATAACACAAAAACATGGATGTCTATTCACAACCATGAATGAAATATTGAATGCAAAAAATGGATATTATGATGCCGATGCAGACTCAATTTCTTTAAAAGCGCTTATAAAGACTGAATTGTCTCCAAAAAATCAATGAAAATAATTTACTTTTATCTTATTAAAATTGAAGAAGAATTTTTCATTTTTTTTAATTATATGATTTTTTGGATTTTTTTCAATCAGATTAGCTTGCTGTTTATTTCAACAAATTTATTAAAAAATTTTTGATTTTAATTATTTATTTAAAATTAGAAGTAAAATTTAAAAAAAATGAACGAGAAATAAAAAATAATTGAATTTGAAATTTATCATCAAATATGTATTAATTTCAATTGAAATTTGAGAATTTACCTTTTAGTGTGACATGATTAGAAAATGGAACTTTATTTTATTTTATATTAATTTAATTTATTTTAAAATAAAATTTTTTTATATTCAAACGAACATTTTAAAATTTTTTAATATGAAAATCCCGAGTGAGATATCCAATATTTTTTTTAAAATATAGAGCCCATTTAATTTGTCTCCAGATAAAACTAATTCTCAAAAATTAAAGCTTACCTTAAAATTCATTCTTACCTTAACTAAATAAATCAAAAAAATATTTTTTTTAATAATATCTAATAAATTTGTTTAAATACTATTTAATAATTAAATAAATATATTCCAGTTAATTAATAAATTTTTATATGTTTATTAAATCATTCTCTAACAAAGCGATAAATTTACAGTTCCAAAATAATTGAAAATTGAATTAAATCTTTGACTCTAAAAGCAAATTTTATAGCTTTTTTTCACTAACAATTCAAAAATACTAAAAATACTTAAAATATTTAAAAAATTTAAAATATTTTACTATTACTAAAAAATTCTCAAATAATTTGAAGAAAAAATTATTATTTTTTTAAAAGAAATAATTAAATTTACAGTCATTAAAATAAGAAAGTAGTTTAATAATTATAATAAAAGTATCTTTATATTGTTCTAAGAAGTATTTTTATTTTATTAGAATTAAACTACAGACACCTTCATTTAAGTCAAGTCTGATTTTAAGTCAAAAATAATGTAAATGTTCTTTCCAATCTTCATAATGATTTATTTAATTAAATTATAATAAGAGTTAAATAATTCATAGAGAAAAACTTAACTTAAAAATTATCAAAAAATTTAATTAACAACACATTTACTGTTTTCCGACTCCTGAATCCAAAACGCGTAACTTAATAAATTTAAAAAATAAAATATTTTATTATTAAAGTTCATATTTAATAATTGACTATATTAGACACAATGGATGAAATAAGCATTTCATTACCATGTGGTTTTTATGCCAAATACAAAGACATTAGTTACAAAAATGATAATTTTCCATGTCCGGTTTGCAAAATACATGACTTGACAATTCAAGAATGTTTGAATATGACAAAAAATAAGATATTGCTAAATGAGATAAAATTAGATCAAAAAAAGAATCAATACGAAGAATTGATAAAAGAATTTGACAATTATAAAAATGACCCGAAATATTTTATCGATGAAAGCCATGATTGTTTAAAAAGAGAAGTTGACCTTCGTAGGGAAGAAGTTAAATTAATGTTAAATCAAAAGATTGACGATTACCATGATGATTTGTTGGAAAAGATTGATATGGAAAGGAATCTTAAATTAAAACGTATCGAAGAAAGAATATTAAAAAACAAAACATTGGATTTGGCTACTTTTGATGTTGATAAAAATCAAGATATTCAATCTCAATTATATATTTATGAAAAAAATAAAATAGCAATTGAAAATGGTATTAGATTGGTCACAAATATAATTGACGATTTTAAAAATCTAAAATTTAAATTAACAGAAAGTAGTGTGAATATTGATATTAAAAAGTTATTTGGAGAATTAGATTTGAAAGAAAAAGACAGTACTTTTCAAAAAAGTAATAACATTGATAAAATGGATGATTTAAGCATTATATTGCCATGTGGTTTTTCTGGCAAATACAAAGATATTTTTTACAGCAATGGCAAGTTTCCATGCCCAGTATGCAAATCACATGACATGACCAGCCAAGAATGTTTGAAAATGGATAGAAATAAATTGATGTTGATTGAGAAAACTTGTGAATTGAAAAAAAATCACTTTGACGAGTTGATGATTAAGTTCGAAGATTATAAAAATGATCCAAAGTATTATATCGATGAAAGCTATAATTGTTTAAAAAGAGAAGTTGACCTTCGTAGGGAAGAAGTTAAATTAATGTTAAATAAAAAGATAAATGATTACCATGATGGTTTGTTGGAAAAGGTTGATATGGAAAAAGATCTTAAGTTAAAAGAATTCGAAGAAAGAATAAAAAATACCAAAGAGTTAGATCTCATTAAATTAGATGTTGATTCAAATTTGGGCATTGAATCCAGAATTGATTTTTACAAAAGAAATAAAATAAAAATAGACAACGGTATCAGTTTGGTTCAAAATATTATAGATGATTTTAAGGAGCCTAAGTTTAAGCTTGCCAGTTGTAATAATGATATTGATATTGTAAAATTATTTGGAGAGCTTTATTTAAAAGAAGAAACAAACATTATTTTGAATGAAGATGAAATTGATGATGATAGTCGTCCTGAGGCAACTATTCAATTTAAAATTAATAATTTTTCTATCTTAAAAGATAAAAAGAATTTTGATCTGTATTCAAAAAAATGTATTGTAAGAAATTTTGAATGGTTTATTTCGATCGATGAAAAGGATGGAATACTGGGATTTTATTTGCATTGTAATTCAAAAGAAGAATCAAATGAGTTTCCAATAAATGTCACTGCAGAGCTTTCATTATTAAATAAATCTGATTCAGAAAAAGATTTAAAGAAAAAACTTGAACACTTATTTCTAGAAACTAATTATGGTCAAGGTGTTCCTAATTTTGCAATCATTAAAGAAATAATGAATCCAACAAACGGATATTATGACGCCGATGATGACTTTATTACCCTGAAAGCTATTATAAAGGCTTAATTACCTAAAAAAAATAAACATAAATAAATTTTAATTTATTTTATTTTACAAGCCAAAATACGTAAATTTCAAACATTTTAGAATTCTTTTCCATTATTAAATAATGATAGAATTTAACAAATTTGATAAAATATGATTGTTTTTATTTCATTGAAATTAAATTAAGAAATTATATACTTCAACTAGCTAATTAGAATTAGTTTATTTACAGAGTTGCTTAAAAGTCCTAAATAAAGTCGAACTTAAAAAAAAAATTCAAGTCCAAACTTGGATTTGACTTGAGACTTGTTACTTTAAAAAATTTTATTTATTTAAAAAAGATGTTTAAAATTAGAATCAAGATTTGTGAAAAAGTTGATCATTTAAAAAATGAATTAAATATTAAAGCAAATTTTATAGCTTTTTTCCAACCATTTCAAATAAAATAAAATATTTTAATATTCACTCAAAATATATCTAGATTACGTAGGTTTATTTATTCAAAATGAAAAAAGAAATCACTTGCTAATTTTATTTTAATTTTTAATTAAAATTGTACCCGATGATCGAAGATTTTTTTAAATTTTCACATAATTTGTGGAAAAATTATCATCATTGTTTTAAAAAATTATTAAATTTAAAATAGCTTTCAAATAAAAAAAGATTTTAATCATGATAAACTGTTTTTTTGAAATTAATTAAAAAAGCATCATCATATTATTTTAAGGAATTTTTTTTATAAAATTGAACTAAAGACATCTATTTATTTGATATTTAAAGTAAAATTAATGTGATTGTTCTAAGTTTTTTTCATTATGATTTATTTATTTAAAATATGATTATGGTTAAATATTTTAAAGGAATAAACTACATTTAATAATTACAATTGATGATTTAAACATGATTTAATAGATAAGTGCTATGATTGATGTTTATCAACATGGCTTATTTTGTTTATATTGAATAAAATTAACACCGAAAGAGATCTAAAGTTAAAAGAGCTTGAAAAGAAAATTTAAAAAACAACCAAATTAGATTTGACTATTCTAGATGTTGACAAAAATTTAGATATTATTATTTATTTAGTTTAAGGCCGTTGCTCGGCCAATGACAACACGCTGTAAAATAGAGCGTGCAGTATTTACATTATAAGAAAATTCAAAATTTTAAAATTTTAGCTTTTCAAAAATTTTCTTTGGAATTGTGCTTCGGTCCTTCGCGTCAAATATTCTTCTCAGTTCTTTGACCTGTTCACCTTCTCTCTCGCACCTTATTTCATCTTTGGTTATATAATTTTTTGCAGCACATGCTTCTTGGATAGTCACACTTGTGCCAAAGTCAAGTATTTCTATTATCTCAAAAATTTCGCTCACAATGTCATCCTTGATATCAATATCACCCATATATTTTATAAGTTCACTGGTTAGCCGATTTGTGTCCAGCCTGAGAAAGAAGTCTAATTTGATTAGCTTTATTTTGTGTTCAGTAGGCTCAATGTTCATTGCGTGAAACAGTTTCCTCGTCCTACACCTTGTTGAAATGTCCATTAAGATTTTGACAATGTTTCCTTCAAATCGCTTGAGGTCATTGATTTCAGTGCGTTTTAAGTAGAACGTTTCTATGCCATAGAGTAGAATTGGTCTAATATAGGTTTTATAGAGCTGTCCTTTCATTGTTGGGTGGATGTGTGGTGTAAAGAGTCCAGTTGCTCTTAGTTTGCTAATGGCTTGGTGTACAAGTCGTTTACGTTTAGCTAGGTGTTATGTAAGCCGGACTTCTTCACTGATTTCAACTCCCAAGTATCGCATACTTGAAACCGACTCTATTATGATGTTGTCTAATTCTAGACCATCTTGCCAAGAGTCCTCTATTAACTCTGTTTTCTTGCGGTTGATCTTTCCGTTAAATATCATGTAAACTGTTTTTGTTGGGTTATATTTAATACCGTTTCGATTACCGTATTCTTGGACAATATACAGTTGCTGCTGCAGAGCAAATTTGGTCGTACTAATCAATAGTACATCATCTGCATATGCCACAATGTCCAGTTTAATCCCACCTGCTCTAAGCCCAGCAGTACTTTTAAAAATTTAGATATACATTCTCAATTAGATTTTCATAAAAAAAATAAACTTAAAATTAGAAATGTTTTTAAGTCTGTCCTAAATATTTAAGATGATTTTAAGGAGCCTAAGTTTAAGCTTGACAATAGGAATGTTGATATTGATTATTGAATCGATTATCACTAATAGAAAATATTGCTAAAAATGACTAAAAAAATTCATTCATTGTTGAAAGAAAAGAGAGATTTTAATGAAAACCACATAGATATCAAAAAAATTATTAAGAAAATGATTTTTAATAAAGATAAATCAAAAGCTTTGGATTCAAGATATCAATCTATATTTCAGCTATCAATATTTAATAATATCAATTTAATTTTAAAGATTTTATTTCACACTTTTTCAATTAATTTAATTATTTAAAATCAGAGTTGTTTTTAAGTAACAAGTCAATTCAATGACTTAAATTTTTTTTCTAAATGAAATAAATTTCTATACATAGTTTTTTCATATTTTTTATTAAATTAAATTATATATTAAACAAATAAAGTAATGTAATTAATAAATGTAATAAATAGTATTTTATAAACTATTCATTTAATAAATCCATATTTGATACCAATAATGTAGTAGCTTCCAAATTACTGGCTGTAAATCTTGACCTATGTGGTCTGTTAATGTAACCAGATTTAGAAAAAAGTTTTTCAACTGGTCCTGATGAAGAAGGTATTTATAAAAATTTTTGTGCAAGTCATAACTTTGACTTAAATTTTTGTGACTTAGACTTAAAACTGTGACTTATAAACAAGTCTGTTTAAAATTAAATCTTTTTGTTTGAAAAAATGAATTGTTAATCAGTCTTTTTTAGAGAGTGGCGCTAGACATGTGATTATTCTGTGGAACTTGAAAGAAATAATTGAAAAAATAAGTTTACTTAACAATTATGAGACTTGTTTTAAAATAAAATAAATCTATTTATTTAATAATTAAAAAAAATTAAAAAAATAGTCTTTAAATTTTATAGAAAAATCTTTTCTCAATATTTTGTTAAAAATAATTGAATGAAACAATGAGTAGAATTTATTTTAGAATTGCATCAAAGCATAGATAGCCTTGAAAAATTATAAAAAAATCAGAAAAGATTACTGATCGATAAATTTTAAATTCATGCATTTTGTATTCAAAATCTTTTAAAAATTAAATTTTTAAAATAATTTGATGGGCTTGGTTAAATGATCAAAAGTCTAATTTTAGAAATTAAATAAATCTCCTTTAAAATTAAACATTTTTTTTCAAAATAAAATGGATAACATAAATATTTCATTGCCATGTGGTTGTTCTGCCAAATACAAAGACATCTTTTACAACAAAGGCAAGTTTCCATGTCCTTTTTGTAAATCACATGACATAACGAGCCAAGATTGCTTGAATATGACAAGAAATATGATGTTAATAAATAAGTTCAATCTTGATCTAAAAAAGAAGAGTTTTACACAGTGTCTCAAAAATTTTGAAATCTGTAAAAGTGACCCAAAAAGTTTTATCAATGAAAGCTACGAAAATTTAAAGAATCAAATTGATATTCGTCGGGAGGAAATAAAATTAATAGTGGATAAAAAAATTGATGATTATTATGAAAATTTATTAAAAATCATCGAAGAGGAAAAAGAGACAAAATTAAACGAATTTGAAGCAAAAATTCGACAAATCTCTTCACTAGAGCAAGAAATATCCGATCTAAAAATTGATCATACTGCGGACACAACTAAAAAATTAGATATTATCAAAAATAATTGTGAAAAGATTCATGATGGCATCATTTTTTTTAACAAGACCAAAAATAATCTAAAGGTTAATAATTGCATTTTTAACCAAGGTAACGATAGTTGGTATGTGACAAATTTATTTGGAAAATTTGATTGGAAAGAAGAGAAAAAGACTGGAATAGTTAAATGGTTCAATTTGAAAAATAGATATGGTTTCATTGCTCGAAATGATACGAATGAGGAAATATTTGGGTATCAGAGTGCCTTTGAGAAAATGAATATGAAACAAATAAGAAAAGGTTTAGCTGATGGTTAACAAGCTGAATTTGATATTGTTATGGGAGAAAAAGGATTAGAAGCTGCTAATGTGACAGGTCCAAATGGTCAATCTGTTCAAGGATCAAATCATTCAATGAATAAAAAAAATAAAAAGAACGCAAATGAAAAATAAAAAATAAATTACTATAACAGATCTTTAAACAATATTTTATTAACCAAATAGAAAAAATAAATAAAATCTGTATAAACAAAAGTCAAAAACTAATTTCTATCTAAAACTTTAAAAAAAAATTAGTTAAACTTTTTGAATGAAAAACAAAATAGAAGATTCAATTGTCTATTATTTCTTAAAATTTTAGTAAATTTTGATTTTTAATGCTAAAAAATCAGTAAGAAACTTCAGGAAGAAAAAAATTGACTTTATCGTCCATTTTTCATATTTTTTTTTAATAGTTTTAAATTTAATTATTTCCGAGTAAGCAAGTCTCTATGGCGCAATCGGCTAGCGCGTTCGGCTGTTAACCGAAAGGTTGGTGGTTCGAATCCACCTAGGGACGAATTTTTTAGAGACAGTTGTTTAATAAATACATTTCTAACAATATTTTCTCCAAAAAATTTTAATTTTTAAAAAATTCATTTTAAGTATAAACTCTATCCGAAAATGCGATTAATAATTTAATGTTTTTTAGACAACGAAGAATGTATAAAATAATGTATAAATGTATAAATAACAATGCACCTGACACCAAACTTGTTCGGATTTTACTGAAAAACAGTCCACTTCATAAGATATTAAATCATTTCTGACATAAATAACCACTCCGCCACCTGTTTGCAAATTCGGTTCATTTCTATCTCGACGATACATAGTGTAATTCGATAAATTACTTATAGATGTTTCATTGAACCATGTATCTGCAAGAGCAACTAGATGTGGAAACCTTAAGCTCACTAATAACGAATTAAACTCATCCCATTTGTAGCATATTGAAGTTGGATTTGCATAAAAACAACGTAACTCTTCCATTTCATAAGGTGCATCAGATCTTTGTTCATCTAATGCTCCATCATTTACCCCAACATTAGTAGAATCATTCAGACTACCCGAAAAATTTAAAACAGTAGATCCACTTTGTTCAAGTGAACTTATCAATTCATTTCCTCTTTCTTCACAACTAAATGCTTCAACCAAAGCTGATGTGTCTGTACTATTTAAAGAAGTCGAGGCTTGATTTGTGAGTTCTTGACTCAACCAGTCGCACAACGTCTACTCGAACGGCATAAAAGTACTTTTTACCATCTTTACGGATGTATTTAAGCCTCCCTTCTATAACAGTACCATCTCCTTAAATACTCTCATTTTTATTCTTTGCCTCCTCTCTCAAACATTTATCAAACTCTCTCTCAGCTGGCGTTCTATCTTTGTTGAAATAGACTCTACTGAACCCTTCAACCCTTCAAGTAAATTTAAAAATTTGGTAAATTAGATAATTTAATTAATTTTCAATAAACAAAGAAAATATTTATTTTTATTTAAGGATTTGTTTTCATTTTATGTATTTTTTTTATATAAAAAACGTTTTTTATGCTATATGTTCATAATAAATATCAGATTTTAATTTAAAAAAATCTTTAACTTCATTGTGTTTAAATTTTAAATAAAAACCTAAAGAAATTGAAAAAAAAATAATTTTTTAGAAAAAAGCAATTTAAAAAATTAAAAAAAAATGGAAAATAAAAATTCATATATTTTGTTCTTACATAATGAAATTATATTATTTTTCTGATTTTGGTATAGCATAGTCAATAACCAATATGTTCAATACGTAAATTCTATGTACTTTTGAAAACAATATTAATGATGAATAAAGAACAAAGTAATTTTTTTATTGATCTCTTAAGGTAATTTAACTTCTATAGCTGCTTTTAGAGTAACAGAGTCGTTATTAGCATCATAATATCCATTTTTTGGATTCATTATTTCATTCATGGTGGTGAATTTATGAAATCCGCAACCCTTTTTATCATTGTAAACATGTGTAAAAGTTCTGGTTAAGTCTTTCTTTGAATTGGATTTATTTAATAGTAAAAATACTGCATCGACTTTTACAGAAAATTCTTGTGTGTTACCTAATGGATTACAAAACAAATAAAGGTCAATGCCAGTTTCTCCATTAATCTCTGACTTTTTTTTTATTTTTCTGGCATTAATTGACCATTCAAAATTTTGGACTTTGTATTTTTTTGAATTGAAATTAAAATTATCACTATCTTTTAAAACAGAAAAATCATTAATAACTAATTCAATGGTTTTCTCTGAAAAGCTATCATCATCAATTTCATCTTCTTTTAAATTAAGTTGTTCGAATAGTTTTGAAATTTTAAGACTACTTTTTACAAGCTTAAACTTAGGCTCGATCAAATCATTTAAAATATTTGTGACTAAAATGATACCATTGTCAATTGATTTTTTACTTTCTTTATAAAAATCTAGCTTTGAATCAATATCTAAATTTTTACCAGGACTTAACTTGACCAAGTCTAATGACTCTATTAGATTAATTTTTTCCTCCAATTCTTTTAACTTGGCACATTTTTTGGTGTCAATCTTTGCCAATAAACCATCATGATATTCATCTATCTTCTCATTTAGCAGTACTTTGATTTCTTCACGTCGATGGTCAACTTGTCTTTTAAAACTATCATAACTCTCATCTAAATAAATCTTTGGTTCATTTTTATAATTTTCGAACTCTTTGAACAAGTGGTCATAGTGATTTTTTTTCAATTCAAAAGATTTCTCAATCAAAACCAATCTATTTTTTGCTATGGTCAAACATTTTTGGCTTGTTAAAACATGTGTTTTGCAAACTGGACATCGAAATTCATCACAGTTGTAAAAAATGTCTTTGTATTTGGCAGAAAAACCACATGGTAATGATATGCTTAAATCATCCATTTTGTTGATATGATTAAATTTTTCAACTTTTTTAGTATTCTTTTTCCAATCTAGCTTTCCAAATATTTTTTTTATATCCAAACTATCATTACCCTGATTAAAAACACAATTATTTGCTAAGCCATTTTGGGTTGCACTCATAAATTTGATTCCATCATCAATCTTAGCACAATAGCAATCGATTAGGTCTAATTTTTTAGTTATATCCATAGATTGTTCAATTTTAAGATCGATCAGCTCTTTTTCTAGCGATGTAATTTTTTGACTGTTTTCTTCAAATTTTTTTAATTTTTTTTCTTTGTCATCCTCGATGATGTTTAACAAATTTCCATAATAATCATCAATTTTTGCCTCTATTATTAATTTAACTTCCTCACGACGAATATCAAGTTGGTTCTTTAAATTTTCATAGTTTTTGTCTACAAAACTTTTTGGATCATTTTTAAAAATTTCAAAATTTTTAAGGCACCTTGTAAAACTTTTCTTTTTAAGATCAAGATAAAACTCACTAATCAACATTTTGTTTTTGCTCATATTCAAACATTCTTGGCTTGATATGTCATGTGATTTGCAAACCGGACATGGAAATTTGTCGCCTTTGCTAGAAATGTCTTTGAATTTGGCAGAAAAACCACATGGCAACACTATATATAATTTAAACATTATTAAATGAATATTTTTTAAATAAATTTATGTTTCATCCAAACCAATGCTAAATCCTGTATCTATGTTTCCAATATTTCCAAAAGTAGATCCACCCATTTTAAATTCAGATAAAGGAGAAGAGATAGTTGAGCCCACGTCATCAAAATTAGTTCTCGCTGTTCCATTAGCACTATTTGTAGTTCCGGTTGATCCAAAATTTATATCAGATGAAGTAGCAGTAGTTGGAGTGCTAGCAGTTGCAGAAAAAGTTCCAAAAAGGCCAGTGTTAGGACCAGTAGTTCCAGCAATTAATGAAGGATTAGAACCAAAACTAAATTGTGAAGTTGGCTGATTTAAAGTTGTGTTGGTATCTGTAGAAGTGCCAAAACCATCTAAATTAAATTTTATTTGAAGCAAAAGATGGTATGCTTGTATTACTTGATTTTTTTAAATTAAAATTAAATGCCATATTGATTCTCTATTATAAAATATTTTATTTTGAAAAAAATTTAAGATTGTACAATTCAAGTTTTATTAAGATATTATAAATTTTGAAAATATTATCAAATTTTATCAAATTTTTATAGATCTTAAAATTTGAACAAATTTTATCAAATTAATAAATGGTAGATAAAATTTTTTTAAAAATTTATTCTTATAAAAATAAAAATAATCAAACTTTTTCTGTTTGCTTTTTAAATTTTAGATAATTTTTAATCTAAGCTTTGCACACAATGATATTTAATGGGAATTTTTTTTTGAAATTTAAAATTATTTTATAAATAGATAATAAAAGATAACGTCTAATTCTGAAGAATAGCTTTATTCAAATGACAATTATATACATTATGTTTCAAAAGTTTTGAAATTAATTATTTTATTTAACTAAATTTTTTTATATATTGAAGTTTACAAATATTAGAGAGCAAAAGAAAAAAAATAAAAGCACTAATTTGAAATTTATTTTTTCTTTTAAATTTGATATATCACACTCGCCATGTATTAATCATGTAAAAATGGCATTGTGAGATTTTAGTACAAAAAGTAAAAACTTTATAATTTTTTTTTCTAATTGTGCGAAAACGATTGTGTCAAAAGTATAGTAATGTACAAATTTGTACAAACGATAATAAGCTCTACAAAATCTCTGCAATTTATTGCATATTTTAATCAAAATTTTTTTAAGGTGTGCATTTTACAGAAAATTCCAGGAAGAAAGAACTAAATTTAATTTAAAGTTTTTCATTTCTTAAAAATAAAATTTTTTTTAAATTCTGTAGCTTAAAACTTATTAAAAATTTCCTAAAGGCAAAACTAATTGTCAATCTTTAAGCCTTAAAATAAAAATGGTTTGATTCAAAATTATTTTAAATTATTTAAAACAATACATGACTTTAATTATTTTTAATTTTGATAAAATAGACAAAATGGATGATTTAAACATTATATTGCCATGTGGTTTTTCTGCCAAATATAAAGATATTTTTTACAGCAATGGCAAGTTTCCATGCCCAGTATGCAAATCACATGACATGACCAACCAAGAATGTTTGAAAATGGATAGAAATAAATTGATGTTGATTGAGAAAACTTGTGAATTGAAAAAAAATCACTATGACGAGTTGATGATTAAGTTCGAAGATTATAAATATGATCCAAAGTATTTTATCGATGAAAGCTATAATTGTTTAAAAAGAGAAGTTGACCTTCGTAGGGAAGAAATTAAATTGATGTTAAATCAAAAGATTGACGATTACCATGATGATTTATTGGAAAAAATTGATATGGAAAGGAATCTTAAATTAAAACGTATGGAAGAAAGAATATTAAAAAACAAAACATTGGATTTGGCTGATTTTGATGTTGATAAAAATCTAGATATTCAGTCTCAATTATACATTTATGAAAAAAATAAAATAGCAATTGAAAATGGTATTAGATTGGTCACAAATATAATTGACGATTTTAAATATCTAAAATTTAAGTTAACAGAAAGTAGTGTAAATATTGATATTAAAAAGTTATTTGGAGAATTAGATTGGAAAGAAAAAGACAGTACTTTTCAAAAAAGAAATCACATTGATAAAATGGATGATTTAAGCATTTCATTGCCATGTGGTTTTTCTGCCAAATATAAAGATATTTTTTACAGCAATGGCAAGTTTCCATGCCCAGTATGCAAATCACATGACATGACCAACCAAGAATGTTTGAAAATGGATAGAAATAAATTGATGTTGATTGAGAAAACTTGTGAATTGAAAAAAAATCACTATGACGAGTTGATGATTAAGTTCGAAGATTATAAATATGATCCAAAGTATTTTATCGATGAAAGCTATAATTGTTTAAAAAGAGAAGTTGACCTTCGTAGGGAAGAAATTAAATTGATGTTAAATCTAAAGATTGACGATTACCATGATGGTTTGTTGGAAAAGATTTACATTGAAAAGGATCTTAAGTTAAAAGAATTCGAAGAAAGAATAAAAAATACCAAAGAGTTGGAATTCATCAAATTAGATGTTGATTTAAATTTGGATATTGAGTCCAAAATTGATTTTTACAAAAGAAATAAAAAAAAAATAGACAACGGTATCAGTTTGGTCCAAAATATTATAGATGATTTTAAGGAGCCTAAGTTTAAGCTTACCAGTTGTAATCATTATATTGATATTGTAAAATTATTTGGAGAGCTTTATTTAAAAGAAGAAACGAACATTATTTTGAATGAAGATGAAATTGATGATGATAGTCGTGCTGAGGCAACCATCAAATTAAAAATTAATGATTTTTCTCTATTAAATGATAAAATTGATTTTGATCTGTATTCAGATTATTGTATTGTCCGAAATTTTGAATGGTTTATTACAGTAGGACTAAACGAAGAGGAGGGAGAAATGGGATTTTATTTGTATTGTAATTCAATGGAAGAATCAAATGAGTTTTCAATAAATGTCACCGCAGAGCTTTCATTATTGAATAAATCTGATTCAAGAAAAGACTTAACGAGAAAATTTGAACACTCATTTGTTGAAAATGATTGTGATCACGGTTTTCGTTATTTTGAAACCATTAAAGAAATAATGAATCCAACAAACGGATATTATGATGCCGATGATGACTCTATTACTCTGAAAGCTGTTATAAAGGCTTAATCACCTAAAAAAATAAACATAAATAAATTTTAATTTATTTTATTTTACAAGCCAAAATACGTAAATTTCAAACATTTTAGAATTTTTTTCCATTATTAAATAATGATAGAATTTAGCAAATTTGATAAAAAATGATTAACTTTATTTCATTGAAATTAAATTAAAAAATTATTTAATTCAACTAGCTAATTAGAATTAGTTTTTTTTACAGAGTTGCTTACAAGTCCCAAATAAAGTCAAACTTTAAAAAAAAATTCAAGCCCAAATTTGGATTTGACTTGAGACTTGTTACTTAAAAAAATTTTGTTTATTTAAAAAAAAATGTTTAAAATTAGAATCAAGATTTTTGAAAAAGTTGGTTATTAAAAAAAATGAATTAAATATTATTGCAAATTTTATAGCTTTATTCCCACTAGTTCAAATAAAATAAAATATTTTAATATTCACTCAAAATATATCTAGATAAAATAGGTTTATTTATTCAAAATGAACAAAGAAATCACTTGCTAATTTTATTTAAATTTTTAATTAAAATTGTACTGAAAATGAACCTCGGCAAACGTAAGGTCATGCATATCGGTAAGCATAACCCGGGGAATAAATACCACATCCATCCATACCACACGAGCTTGAGGTAACTAAAACGATGAAAGACCTGGGAGTCCATGTGAGTGACACTTTGAGCACAAAGATTCAGGTGGATAAATCCGCGGCAAAACACTACGTACGTCAGACCGCATCTCGAGTATGCAATCCAAGCATGGATACCACAACTCCTCGTCGAGATCAACAAACTGGAAAAAGTTCAGCGCCGTGCCACCAAAGTCCCAACTCAACTCCGCGACATGAAATGCGAAGACAGGTGCCTAAAACTGAAGTTGACAACACTGGAGGAGAGGAGAGCCAGGAGTGATTTGATAGAAATGTTCAAAATTCAGAAAGGACTGGATACTGTCGAATGGCACTCCTCTCTACAAGTTAGACCGCCCAGAGGCGGGCATCGAGAGCACATCAGACCAGAGCTAGTGAAGGACTGTCTAATCAGACGTAACGCTTTCCGCAACAGGGAAGCATGAATGTGGAACAAGCTACCCGATTCAGTCATTGGCGCACAAAGTGTCAACTCTTTCAAGAAGAGGATTGACGACCAGAGAACAGGCTGCTCATAGGACTCAGGTTCTCTTGCTGGAGTCATCCGGCAACTCGCAGTCATCCAACTACTACTACTACTACTACTACTCGATGATCGAAGATTTTTTTAAATTTTCACATAATTTGTGGAAAAATTATCATCATTGTTTTAGAAAATCATTAAATTTAAAATAGCTTTCAAATAAAAAAAGATTTTAATCATGATAAACTGTTTTTTTGAAATTAATTAAAAAAGCATCATCATATTATTTTAAGGAATTTTTTTTACAAAATTGAACTAAAGACATCTATTTATTTGATATTTAAAGTAAAATTAATGTGATTGTTCTAAGCTTTTTTCATTATGATTTATTTATTTAAATTATGATTATGGTTAAATATTTAAAAGGATTAAACTACATTAATAATTACAATTGATGATTTAAACATGATTTATTAAATGAGTGCTATGAAATTTTAAAAAGAAAAGTCTACCTTCGAAAAGAAGAAATTAAAGTTTTGTTTTGTAAAAAGACTGATGTTTGTCAACATGGCTTATTTTGTTTATATTGAATAAAATTTACACCGAAAGAGATCTAAAGTTAAAAGAGCTTGAAAAGAAAATTTAAAAAACAACCAAATTAGATTTGACTATTCTAGATGTTGACAAAAATTTAGATATACATTCTCAATTGGATTTTCATTAAAAAAAATAAACTTAAAATTAGAAATGTTATTAAATCTGTCCTAAATATTTAAGATGATTTTAAGGAGCCTAAGTTTAAGCTTGACAATAGGAATGTTGATATTGATTATTGAATCGATTATCACTAATAGAAAAAATTGCTAAAAATGACTAAAAAAATTCATTCATTGTTGAAGGAAAAGCGAGATTTTAATGGAAACCACATAGATATCAAAAAAATTATTAAGAAAATAATTTTTAATAAAGATAAATCAAAAGCTTTAGATTCAAGATATCAATCTAAATTTCAGCAATCAATATTTAATAATATCAATTTAATTTTAAAGATTGTATTTCACACTTTTTCAATTAATTTAATTATTTAAAATCAGAGTTGTTTTTAAGTAACAAGTCAATTCAATGACTTAAATTTTTTTTCTAAATGAAAAAAATTTCTATACATAGTTTTTTCATATTTTTTATTAAATTAAATTATATATTAAACAAATAAAGTAATGTAATTAATAAATGTAATAAATAGTATTTTAGTCTCTATTCATTTAATAAATCCATATTTGATACCAATAAAGTAGTTGCTTCCAAATTCCTGGCTGTTAATCTTGACCTATGTGGTCTGTTAATGTAACTGGTCCTGATGATGCAGGTATTGATAAAAAATTTTGTGCAAGTCATAACTTTGACTTAAATTTTTGTGACTTAGACTTAAAACTGTGACTTATAAACAAGTATGTTTAAAATTAAATCTTTTTGTTTGAAAAAATGAATTGTTAATCAGTCTTTTTTAGAGAGTGGCGCTAGACATGTGATTATTCTGTGAAACTTGAAAGAAATAATTGAAAAAATAAGTTTACTTAACAATTATGAGACTTGTTTTAAAATAAAATAAATCTATTTATTTAATAATTAAAAAAAATTAAAAAAATAGTCTTTAAATTTTACAAAAAAATCTTTTGTCAATATTTTGTTAAAAATAATTGAATGAAACAATGAGTAGAATTTATTTTTGAATTGCATCAAAGCATAGATAGCCTTGAAAAATTGAAAAAAATCAGAAAAGATTACTGATCGATAAATTTTAAATTCATGCATTTTGTATTTAAATAAAAAATCTTTTAAAAATTAATTTTTTTAAATAATTTGATGGGCTTGGTTAAATGATCAAAAGTCTAATTTTAGAAATTAAATAAATCTCCTTTAAAATTAAACATTTTTTTTCAAAATAAAATGGATAACATAAATATTTCATTGCCATGTGGTTGTTCTGCCAAATACAAAGACATCTTTTACAACAAAGGCAAGTTTACATGTCCTGTTTGTAAATTACATGACATAACGAGCCAAGATTTCTTGAATATGACAAGAAATATGATGTTAATAAATAAGTTCAATCTTGATCTAAAAAAGAAGAGTTTTACACAGTGTCTCAAAAATTTTGAAATCTGTAAAAGTGACCCAAAAAGTTTTATCAATGAAAGCTACGAAAATTTAAAGAATCAAATTGATATTCGTCGGGAGGAAATAAAATTAATAGTGGATAAAAAAATTGATGATTATTATGAAAATTTATTAAAAATCATCGAAGAGGAAAAAGAGACAAAATTAAACGAATTTGAAGCAAAAATTCGAAAATATCTTCACTAGAGCAAGAAATATCTGATCTAAAAATTGATCATACTGCGGACACAACTAAAAAATTAGATGTTATCAAAAATTATTGTGAAAAGATTCATGATGGCATTATTTTTTTAAACAAGATAATCTAAAGGTTAATAATTGCATTTTTAATCAAGGTAACGATAGTTGGGATGTGACAAATTTATTTGGAAAATTAGATTGGAAAGAAGAGAAAAAGACTGGAATAGTTAAATGGTTCAATGTGAAAAATAGATATGGTTTCATTGCTCGAAATGATACGAATGAGGAAATATTTGTGCATCAGAGTGCCTTTGAGAAAAAGAATATGAATCAAATCAAAATCAAAAGAAAAGGTTTAGCTGATGGAGAACAAGTTGAATTTGATATTGTTATGGGAGAAAAAGGCTTAGAAGCTGCTAATGTGACAGGTCCAAATGGTCAATCTGTTCAAGGATCAAATCATTCAATGAATAAAAAAAATAAAAAGAACTCAAACGAAAAATAAAAAATAAATCACTATAACAGATCTTTAAACAATATTTTATTAACCAAATAGAAAAAATAAATAAAATCTGTATAAAAAAAAGTCAAAAACTAATTTTTATCTATAACTTTAAAAAAAAATTAATTTAATTTTTTTGAATGAAAAACAAAATAGAAGATTCAATTGTCCATTATTTCTTAAAATTTTAGTAAATTTTGATTTTTAATGCTAAAAAATCAGTAAGAAACTTCAGGAAGAAAAAAATTGACTTTATCGTCCATTTTTCATATTTTTTTTAATAGTTTTAAATTTAATTATTTCCGAGTAAGCAAGTCTCTATGGCGCAATCGGCTAGCGCGTTCGGCTGTTAACCGAAAGGTTGGTGGTTCGAATCCACCTAGGGACGAATTTTTTAGAGACAGTTGTTTAATAAATATATTTCTAACAATATTTTCCCCAAAAAATTTTAATTTTTAAAAAAATTCATTTTATGTATAAACTCTATCCAAAAATGGATAAATTCTTGTCCAAATTAAGGAAAATATTATATAAATAAGATTGAATTTGATATTTTTTAAATTTAAATGATCTTAAATTAAAATACTAGAGAAAAATAATCTTAATTTAAAAAAAACGAATAATAAAATTGTATTTCGTGCTATTTATCTATAATTTTGAAGTAAACATTAATTTCCAATGTGCAGTGGTAATTAAAAGTCATTTCATTTAAAATATCAATTAACAGTTATATCAAGTAAAGTTTCATAAATGTATTCGGACAATCAATGGATCTCAAATGATGATTCTGATAGTTTGAAACAAAAAGTCGAGTATGCAAAATCCAAAAATCTTGGAGGAATCATGTTTTGGGTATTTTAGGTAGTTGAATTTTGTTAGATTTTTTCAGAGTTGTTCAAAAGTCATAAAGTTAACTTCACTTTAAATTTTTTTTTTCAAATAAAAGTCTTTTGATTTGACTTTCAAAAGACTTTAAAAATACTTTTTTTTTTGAATTTTGCACAAGTCTGGATTTTTTTAAAGTAAATTTTAAAGGCTATCGATTTGGATGATTTCTCAGGTTCAGTTTGTGGATAAGGAAGATATCCATTGATTAATTCAGCCAAAGAAAATTTTTTATCTTCTTCAAATATTCTATCTACTTCGTCGACAGAAATTCCTGCCAAAACTTCATCATCTTCTTAATCTTCAACATCGCAAATGTCTGATAGTACTTCAAAATCAACAACTTCTACTCAAACATCATTCAGAGTTGATGATGACATTGGCAAAACACAACCAGCAGAAAAATTGTGTTTCAACCGAGATGGATATTATCCAGACATCAAGAATGGTTGTCATAAGTTTTATGTTTGTGTTTATTATGGAACTCAACATCAACAGATTCATTATTTTGACTGTCCAAAGGGAACGCTTTTTAATACAGTTTATGGAATTTGCAATCATCAACATTTGGTTAAATGTGATTATTAATTTAATTACTAATTTTATCCCAATTTAAATTGTTTTTATTAAACTTTAATGCATTATAAAAATTTCTATTAAAATTTTTATTTAAAATTTAATTTTTAACAAAATAAAATTTATTTATTACTTAAAATTTTTGAAAAAAATTGGCTCACAATATTTTAAAAAATGTTTTTGGTTTTATCAAACCCTATCAATTGAAAGCGCACAAGAAAGATCAGTATTGACTGAGTCGGTACCGATAATCCAATAACTCAGTCAATTCAATTTGATATTATTTTTTGTAAATTATTTTTTTCACTGCAATCGTATCGAAAAAAAGAACACATAAAAAATCATCTTTTTAATAGTTAATCTCTTTATTTAATGAATTATTTGATTAAAAATTTAATAAAATTGATTTTAATAATTAAAGTCCAAACATAATTTCTCATGACAATCAATCAATTCACATGACAATCTTTTCTTTGGATTAACCATCTTATTTGAAATGAAATCATATCTTAGATCGTGTTTTTTAAGTATTTTATTAACTTTTTGATAAAAAAAATTTGTAATTAAATCATTTCATTTAACTTTCAAAACATACTATATTGGTCTAAGATAATATTTAGCTTAATTTTTAAAAAATCTTTTCTCAAATTTTTTTTATTTAAATTTGTTTTTTTTAAAAAAGGAAAATTTTTTTTAGGATTAAAATAAACATGAAAATTAAATGTGATTAATAATTTAGCTATTGATTTAATCAAAATAAGAATTTTTTCAATTAAACTTAAATGCATTTTTAAAATTTTCATTAAAATTTAATTTTTAACATAATAAAGTTTATTTATTAAACGAAATATATACTGTAATATTAACCAGATTTTAAAAACTGTTCTTGTAAACCTTTAAAAAAAAGTATATGCTAGGGTATTTTTTTCAATAAATAATCCAAATATCAAGTAAATAAAGCTATGATTGAAAATAAAAAAAATTTCTTTACCAATAATTATGGAAGTTGATCAACCAAATTCGATCATAAAATTCGATGTGCAAATTTATAATCAACATTATATATCAGATTTTAATTTAAAAAAAAAAAACAATTTTTATCAATCTTGTAGTTTTCTGAATGAATAAAACTAAGAACTGAAGAACTATTTGCTTTTAAACTAAATTTAATGGTTTGGTCTAAAAATGCAATAAAAAAGTGAAAAAATTTTATAATTTTTTTTAATTAAAAAAATAAGATAAAATGAATGATGTAAGCATTATATTGCCATGCGGCTTTTCGGTCAAGTACAAGGAAATTTTATACAAGAGTGACAAATTTTCTTGCCCAGCTTGCAGATCACATGACATAACAAGACAAGAATGCTTCAATATGGCAAGAAATAAGTTGGTTTTGATTGAAAAATCTTTTGAATTGAAAAAAAAACAATATGATGAGTTAATGAAAAGATTCAAAAAATATAAAAATGATCAAAAGTGTTATATTGATGAAAGCTATGATTGTTTAAAAAGAGAAGTTGACCTTCGTAGAGAAGAAGTTAAATAAATGTTAAATAAAAAGATAGATGATTACTATGATGGTTTGTTAGAAAAGATTGACATGGAAAGAGATCTTAAATTAAAAGAATTCGAAGAAAGAATTCAAAAAGCAGACAAATTAGATATAGCTCCTTGTGATGTTGCTAAAAATTCAGATTTTAATTTTCAATTTGATCTTCATAAATTTAATAAACGAAAAATTATAAATGCTATTAATTTTGTCCAAAATATTAAAGATGATTTTGAAGAGCCTAAATTTAAGCTTTTCAATATTAATGATGATATAGATATTAAAAAATTATTTGGAGAGCTTTATTCAAAAGAGGAAACAAACATTATTTTGAATGAAGATGAATTTGATGATGAAAGCCGTTTTGGGGCCACTATTCTATTTAAAATAAATAATTTTTCTCTATTAAAAGACAGAAAGAATTTTAGAGTACGTTCAAAAAAATGTTTTTTCCGTAATTTTGAATGGCATATTTCGATTAAACTAAATGAAGAGGATGGAGAAATGGGATTTTATTTGTATTGTAATTCAATGGAAAAATCAAATAAGTTTTCAGTAAATATCACCGCAGAGCTTTCATTATTGAATGGATCTGATTCAAAGAAAAACTTTAGTCTTAAATATGAACAATTGTTCACCCAAAATAACCAAAGTTGGGGATATTCTAAATTTTCAACCATGAACAAAATTACGAATCCAGCAAACGGATTTCATGATCCAAATGATGACTCTATTTATCTGAAAGCAGCTATAAAGACTATTTCGTCTTAAAAAAATCAAAAAAAATAATTTTTTTTTCTTTCATCAAATAATTTGTCAAATTACGAAAACTTTCTTTTTTTTCAGAAGTGTAAAATGGCATAAATGTTTAAGAAAGATTTTAATAAGATTTGATTTTCATTTTTATTTTTGATTGTCTAATTCTATTGTAAATTTTATGACTCTAAAATGACTCTTATTTGGTGAAAGCTTATATAAAGACCGAATCAGACAAAGTTTATTTAGTAATTTTAAAGCTTTGCCTATTTCTTATTTTTAATTAAATTAATTGCAATTTAATTTTTAAAAATAAAAAATTTGATATTTAAAATTTAATTACCTCAATATAATCGATTTTTTATTTTCAAAATATGGTTTGTCAAAATGTGAAATATTCTTGTCCAAATTAAGAAAAATATTATATAAATAAGATTGAATTTGATATTTTTTTAATTTAAATCATTGCTAGAATTGTCCTAAGCTGACTACCAGAATGTGAAAAAGCAAAAAGGTATTCCACTGGCAAAGTTTTCTCTATGAATTCTATTTAAAAAATACAGTCCTATTTTTACTTAAAATTCAAATAATTATTTCATAATGCTTAGGATTTTATTGTTTTTGAAATAAAAATTTTATCCAAATAAAATTCTAATTTACTATTGAAAATTGAAAATTTTAGAGACTTAAAAATTAATAATTAGAATTAAAACTTTTTGATTCAAAATATTTAATCATCTAAATTTAAAGTTTTCAAGATCGTAATATAATAGTGAAAGTGAAAACAAATTTTTCAAGACCAAAAAATTGCATCTTTTTCAAAATCATTTTAAAAATTCAGGTCAATAAATTTTGTAAAATTAATTTCAATATTTTAAAAATGGAAGATTTGTAATGTATTAGGAAGTAAATAACGTATAACTATTAAAAAAGAAAGACTAGTTATAACTATTACTTTATTAAATAAGATGAAGAATAAAAATAATAAAAAGTTGAGTTGCTTAAATATGGAATCTAGTACGTGACCAGATTTCTAAAAAGAATAAAGACGCAACTACATATTTCCAAATAAGGTAAAATGAATTTTAATAAGTTATGGTAGATAAATTATTCAAAACATCAACTAATAATATGACATCCCCCTTCTTTAAAATATTATCGTCTCGATAATCACATTATCTCTCTCAATCGTATATCGATTGAATCCAATTCATCTCCATTGCTTTCAGATCCTGTTTGTATTATATTAATTATTCTTTTATTTCTGTTCCGTAAAAAACATTTTATTAGGATGAATAGACAAAGGCCTACCAAAACACAAGATATTGTTGAGTAAACAAGATATTTAAAATATTTGTTAAAATACTCCAAGATATTAATCACTCTTGTTTTTAGGTTACCAAAATACTCTTCATAAAATCCTCTTGAATATTTATCTTCTTCAGGTCTTAAACTATTTTCATCGACACTGAAACTCAACGCTTCGCTCTGTAATTCCATTTCTTCTAAATTAGACATTAGTATATTTGAATGGTGGGTATTCACTAATTTGACATTCGTTTTAAAAATGTTTATTTTTTCTTGCTTAAAATAATCATGATCAATTGAATATATTTCTGTGTTGTGTCTTCTCAAAATCACACTTTTAAATGGATCATTTACTCTAATAAAATCTGAATCCCTCTCACACAGAATTTTATTACCGTGCATACTTATAATACCGTTGTTGTGAAGGAAACCATTCATTGTTCTCCCGCTAACCTCAAAGGTGACTTCTATTTCTTTATAGCATTGTTTATTAATTTTCCTAATAACTTTTATATTGCTTGCATTGTAGCATTCAGGAATATAGATGATGCCAGCTTCAACATATAATATTTTAAGCCAGTTTTTGTTCACTCTTAAATACTGTTTATTAAACATTGAGAAGAGTTCCAAAATTGATTTGAAATTGAAACATGCTTGATTTTTCAATAAGGTAATGAATCTTAAATCTTCTCTCTGGTTCAAGTCGATGTTAGAAATCATTAGATCTCTAATAATTTCCGCATTTATCTTCCCTTTTTGGACTTTCTTATTTAATTGTTTTGATTTAGCGATGTACAACCCTTGGTTTGTTTTTAAAAGTGACATATTACATTGGTTTATTCTCTCAATAGGCTCAAGTAACATGTTTTCTTCATAATTGACAAAAAAATTATCATCAAATTTAAATTTTGCTTCTAATATAAGCTCAAATGGACATTTATGAAAAATATCTTGTTTCCAGACAAGAATTGAATTATCATTTGGACATTGAAAATCTTTAGCGAGACATTTTTTGTTTATATATAAAGATGATTCCATATCATCAGCTATAATATTTATTTTAGTCATTAGGCATTTGTATCCATGCATATAATTCGTATCTAGCCAGTTGAATTTCTGATTTGGGTATTCATAGAATGAGCATAGTTTTTCGTTACATTTCATTGCTTTGTCAAAAATAAAATTAACTGTTTCAACTCTGCATCTCTTCTTTTCAACCATATACCAACATTCTTTATTGGTTATAGATATAGGCTTCCAGTCAGATGTAGTACAATATTCTGATCCGAAAAAATTTTTTGTACAGTTCATGTCAATTCTATCAACTTTACACTTGTATCCGATTCCAAAAACTAAATGATGAATCTTATTTAATATTGATAAGTTATCACTATATCCTTGCATCTCTTGGAATTTTCTTCCTTCTTCTAAAGTTTGGTCGCAAACATCATCTGTTTTTAAAATTGTTTTACCTTCAATCGAGGAACAGAAAAGATTATTTTCAAATCCTACACATTGATCAAAAAAAAAACTTATTATAATAATTATGGTAATAAGATATTCTTTGATTATTCTTGGTCTTCCACGTTTTTTAACTTCACCATCCTTATTTTTTGATGATTGTTTACCTTTCCAATATTTATTTATTATATCAACTGTTTCGAATCTATCTTCATTAATCCATTCATGTTTTTTGTTTTCTTTCCATCTGATTAAATATTCTACTTTATTATTTTTTGTTCTATCGTTAAGGATACATTCAACTTCACCAACATTTGGGTCAAAAACTTCTTTTGCCACTATTTTTAATTTTTCTATTGGATATTTTTGAGTCAGTCCAGATCCAGTTTCATCTTGTAAAAAATAATTTCCACGTTCATCGTGATCAAAGATTTTATATGGTCCCAACCATCTAGGTGCTAATTTTGATATAATGCCATCATTTCTTCTATAAACAATAGTTCCATTATTTAAAAATTTTCTTTCAATTCGTTTATTATTCCTATTAGATAGTTTCATTTGTTTCTCTTGTGCTTCTTCAATTTTACTTAGAGTTTGAGGTCTTGTCCTTTCTATTGTTTCTCTTATTTCTATAATTCTCTTTATTAAGCTTTCTTCTTCCATTTCTTTACTATTGGTTATCCAATTTTCAAATTTATTACATTTCTTCCCATACAACACTTCAAATGGTGTAATTTTTGTTGAAGAGTGTATCCTAGTGTTGTATGCTAGTTTTACAAATGGTATCCACGAATTCCATTTTGTTGAATCTTTTTCCGCAAGTTTCCTTAATGTATTTGAAAATGTTTGTACAAATCTTTCGATTAAACCATTATGTTGTGGACTGTATGCGGCTACAGTTTTGTGCCACTCAACTCCTATGCTAACCTTTAGTTGATTGATTGATTCTGAAATCAGCGAAGGTTCATTATCACTCATTATTCTTGAGGCTGGTCCGAATGTGCAGAAATAATTTATTAGTGATAAAGCTATCTCGTCTTTTTCTTTCGTTTTTAGGCAGAATATTTCAACAAATTTACTTAATTGTTCTTCAATGACCATAACTCCTTTATAACCTTCTAAGGTTTCATCCAATCCCCACACAAAATCAATACTTATTTCATCTTGTAGTCCTGTAACTCGATTACAAAATGCTGGATGATGTCTGGTTAAATATCTATCATTCCTTATACATATTTTACAAGTTTTATTAAATTTCTCAACATCCTTGTACATCTTAGGCCAATAGTATCTTTCGGAAAGCTTTTGGTAAGTTGTGTTAATCCCGAAATGAGCTGCTGCTGAATGAGCTTGATCTATTAATTCATGTCTTTCTTCAGGTTTAGGGATTATTAATCTATTTCCTTTTCTAAAATAGTAAAGAATGTCATTAATATTATTTAATTCATATTTTGCAACAATTGATTCAACACGTTTAACTTGTTTCTTTGATGTTCCATTGATAAACTTACCATATCTAAGAAAATGAATTAGGGTACTATCTTCCCATGGATCTAAGCATTTTTGACTTTCTTCTTCATCATATATTTTACTAAGCAAAACTGGTCGGCTTAAATAGTCAGCATTATTATGAAGTCTACCTTTTCTATGCACAATTTCAAAGTCATATTGTGACAAAAAAATGCTCCATCTTGCCAAACGACCCATTGGATCTTTAATTTTCATTAGATATGTAAGTGCGCTGTGGTCAGTTACCAATATAAATGGTACACCTATTAAAAAGTGACGAAATTCTTTAATTCCGTATACGGCCGAAGCCATTTCCTTTTCTGAGATGCTCATATGGATTTCATATCCTTTAAATAGTCTAGAAGAGTATTCAACAACATATTCCATTCCATAGTCATCTTTCTGTCCAAGGACAACACCTATAGCGAATTCAGATGCGTCTGTATATAGAAAGAACTTTTTCTTAAAATTAGGTTGTCTTAAAATAGGTTTTGACGTTAGTAACCGTTTTAATTCCTCAAAAGCAGTATGACACTGCTCATTCCATATCCATTTTTGGTCTGATTTGGTCAAGTTATATAGAGGTCCTGTTATTTTTGCAAAATCCTTAATAAACTTCCTGTAATAATTGCATATACCTAAGAATTGCTGTAATTGTTTAACATTTTTTGGCTCTTTTCGATCCCTTATAATTGCTATCTTTTTCTCATCCATTTCAATACCTTTCGATGATACAATGTGTCCCAATATTTGTATTCGTTCTGAGAACCATTTACATTTTTCCGGGTTTAATTTTAAATTTGCATTCTTTATCCTTTGCATTACCAATTTTAGGTGATAAAAATGATCTTTTATACTAACAGAAAATACACAAATATCATCGATAAATATAATTACAAATTCCAGATCACCTAGAATTTGGTGCATGATTCGCGAAAATACCATAGGAGCATTTGTTACTCCCATAGGCATCATATTCCACTCGAGTTTGCGTGTTCCATCGCTAAAAGCTGTATATTTTTTTGACTTTTCTTCGATGTTAATTTGAAAAAATCCCGACTTTGCATCACATGTACTAAATATTTTTGCATTTCTTAACCTATGCAATAGCTCATCAACTCGTGGTATCGGCCAATCTTCTCTGACTGTTAATTTATTTAACTCCTTAAAATCGATTACAGGTCTGAATCCTCCGTCTTTTTTCTTTACCATAAAGAATGGTGAACAATAAGGAGAATCTGAAATTCTTATTATTCCAGATTTGATAAGTTCATTTGTAACTTTCCTCATTTCTATTTTCTCTATCTCTGAATGCCTGTAAGGTTGCTTAAATATTATCTTATCTTCTTTTAGTCTTATTTTAAATTGACCAATTTTACAACCACCTCTAAAATCTTCGTAATTTTTTGCAAAATTCTGTTTAATTAAGAAACTTAAGTTATTAAAATCTTTTTCTAATTCTTTTGTGATTTTAATTTCAGGTTGTATTTTAAAGTCTACATTCTTGAATTCAAAGCTATAACTGTCATCTAATTCTTCTTCATTCTCGATTAACAAAATATCGTTTTCTATCTTCTCATAATTAGTTAAATTTAACTCGTGTTTATCGTATTTAATCAGACGTTGCTTAGGAAAAATTCCTGCTCCAGTTAAGTTAAAATAATCAATTCCCAATAGAACATTATATTCTTTGTGCTTAAGTATTAACATAGGTAATTCGCATATTATTCCACCAATATTTACTTCCAAAGGCTCTGTTCTCCCACATACATCTACTAACCTATCATCAGCAAGTCTCACTTTAGTTTTATCAGGTAAAAATTTGATTCCATTTTTTATTGCACAGTCTTCTGCTATTATTGACATGGTCGCTCCTATATCAAAAACTATCTTATCCACCTTTTTTTTATTTATAAGACCATTTGTCATTAATAAGCTTGTTGAGTCTGCTAAAAGGGATACACAGTTTATCTTTTCTTCTTCACTATAACTTGATAATTTATTCGGTTCTTCATCACTTTTTCTAGCATAATTTATTTTCTTAAAAGCTCTTCTATTATTCTTCCAACAATTCTTAGCAATATGTCCTACCTTGTTGCAGTTAAAACATCGTTTTGGGTTTTCTTCTATTTTATTCTTCCTATACTTAGAACTTTTGGAATCTTTTCTTCGATCAGAACCTTGATACTTAAATGTAGAATTCCTTGAATAATTTGCTTTTTGCTCCTTTAAAGAACTGCTAATAATTTTTAAATTTTTCTCAAATTTAATCGCTATCTTATAAGCCTCCTCAATAGTTCTAGGTTCTCTAATTTGGACTTCTAAAGCGCATCTTGGCTTTAATGCATGAGAAAAAATAAGGATAAGATCCTCTTGTACCATACCCGATTCATTGGCCAATTCTTGAAATTTGTTTAAAAAACTATCAAAATCTCCTGTCTGCTTGAGTGTAAAAAGTTCTAATTTAATTTTTCCTTTTCTCGCTTTTGAATTATCTCTTTCTAGGAGTAACTTTAAATATCCCTCAAATGTTATGATTGTCGAGTTCTTTTGATAATTTAACAATGTACTTAACGCCGTCTCCTTCACATAAGGAGTGATTACTGCGAGCTTTTTGTCTTCAGGGACACCAGCGGCTTTAATCCCATTTGATATTATCGAAATCCAGTTCTCTACATTTTCTGTACTCCTACCATAATACACAGGTGTGTTAGGGTCCAGGGCGTAACTTTTCCCTGCTATCTCTAGTTGAAGATCCTTTATCTTCTTTACGTTCGCATCGTACTCCAATAAAAGCTTATTCTTCACTTCTGCAGTCCAACTATGATCAACCGCTTTTAATGCTTCTCTCTGACTAGTGGTGGCCATCTTATATCGCTGCTACCATGTAATGTATTAGGAAGTAAATAGAAAGACTAGTTATAACTATTACTTTATTAAATAAGATGAAGAATAAAAATAATAAAAAGTTGAGTTGCTTAAATATGGAATCTAGTACGTGACCAGATTTCTAAAAAGAATAAAGACGCAACTACATATTTCCAAATAAGGTAAAATGAATTTTAATAAGTTATGGTAGATAAATTATTCAAAACATCAACTAATAATATGACAGATTTAAACATAATTTTGCCATGTGGCTTTATAGCTAAATACAAGGATATTTTCTGCAGCAAAGATAGCTTCGAATGTCCTAAATGTAAAACACATACCACAAGCCAGGAAGAATGTTTGCATCTTCCACGAAATAAATTGATTAGTAATCAGACAATTCTCGATTTAAAGAAAAATAAATTCAAAGATTGTTTAAAAAAACTGGAATTGTACAAAAACGATCCCAAGTATTATATTGACGAAAGCTATACTAAGATTAAGAACAATATTTATCTGAGAAGAGAAGAATTAAAATTAATGTTTAACAAAAAAATTGACGAATATTTTGAGAATTTGCTCAAATTGGTCGATGATGAAAGAGATTCAAATTTTGTCGTAGTTTTCGACAAATTGAAACAAATTTCATCCCTTGAACAAGAAACCAGCAACTTAAATGTTCAAGAAGATATGGATGTTTATTCAAAAATAAAATTAATAAAAGAATATAAAAATAAAATTGACAGTGGAACCCATTTTGTGGACAATACAATTGAAAAATTTACCGAAGCCAATTTAAAACTCATGGAAAGTAATGAGCATGTAGACATTACAAAATTATTTGGATAACTTTTTTTGGGACCAGAGACCAATATAATTTTTAATGGAAGTGAGCAAGATATCGATGATGACAGTCGATCAGAAGCCACTTTTCAATTTGTGATCAATGACTTTTCGAAATGCATTAAAAGCAAAAATTTGAAATTAACATCAAAACCATGCATTGTCAGAAACTTAGAATGGACTTTTGCTATTGAGTTTAATGAAAGAAAAAATAATGAAACAGCACTACACTGTATTTTAACTTATAATCCGACTAGTAGATCGCACAAATGGAATGTTGATGCAACATTGGAAGTGAAATTGTTGAACACCACAGATTATCTACGAAGTGAAGTTAGAATAATTGAAAACTTTTTTTTTGATACAAATAATAAATATTACAGTTTTGATGATTTAGTAAACATCAACAAAGTAATGAATCTAAAAAATAACCTCTACAACCATGAAAAGGATTCAATTACTATTGAAGTAAATATTAAAGCCCAGCTTCCTCATTTAATTGAAAAATAAACATTTTTTTATATTAAATAAATCATCAAAAAAATTAATTCCGTTTATTACAATTTTTAAGTAAATTACTTAAATAATAAAAGATATTTAAACAAACTAAATTTAAACAAATATCAAATCTAAACAGGAATTATTCTAAGAATTTTAAGTTAAAATGGATCCTCATTACTACTTAAAGTTAGATTATTTAACTTAAATTAAACTTAAAATAAATAAAGAATGATGAAAAGATTTAGAAAAATTTATTAAAAAAAGACAGATTTAAAAACGAACTTTTAAAAGAAAAATTTGGAATGTAAAATTTGTTCTCCAGATTTTTGGCCATACATATTTTCTTACTACGAAATTAATTATCTTAAATTGATAATTAATATAATTATAAAGATTTATTTTTTAAATGCAAATAAAATAATTTAATAAAAAATTTGATGTAATTTTTTTTTTGAAAAAAGCCATTTGGCTTCATTGTTAGCAGATCTAAAATATTTTAAAATTTAAATTAATTAAAAAAAATAACAATAGAGAGATTGTATGAACCATTATTGATTGAGCAAAAATAATAGCAGGGCCGAGACTCTACCAGACTCACACTCAATTTCTGATAAAAACATTGCTTTGACCACTTAATTTAAATTGTGAAAATTTGTGTCACTTAAAACAAAATTTAGATAAAAATTTATTTGGAAAATAAATATTTTCATAAGGTTCCAAGAACGAAAAACGTGAACACTTTCAATGAAAATGAAAGTGACCGATAACATGCAAGTTTTACATGAATTTCTAGTAAAAATTTTTTTTTAATTAAATCCTTGTATAAATCTGATTTCTGTTGCTCCTGAATTCGATGCCATTCTTTTTCCTTTATGCTTCACAGCTGAGTTTAAAAAAATTTATGTGAAGTAAAGTCCAAGTTAAGTTTATTTCGAAATTAAACATTTTCAAACAAATCAAATTAGAAAACATTTAATTTTTCATTTTTAACATTGGTCCGATCCTCTCATTTGTAATTTAAGCTGAATTATTTAAATAAATATAATTTTAGATAAGAACTAAATTTAATTTAAAGTTTTTCATTTCTTAAGAATGAAACTTTTTCTAAAGGCAAAACTAATTGTCAATCTTTAAGCCTTAAAAAAAAATTGGTTTGATTCAAAAGTTATTTAAAATTATTTAAAACAAAACATGACTTTAATTTTTTTTAATTTTCATAAAATAGACAAAATGGATGATTTAAGCATTACATTGCCATGTGGTTTTTCTGCCAAATACAAAGATATTTTTTACAGCAATGACAAGTTCCCATGCCCAGTGTGCAAATCACATGACATGACCAGCCAAGAATGTTTAAAAATGGAAAGAAATAAATTGATATTGATTGAGAAAACTTGTGTATTGAAAAAAAAACAATATAACGAGTTGATGATTAAGTTCGAAGATTTTAAAAATGATCCAAAGTATTTTATCGATGAAAGCTATGATTGTTTAAAAAGAGAAGTTGACCTTCGTAGGGAAGAAGTTAAATTGGTGTTAAATCAAAAGATTGACGATTACCATAATGATTTGTTGGAAAAGATTGATATGGAAAGGAATCTTAAATTAAAACCTATCAAAGAAAGAATAATAAAAAACAAGAAATTAGATTTGGCTACTTTTGATGTTGATAAAAATCTAGATATTCAATCTCAATTATATATTTATGAAAAAAATAAAATAGCAATTGAAAATGGTATTAGATCGGTCACAAATATAATTGACGATTTGAAAAATCTAAAATTCAAGTTAACAAAAAGTAGTGTGAATATTGATATTAAAAAGTTATTTGGAGAATTAGATTGGAAAGAAAAAAACAGTCCTTTTCATAAAAGTAATCACATTGATAAAATGGATGATTTAAGAATTATATTGCCATGTGGTTTTTCTGCCAAATACAAAGATATTTTTTACAGCAATGGCAAGTTTCCATGCCCAGTGTGCAAATTACATGACATGACCAGCCAAGAATGTTTAAAAATGGAAAGAAATAAATTGATATTGATTGAGAAAACTTGCGAATTGAAAAAAAATCACTTTGACGAGTTGATGATTAAGTTCGAAGATTATAAAAATGATCCAAAGTATTATATCGATGAAAGTTTTCATAGTTTAAAAAGAGAAGTTGACCTTCGTAGGGAAGAAGTTAAATTGGTCTTAAATAAAAAGATGGATGATTACCATGATGGTTTGTTGGAAAAGATTGATATGGAAAAAGATCTTAAGTTAAAAGAATTCGAAGAAAGAATAAAAAATACCAAAGAGTTAGATCTCATTAAATTAGATGTTGATTTAAATTTGGGCATTGAGTCCAAAATTGATTTTTACAAAAGAAATAAAAAAAAAATAGACAACGGTATCAGTCTAGTCCAAAATATAATAGATTTTAAGGAGCCTAAGTTTAAGTTTGCCAGTTGTAATGATGATATTGATATTGTAAAATTATTTGGAGAGCTTTATCTAAAAGAAGAAACATACATTATTTTGAATGAAGATGAATTTGATGATGAAAGCCGTTTTGGGGCCACTATTCTATTAAAAATAAATAATTTTTCTCTATTAAAAGACAGAAAGAATTTTAGAGTACGTTCAAAAAAATGTTTTTTCCGAAATTTTGAATGGTTTTTTGAAATCAGACTAAATGAAGAGGGTGGAGAAATGGGATTTTATTTGGATTGTAATTCAATGGAAAAATCAAATAAGTTTTCAGTAAATGTCACCGCAGAGCTTTCATTATTGAATAAATCTGATTCAAAGAAAAACTTTAGTTTTAAATATGAACAATTATTCACCCAAAATAACCCAAGTTGGGGATATCGTAAATTTACAACCATAAACAAAATTACGAATCCAGTAAACGGATTTCATGATCCAACTGATGACTCTATTACTCTGAAAGCAGCTATACAGACAATTTCATCAAATAATTTGTCAAATTACGAAAACATTCTAAAATGACTCTTATTTGGTGAAAAACTAATATAAAGACCGAATCACAGAAAGTTTGTTTAGTAATTTTAAAGCTTTGCCTATTTCCTATTTTTAATTAAATTAATTGTAATTTGATTTTTAAAATAAAAAATTTAAAATTCAATTACCTCAATATAATCGATTTTTTAATTTCAAAATATGGTTTGTCAAAATGTGAAAAATTCTTGTCCAAATTAAGAAAAATATTATATTAATAAGATTGAATTTGATATTTTTCAAATTTATATCATTGCTAGAACTGTCCTAAGCTGACTACCAGAATGTGAAAAAGCATAAAGGTATTCCACTGGCAAAGTTTTCTCTTTGAATTCTATTTAAACAATACAGTTCTATTTTTACTTAAAATTAAAATAATAATTTTATAATGCTTAGGATTATATTCTGTTTTTGAAATAAATTTTTTAATTCACCAGGTCATGTCGAATTTGTGATCAGTGTTAGGTTCCCAAAAAAATGTGATCATAGGTCTCATGTCCAGAATGTTATCAGTAATCAATGATCACATATTTTGTGATCAAAACGTCCATTAATTAACACAAGAATAAAAGAGAATTTTTTTGGTGATTAGTAAAATAATTTTGTAAAGTAAAGCTTTATTTTTTAAATCATGTGATATGCAATTAGGACATGGAAACTTGCCTTTGTTGTTATAATTTTCCTTATATCTACTCGTAAAGCTACATGGTAACACGATTTTTAGATCATTCATTTTTTATAATATCATTGAAATTTTTAATCACAAAATTTTGAATCTTTAATAATTAATTTGAATTTTTGGGATAATATATTTATCTGATATCAAAGGGTAAAATCCTTAACATTAAAAATAATTTATCTAAAATTAAAATTGGAAGGTTTTTTTTTTAACAGAATGAAATAAAAAATATTTTAAATAATTAGAAAACAGAAAATTTTGGCAAAGTAATCTGAGAATGTTTCGAAATATTTTTAGATTTCTAAAATTTGTATTCTCAATTAGATATTTGAAAAGTTGGATTTTTTTTGAATATTTCTAAAAATTTTTCAAATGAACAAAAGTTAAATTTTTTTTAGATGTTTAAGAGGTAAATTATACCAATTAAATAAAATAAAAATAAAATTAAAAAAAAATGTTAAAAAGAGAAAAAACAAATTTAAAATTCTATTGAACTTAGTAATTAATTTCATCCAAATAGCAATACAATACTCGAGTTTCGAAGGTATCGTTTGAAAAATACTAATACTTGATACTTTTTCTAAATTTGAAAAAAGACTTAATATTCAGCTAGTCATTTAATTTTTGTTATTTTAAAATATTTTATTTTAAGAAAAGTATAAAAAGCATTGAAATCAATACTTCGAAACTTTGAGTTTTGTTAACATGCTAATAATTTTTTCTAAATAAAGCATTTTTTAAATAGCTTTTCTATTTTTTTCAAGAGTATTTTAAATATCGGTTTCGATACCTAATATCATCAAGTTAAGTAATTTTGTCATCCCTAAATCAAATACCGAAAATTCTTAGCTATCACCGCATTAAAAATCAAAATTTAAATTCAAAAAATACATTTTCGAAAACCGATTTTTCGGTTTTAAAAAAAATAATTAGTAAATTTTAAATAATCCGAAAATAGTCAAAAAATTATTTTTTATGTAAAAATATGTATATTTCTTTTAATATTTCAAGTTATCAAATGCTAATTCAAGATGATATTGACAAGATGCTTGAGTGGTCGAAACGATGAAGTATGGAATTTAATGAATCTAAGTGTAAAGAAATGTATATTGGCAACTCAAAGATTGCTAGGCAGGAAATCTCAATGTTAAATGCGAAAGATATCAGAGTTGAATTAGCGGAGACTACTACTGAGCGCGATCTTGGTGTAATGGTGAACAACAAACTCAAATGGAATGATCAAATTGATAGCTGCGTTAAAAAAGCTAACAACATGCTTGGTATGCTCAAGAAAACATTTGTGTATTGGGATGCTCAATCGTTTTTGCAGCTTTAAAAAACATATGTTAGACCGCATCTAGAATACTGTGCACTTGCCTGGAATCCTTATTTAAAGAAGGATATATTTAGACTTGAACAAGTACAAAGACGAGCAACGAAGCTTGTTCCACAAATAAAAAGTCTAAATTATGAGCAAAGACTAGCTAATTTGGGATTAGAAACTCTAAAAGAAAGGCGAGAGCGTGGAGATCTGATTCAATTTTATAAAATTCACAACAAATAAAATCATGTCAATTGGTATTATGATGCGGAACTTATGAGTTATGTGAATAATGAAGGACCAAGTATCTTTTACAATAAGTGATGATGTAAAGATTTTTTTTATTATTTAAATGTTTTTTAAATTCTTAACCAGACCAATAATCATTACAAACAAAATACAATGGTTTTGAATATGAAAACGGTAGAATAAAGCACTGGATATAATGATTTAACAATGAATTTTTAAATTGGAATATAAAATATTTAATAATCAATAATTAATTAATAATTCATGAATAGATTATAATTATTTTCTTTAAACATTGTTTATAATTTAATAATTTTAAAAAAAAACCTAGCTTAAATTTGGTTAAAATTTCTTTGTTACTGAAAATTAAATTTTCTAACCAAGTTATTCGTTATCAAGTTTATTATTTATCGACAACATATTTTTGTTATTATTATAAAATAAAATTGGATTTGTTCATATAATTAACTATTAAATATCTATAATAAATATATAATATCTCTCTCCAATTTCATCTGGACTTGGGATCTGCCGAAGGTAGAGTCTGTCTTGATTCTCATATTGGAACAAAATTTACTCTAGATTAAATAAAATTCTTAATACTAAAATGATCTAAAGTTGTAATAACAATAAAACTTAAATACATTACATTACGTAGGAATTTTTTGTATTTAAAATTTGGAAAAAAAAATTATCATAATTAAAATTGTACAATTTGAAAGCAAAAAATAACATTTTATATATTAAAGGACATTATTGATAGCAAAAAAAAATTTAGATAAAATAATTATCAAAAATTTTGAAATGATTTTTTCCTAAATTTAGATTTAAATTCTAATATTAAATTTCTAATCGAAATTAAAAAAGGTGATCCATTAATTTCAAAATTACAAATTAATATTATTTAATATTGTGGAACAAAATGCCAAAAATTAGGTTATTTTAGCATTTTATCAGAAAAGACTATAAACACTATATATAAAAATCTTTTAAAGTAGTTAATTCGGCCTTTACAACTGCTTTTAGAGAAACCGAGTCTTCATTGACATCATAATATCCATTTATTGGATCCATTATTTGATTCATGCTAACAAAATCATAAAAACCACGACCACATTCATTTTCACCAAATAAGTATTCAAAATTTCTAGTCAAGTCTTTTCTTGAATCAGATTTATTTAAAAGTGATAGCACTACATTGGCATTCACCGGAAATTTATTTGATTCT
The DNA here is from genome assembly GCA_016802215.1 of Brachionus paranguensis. Taxonomy (NCBI): domain Eukaryota; kingdom Metazoa; phylum Rotifera; class Eurotatoria; order Ploima; family Brachionidae; genus Brachionus; species Brachionus paranguensis. The sequence goes on from JAESIX010000007.1 coordinate 1,610,623, forward strand.
GCTTTTGAGTTACAATGCAAATAAAATTCCATCCATCCATCATCTCCATTTAGTCTGATCGCAATATACCATTCAAAATTTCGGACAATACAATCTTCCGAATACAATATAAAATTCTTTTTATCCTTTAATAGAGAAAAATCATTAATAATTAATAGAATGGTGGCCTCAGCACGGCTATCATCATCAATTTCTAGATTATCAAAAATTATTTTTGTATCTTCTCTTAAATAAAATTCTCCAAACAATTTTTTAATATCAATTTCATCACAACTATCTGTTAGCTTAAAATTAGGCTCTTTAAAATCATCTATAATATTTTGAACCAAATTTATACCATTTTCAATATCTAATTGACTTTTTTTGTACAATTTCAATTTAGAATTAATATCTAAATTTTGATCAATTTTAAAGCTAGCCAAATCAAATGGCCCTGCTTTTTCAATTCTTTCTTCGAGTTCTTTTAACTTAAGATCTTTTTCCATGTCAATCTTTTCCAACAAACCATCATAATAATCATCCATCTTTTTATTTAACACCGATTTAATTTCTTCCCTACGAAGGTCAACTTCTATTTTTAAAATATCAAAACTTTCATCGATATAACATTTTGGGTCATTTTTATATTTGTCGAATTCTTTAATCAATTTTTCGTACTTTTTCTTTTTTAAATTGAAATTAATCTCATTAATCAACATCTTGTTTCTTGTCATATTAAAACATTGATGTCTTGCTATGTCATGTGTTTTGCAAACTGGACATTGAAATTTGTGTTTGCTGGAAAAAATTTGTTGGTAATTGATAGAAAATCCACATGGCAAAACGATGCTTACATTACTACCATTTTGTTTGTTTATTTTATTAATGTGGCAATTTTTTATGAAAGTTTTTCTTTCTTCTTTCCAATTTAATTCTCCAAATAATGTTTTTATATCAAAACTTCCATTACCTTTATTAAAGATCCAATTATTAGTCATTAAATCATCCTTGGCTTCATTTAAAAATTCAATTCCACCATCAATCTTTACACAATAATTATCGATATTTTCTAATCTTTTAGCTTTATCTACTATATGTTCAATATCTAAACAGATAATTTCTTGTTCTAATGATGGAATTTTTTGAATATCTGCCTCAAATTTTTTTAATTTTGTTTCTTTTTCATCGTCGATTATTCTTAACAAATTCTCATAATAACCATCAATTTTTCTTTTCGCCATTAGTTTAATTTCCTCTCGACGAATATCAAGCTGATTCTTTAAAATTTCATAGCTTTGGTCGATGATACTTTTTGGATCATTTTTACATTTTTCAAGATTTTTAAGGCACTGTGTAAAGCTACTCTTTTTTTGATTCATTTTAAACTCATTAAGTAGCAACCTATTTCTTGTCATATTCAAGCAATCTTCGCTTGTTAACTCATGTGTTTTGCATTCTGGACATGGAAACTTGCCATTGATGTAAAAAATATCTTTGTATTTGGCAGAAAAACCACATGGCAGTGAAATACATAAATCATCCATTTTATTCTAAAAATAATCTCAAGTTTTAGATTTAATTTTTTTTAATTTCTTAAATTTATCTTTATGATCAAATATTGAAGACATAGAGACCGTAAATTTGTCCAGATGAGAGAAGTAATGGATATAAATGAAATAAAAGTTATGTAGTCAAACTTAATAAAAGAAGTGAAAGTTAAGAAAAAACAATCTAGTTATATAATGGTTGACATTCAAAAACGCTTAATAAAAATTAGAAATCAAAATGAAAAAATTTGAAAAGAGATAAAAACAAAAATAACTTGAATAAAAATTCAAGTCGACAAAAATACAAATACGGATTTGGACTTCCAGGTTTTAAAACATGGATCAGTACTTGTACAAAATTGACTAAAATTCGTACCCAGGTGTAAAATAAATTAATATTACTTAATTTTGGACTCGGTTAAAAATGAAATCAAAATGAAATTTTATTTTAGAAATACAAATTTAAATAAAAATTTTTTTTTTGATTGAAAGTTAAAATTTTTGAAAAAAAGATCAATTCACGTCATTTAGCTGGGACTTTTTAATTTTTTTTCAATAATTCAAAGACGTTACTTGTAATTTTTAAACAGGCTAATTTTTTCTAGTTTTTATATTAAATATACTGGGCTTTTACTAAGTTGAACAGATATAATGTGACTGCAATCGAAAGCTTCAATACATAAACATGATGCTTTGGATACTTTTAAATACCTTGAAATATTTACTCAATGGAATTTAAAGGCCTAATATAATTTTATCTTTTGTTGGAACAAAGAGTGACAGTGGCATTGGCGTTTCTTTAAGCTACTTAATTGAAAAATAATTTTAATGATATGACCAAATAGTTTCAAAATTAGTCAAAAATTAATAAATATTAGTTTTGTGAACATTTTTTTATTAAGTAAAGAAGACTAAAGCACTTTCAAGATGACACCGCCAATGCCACTACTGATCCGTATGCCAACACTTATTTTATTATAACTTTAGTTAGAAAATTTTAATTATTAAGTTTAAATAAAAAATTTTTTAATTTATTTTAATTTAAAAAAACCTCTTAAATTTTTCTAATAAAAGAAAAAACATGTTCAACTTGGACATTTTAGGCAATGTGAAATTTTAGTACAAAGTAAAAATGTTATAAAATGTTTTCTAAAAATGGTTCTGTAAACAGTACAATATTGTACAAATTTGTATAAAAGAATTATAAGATCTGCAAAAACTCTGCAATTTTCTGTAAAATGCACACCAACAAAAAATATTTTATTAAAATATGCAATAAGTTGCAGAGCTTTTGCAGATCTTATAATTCTTTTGCACAATTAAAAAACATTTTATATTATCACTTCTTATTTAAAATTTTAAACGATTTATTAAAAGTGGACTTTTATACCTGATTATATGGTTTTTTTTTTGAGATAATTAAGTTTTTTTTTAAATTCCTATTTTGATTTGTATTTAAATCGTATTTTTTACTCTATTTTGTAAAAACTTTTTTTTATTTTCTCTAAATTGATTTTTTTTTTTTTTTTTTATATTCTCTAAATTTTACTATTTTGCCTATGAGGCTTGACTTAATAATAATAATAATAATAATAATAAAAGAATTAAAAGATCTGCAAAAACTCTGCAATTTTCTGTAAAATGCACACCAACAAAAAATATTTTATTAAAATATGCAATAAGTTGCACAGCTTTTGCAGATCTTATAATTCTTTTGCACAATTAGAAAACATTTTATAACATTTTTACTTTTTGTACTGTAATTTTTGTACTAAAATTTCCAGGACCACATTTTATGATTGCTTTCTAAAAAGTTTTAAGCACAAAAACACAAAAATAAATAAAAAAAAAATTTTAAAGATTGTCATGTCATGTTACTTATCATGTTAATCAAAATTTTTCAATTCATTTCAATTCCTAATTTACAAAAATCTCAAATAAAATTATTATCTTTATAAAACTTTTCAAATATTTAATTTTATAATTTTATAATCTATTTTATGTGTTAGACAGAGAGCTGATTTTTTTTATGAATATCGTTGTCTGAATTATAATTTATTTGTTTCTTCTCATAATCTAACATTTCTCTGAAAAATTAATGTGATCTGCAAATGGAGCAAGTAATTTTACCTCTCATGAAGACAATTTCTTTAAAATTTTTGGCGATGTATCAATACAATTGTCAATTTATCTTTTATTTAAACAAAAATAATAAAATATTTAATAAAAAAAAATTAAATTTAATAAAAATTATTGTTGATTTTAAATGAATATGTTTAAAGTTTTTTAAAAAACTTTTGCTAATGTTAGATAATGAAATTAAAAGAAATATTGTCAAGTATTTATTCAAAAATGCCTTCAAAAATTTTGGATTTGTACCAAGAATGAAAGGAACACCAGAATAAAAAAGAGTCCTTCGATGGTTTCCTGAAGGTCGACGCAGGATAGAGCGACCAGCAATAAAATGGAGATGAACAATAACGAAAAGTTCTTCGAAATGGGAAAGAAATAGAGAAAAGAAAGCGGAAAGGCGAAAGATCGACCAATGTGGAAATCAAAGTAATGACTTTATTGATGCATAAGGAGAGAATCAGGAAAAAAAATATTTTTTAAAATAAAAATGCCATCAAAATTTTTAATTTTCAATTAGATTTAACAAAAAATATTTGAAACAAGTCAATTGTTGAAATTTATATAAAATTTAAATTAAAAAAAAATCAACCGAATAGTTATTTTGTATAAACAAAAACATGGTAAATATATAAAGCTTACATATTTTTGTATACGATATGAAAAGTACAAACAAAAATTATTTTTTCGGATGATGTTGAGGTAATTGAGCCTTAATGACTGCTTTAACAGTAATTGAATCTTCATTCACATCATAGTATCCGTTTATTGGATTCATTACTTCATTAATTTTTATAAATTTTGGAAAACCATAGCCGTATGATTGTTGTTCAAATAATTTTTTGAATGTTACTTTTAAGTTTTTCTTTGAATCAGATTTATTTAAAAGCGAAAGCTCTACATTGGAACTTACAGGAAATAAGTTTTTAATTGAATCACAATACAAATAAAATCCCATTTCTCCCTCCTCTTCATTTAGTCCAACTGTAATATACCATTCAAAATTTCGGACAATGCATTCTTCTGAATACAGCCAAAAATTCTTTTTATCCTTTAATAGAGAAAAATTATTGATAGTTAATTGAATAGCTGCCTCAGCACGGCTATCGTCATCAATTTCTTGATCATTTAAAATAATTTTAGTATTTTCTCTCAAATAAAGTTGACCAAATAATTGCGGAATATTATCAATTCTATCTGTTAGCTTAAATTTAGGCTCTATCAAACCATCAATTATACTTGTGACCAAAGTGATACCATTGTCAATTTTTTTTTTAATTCCTTCATAAAAATTTATTTTAGAACTGATATTTAGATTTTTATCAACACTTAAATTGGCCAAATCAAGTTTCTTTGCTTTTTGAATTTTTTCACCGAATTCTTTTAACTTAAAATCTCTTTCCATGCTAATCTTTTCCATCAAGCCTTCATGATAATCATCGATCTTTTGAATTATCATAGCTTTGATTTCTTCCTTACGAAGGTCAACTTCTCTTTTTAAACTATCAAAACTTTCATCAATATAATATTTTGGGTCATTTTTATATTTGTCAAATTCTTTTATCAATTCTTCGTATTGATTCTTTTTTTGATCTAGTTTTATCTCATCTAGCAATATCTTATTTTTTGTCATATTCAAACATTCTTGAATTGTCAAGTCATGTATTTTGCAAACCGGACATGGAAACTTATCATTGTTGTAACAAATGTCTTTGTATTTGGCAGAAAAACCACATGGCAATGAAATAATTAAATCATCCATTTTGTCTATTTTATCAAAATTAAAAATAATTAAAGTAATGTATTGTTTTAAAAAATTATAAATAACTTTTGAATCAAACCATTTTTATTTTAAGGCTTAAAGATTAACAATTAGTTTTGTCTTTAGGAAATTTTTAATAAGTATTAAGCTACAGAATTTAGAAAAATTTTTATTTTTAAGAAATGAAAAACTTTAAATTAAATTTAGTTCTTATCTAAAATTATATTTATTTAAATAATTCAGCTTAAATTACAGATGGGAGGATCGGACCAATGTTAAAAATGAAAAATTATATGTTTTCTAATTTGATTTGTTTGAAAATGTTTAATTTCGAAATAAACTTAACTTGGACTTTACTTCACTTAAATTTTTTTAAACTCAGCTGTGAAGCATAAAGGAAAAAGAATGGCATCAAATTCAGGAGCAACAGAAATCAGATTTATACAATGATTTAATAAAAAAAAATTTTTACTAAAAATTCATGTAAAACTTGCATGTTATCGGTCACTTTCACTTTCATTGAAAGTGTTCACGTTTTTCGTTCCTGGAACCTTATGAAAATTTTTATCGTAATTTTTGTATTAGGTGACATAGATTCCAGTGGTTCTTGTTAAAATGAAATGTACCGTTCCAAAAGGGTTCCAGTTCCGTTCCAAAGGGTACCGTACCGTTCCAAAAGGGTACCGTACCGTTCTTAAAGGGTTCCGTTACAAACATGCAAAACTTCAAATTAAATTTGATAAAATAAATTACTAAACAAAAATCATAAAATTAAATATTTCTAAATTTTTTTTAAAAAAATTTAGATTTAAATAAAAAGAAAACAACGTAGGAGTCTTGCTTGGGAATAAATTTATCAAAATAAATCTAAAACAAGTAAATATTTTTGTTTATTTTTAAAATGGGACTTTTCGATATCGTACGTCACCTTCTAGGAATGGTTCGGTACCCTTTGGAACGGAACTGGAACCCTTTAAGAATGGGACTGTACCTTTTAAGAACGGTACGGTACCCTTTAAGAACGGTACGGTACCCTTTAAGAACGGTACGGTACCCTTTAAGAACGGTACGGTACCCTTTAAGAACGGTACGGTACCCTTTAAGAACGTAACTGGAACCCTTTTCGAACGGAACTGGAACCCTTTAAGAACGGGACTGTACCCTTTAAGAACGGAACTGGAACCCTTTAAGAACGGTACGTTTCATTTTAACAAGAACCACCGTATCACAATTTAAGTTTAGTGGTCAAATCAATTTTTTTATCAGAAATTGAGTGTGAATCAGATAGAGTCTCGGCCCTGCTATTTTTTTTGCTCAATTAATAATGTTTCATACAATCTCTCTATTTTATTTTTTTTAATTAATTTAAATTTTAAAATATTTTAGATATGCTATCAATGAAGTTATATGGCATTTTTCAAAAAAAAATAACTATAATGTTGTTAACTTTGAGCGCATGCTCTAGTAGCGTAATCACGCGTTTAGGTCCGCATCAAACACTGAAAGCCTTAGTTTAATGCGTCATCAAGACTCGATTTTAAAGTAAAAAATAAAAAACAATTTTTTTTAATTATACCTTTGGTGCAGCACCAAAGATTAAGAAATAAAAATATTAAAAAATTCATTTTTTATTTTTTTCGTTTTAAAAAATAATAAAATTCAAGTTCTGCTGCGGCATTATTTTTATAAAAATTCAATAAAAAGACTAAAAAAATTTAAAAGATAAATAAATCGATTCTAAAAACACACCTTTAGAGCATACGGTGTGAAGTAAGAATGTTTCTATCTAGGTGATATGGTGTTTGTTGCATGCAGCAAAGCTTGGTTTCGGTTTTTGAGGAAGTATTCCAATTTCGAACAAGAGAATACGGTATATATTTTTAAATAAGTAATAATAACATGCAAGTCGTAATGTTTAATGTTTCAACAATTTTAAAAATTGTTAATTTAAAATAAAAATAAATGGAAATAAAATTATTTATCTTTCTTAATTTATATTTGATTATTGAAACTGATTTGTTTAATTTATTCCTTAAACTTAAATACCAAAAATAAAAAAGTAGATTACCAAAATTGATTATTAGAAAATATTGACTCTTTATAAAATCTTTTACTTTCTTGATAAGATTCATCTTAAAATTGTAAAAATATTTTTAAACTTAAAAACTTACATTTTTAATAATTTGTTTCAATATTGCTTTATTTTTATTTAAAAATCTAATATATTTTATAAATTTATTTTAGTATATTATAAAAACAAGACATTTATATTATTTCAGTCATAAACCAAAAGAAAACCATTTGATCATGGTAAAAAAACAAATAAATCAAAAATCAATCAATATAAATCAATGACTCATTATTTTTATTTTTGTGTTTTCTTTTAAAATAAATAATTTTTAAAATAAATCACTATTATTTGTTTAAAATTTTTGCATTGAATTCATTATTTTTGTCTTTTAAAAATGAAAGAAGTGTTAATTTCTAATTTAAATAAATTTAAACATAAAATTCTTGTTTTGATTAGATATTTGTTTAAATTTAGTTTGTTTAAATATCCTTTATTATTTAAGTAATTGACCTAAAAAATTGTAATAAACGGAATTAATTTTTTTGATGATTTATTTAATATAAAAAAATGTTTATTTTTCAATTAAATGAGGAAGCTGGGCTTTAATATTTACTTCAATAGTAATTGAATCCTTTTCATGGTTGTAGAGGTTATTTTCGAGATTCATTACTTTGTTGATGTTTACTAAATCATCAAAACTGCAATATTTATTATTTGTATCAAAAATAAAGTTTTCAATTATTCTAACTTCATTTTGTAGATAATCTGTGATGTTCAACAATTTCAATTCCAATGTTGCATCAACATTCCATTTGTGCGATCTACTAGTCGGATTATAAGTTAAAATACAGTGTAGTGCTGTTTCATCATTTTTTCTTTCATTAAACTCAATAGCAAAAGTCCATTCTAAGTTTCTGACAATGCATGGTTTTGATGTTAATTTCAAATTTTTGCTTTTAATGCATTTCGAAAAGTCATTGATCACAAATTGAAAAGTGGCTTCTGATCGACTGTCATCATCGATATCTTGCTCACTTCCATTGGAAATTATATTGGTCTCAGGTCCCAAAAAAAGTTCTCCAAATAATTTTGTAATGTCTACATGCTCATTGCTTTCCATGAGTTTTAAATTGGCTTCGGTAAATTTTCCAATTGTATTCTCCACAAAATGGGTTCCACTGTCAATTTTATTTTTATATTCTTTGATTAATTTTATTTTTGAATAAACATCCATATCTTCTTGAACATTTAAGTTGCTGGTTTCTTGTTCAAGGGATGAAATTTGTTTCAATTTGTCGAAGACTACGACAAAATTTGAATCTCTTTCATCATCGACCAATTTGAGCAAATTCTCGAAATATTCGTCAATTTTTTTGTTAAACATTAATTTTATTTCTTCTCTTCTCAGATAAATATTGTTCTTAATCTTAGTATAGCTTTCGTCAATATAATACTTGGGATCGTTTTTGTACAATTCCAGCTTTTTTAAACAATCTTTGAATTTATTTTTCTTTAAATCGAGAATTGTCTGATTAATAATCAATTTATTTCGTGGAAGATGCAAACATTCTTCCTGGCTTGTGGTATGTGTTTTACATTCAGGACATTCGAAGCTATCTTTGCTGCAGAAAATATCCTTGTATTTAGCTATAAAGCCACATGGCAAAATTATGTTTAAATCTTCCATTTTTAAAATATTGAAATTTATTTTAAAAAATTTATTGACCTGAATTTTTAAATGATTGTGAAAAAAATGCAATTTTTAAGTCTTACAAAATTTTAATTTAATTTTTTTTCACTTTCACTATTTTACTACGATCTTGAAAACTTTATATTTAAATGATTAAATATTTTTAATCAAAAAGTTTTGATTCTAATTTTAAATTTTAAGTCTCAAAAATTTTCAATTTTCAATAATAAATTTTTTCATTTTTTTATTGCATTTTTAGACCAAACCATTATTTTCAAATTTTGCACTTTTAGACCAAACCATTAAATTTAGTTTAAAAGCAAATAGTTCTTTAGTTCTTAATTTTATTTATTCAAAAAACTCCAATTGATAAAAATTGCAGCAGAAAATATCATTGTATTTAGCAATAAAGCCACATTGCAAAATTATGTTTAAATCTTCCATTTTTAAAATATTGAAATTTATTTAAATATTTTAAAAATTTCCGGACTTGGACTTTAATTTTGGACTTTTAAACAACTCTGAAACAAATTAAATAAATTTAAATAAATTTAAATTAAAAATTTTCAAGGAAAGATCTTTTTAGAAATATAGTTAAATTTATCTTTGAATATTATGCCACTATCTTTAAAGTTATATAATTAAATGATTAAATTTTTGGCAAAAACATTTCGTGATTAAATATTTTATATAATTATATTTATTATTTTTAAAAATTACATTGAAATCAATTCATTCAATATTAAAAAAGAAGAAATTGCTAAAAACTTTCTATGATTACTATGATTCGGTATTTATATAAGCTTTTAGAAAAAAAGAGTCATCATTGGCGTCATAATTAAAATTTACAATTAAATATAACTTTTAAAAAATTAATGAAAATCAAATCTTATTAAAATCTTTATTAAATAATTATGCCATTTTTTGCTTCTTGAAAAAAGAAAGTTTTCGTAATTTGACAAATTATTTGATAACAAGATTGATTAATTGATTAATTTGAAAAAAATTAAACGAAGAAAAAAAATTTTTTCTGTGGCGAATTCGTCTTTAAAACTGCTTTCAAAGTAATAGAGTCATCATTTGCATTATGAAATTCGTTTGCTGGATTTGTAATCTTGTTCATGGTTGTAAATTTAGAATATCCCTTACTGTTATCATTTTGGGTGAATAAATATTCACATTTAAGACTAAAGTTTTTCTTTGAATCAGATTTATTCAATAACGAAAGCTCAGCGGTGACATTTACTGAAAACTCATTTGATTTTTCCATTGAGTTACAATACAAATAAAATCCCATTTCTCCATCTTTTTCATTTAGTCCGATCGAAATATACCATTCAAATTTTTGGACAATACATTTTTTTGAACGTATTTGAAAACTTTTTCTGTCCTTAAATAGAGTAAAATTATTTATTTTAAATAGAATAGTGGCTCCAAAACGGCTTTCATCATCAAATTCATCTTCATCCAAAATAATGTTTGTTTCTTCTTTTGAATAAAGCTCTCCAAATAATTTTTTAATATCTATATCATCATTAATATTGAAAAGCTTAAATTTAGGCTCTTCAAAATCATCTTTAATATTTTGGACAAAATTAATAGCATTTATAATTTTTCGTTTATTATATTTATGAAGATCAAATTGAAAATGAATAGCTGAATTTTTAGCAACATCACAAGTAGCTATATCTAATTTGTCTGCTTTTTGAATTCTTTCTTCGAATTCTTTTAATTTAAGATCTCTTTCCATGTCAATCTTTTCCAACAAACTATCATGGTAATCATCTATCTTTTTATTTAACATTAATTTAACTTCTTCTCTACGAAGGTCAACTTCTCTTTTTAAACAATCAAAACTTTCATCGATATAACACTTTTGATCATTTTAATATTTTTTGAATCCTTTCATTAACTCATCATATTGTTTTTTTTTCAATCAAAACCAACTTATTTCTTGCCATATTGAAGCATTCTTGTCTTGTTATGTCATGTGATCTGCAAGCTGGACAAGAAAATTTGTCACTCTTGTATAAAATGTCCTTGTACTTGACCGAAAAGCCGCATGGCAATATAATGCTTACATCATTCATTTTATCTTATTTTTTTAATTAAAAAAATTGTAAAATTTTTTCAATTTTTTATTGCATTTTTTGACCAAACCATATTTTCAAATTTTGCACTTTTAGACCAAACCATTAAATTTAGTTTAAAAGCAAATAGTTCTTCAGTTCTTAATTTTATTCATTCAGAAAACTCCAAGATTGAAAAAAATTGTATTTTTTTTTTAATTTTAATCTGATATATAATGTTGAATATAAATTTGCATATTGAATTTTATGATCGAATTTGGTTGATCAACTTCCATAATTATTGGTAAAGAAATTTTTTTTATTTTCAATCATAGCTTTATTTACTTGATATTTGGATTTTTTATTGAAAAAAATACCCTAGCATATACTTTTTTTTAAAGGTTTACAAGAACAGTTTTTAAAATCTGGATAATATTACAGTATATATTTCGTTTAATAAATAAACTTTATTATGTTAAAAATTAAGTTTTAATGAAAATTTTAAAAATGCATCTAAGTTTAATTGAAAAAATTCTTATTTTGATTAAATTAATAGTTAAATTATTAATCACATTTAATTTTTATTTTTATTTTAATTTGTGCAGAATTTTTTTATATTTCTAAAAAAAATCCTTAAAAAAATTTTCCTTTATAAAAAAAAACAAATTTAAATAAAAAAAATTTGAGAAAAGATTTTTTAAAAATTAAGCTAAATATTATCTTAGACCAATAAAGTATGTTTTGAAAGTCAAATGAAATGATTTAATTACAAATTTTTTTATCAAAAAGTTAATAAAATACTTAAAAAACACGATCTAAGATATGATTTCATTTCAAATTGGATGGTTAATCCAAAGAAAAGATTGTCATGTGAATTGAACTATAAATAAACGCTTAATGATCTAGGACCGTGATGATTTTTTAGAGAAATTATTTCTTGACTTAAATTATCAAAATCAATTTTATTAAATTTTTAATCAAATAATACATTAAATAAAGAGATTAACCATTATAAAGATGATTTTTTATGTGTTCTTTTTTTCGATACGATTGCAGTGAAAAAAATAATTAACAAAAAAAAATAATAAATTGAATTGACTGAGTTATTGGATTATCGGTGCCGACTTGGTCAATACTGATCTTTCTTGTGCGCTTTCAATTGTTAGGGTTTGATAAAACTAAAAACATTTTTTTAAATATTGTGAGCCAATTTTTTAAAAAAAATTTAAGTAATAAATAAATTTTATTTTGTTAAAAATTAAATTTTAAATAAAAATTTTAATAGAAATTTTTAAAATGCATTAAAGTTTAAAAAAAAAATCAAAATTGGGATAAAATTAGTAATTAAATTATTAATCACATTTAACCAAATGTTCATGATTGCAAATTCCATAAACTGTATCAAAAAGCGTTCCCTTTGGACAGTTAAAATAATAAATCTGTTGATGTTGAGTTCCATAATAAACACAAACATAAAACTTATGACAACCACTCTTGATGTCTGGATAGTATCCATCTCGGTTGAAACACAAGTTTTCTGCTGGTTGTGTTTTGCCAATGTCATCATCAACTCTGAATGATGTTTGAGTAGAAGTTGTTGATTTTGAAGTACTATCAGACATTTGCGATGTTGAAGATGAAGAAGATGATGAAGTTTTGGCAGGAATTTCTGTCGACGAAGTTGATAGAATATTTGAAGAAGATAAAAAAATTTCTTTGGCTGAATTAATCAATGGATATCTTCCTTGTGCACAAACTGAACCTGAGAAATCATCCAAATCGATAGCCTTTAAAATTTACTTTCAAAAAAATCTAACAAAATTCAACTACCTAAAATACCCAAAACATGATTCCTCCAAGATTTTTGGATTTTGCATACTCGACTTTTTGTTTCAAACTATCAGAATCATCATATGAGATCCATTGATTGTCTGAATACATGTATGGAACTTTACTTTGAGAATCATGCGCTTTGGTCCATGATTTTGAACAAATTTCATAATAAGCTGAATAACCAGCTTCTCTTGTGAACTAAATTAAAAAAATAAAAATAAAGTTTTTTAAAATAAATTTTTTAACTGTTTGAGCGATGCCTGGTCCAGAAATTTGGGACCCTACGGAACTTTGGTTTGGATCTGACAGAGTAAAAGATCTTCCATATGTTGCTAAGCCGAGGTTTATCTTTTCAGCTGAAAATCCTAGCTGAATGTAATAGGATATGGTAAAATCGACATTCAATGTTGATGGGCTATATAATGGGGCATTGTGGCCTGTTTCAGTATCCCAAGAACCATGATAATCCTTATTTAATTAAATTGTTTAGCAAAGATATTATTTAGATTAATATTTTTCTATTTACATAGGACATTACATTCAAAAAATCAAGATTTCTTTAGGCATAAAAAAAAATTTGATTTAAAAATTTTAAAATCAAATTAAATGATTTAAAAAAATTAATAAAGTTACTTGGACAATTCAGGTAAATCATAAGAAGAATCGATTTTACTTTTACCGGCAGCCACTGCAGCACTTAGTAATAAATTTTCACTCACAAATTGACTTTTAAGAGCCTTTTTGTGAAAAAATTAATTTTTATTTATTTTTTTTAATCTCAAAATCTTTTACCTTGACCAATCTAGTAAATTGACTTTTATATCCCTCTTTTTTAAAAAGATATTAGAATTATGCTACAACGTTTATTGAAAAACTCTACCAGGGTATTCCCAGTCTAAATCAAGTCCATCAAAATTTCTCTCTTTCAAGTAGATCACACTTGTGTCAACAAAACTCTGAATATTTGCATCACTTGATACGACGCTAATGAATGGAGCGGTGCCCATATTCCATCCACCGACAGCCAGCATCACTTTTAGATTTGGATTTATTTTCTTCAGATCGTTTGTTCTTTCATAAAGGCCTTTTGACCATTCATTTGAATCATCGTTCCATTCAAATGGCTCTAGCTTGCCATTGACTATTTTTGCAAATGAGTACATGATATGGGTGCAAAGAAATGGATCAATATCTTCTGGCAAGTATTTTCCAACACCTGTACGGTACTGAGACCAATTGGTAAAATAACATACCACTCTTTGCTCACAATAGATGACATTTAAGCCAGAAAAAATAATGCTTAGTAAAATTAGTTTCATTTTTACCAAATGTTAACTTCAAAATTGTTTCCTTCTTTTTATATAGGAAATTTTTATAAAAAATATCTAAATTTATAAATAATTTTTAATATGAACTTAAATACTAATTTTTAGCCAATATAAGATAAATATCTGGAAATAAAATTTTCCTTTTCTTTTTTTTTTGATTCAGATTTTTCTCGTAACTAAACTAATAGTCCATATCTATATTGAAGGTAATTTTTTTTTAAATTCAATACTTGAGTCCCAATTAATGTCATTTAGAATAAATTTTATACAATCATCGCTGTCTAAAAAACATTAAATTATTAATCACATTTCCAGGTTGAGTTTAAACTTCCATATTAATTAAAATTAATTTTTTATTTTGAATTACTATTACCTTTTTTTCATTTCAGTAGCACCAGACGAAAAAAAACCATATACCTAAATTTTTTTGTCAAACTATATCTTTTTCATTTTTTTGAAAAACATTAAATTATTAATCACATTTTCGGATAGAGTTTATACTTAAAATGAATGTTTCAAAAATTAAAATTTTTTGGTGAAAATATTGTTAGAAATGTATTTATTAAACAACTGTTTTTACAAAAAATCGTCCCTAGGTGGATTCGAACCACCAACCTTTCGGTTAACAGCCGAACGCGCTAGCCGATTGCGCCATAGAGACTTGCTTACTCGGAAATAATTAAATTTAAAGCTTTTAAAAAAATATGAAAAATGGACGATAAAGTCAATTTTTTTTTTCCTGAAGTTTCTTAAGTCAAAATTTATTAAAATTTTAAGAAATAATGGACAATTGAATCTTCTATTTTGTTTTTCAATCAAAAAATTAAACTAATTTTTTTTGTTTCAGTTAAAATTAGTTTTTGACTTTTTTTTGTACAGATTTTATTTATTTTTTCTATTTGGTTAATAAAATATTGTTTTAAGATCTGTTATAGTGATTTTTTTTTAAAGAAATCATTTTTTTGGCGTTTGTCGCCATGAAAATGAAGCATAAAATGCTAGAAATTAAGATTGTCTTAAAGTTACTTAGTAGATTGTATCTATGGTTAGGAAAGAATATTAGCTTAATATTGAATTAGAATTGCTTGATTTATGTAATTAAAAGATGCTTAGATCACGAATTATTTAACAATGAATTCTTAATTTTGTATTTTGTCAATTAAAAAATATTAAAAAGACAATATATTTTTAATAGATCCTTCTTGGTTCTATATTATTTTCTTTATTATCCAATACAAGTTTTTTTTATAAATTAATGAGTTCTAATGACTGCTCAAACTAAAATTATATTCTTAATAACTATCACCTTTTTGTTTCAATTCAGAAGCTCTAGGTGCAGCACCTGTTACACAACAAGCTGGTTCCAATACAGGATTTTAACCAGAATATTTTGATTCATCAAAATGAAGAAACAAATTTGATACCTTTCGAATGAAATGACGAAAGAAATTCTTTTAAAAAATGTTTTAATTTTTTTCATTAATCGGATTAAATAATAATCTTTTTAAAGTGCTTGGAAAATTAATATTGATTACCTGCTCATTAAATGTTAGAATATTTTTTCAAATTTCTCAATCGCTATTTTTTTATCAAGTTTACCACACTAACGACTTTTTTAAAAGATGCACTTCCAAAGTTTTTCCGAAGCAAGACCTTTAATTATTTCATTTTTTTGTTTATTTTCTTTTTATTGTTTTTTTAACAGAATCAAAAAAATTAATTAAATAAAAATACGATTAAATTTGAGGTTACAAGAGAATGGAGAAATTAAGCTTTAATTTAATGGTTCATAGAATATGGATAATTATTTGATAGAAGAGCTTTAAAGGGTTTAGGTTCCTCTCTATTTGTAAACGTTCGCTTTAGCATTCCAAGCACCCTCCTCGCTTTCGCACTTATAACTTGGCGAGTCCACTTTAAATCTGATCAGACCATCACTCTCAGATACCTCTCACATTCTGTGGTTGTTAGCATAGCATTTGGGTTGCTTTCGCCGCTTTTTGCCACATACTTATGCCTTGCATTTAGTCTACCGAAATGCATCACTTTGCACTTATCAGCACACAGTCCCATATGCCACAAATCAATCCACTTACATGCTGCATCCAGATCTTTCTACAACATCGCTCTTTCATTAACTTTATTTACTATGCCAAGTATTTTTGAGTCGTCTGTGTGGCTCTTTATTAAAATAGAAGAGATTAAAATAGCAGTATTGAAAAAATTAAGCAATAAGCAAATTAAGTTATATTATTAATCATATTAATATTTTAAGACCCTTTCGTTTAATAATTTTTATATCTTTTTTTGTTTTAATATCTATTTTCAAAATTTCTTTTTTATTTTGGTTCAATAAATTTAAACAAATATAAGCCTTTTTCTATATTTAATAATAACTAAAATTTTTTATAATTTTTCCACCATAAAATACTGTGCATATTTTATTGGTTTCTTTTTTATTGATTCAATTCCACAAAAAGATTTGCGTCAGCCGGGTATCGAACCCGGATCTGCTGCTTGGGAAGAAGCAATGATACCACTACACCACTGACGCGTTTTCAGGTAGAACTGCTAAATTAAAAGCGTCGCATTAAATTTAAATAAAATTCATTTAAATGAGCTAAAATTGATTTTAATTTTTAGTTTATATCGATTCAGTAAAAAAAGGATAAACACTTTTTTAAATGAATTTTAAAAACATATACAGTGGTTCCGGAAAGTTTTAGACATCAATTTTTTTTTGCTTTTTTTATTCTTTATAATATTTTTTTTTGGAAATTTGCAAGTCTCAGTCTTAATTTTTTTTTATTTTAGAGCATAAACAATGTTGAACTTAAAACAAGCTTCTTATTTGAATTTTTTTTTGTTCTCAAAAACAATTCATTGAAAAAAAACACTCAAAAATTTCGAATAAAATTTAAAACCGATAAGTTTAAGACATTGAATAAAAAGCACGAAGTTTTAAGAGATCTTGCTTTTTTAGTATCTAAGTTTTTTAGATTTAAGCTTAAAATAAGAGAAATTTTCATATTGTGATGCTTTCATTCTAAAATGGGTATAAATACAGCTCTTATTTTTGTAATATTTTGCGTAAAAGTTGTTTTTAATAAAATGGGTAAAAAAAGAGTCTCTATTGAACCAAAGTGGCAAATAATTGCTTATTATAAGCTTAAATATACTCAAACAAAGATTACAAAGATTGCAAGTCAAAATATTATAACGTCTTAAGCTTCCCGGAACAACTGTATTCTTCTTCACAAAGGAGGAAACAGGCTACAACCTTCAAATTATCGACTGATCTCGCTGACTTGTATCCTTTGTAAAGTTTTGGAAAGTCTAATAAAAGAGGTTATGCTCAAACATTTATATGCTCAAAATAGGCTTATTGTGAAAAATGCCATCAATGCTTCCATCAATGTTTATTGTTGGATCTTCCACAAAGATCATGTAGAACAAATTTACTTGAAACTCTTAACATGATAACACATGCCTTATCCAATGGCTATCCTGAGGATGTAGTTTATACCGATTTCGCCATTTCGCGATTGTCTTTAAACTCAAGTTTTACAATTTCAGTGACAGTTTGATATACTTGATAAGTTTATTTCTAACTGGGCGTTCGCAACAAGTCGTGCTTGGTGAAGCAAAGTAAGGTTGGGCTGAAGTCACAAGTGGTCTTTCTCAAGGTTCGGTCCTTGTTCCCATTTCATTCATTATATACATAAATGTTTTACTTGAAAGTATTCAGAACAACTCGAAAGCGTACGCTGATGATGACAAGATTATAACAATTATAAAAGATTCGACCTCGAACTACAAGTTACAACACGACATTGATAAAATATGTAAGTGGTTACGACACTGGTCTGCTCAGCTTAATGTCGAGAAATGTAAGGTTGTCCATTTTGGTTTAACAATATTAAAAATGATTATAAAATTGAGTCATATCCGCTTAATAAATCAGTGTGCGAAATAGATCGCCGAATAAATATCAAAAACGATCTTTAAAGGGACACACAAGTAAATTATGTTACTGCTAAAGCTAACAGGAATTTGGTTATGTTAAAGAAATCTTTTAGACATCTCAATATTAACAAAATTAAACTTCTGTAAATTCAATGGTTAGACCACACTTAGAATTCGCCATAAGCTCTTGGTGCCCTTATCTTAAAAAGGATATCGAAATGATAGAAAAGATTCAACGGAGGGCTACTAAGTTAGTTCAAAATTTAAAGCATCTGACTTACTCGACACGCTTACCTAAATTCGGCCTGACGGACTTAACTTCGAGAAGATTAAGAGAAGATATGATCCTGATGTTCAAGATCATGAATAAAATTGAGTTAATCAAATTTATAAAAAGGGTTAATCTATGGTCAAAGCGGTCAAGTTAATGATTTATGAAGGCACTTAAAGACTTAACGTCATGAACAGATAAAAACTGTTCCTCGCGTTTCCATTTTTTCACCAACAGAGTTGTAAATATATGAAATGGATTATCGGAAGAGGTGATTAGCGCAAAAACGTTGAATAATATTAAGTCGAAACTGGATGCATTGATTGTGAAAAAAGAAGCGACTGCTATAGCTCATAAGAGCTCTGCTCGGGTATTTTCCGAGTTGCAGTTCAATTTACTACCACTAAAACTATAAACAAAATACTATTTGATCTAATTTTTTGGTCCTAAACTTTATGATGTCATAAAATTCTTTATTATTTTTATTGGATATGAAGCTTGTCTCCCGTATATCTAATGGTAAAAAGGTGTTTCTGACAGTCTAAATGAAGTATTTTTTTATTTAAAGTATTCTTTTTATAATTTCAAAAACTGATTTAAATCTTGGCAATATTCTTGTCACTTTTTTTGTGGATAATGAACCTTTTGAATAACTAATTTTCAATTTTTTTTAAGATTTAGTCGATATATTTTTTCTATCATAAAGATTTAATATTTTTTTTTCCAAGATTTTTTTAGGAGATTTGAGATTTGTTCTGATTTCTAAATACATCCTTCTAATTTCCTTCTTACTTTTGTATTGTAAATAATATATATTGACTCTAAAAACTTATAAGTTCTTCTATTTTCGTAATTTCTCTTGAATAGCGGAATGTGCTATCATAGGCGAACTCCTAGAAGGCCGCCTCCGCAAGCTTGCTGACCGTAGCTTTTTATTATTAATATTATTTTTAAATTCTGTCGAACCTCTTGAAAAAATTAAATTATCTTTTAATTATTTATTAGCATTTAAAATGAAACAAGAAACAACTTGGCCAGTGAATTTTACTGAAAATTTAATTCTGTTACTAAAAATTACCTTTTATACCATTTATTACATTATTTTGTTTAAAATTATGCAATGAAATTTAAAAAATGTAAAATTTCAAGTTGCGAAAAAATGTTAAAAAACTAAAAAAATTAATAAAAATCAAATTTTTGTCCGAAAAATTTGACATTTTTGACCGTCAGCATTTTGATTAGGTTTGACTTGAAATAACGAAATTTTACTTAATTACATTTTTTGAAGTAAAATTACGTAAAATGATGTAATGTTACCCGTTCTTGGGTTTAATGTAAAACACTGTATAACAAAACTTTACTAAACAGATTATTGAAATTGTTGGTTTAAAAGCGGTATTGTGAAATTCAAACACAAATTGAACAAAAATTCTTCCTTTTTTAATAAATTAAAATTAAAATTAATAAAACATACTTAAAAAAAATACTGCAACAAAGTGCAACATAGTTTGTTGCACCTTTTTTCTTAAAATAATTTTTCTCATGCTTTAATAAGACAAAAAATAAAATATCAATAAGATTTAAATTGATTTTTGTTTAATTTACTAAAAAAAATTATTTTATTTAAGGTAATAAAGGTGCAACAAAGTATGTTGCACTTAATTGCAGTATTTTTTTAAATGCATTTTTTACCTTTAATTTTATTTCAAAAAAGGAAGAAATTTTGTTCAATTTGTATTTGAATTTCACAATATCTTTAAAAGCATAGGGAATTTAACCATCAAGAATCTAGAAAAAAAAGGTTCTAGAAAAATCAATAAATAAAATAAATTAAAAGATCTCCTTAGATTTTTCTTAACTTTTTTGATTATTTAAATTTAAAATAAAAAATAATTAGCAGACTTTATACTTTTCTCATAGGATGTGTTCCATTATATGAGATTTAATTAAAAATAAATTATTATAGCTGTTTTCTCGAATCTTTGAATTATTTTTATTAATAATGAAAATTTTCATCTTTGAAATTAAAAAAAAGAGAAGTATAATTTCACAATTAAGTGAAATTTGTTAAGTATTTATATTAAAATTTTTTCATATTTTTAAAATAAAAAATGAATCAAAATAATGTATCGAAAGGAAGAGGTCGTGGTTTGGGCCGTGGACGCGGAAACCAGCCTCAAAAACCAAACGAAGAAAACGAACGAAAAATTGTCATCCAGTCCCAAAAACCAAATGTGGAAGTTCAGCCAATTCAACAATCTGAGTTCAAGAAAACAGATGTCTTGGAAGATAACACAATTAATGAAATAAACTTCACTGCTAAGCCGAAAGTCAAATTTTCTCTTGGCAGAAATTTTAAAATTTTGGTCAATCATTTTAAATTACATTTGGAAAAAAAATCAAAAATATTTCAATATGATGTAGCGATAAAAAATGAAAAAGAAGAGGATGTACTTTCTAATAAGATTGGAAAATTAATGCTGAAAGAATTTATAAAACAAAATCCTATTTACGAAAATAAAATTCTGTACGATTTAAAAAAAATTTTGTACTGCACAGAAAAAATAGATGTCACAGAGGTCTGTTTTTTTACCAAAATGAATATTCAAGTTTGAATCTTTAAATTTTAGTTTCAATTTGAAAATGTGTTTCAATCTGCACGTAAAACATTCACAGCATTTTTTCAAGAAACAAATTGGCCATCAGAATTTGAATTAAATAATCTGGAAAACACAAATGAAGAACTTAATAATGTTTTACAAATGATTTTTACTCAAAATATGAAGAGTAGCGATGAATACTTTAATTTTGGAAAAAATTTTTTTTGCAAAAATGAAGCCCGTAAAGAAATCGGAATTGGCCTGGACCAAATAAATGGAGTATCAGTATCGATAAGACCCACAGAGCAGGGAGCTATTGTCAATTTAAATAGTATGTTTTTTTATATAAATTTAATTTAAATATTTTGCATTTGAATGCAAATTCGCTTTTTCTAACAAAAGATAAGGTTTTAGAATTTGTTTCACTTTGCACCTTTAGTGTTTATCATTGAATCTAACAATAATTTTTTTTTTAAATTAAAGAAATAATAAAATCTGTAAAATTTTTTCAAATTTTTTAGAAACATCGGCTGCCATAAATCAAGAAGGAAAAAATCTAATAGAAATTTTATGCAATTTTTTACGATGTTCTGATCAAATTTTGGCTCGCAAATTAAATGAGAAATTGAAAATATTAGATTTTTTAAAAAATTTAGATTTAGTAGATCATTTAAATAAATCTGTTGATGTAAAAGATATTTTTGACAAAAATGCTCAAGAACATAAATTTAGACAAAAAAATGATCCAAATGAAATAAGCGTTGAGGAATATTTTAATCAGAAGTATCAAATCAAGTTACAATATCCTAAGCTTCCTTTATTGTCTATTGGAAGCCGGAATCACATACCAATTGAAGTATGCCGTTTAGCTTTTGGTCGAAGATCAAACTTAAACCCTGCTGAACAGTCAAACATGGTGAGTAAAATGTTATTTTTTAAATAATTTTTTTAAGGCAATTAAAAATAAAAGTTATTATTTAATTGTTTAAATTTTCTTACAAAATTTAGTTTTAGTTCTATCATTTAAAAATACATAATTTAATTAAATAATTAATTTAAAATTTTGAAAATTTAAATAAAAAAAAAATTCTTTTGATTAAATTAAAATAGCATCAATTTTAAAAATAAAAGCTTTAAAGGTATATTTAAGTGAGCAAGATAAATGTGTGTAAATAAATGGCACAATCTTGGTCAAGTCATTCATTTAAACATGACGAGTCTGATTTGAAATTATTCATTTTAAAAGGAATTTTTTGATTCAATCTTGTTTCCTTTTAATTTCAAAATTAGAAAAAAATTAGAAAGATTTTAAAATTAAAAAAAAACACAGTCAATTAAAAATAATTTAATTTTTAGATTCGAAATTCAAATATCAAATGTACTGAACGAAAAGATAGGATTTTGGAAATGGTCGATAAGTTAAATTTAAATGATAATGATCCATATTTAAAAGAGTACGGAATTAAAATGGACACTAAAATGACCGAATTGACTGCAAAAAATATTAAAGGAGCTACTTTGGAGTATGGACGAAATTTTAAAGTTGAAGCAAATTGTGGTAGATGGGATAACATCGGAAAAATTTTCTATGACCCCAGAACTGTATCAAGATGGATATTGATTAATTGTAGTGATTTAAATGATGGAGATGAGAAAAAATTTGTCGACAAGTTTATTGAAAATGCTCGAAAAATGCGCTTAGAAATTAATAATCCTGTTGAAAAATTCCGAATTACAATGGTGAATAAAGAATTTCTCATTGAAAAAATAGAAAAAACAAATGCACAATTCTTACTGATTATAAATAAAGGAAAAAATTCAAAAATTTATAACACTATAAAACAAATTGGTGACATTGAATGTGGAATTGTTACCCAGTGCATTGATGAATCTATCTTGCTGAAATGGGACAATTTCAAAAGAAAATATTTCTTTAATCAAAATATTGGCCAACTTTGCTCTAACATATGTCTTAAAGTCAACTGTAAGCTGGGTGGTACCAATTTTAAAATTTCCAATCAAGATCCAAAGTACAAAAAAAAATGTTTCTTTTAATCAATTAATTTTATTGTTTAGCTATTGTAAATATCTTAAAGAAATTTTTGAGTCTGACAGCATGATTTTTGGAATTGATGTTAATCATCCTACACCTGTCAAATATCAAATGGAAAAGAAAAATGACATTACTAAACCTGAGGAAAAGATGGAAAGCTTATCGAATAAAGACGAAGACAAAGAATTTGAATCAATTGCTGCTGTGGTTGGTAGTGTAGATGAAAATTTTTGCGTTTATCCAGCTTCAGTTTTGCGTCAAAAGAAAAAGGGAAAACGTGGTTTAGAAACAGTGTATCATTTAAACAAACCAGTTTACCATCTTTTAGAAGAATACAAAAAAAGGAATAAAAAATTGCCAACAAAGTTGATATTTTTCCGAGACGGTATTTCGGATGGTCAATTTAAGCCTGTGAGTCAACGTGAATTGAATGAAATTCGTAAAGCTTGCACGGCTATTCAAAAAGATTATGATCCACTCGTTAGCTACATTGTTGTTCAGAAAAGACATCAGACAAGGTTTTTTCCAACAAAAGCAGAAGATCAAGCGAGTAAAAAAAATGAAAATGTACCACCAGGCACTATAGTTGATACAGTAATTGTAACACCAGACAAATTTGATTATTTCGTTTGCTCACATCTGGGAATTCAAGTAAGTTTTTTTTCAATATTTCACAAAAAATTTTAAAAAATTAAAAATTTTTCATCAAATTTACCTAATTTAAATCTATTTTTTTAAAAGATTTTTTCTAAAAAAATTTTTATATTTATAACACGAATAAATAAACTATATTATTAGAAATTTTAAAAATTTTAAGCAAAGAAATAAATCAATTTAATCGAAATAAAAATAATTTGAATTTTTTAGTTTATTTTTTTTGTGGAAAAAAAAATTGAATTTAGTATGAAGATAATTTTAAATTTTTTTTCTAGGGTACCAGCAAGCCATGCCACTACTATTTGCTTTTTGACCAAAATAACTTTGATTCAAACAAGATAATTGTTTTATCGTTTTATTTGTGTCACATATATGCTCGAAGTACAACAAGTGTGTCCTATCCAGCACCCACTTATTATGCTGATTTATGTGCTGAACGCGGTCGTAAATACAATCCTCAAGATACATATGACCAAGTAACAAGCATTGATAATGAAACCGATCGCTATGATCCAAATATCCGCAGGGAAATTGAAATTGAGAGTGCTTTGTATAAAATACATGACAACTTAAGAGATAAAATGTTTTATATTTAGAGAGTTTAAAGATTTATTTATCAAGTTAGCTTTTAAATTAAACTTTAAAAATTATAATATTTATTGAATAAAAGTGTTAAAATCAATTTTTTTTAAATATCTAATTTTAATTCTTCTATTTGTAATTAGCACAAATTTTACTTGGCAAATCGTTTTAGAAAATTCTCAAAATAAGCTAAGTAACTCTTTTTTAAATGCTTTTATGTTTTTTTATCTTGCTAAACTCTTTACTATTTGGAAAAGATAATTATCCTTAATCATCTTAAATTCTCGATTTTCATGTCATGCGAAAAAATTATTTTAAGCAAATAATTACTTAAAATAATATAGTTTTGGATGTTTTTAACTTAAAAGATTATTTTTTTTTTCATTTAATCTAAAATTTAAAATTTTTTAAAAATGTTGATATTAAATATTGAATAATTTATTTTTATTTTCTTTATTTTATAAAAAAATAATTGCAAAAGAATCTAAACTAAAGCAATTTTTTTCCATATATTTAAATAGCGTTTTTTATTTTCAGATAATCAGGTATTATTTTTAAGTATTAGGATTATTTTAAATTGTGAATTAAAAAATTAAATTCAAATTAGAATTAGAAGTCAAATTTTTTTTATTTATTTAAATTATTTATTTTAATTTTTTTATTTTTTGTGTGCAAAGCTTAGTTTAAAAATTATCTAAAATTTAAAAAGCTAACAGAAAAAGTTTGATTATTTTTATTTTTATAAGATTAAATTTTTAAAAAAATTTTATCTACCATTTTTATTAATTTGATAAAATTTGTTCAAATTTTAAGCTCTATAAAAAATTGATAAGAATGTTGCACTATGTTGGAGTATTTTTTTATTTTTTTTTATTAGTAGTAGTAGTAGTAGTTACTGCGGTATAGTGCTTTATACCAGCGCAAATATGCGCTTAGCCATTTAGGCTATTGCAGTCCTTGTGAGTTATGCTTGAATATTTCTTTATCAATTATTGCCTTGAAACCATTTATTGTTCTTGCTGATGTTGCTTCTTTTGGTAATTTATTCCATGATTCAACAATTCTGTTTGTTAAAAATTGATAGCGATGTTGTCCTTTTTTGCAAATCTCTCTTACAAGTTTATGATTATTTTCCCTTCTTAGATTAAGGCATAAGCTATTTGCATAATTTATTCCTTTTTCAAAATTTATCGTCTCAAAACCATTTACTATTTTAAACATCTGAATTAAATAATTATTAACTTTAATTTAAATTTATCAAAAAATGAAAAAATTTTTGTTCAATTTGTATTCGAAATTCACAATACCTAATGGGTAAATATATGGCGTGTTGCATGCTGTTCCGTGGTAAAAAGGTTCAAGTAAAGATTCTGAATCTTTTGATGTCGATAAAAATATATTAATTTATAAAATAAAAGTAAATTACCAAAAATTCAAAGAGCTTTTTGATTTAAAAAGTAATGAATAAAAATGAAAATTAAAAGAAAATGACCAACTTCATAATCTTTTACTGAGTATTCCTGGGGTTTCTGAGCCTACTAAGCGATTTGAAAGAGTTTTACATTTAAGCTTAATTACTTTATTTGAATTGATTAATGAATTGTTATTTTTTAAAATTAATAATGATGATTTTTATAAGTTGATGTTGCTGTTTTGGATTTTTTTTTAAATAATGTATTTTTTTAGTTTTTGTTTAAATAGTTTATAATAAAATCTTAAGCTTATTGAGTTTTTATTCGCTTCTATGGATCTGCCTGGTTATTACACGCGAAAAGTTTTCAGAAACCTCAAGAATCGTTACAAACAATAAATTTTTAAAATACAAATTAATTTTACTATCTCTGTTCTTTTGATAAGATTCCATTCTTAAGCTTTCAATTTAAGAATAGAATCTTATCAAATTTTATAATTTGTGTAATTTACCTTCATACAGCTAAGAGTAAAATAATCTCATTGTTTACTAAGATGGGTCAAAAATGACCCTATGTAATTTTTAGCAAATAAAATAAACTTAATTATCCTAAACCTTTTTATCGGATAATAAATAAGGTCCTAAAAAGTGACGAAGTGCCGAAACAACTGTTAAAAAATGAAGATCCATTAGATTTTAAATTTTAAACTTTTACTAATTTTTTTAAAATTGATTTTGAATTTTGAATAATCTAATTAATAATTATAAAATGCAACGTATAATTATCAATACTATTAATACATTAAGAATTTTAAATTGTTTTTTTTATTTAAATAATTATTTTAACAATTAAGAATTGAATTATTAAAAAAGGTTATTACAGTTTTTCATTCAATTTTATTTTAATTTTTTTTTGTTGAAACTGGATCACCCTCGTTTTGTGATCAAGCTTTGATCATTTAGTTGTTGACCACCTCTGATCACAGTCAAAGCTTTCACCGTTTTGATGTTCAAACTTTAAAAAAATAAATGATCAGAAAATCATTTTTATGATCACAAATTTAGATTTTTGATCATAAAATGTTAAAGATGTTAAATGATCACAAAACTTTTAAAAAATAAAAAGCCTCTCAATTTTTTTAAATTTTTAAAATACAAATTAATTTTACTATCTCTGTTCTTTTGATAAGATTCCATTCTTAAGCTTTCGATTTTAAGAATAGAATCTTATCAAATTTTATAAAAAATATCACGCTTATAAAACAATATATAATTTAAAAAATAATTGATAGAATAAAATTTTAACAATAGAATGTAGTTAGAAGAATGAGAGGAGTTAAAAATTTTGAAAAGCTAAAAAATTTGAATCAATATTTTACAGTAGATCAAGCCACAATGATAATTGTCCAAAGAGAGGTTCTCTGTTAGAAATTCAACTTAGGAAAATTACAGTAAAAATTTCTTTAAATTTTATTAAATTAATTATTATTTAAATAAGACAAATAATAATAATAAATAAGATAAGATAAATAATAATGAATAATTATTATTTATTTAAATATTACTAGTATAGTTAAAACTTAGGTTAAAAGAATAAAATTTCTTAATTAAAATTTGGTCAGAATATCTTGAAATAATTATTTAACTTTTAAAGATACAGATTAAATTCAATATGCTTCAAGACTTAAAACTTGCAATAAGAATTCAAATTTTATTTAAACAAATATAAATTAAAAAGATGAACAAACATTATATAATTTATTTTATTTTAAATTAAATAATTTAGATAAACTATGGATGATGTTGTAATTACCTTGCCATGTGGCTTCACCAGTAAATATAAAGAAATTTTTGACAAAGAAGGAAAATTTCCATGTCCAGCTTGTAAGAGTCATGAGATCAGTGCCCAATGTTGTGTGAACATGACCAAAAACAAATTGGTTATAAATCAGACCAGACTTGATTTGAAGCAACAAGATATCTCCGAAAGAGTTAAAACACTAGAGGATTATAAAACTGATCCCAGTTTTTATATTGACGAATATTACTCTGAATTAAGAAATCAAATCGATCTTCGTAGAGAAGAAATTAAATTGACAATAAACAAAAAAATTGATGATTACTGTGAAAGTTTGCTGGAAACGATTGACAAACAAAGAGAATCAAAATTAAATGAGTTTAAGGAAAATATTGAAAAAATTTCCGCATACAAAGTTGATGATTTTAAGATTCAAAATAATTTACATATCAATTCTCAATTTGATTCAATTAATGAAAAAATTAAAAATTTAGATAAAAAAATTAATTTTATAGATAAAACAAAAGCTATCTTGACCGAAAATAGTTTGGTTCTTAATAAAAACAAGGTGAATTGGGATATTGGTAAAATATTTGGAGAGCTTAGCACGCGGAAAGAAGTAAATTATTTCCAAAGAAATGGAATTTTAGTTGAAATAAAAAATCAAACTGAAGCAACTTTTCAGCTTTTAATTGATGATTTTTCAGAATTTAAACAAGGAAAATTAATAGATATTCACTCTAAACCAGTCAAAGTCCAAAATTGCCTATGGTTTATTCGCGCCAAGTCGATACAACAAAATAATGGACAAATGGCTTTGGAATTCTGTCTGCAATGTTTGTCTGTAAATGATAAATCGGATGAATTGTCTGCAAATGTCTATGCGGAACTCAGACTCCTTCATACATCTGATTATGACAAAAACTTGGTTTTTCAAATTGGAAACTTCTGCGAACATAAAAAAAAAAATGCCAGTTATTCTCAATTGATTACTTTGGATGAATTAGATGACCCTGAAAAAGGTTTTTACAATATTCTAAAAGATTCTATTACGCTTGAAGCTTGGGTAAATCAATATCAAGAATCATCAATCAAAAAAAATGTTAACAGAAAAGTTAAATTTAAAGAGTCCAGTAAAAAAAATGGTCTTATAACAGAAGAATCCGATTCATATGAAGATGTTGATTCAAGTGAAGAAGATTCAGATGATGATGAGGATAACGATTCAAGTGAAGATGTTGATTCGGGTGAAGAAGATTCTGATTTATACGAAGACATTGATTTTGACGAAAAAGAATTTGATTAATAAAAAATTTTAATTTTTTTAATTAATTTATTAAAACAAATAATATAAAATAAGTTTATTTTTTTAATATTTAAATATCTAATAGGTAATCGATAATATTTTGGAAAATATAAATTTTAATGAGTGATCCATGTGATATGAACAAAGAAAAAAAAAATTTCAAAATATTTTTCTTGTTTAAAGTTATCAAAATTTACATTAAACTGATTGAATTAAATTAATTTATTTTATTTAATAAATTTGAGTCTCATGGAAACAATATAAAAAATTTCTTTCCGGTATTTTAGCTAGAAGATGCATCTTGAATTATTACAATCACTTTTTAAATTATTGATTTAGCAAATACTCTTCAATTTGATAAAATAAAATAGTAAAAATTAAAATTAAGTTGCTTTAAAATCCAACTGTATTTCCAATTCCAATTCATCAAGTTTTTATTCAATAATTTTTTACCAAGATTTATTTTAAATTAAATTAAACCAAATTATTATTTTAACTAGTTACCCTTTTATATATTGCTTAGCTAATTTTAAAATAAATTTAGTAACTTATCAAAAAATAAAGACCATTTGTAAAAAATGAATAAATTAAAAATTATACTTCCTTGTGGCTTTTCCATTAAATATAGAGATATAACAAACAAAAGCGACCGATTTATCTGTTCAGTTTGTAAATCACATTACATTGACCAAAAAAAGTGCTTGAACATGAATAGAAATAGACTTGTTGTTGGAATACATCTTCTGAGATTAAAAAAGAGCGACTTTGACAAGTGTGTAAGAAAAATCGACAATTTTAAAGCTGACCCAGAGCATTTTTTGGAAGATAACTATTCTAAAATAATAAATGAAATTGATATCCGTCGCGAAGAACTTAAGATAATGATGATGGAAAAAATTGACAACTACTACCAATCGCTTTTGGAAACAATTGAAATAGACAGAAGAGCAAAATCATATGAATATAGAGCTGAACTTGAGAAAATTGATTCTTTGGAAAAAGAATTAAATGAGTTTAGAGATGGCAATAATGAAAGTATGGAATCGAGGCTTCAAATGAACCAGGAAATGAGGAATAAAATCGATGACGGAGTTGATTACATTGATAATTTCATTAAAAAATTTGTTCAACCAAATTTTAGACTGATGGAGAAGCCTGAAGATGTAAATGTTGAAAAATTGTTCGGAAGTGTTTATCTGGGAGAAAAAAAAATTTTTACTCCCGAACATAATTATGTCACAGGTGAAGGAACTTTTAGATTTGTAATTAGAAAATTTCACGAATATTACTATGGTCATCAAATTAACTTGACTTCAGAACCATATAGAATAAATGATATGCTATGGTCAATAATGGTCAATTCGAATAAAGAAGGAAATAAAACAGTACTAGGAGTTTATGTTGCATGTAGTCCAGTAGTTGAAATGGACGAATGGTCAGTATTTGCCAAAGTTGAATTGAGACTGTTAAACATAAATGATCCTCAAAGAATGCTTGTCAGAAACTTTGAAGCGTTTTTTGATAAACAACGAAATGGACGCGGATTTTCTAATTTTATTAGCTTGAGACAAATTTTTAATTCAAATAAAGAATTTTTTGACATCAAGACAAATTGTATTGCTCTAGAAGCTCATATAGTTACTGAAGACCGTAACAAAAATGAAGATTAAAGTTTTTAAATTTATTCATTTATTAAAAACAAAAACAAAAAAAAATAAAAAATTTTAATAAAAATTAAGTGAACAAACAATTATTTTATAAAAGAGGTAGAAATTGATTTTGTAACTGAAATTACTTTTTTTATCAAAATAAATTTACTTTATAAAAATGCATTATGAATTTAAAATAACTAATTATTAATAAACAGCTTTTTTGATTTAAACAACTCTTTTTATTTAAAAATCTTTTTATTTTTTGACGTAAGAATTATTGCAAAAATTTAAAAAAAATTTTTTCACCAAATTCTAAAATGATTGATTTGTAAAGTGAATACGATTAGAGTTTTATTTAGAGAATGGACACTCAAGCAATGGCTAGATAAGGATAAAGACCAAAAAAGAAAGAAAAAGGCGCCCAGTGTTTTGAAGTTTAAAATTTATTTTTCCAAACAATAAAAAAGTATTTTTACATTGATAAAGCTTTTTTATATTGGCATTGTGAAATTTCATACAAAACTTCTAATACAAAAATAAAAAAATTTTCTAACTTTTGTTCTAAATGTCAAAAACTTGTTCTGTAAATGAAACAAAGTGAAACAACTGTTGTTTCACCTACCGCGGAAGTCTGCAAAATTTGTATGAATTCTGCAAAATTGCACCCAATTTAAAGTATTAAAAATACAACGCAATTAATTTGCACAGATTTTGTATTGGAAGTTTTTTTTTGAAATTTCACAATGCCTTTTAAATTAAAAAAGTCATTTAAATATAAAAAGTATTTTTATCATAATAAAATCTTTTTTAACGCTATAATTTATCTTATAAAGATATAAGTAATTTTATACATGTGAAGTTAAATTAGTGATTAAAAAAGTATAGGCCTTTAAAAACTTATTCATTAATTTGTTCAGAAAATCAAAATATATTTTTTATAAATTAAATGGCTTAGGAACTGAGTAAAGTAGTTTAGGATATTAATTAAACAATAATAATAAGCTTATTTGTATAAATATTGTTTGTTTTTTTAAATAATTGCTTTGAGATTTAGAAAGTGTAATTGATAGCAATAAAATAAAATAACTTAAAAATTATCCATTTTTTTTTAATTTAAAATTTAAATTGGGATTAAAAGAAATCCGAAAATTTATAAAAATAATCCCGAATGCTATATCGATGAAAGATTGAGGATAAAAAATAAATATTGATCTTTGTCGAGAAGAACTCAAGTTGGTATTTAATGAAAAAATGATAATTATTATCAAGATTTATTAACTGAAGTTTTATTATAAATTTACTTAATTCTTGTTCGATTATTTTAATTAAATATAGCATTTAAATTTGATTTTTTTATTAAAAAAATTCTATTTTAAACAAATTTTCAATAAAAATTATTTAAAATGAAGTTATAGCCTGATTTTAAATACAGGAAAATTGATAGTCAAGAAAAATATTTAGAAAATTGTCAATTAAGGCTAAATTAATTGAAAAAAAAATGATTATATATGATTTGTTTTGCATGAAACTTCAATGAGTTCGTGAAGTAAATTTAAAAATTTGGTAAATTAGATAATTTAATTAATTTTCAATAAACAAAGAAAATATTTATTTTTATTTAAGGATTTGTTTTCATTTTATGAATTTTTTTTATATAAAAAACGTTTTTTATGCTATATGTTCATAATAAATATCAGATTTTAATTTAAAAAAATCTTTTGCTTCATTGTGTTTATATTTTAAATAAAAACCTAAAGAAATTGAAAAAAAAATAATTTTTTAGAAAAAAACAATTAATTTTAAAAAAAAATGGAAAATAAAAAATTCATATATTTTGTTCCTACATAATGAAATTATATTATTTTTCTGATTTTGGTATAACATAGTCAATAACCAATATGTTCAATACGTAGATTCTATGTACTTTTGAAAACAATATGATGAATAAAGAACAAAGTAATTTTTTTATTGATCTCTTAAGGTAATTCAACTTCTATAGCTGCTTTTAGAGTAACAGAGTCGTCATTAGCATCATAATATCCATTTTTTGGATTCATTATTTCATTCATGGTGGTAAATTTACGAAATCCCCGACCCTCTTTATTATTGTAAACATGTGTAAAAGTTCTGGTTAAGTCTTTCTTTGAATTGGATTTATTTGATAGTGAAAATACTGTATCGACTTTTACAGAAAATTCTTGTGTGTTACCTAATGGATTACAAAACAAATAAAGTTCAATGCCAGTTTCTCCATTCATCTCTGACTTGTTTTTTATTTTTCTGGCATTAATTGACCATTCAAAGTTTTGGACTTGGTATTTTTTTGAATTGAGATTAAAATTATCATTATCTTTTAATACAGAAAAATCATTAATAACTAATTCAATGGTTTTCTCTGCACAGCTATCATCATCAATTTCATCTTCTTTTAAATTAAGTTGTCCGAATAGTTTTGAAATTTTAAGACTACTTTTTGCAAGCTTAAACTTAGGCTTGATCAAATCATTTAAAATATTTGTGACTAAAATGATACCATTGTCAATTGATTTTTTACTTTTTTTATAAAAATCTAGCTTTGAATCAATATCTAAATTTTTACCAGGACTTAACTTGACCAAGTCTACTGACTCTATTAGATTAATTTTTTCCTCCAATTCTTTTAACTTGGCACATTTTTTGGTGTCAATCTTTGCCAATAAACCATCATGATATTCATCTATCTTCTCATTTAGCATTACTTTGATTTCTTCACGTCGATGGTCAACTTGTCTTTTAAAACTATCATAACTCTCATCTAAATAAATCTTTGGTTCATTTTTATAATTTTCGAACTCTTTGAACAAGTGGTCATAGTGATTTTTTTTCAATTCAAAAGATTTCTCAATCAAAACCAATCTATTTTTTGTTATGGTCAAACATTTTTGGCTTGTTAAAACATGTGTTTTGCAAACTGGACATGGAAATTCATCACAGTTGTAAAAAATGTCTTTGTATTTGGCGGAAAAACCACATGGTAATGAAATGCTTAAATCATCCATTTTGTTGATATGATTAAATTTTTCAACTTTTTTAGTATTCTTTTTCCAATCTAGCTTTCCAAATATTTTTTTTATATCCAAACTATCATTACCCTGATTAAAAACACAATTATTTGCTAAGCCATTTTGGGTTGCACTCATAAATTTGATTCCATCATCAATCTTAACACAATAGCAATCGATTAGGTCTAATTTTTTAGTTATATCCATAGATTGTTCAATTTTAAGATCGATCAGCTCTTTTTCTAGCGATGTAATTTTTTGACTGTTTTCTTCAAATTTTTTTAATTTTTTTTCTTTGTCATCCTCGATGATATTTAACAAATTTCCATAATAATCATCAATTTTTGCCTCTATTATTAATTTAACTTCCTCACGACGAATATCAAGTTGGTTCTTTAAATTTTCATAGTTTTCGTCTACAAAACTTTTTGGATCATTTTTAAAAATTTCAAAATTTTTAAGGCACCTTGTAAAACTTTTCTTTTTAAGATCAAGATTAAACTCACTAATCAACATTTTGTTTTTGCTCATATTCAAACATTCTTGGCTTGTTATGTCATGTGATTTGCAAACCGGACATGGAAATTTGTCGCCTTTGCTAGAAATGTCTTTGAATTTGGCAGAAAAACCACATGGCAACACTATATATAATTTAAACATTATTAAATGAATATTTTTTAAATAAATTTATGTTTCATCCAAACCAATGTTAAATCCTGTATCTATGTTTCCAATATTTCCAATGGTAGATCCACCCATTTTAAATTCAGTTAAAGGAGAAGAGATAGTTGAGCCCACGTCACCAAAATTAGTTCTCGCTGTTCCATTAGCACTATTTGTAGTTCCGGTTGATCCAAAATTTATATCAGATGAAGTAGCAGTAGTTGGAGTGCTAGCAGTTGTAGAAAAGGTTCCAAAAAGGCCAGTGTTAGGACCAGTAGTTCCAGCAATTAATGAAGGATTAGAACTTAAACTAAATTGTGAAGTTGGGTGATTTAAAGTTGTGTTGGTATTTGTAGAAGTGCCAAAACCACCTAAATTAAATTTTATTTGAAGCAAAAGATGGTGTGCTTGTATTACTTGATTTTTTCAAATTAAAATTAAATGTCATATTGATTCTCTATTATAAAATTTTTTATTTTGAAAAAAATTTAAGATTGTACAATTCAAGTTTTATTAAGATATTATAAATTTTGACAATAAAAAATTTTTTGTCTTAATAATTTCATTCAATAGAATTAAATATGAATTAATTAAAATATTGTTTTAAATCTGATTTTCCATCAAATGATAAATTAGACTGCTTCACCACTTATCACCACCACATGTCAAAATTTTGTCAAATAAATTTGTCTTTCTTCGTTTAAAAAAAGAAAATTGGTTGTGTTCAATTTCGTTTTTTTAAATTTATTTTCATTGCACAATTTTAAAAACCTTGAAAACCTTGAAACTTAAAAAAATAATTTAAAATCAAAAATTAATAAAAAAAATTTTTTTTTCAAAAGAACTGAACAAATTCAATGATTTTTCCAAACTTTACCTAATCATATGATTTTTGGCGTAATTTGTGAATATTTTCTGGTAGCAAATAATAATTAGATGCCAAATTGCGCAAATTTACGCTTTAATACATAAATCGACTAATGTCAAAAATAATCAATTTTATTATTGGAACAATTTACGTTAAAAACTTGTTTTTACTGTAAAATAAAGTAAAAAAAAATTGCAAAAAAAAGTGTTTTATTTATCGAATACAATATTTTTAAAAAAGCTCCAAATGTCAGTATTATGTTAGAATATTCTGATAAATAGTAAGTCTAAATTATCTTTGAATAACTTTTGTATTCAAAAATTAAATTCATTAAAAAAAAGTTTTTTTTTAATATTTAAAAATACTCCAAATTTTGTTGCTTCTGTAAAAACATTCCTCCTCAAACATTTATTTTTTTTCAAATTTTGAAGAACATTTAATTATTGTGGCTTGTTTTAATAATTTTTAAAATTAATTTGAAGAAGAAAATTACTTTTAATTACAATTTTTTACTTCCTTTTACATGAAAAACTAAAATAGTATTTTTACTTAAAGTTTTGTAATAATAAAATTAAAATAAATTTATATAGAGATTATTTATTTTATTTATTTGTTTTCTGTACCGAGCTAGAGCTCCTTCAGAATAAAGTATAAAAAAAAAAAATGTAAAAAAAAGTTTAAAAGACATATATTGAAATAGGTTGTTACATGTGACAAAAGTTTACATAGTTGAAGCTTCATGAAAAAAAGAGGAAATAGTAAGGTAGCAATTACACAATGGAGTAGGGTATTCAATAGAGAAAAAAAATTTTCCCTTAAAAAGAAGAAATTTTGCCAAGAATCAGTTTTTTTTTGACGTTTTTCGATTTACGCTTTTTAGACATCAAAGCGTAAATTTGCGAAATTTGGCGTCTAATTGCTAATTGCTAGCAGAAAATAATCAGACAAATTACGCCAAAAATCGTAAGATTAAGTAAAGTTACGCAATTTTTGGTAAAAGTGCGCATTTTCACGTAAAATTAACACTATTGTAATTAAATTTAGACTATTTTGGTGAATTTTTCAAATCAAAAATATTTAAAATAATTTTTTCTAAAAATTATTTTGCATCATTCTTAAATAATGCATTACAAAAAATTATGAAAATTTTTTTTTCAATCATTCTATTAAAGCATTAAAACCAAGTATCACAAAATGGAAGATCTGGAAATAGCATTGCCTTGTGGTTTTGTAGCTAAATTTAAGGAAATTTCTTTTACGATGGATGAATTTCCATGTCCGGTTTGTAAGACTCACTTTGTTACAACTGACCAGTGTATGAATATGACTAGAAATAAGCTAGTCATAAATAAAGCGAAAATGTTGATGGATCAAAAGAGCTTGTTTGAGTGCATGAAAAATTTTAAAGTTTTCGAAAATGACCCAAAGTATTATATCGATGAGAGTTTTGATGAAATAAAAAATAAAATTGATCTTCGACGGGAAGAAATAAAGTTAATGTTCAATGAAAAAGTTGATAACTATTACGATGATTTATTGAAAACAATTGACAAGCAAAAGGAATTAAAATTGAATAAATTCAAAGAAAAAATCGAACAAATTAAATCATTTAAAAACGAAACTAACAACTTAATAATTTATGATGAAATTGAAATAGATATGAAACTAAAATTAATAGATTATTATAGCAAAATAATTAAATATGTGACTAATTTGGCTGTGACAACAGTAGTAGATTTAACACAGCCTCCTTTGCAATTCAAGCCATTAGATTTGGATCTGGATATTCAAAATTTTTTTGGAAAAATTTATTGGCAAGAAGAGACAAAAATAATTTCTGTAAATGACCAGAAAATTACTGGTCAAGTAGAGGCAACTTTTCAATTGGTAATCAATAATTTTTCTAATTTTTTGCATGGTAGAAATGTGGTAATACTTTCCAAACCATGTAAAGTCAATAATTTAGAATGGAAAATTCAAGCAACCTTATTTGAACATGAAAATGATGACACAACATTAGGATTCTTCTTGAGATGTGATCCATTAATAAGTTCAAATGTTTGGCCAGTAAAAGCCAATGTGAAATTAAGTATTCTGAATGGATTGGATCCTGAAAAGCCTTTATTTATAAAATACGAACAGTTGTATGATCAGAGACAAAGTTGCTGGGGAACTAATAAATTCATACCAGTAAAAGAAATAATCGATTTGGAAAAAGGCTATTACAATTCAGAAAATGATTCTATCACTCTTGAAGTTTGGGTAAAAGTTTCTGCAAATTGTGAAGATTTAGAAATGCTGAAAGAAGAAAAACAAGTTTCAGGAACAGTAAAATGGTTCAATTTAAATAGAGGATATGGTTTTATAGTTCGAAAAGACACTGATGAAGAGATTTTTGTACACTTTAGTGCCATTGTCGGAATGGATGGTTTGGCTGAAGGTGATCAAGTTGTATTTGATATAATAGGGAAAGAAGCGGCTAATGTGACTGTTCAAAAAAGAGATAAATTTTTTGATCCATATCCAAATAATGAATACGAAGATGAATACGAAGATGAATACGAAGATGAATACGAAGATGAATACGAAGATGAATACGAAGATGAATACGAAGATGAATACGAAGATGAATACGAAGATGAATATTAATATGAAGATAAATATCATGATCATTTTAATAATGATAACAACATTTAGTTTTATTTTCATTTTGAATTTAAATATTTTAATCTAGTTATGTATTTTTTAAAATAAATTTACCATTTATTGACTCATATTATCATTTTAAAATTTTTATTTTGAAAAATTTTAAAAGTTTTATAAAGTTTTAGTTTAGCATAATTTGATGGCTTGGCACACTTTTAGCGGATCAGCTAGTTCTATTAACAATTGAACAATATAAACTCCATATGAGTTAATTAAAGCGTCACATTGATCTCTAAGAGAAGCTGGAGCGATTTTACAGGCTTTTTCCAAAGCGTTGACAACCGCCTCTTCAGTTTTATTGTTTGCCAACTCATGGTCTAAAAATTGCACTGCATACTGACATACAGTGCAATAGATTGGTTCAGCATGAACTTTTTTTAAATTGATTTTTGGAACTACTACAAAGCGCGATGTACATAGTCCAATTTTTTTACAAACATCTTGAGGATCCTTGTTTTAAAAATTAATTTTTTTATATTTGAATTCTATTTTTTATTACAGCTTT
Organism: Brachionus paranguensis; assembly: GCA_016802215.1. NCBI lineage: Eukaryota > Metazoa > Rotifera > Eurotatoria > Ploima > Brachionidae > Brachionus > Brachionus paranguensis. The sequence continues at coordinate 1,649,111 of JAESIX010000007.1, forward strand.
TTGAATCAATTCTTCGATGACAATTCTTCCATAGGCTTCAACATATTGATTACAAACACTGGCCAGAGCTCCCAATTTGCCACAAACTTGGTTCTCAATAAAATCGATTATTTCAGTTTCAGTTTGGTTCTGTTGGACTAAACCTTCCGCAGTTTTAACTAACAGCACACATATATCACAGGTTGGTGTATTTCTTGGACTAGCGGCAGCCAAAGCTTTTCAAATTCAAATTTTTCTAAAACTATTTCTATTTAATTAAAATAAACACTTACCAAAACCCAAAACGAATAGAGTAATAATTGATTTAAGCATTTTATTTAATGATATTTAACTCTACTTTTTTTTAATATATTAAATTTATACTCAAATTTTTTAAACGATGAGAAATTAAAAATTGGTTTTGAGCAAAAATACGTGGAGGAGAATAAAATAAAATAGCGTGCGATAGACAGGGTGTAAAAAATGAGGAAAAACTGTTTTTCATTTATATATTCAAAAAGATTTTTAGCGAAATATTTTTTTTTTAATTAAAATAAATTTTAAGAAATAAAATTTTTACAAATAATTTAAAAAGTCTTTTTTTTGTTAAAAGTTTTGTTTATTTTTAAATGCAGTAAAAATCAATTTTAAACTAATCAACTAAGTGAAATGAATTTTTATAGCAAGTGGCCAAAAGTGGGTGTCCTAAAATTTAATTTGAAATTAAATGATGAACTGATAATGATATAATAGTGACGATTTGAGATGTCACAGATATTTTTTCCTAGTTTCTAAAATTCATATCTATTTGAATTTTATTTTCAAAATTTATCAACTCTGCTCTATTAATTGACCACTAGCTTTGACCTTGGTTGTCCTCATAAAAAACCATTACCATTACCAGGGTACTAATGCACAATGTCTTGGTAGTTTTATTTTTTGAAGAGAATTTTTTTATAATTAAAATGAGCCAAAGGTTGTTCTTATCCGACTGAATTTCGAGAACTTATAGCCAAAAAACACTAAAAAATGACCATTTTTTTCAAAACTATGAAAATAAACGTTTCTTATGTTTTTATTGAATAACTTTTAATTTTTTAGAGATATCATCCTAAAATTTTGTACACATATTTTATCGAATCTTAGCTTTTAAATAAATATCTTAATAAAATATTATCTGTATTTTGAGTCTAAATTTTGATATATTTAGGGTTTGCTAGTTTTTTATAACTTGATAATTTTAGAGAAAAAGTTAGTGAATATAATATATCGTTTAAAAACTCTAAATTAGAGCTATATTTTGATATATTATATGTAAAAGTTGCCTTATATTTAGAGGAAAAAATAAACTAAAGCATTTTTATTTTAATTTTATTATTTAAAATTATTTTTGAGTGGACAAATTTTGAAAATAAATATGATAAGTTGATATAAATTTTAGAAACTAGTAAAAAATATCTGTGACATCTCAAACCGTCACTATTATATCATTATCGGTTCATCATTTTATTTCAAATTGAATTTTAGAACAACCATTTTTTTGTCTATTAAAAGATTTTTAAAAAAATTAAATTTTATTAAAAATAAAAATTTTCTATATAAACTAAACATCTCTTTTGAATACTTTAAAGTCTTTTAAAGGCCAAAGTTTCATGACAGCTCTGCTTTCAATAAGTCCGTACGGAATCGGACCGTAGTCTCTGGAGTCATGTGAACTTGACTTGTTATCTCCGCGAACAGTTACATTTACAAAGGAAATATAGTTCTCATCCGAATCCTCGAATTCCTCATATTCTTCATAGCCATCGATAGCCACTCGCTTGCAGACTGTCCGGTCGGATTTAAACGGATGCTTGAATATTATTATATCATTGCTGATATAAAAATATTATATTAGGATATAAATAGAGACATTATTTTTACTTTTTTAGATGCTGCCGTCTAACGGACACCTTTTCGGTGAGCAGCACATCATTTTCTCTAATTGTCGGCTCCATAGATTCTCCTTTGCACACAACCATGCTCACTGGGCACAAATAATTAGTTCCTACGTAAAAATACGAATAATATTTAAATGCTTTCCATAAGTTTTGAGGTATTTTTTTCAATAGTTCCATACTAATAGACAAAAATTAAATTTTTGACAACAAAAAAATTTTATTCAAAATTTTAAAGCATTACATTTAACAGCAATGAAATAGAAAAGCGACAAAATAAAGTTTAAAAAAAAAAATTTATTCAGTTATTTAGATTTTAAACTTTGAAAAATATTTTGCAAAAAATTTTGGAAACAATTTGGGCAGAACAATTGGCGCCAGAGCCAAAATTGAGACTAAAATGAGACCAGCGATTGACTTGGCCGAAATGAAGCTACTCGAACTGGTCAGTTCGTTGAGGGTAGTACCAGCTGATATGTAGATTAGAGATGGCGGTGCGACGCCAACAAAGGTGCCGAACAAAAATGGCTTAATCGGTATCTCGATGATTGGCGAGGACAGATTCATGAACCAGTTGGGCACCAGGGGAGTAATGCGCAAAAAAACGATGTACCAGAACATGTCATTTTTGAGTTTGGATACTTTTAGCTTCCATTGGATGATTTTGTGCTCAAGAAATATGAGCACGATCTTGCGGCCGACCAAGGCTGAAAGAGCGTAGCATAAGCTGGCTCCCAAGGCAGAGCAAGTGCAGACTAGTGTCAAAGCAAGAGGAAATGGATACAAAAAGCCAGACAAAATGCTCAGAAATATTGAGCCTGGAATGGCAAATGTTTGAAGGAATACATAGGCAAAAAAGTAGGCGGCTAAAACACTGCCAAAGTGGTCTTGATTGTATTTTTTGAGGACTTGGCCAATATTTTTGGCGTCATCGATATTTCTGGGCACTTTTATGTACTGTTTTTCATCTCTTGAAATAAAGATTTAAATAAATTCTAAAAATTTTATCAAAAAATTACTCGTCTAAATTTGGAAAATTGCTGTAAATTAGATAGAGTAATGAAAGGGAGGATAGGAATATAGTTATCAATAGGACAAACGAGCCATAGTTAATCTTGATTTCGCGATTTTTTATCATTTTAAAACAAATTTTTGTCAAATAAAACAAAAAAACTGAAATTTTCACTTAATGGGCAAAAATAGGCATAATCTCAAATTTTAATTTAGAAATTTTGCTAATTCAATCAAATTATAGACGAGATTTGTTAAGTTTATTTTGCAATTTAATTATTAAGTTGTTTGCTAGAACAAAGCATTTTATTGCCTAAATGCTTAAATTTGTTAAAGGGCTGACAGCTTTTCAAGATTATACCGGTTTTGTTTTATCATAATTTAATCTTTCGACTTGAAATTTTTTTTTAATTTTCAACTCAAAAGACTTCAAGACTTGAGTCTAGTGACTTGACTTTGAATACAACAATAACTCTTAAACCCAACCAGAATTTATCTACAAAAAGACATTTTAGACTTTGAAATTTAATTTTTTTTAAAAACTAATATAATTTTTGAATTACTTAGCCAAAAATGCATTAGATTACCCAAAATTGAAAATTCTAGCTTCCATCTTTTTATAGCAGGAGGACCTGAAAGTTAACCAATTCAAAAAAGTTGATTGTCTTTAAATGCTTATAACTTAGGATTACAAAGACTTGTAATAGTAATCGACTACTTTTTATAAAGCTAGAACATTACAAAAAAAATAATCAGAAAATTTTTAAGTAGTGAAAATTTGAAATAAAAATCGATTATCATATAATACAAACTATATCATCTAATAGAATATTTTTTATCTTTCTTTTGATATATAAATTGTCCAAAAAAAAAACTTCTAACCACTCCAAAACTCTTTTTAAAAATACTTAGATAAAATTTATAAAAAAAATAGTCTTTAAAGTTTAAAACATTCATTTTTTACTAAAATTTTACCACACCTTGACAATACCTGGAAATTATTTTTGGCTTTAAAATCGGTGATTTTATTGAGTTGTACCATTTCGTTGATTTTTCCAAAAAAAAGGGAAAAAAAAGTAACTGAGGCGCAAAGGTGGCTGTTGAATGCTAAGACAAAGTCTCAACAAGAAATAACTGATTTAGTAGGAGTTTCGAAAAAATGCGTGTTTACAACAACGTGTAATTATGAGCAGACTTCGGTGGCCAAAGAATTACCAGTCGAGCTTAACAGTCGAGATGAATCGTACTTTTTTAGAAAGGTCAGAATCAATCCTACAAAAAGCTATAGACAACTAGCATCTGACTTAAATTCTAAGTTTCCAAATGTTAGTATTAATAAAGATACTGTTAGAAAAATGATATTAAAGAAAAATATACAGTCACATACTGCAATAAAAAGCCTATTTTGACTGTATTGGACCGGTTGAAAAGGCTCAAATAGTGCAAAAAACGAAAAAGATGGACTGTTAAAGAGTTGTCAAAAGTTATTTTCAGCGATAAATCTTATTTCAAAGTATTAAACAGAAAATCCAAGTTTTGTTTACCAAAGTTACAGAATGGTGGAGGTTCGGTTGGAATTTGGGTATGTATTAATCATAAAGGTACTGGTTGTTGCTCTATTTGTACTGTCAGAATCAATCAGTTTGTATACATGGACACCCTGGAAAATCAGTTGTTAACATCAGCCGAGATATTTTTTGATCAGAGTCAGCATTGGATTTTTCAGCAAGATAGAGCTAGTTCACATACTGCTCATTCCGTTCGAGATTGGTTTCAAGAAAAACAATTATCGGTCCTCCCTTGGTGCCCAAGATCACCTGATCTTAATCCAATAGAGAACTTATGGTCATATATAGACCACAAAAGAAGAAGGCTTTTTTTCCATTTTTAAAAACACCATATCAATAATTTCTCTAAGCCAGTGGCTTTAATCTCTAAATAATACTACTAAATCCAGGTTCAAATCCTGGTCACGTCAAATTAATCACATTTTTAAAAAGTGTTAAAATAAGGTCAGAAAATAAGGAAAAATTTTAGTAATTTACCTTTATAATTTTTTTTGCTATTATTCCGTTAAATTAGTATTGATCAAAATTAATAATTATTTTAAAAGAAATTTTTAAGTAAAGAAAGACTTCTGATGATCTGATGATTAAAAATGAATAATTGTACTAGACAACTGTGCTATTTAGATTTTAAAGAAAATGGGATTTCTTTCTTATTTATATTTGTAAAAATCTCAAAATTAAAATAAAAGTTTAAATTTTAATTTATTTTAAGAATTCAAGTAATTTGTTAAAATAAATATATAAAAATTTATTTTAAAAAAATATCAGAGAAACACATTTTTAATAAATAATTTTTACTTGTTTTCTAAAATATTTTAATTTTTAAATATGTTATTGCTAACAGTGAAAATTTGCTTTCAACTTCAGACTCTGAAACTTAGATTAAAAACTGCACAAATAAAGATCTGATTTAAATTTACAAAAATAAATTTAATCTGTTATCGTCTTCTTATCTTCTTCGAAAAAAATCAATTTAACAAAATTTTGTGCCTTACCAAGCTTAAATTTAAAATATTTAAAAAACAGATTGACCATCTAATTACCAATAATAATAATTAAAGTTCGAAAAGTGAATAAAGTTATGTTCTGAAATTATGAAAAGGAGCAAAAGATATTTGAAATTAGCATTATTGAATAAAATTATAGATACATTTTGTTGGATATATTTCGCAATTTAATTATTAATTTTTATGCAAAAACAGATCAAAATTAGCGATTTATTATTTTTTGACTAAATTTAATAAAAAAAATATGTAATAATAGCATTTTTTGCATGGAAAATGTTAAAGATTGTATTTTTTTTATTTTAAATCATATTAAAATTATAAATTAAACATAATTGTACTTTGAGAAAAACTGTTGTACTTTGAAAAAGCAATTTTTTGATTCCGAAATGCTATTTTGGTGGTACAATTAGAAATAAATTACTTGAATTAGAGGAATATTTATACAATTTAGAATATTATGTTGATGAACAAACCTGAGTTTGTTTACAATTTAGGCTTCAATACATTCTTTTTTATAACGATTAGGTTCGTATGGTGGCATTGGATAAATACAAGTTAAAGCTAATTCCAGAAAAATATTTAAAATCGGTTATTGCAGGTATACGAGGATCAGGAAGAAAGAAAAAAGTCTTGGAATGCAAAAAATTGTTTTTAAAATAAATTCACGTTTTCATCCATCAATTTAGTAATTTATGAACAACGTTATTTTTTATTCTAGTAAATTGTTGAAAAATTTGTAATTTTAGTCAATGAATTCGCATACACTATTAAAATTATTTCAATTTTTTTATAAATAAAAATAAATATTTTTTTAAAGTTTTTTGTATTTTCAGCTGCAGTTAAAATAGCATAAATTTAAAATCAATCAAAAACCAATCAACTAAGTGAAATGAATTGTTATTTTTTTATAAGAAAAAATTTGAGACCCCAAAAAAGCTCAAGATACGTATTTATTTTCATTTATGAATTGTTTTAAGCAAAATTTGATTTTGATTAGATCGAGTTGTAAAAAGATCGAATGACACAGAAAGTTGATTTACAACAGAGAATTTCTTTTTTGTTTAAAAAATACAATTAAATTTTTTTAGTAATAAAATAAGTTATATTTTGGTAAATTTTTTTCCCTTTCATTCGCAACATTAATCAGCGGTAAACGTTCGTAATAGTGAAAAAAAAATATAGAAAATTAATAGTCAATATTATAGAGAATACATTTTTAAGAGAAAAAAAATGATAATAGAGAATGTCACATTCTTATCTATTAGGGTGATTAAAAATAAAAAAAATGATTAATTTATAGGAAAAAATTAATCTAATTGTTTTGAATTCCTCAATAAAATAACATGAAGCATAATTAAAAAATAATAATCAAATCACATGCTTAAAATTTAAATATTATAAATAAAGTAATAACAAAAAATAAAAATGTCTTTGTTTTTTTAAAGGTATTAGATTCGGTTTAGGCAATAGTAGGCATTTCTTTTAATTTATTCATATTAGAACGATACTAAATTTATTTTCAAAATTATTAATTTTCAGACAAATTTTTTTTTAAATTATTTTATTTTTCAAAATTATTAATTCTTTGTGGGGCTCAATAGCTAGCTTGACAAAACGAGTTGGAGTTGTGGAACATCCCTGACATTTTTAAATTTAGACATTTTAAATTTTTGTTCAGCAAAAAAATATTATAATCAAGTGTTTGCATAGCAATCGAGAAAAAAAGAAAAAAAATTTTCTATAAACTCAATTTAGCGAGCTTCAACTAGATTATTTATTTTGATTTTTATTTCGATAAATCAGGAAAATAAACTTTATTCAAAAAAAAAATTCATTTATTATGCTTTTATTTTTCAGATAAAACAAAAATGATTTTTTAATTTTCCAAATTATTTTTTTAGCAAAATTCATTTATCAATTGAACTATTTAAAAGATGATATTTTTTCTAATTTTCAATTGAACCCTAAGCAAACTTTTAGCTGTCTAATCTTCATAAACTAAATAAGCTTTTGTTGCACGGAGCACTCAATTGTTTGGTTAATTTTGAACGCTTGGCAAAAACGCGAGCTCATCTGGCTATGAAAATTCATCATCATCCCGATGCAAATAAAATTCAACAAAACGGATCAACAAAAATAAAGTGCTAGTATTGAATTGAGACAATAAAAAGAGGGAGAAAAAGAGAGAGAGAGAAAAATTTATTTAAATTAATTTAGCTTATTTCGAAATCTAACAAGTCTAGTTGAGAAATCGATAAATTAATGGCCGGCACGCCAAACATGGCCGAATGTATCGATTTATTTTCAAGGTCAGTAGTAGGCTGGCATGGAAATGCAAAGCGCCAAGCCATATCGATTTTCTTTCTCCAACGGGGCAACAAAAACAACTTTATTGGAGAGAGAACATTTGTGCTATAAATAATGAGCAAAATGCTAGCTATTTGTCAAACACTAATATTTATGCGCGCTGTGATTAATGCTCACGATAAGCCGAGATAATTATCAAAACGGGGTTATCTATTTCCGATAGGTCAAACCAACATATGCTTTTAGTTAAGCTCATGTTTATGTTGATTAATGGAATATGTTTGGTCAGGAATACGTTTTTGAACTAAAATCAATAAACTTATGTTTTATATAAAGATGTTTTGCTGAACAGTTAGAAAATTCATTTTACATGCATGCAGTTTGCGCTCAAATCTTCTTCTCCTTTGGAGGACTCTGTGTGTGTGTGTGTGCTTAGTTCTTCTCGTCTCCCTCTTGTATTGTGTGCTCTGTGCCCCGTTGCAAGCAAATTTCCTCGCTCTTTTTTCTTCTTTTGTACAAAAAAAATTCATTTCAAAGCCGATTTAAAATTTTTTCTTCATTTTTTCTTACAGAAAATTATTCACATAATTTAGTAGAAAATGGAAGTTGATGCGAGCGCTGTGAACGTGAACGACCAAGGCTCGGTTAATTTATTCGTGGTGCTTGCTCAGTCGAGCTCACACGACGATGCCAAATACTTGCTCAGTCAACTAAATACAAGTAATTTTGCTCCCTATTTAGGCCTATGAATTTTGATTTTGTGTCAAGGTCTTGGTCAAATTGGCGAGCACATTGCCGCCTTCAAAGGAGACATGATATCGGCCATTCATGCCCATGTCCTAGAGAAAACAGTTGTCAGTAAGTGACCATTTTTTTTCATATTTTTGTTTTCTCTATCTTTTAGTTATTGCTGTTTTAGTGGAACTTTTTCTAAATTTTTAATTTATGACGTCATCATGAATTTTTTTTACAACAGTGGTCGAATGAAAGACATAAAGAGGAGATGGGCAAATATTTGAATTAGCAAAAAAAATTTCCATTGAAGCGCAAATATTTAATCATAATTTAAATAATTTAGAAATTTTTGATTAATGTTTTCGTGATTGTTTGATCAAAAATTTTTTCATTGATTTTTTTCGGCATTGTGAAATTTCATACAAAACTTCCAATACAAAAATTTTTCTAACTTATGTTCTAAATGTCAAAAACTTGTTCTGCAAATGTAACAAAGTGTAACAATTTTTGTTTCACCTACCGCGAAAGTCTGCTAAATCTGTGCATATTCTGCAAAATTGCACCCCATCTAAAAGTATTAAAAAAAAACGCAATTAATTTGCACAGATTTTGCAGACTTTCGCGGTAGGTGAAACACAAGTTGTTACATTTTGTTACATTTGCAGAACAAGTTTTTGACATTTAGAACAAAAGTTAGAAAAATTTTTCAGTTTTGTATTGGAAGTTTTGTATGAAATTTCACAATGCCGTTTTTTCTCTTTTTCATTTTTGTCATTTGATCCAAATTAAAGGTTTTTATGGTTTTAAAATGATCAGAAAATCTATTTTAAAATTTAGTAAAGGTTTAGTTGCTGTATTATTTTAACATAAAACATATTTTAATTTTTTGCTTGAGGTTCATGGAATTAATCAGCCTTTTTTTCTTTTAAACTTTTCTTAATTTCCGATCACTTCAATGTATCACTTGATTACAGTTTCTGCAATTAATTCTGCTCTTATTCTTATTGATCAAAAAATGAAGAATTTTGGAATAAATTAGGCCTGAATATTTAATTTACTTTTAAATTTTCAATTGAATTTTTCTTGTTAATTTTTTTTCTCATTTATTTTTTATTTAAAATTTTTTTTTTTTTTTTTTAAATTTTTTTATTTTTTGATATTGTGAAATTCAAATACAAATTTAACAAAAATTCTTCATTTTTTGAAAAATTAAAATTAAAGTTAACAAAAAATATTTAAAAAAATACTGCAACATAGCCTTTTTTACCTAAAATAATTTTTCTCATTTAAAAAAAGACAAAAACTATAGAATCAATAAAGTTTAAATAGATTATTGATTTGATCTACTTAAAAAAAGAAAATAAAAATTTCATTTTAGGCTGAAAAGGTGCTATAAAGTATGTTGCAGTATTTTTTTAAAAATTTTTTAATAACTTTAATTTTGATTTATCAAAAAATGAAGAATTTTGGTCCTATTTGTTTTTGGAGTAAACAAGGCCTGAATATTTATTTTACTTTAATTTTCAATTGAATTTTTCTCGTTAATTTTTTTCTTATTTATTTTTTATTTAAAATTTTTTTATTTTTTGATATTGTTAAATTCAAATTCAAATTGAAAGAAAATTCTTCATTTTTTGATAAATCAAAATTTAAGTTATTAAAAAATTTTAAAAAAATACTGCAACATACTTTTTTGTACCTTTTCAGCCTAAAATTAAATTTTTATTTTCTCATAATCTATTTAAATTTTATTGATACTTTATTCTTTGTCTTTTTTTAAATGAGAAAAATTATTTTAGGTAAAAAATCCATGTTGCAGTATTTTTTGTAAAATTTTTTAATAACTTTAATGTTGATTTATCAAAAAATGAAGAATTTTTGTTCAATTAACAAAATTTAAAAAAATTTTATTTTTTTTTAAAAATAATACATATTTTTTCTAATAATTGCATTACTTTAAGACGAGCAATACGCGATATCGTACTCAAACGAGTCGACATTTGAATTCAGCCTGCTAATAAACACCAGCCAGAGTCAATTCAAGGCCAGCTTCAAACAATTTCTTCAGTCCGAGCACAAACAAAAATTTTTTCTCAACCTAACATTTGACTACAACCAGAACGGCGACCTGAACCTGAGCGACTCGTTGCTCACATGCGACGACATCCACTCCTGCTTGAGCTTGTACCACGTCAGCGGCGCCGTCCTGGACCTGATCATGAACCAAAAAACGCTTGACTCGAACAAAAACTGGCGTCTGCTCGACAAACAAGCTCACGTGTCAGTCAAGCCGATTCAGAGCCTGCTGGCGAGCCAACCGGCGCACCACTTCGACGACTTTGTCCACCTGCTCGAGCCCTACTTGAACAAGAGCCCCGTCGACCAACTGATGGACGCGCCCATCTGCACCGGCACCCTCAAGATCCAGCGGCCATCGCTCTACATTTTCCCGGCGGGCCAAGGCGACTCGTGCTACTTTGCCATCAACGGCTTCACCATGCTCATCAACGGCGGCCACGACCGTCTCAAGCCGTGCTTCTGGAAGTTTGTGAACATGCTGGAGCAAATCGACGCCGTTCTCGTCACCCACGCGGACTCCGACTCGCTAGGCGGCCTCACCAGTCTATTCCAGAAGAAGGCCTCCAGTGTGGACGTGAAACCACGGGTGTCCGTTCTGCTCGCCAATCTAATCGGCTCGCACAGCTCACCCGCCATGCACTCGTCGCCCAACAAGGCCGCCAATTTGATCATAAACGAACTGCCCAGCTGTGCCGGCAACAAATCCGACTCGGACCTGATCCTCGAGGCCATTGACCGCTTGCAAATCAAACTCCAGCCGTTGGTCATCCAGCGACCCCTTGCCGAAAAAGTCAAACTCAACTACGACCACTTTAAACTCTACTACAAAGCCTACTACGGCAGTCTCGACCTCTACCTACTCTCGCCCAATGTTCAATCAACTGAATTCAGAGATTTTTGTGCACAGCAGCAAACCATGCTCGGCAAAATGCACAAATCCCATTTGGCCGTGCAGCAAGTGCACCGTCACCTTGCCTCGTCCCACTTGGCCTCGTCCGTATGCTTGCTAGTGTGGCAGCCGAGCTACAAGGCCGACTCGGCCAACACAGCTCTCAGACTCTTGTTCACGGGCAACTGTCCCCAACACGTTCTATTCAGCGCCTTGGACAAGCTCAAAGACTTCGATTTGCTCGCTCATCCGGCCCACAAGATCAAATCGGACCTGGACCAAAACCAGCAGTACTACAACGCCATCAGAAAAGAGCACAAGGTGGTCAAAGAGCCGGCCAGCGCTGCCAAGCTGAACAGCTCAATGTCCAAGTCGAATGGCGACGCCAAAAAGACAGCTGCTCGGCCGCCTAAAGCTGCGGCGCCTGTGCCCGCCAAAAAGAGCGACACGTCCATCAATAAGCCACCCGCAGACAAAAAATCAGTCGCCACCTCATCAAGACAAAGTTTGACCAGTGCTAAAGCGGCCAAAGCGCCAGTCGAGAGCAAACCTGCTGCTGCTGCTGCTGCGAAACAACCCGCTGGCAAGCAGTCAGCTAAGCCAGCTGTGCCTAGACCTGTTAAGAGCGAGCCGGCTAGAAAAACCTCGTCGGCCAAACTACCACCGGTCAAAAAAGACACCAAGAGCTCCAAGACTCTTAGCTTGAGCATTGAGCCGGCTCAGTGCGAACAGTCCAGTGCTGCCGAGCCGCCTGTGCTCCAATGCGAGCACAAAGAAAATGTTGTGGTCGAGCAAAATTTTGTGAACAATGTGGTTGTTGTGGAGAGTGACAATGTTGAACAAATTGAACAAGTCGAACAAGTGGAAGTGGTCGAGCAAGTAATTGAACAGCAAGTGGTGGAGCATGAGCAAGAAGTGGTCGAGAGAGAGGTGAATGAAGTGGCCGAGCTGGACAGAATGCATGACCAGGAAGTGGTCGAAATGATCGAAGAGAAAAGCACTGATGTTGAACAAGTTGTCGAAGAGAACAATCAGAGCAGAAATTTGGTCGTGGATGAGCAAGAGTTTGAGCAGCAGGAGCCTCAACAACAGGCACAAGAATCACATGCTGTTCAGATGGAAGAAGAGAGACTGAGCGAGCAGGAAGATGTGGTTTCGGTTGGCCATGTGAAAGCAGAGGTGGTCGAGGAGCAAGAAGCGGCGCCACTGGTTCAAATGGAAGAGCAAAGATTGGGCGAGCAGGAAGAAATAGTCTCGGTTGGCCATGTGAAAGCAGAGGTGGTCGAGGAGCAAGAAGCGGCGCCACTGGTTCAAATGGAAGAGCAAAGATTGGGCGAGCAGGAAGAAATAGCCTCGGTTGGCCATGTGAAAGCAGAGGTGGTCGAGGAGCAAGAAGCGGCGCCACTGGTTCAAAGTGAACATGGTGAAGAGCTGATGGCAAATGGTGAAGATGATAATCAAGTGGAAAAGGCCTATTCAAATGAATCGCCTAATTTGAGTCCTGTTAAAAAGGATTTTTGTGAACAAAATGGTGTGGGTGAACACTCGAATGCGCCTGTCAGTGAAGATCAAATATCTAGTGTGGAAAATGGAAATTTAGATGAGAATGCTGATGAGATTGTATCAGGTAATTTGTTTGTTTATTCTTTTCTTTTCTATTTGACAGGTTTTGTCAAATTTCAAATTTTTCATGGTTTCATTTACCTAATAGGATTTATTTTCTAGACGAGTTTTTAGCTCAAAATTGTTCCGACATTGTTTTCCTTAATGAAATAAAAGTTAATAATGGATAATGCATGCAGGTTTTGATAAATCAAGATGCTGTTTTGATAAATCAAAGAAACTTATTTCATTAATCCATTTTATTAATTATTTGATCATAAATATAAATATCTTTTTTAGAAAAATAAAATCAAATCAAGCAAGTTTAAATTTGTTTGTTTTAAGACAACTTGAAGTTCATGATTTAAAAGATTGATTTTCTAATTGATATTTAATCTCTTTTAGAATCTTTGTTTGAAGACTTGAATGAAAAATTTAAATCCACCATAAGTTATCCAAATTATGGTCCAAAAAATGCTTTAAATGGTATTTTATATTAGCTAAAATATATTAAAGCGAAACCATGTAAAATTTTGTATAAAAAAATTCAAAATATTGATATTGATTAATATTTGGTTTATTCTTTCGTCTTTTTTAAAAAAGTTAAATACAATTTTGAACTTGAAATTTGAAAAATGTGATGAAATTTAGTTTCTATTTTTGAAATATTTACAATTTAAATTTGTAATGTTATTTCAATTTGATCTTAAATATAGCACTTCAAAGCTCTTTTATTTAATTTAATTTTTATAAATTTATTTTTTAAGGATTTTTTCTAATAAATTCTATGTTCTTTATTTGTAAAAATTAATCTTTTAATTTCACTTTCAGTTTTTAGATAAAAACAGCTCTAAAAAAAAACAGTCTCTGAAATAAATTGAGTTATTTGTTCTAGAGCTGTTTTTTTATTGACCATAATAATTCTTATCTAAAAACTGAAAGTGAAATTAAAAGATTAATTTTTACAAATAAAGAACATAGAATTTATTAGAAAAAATCCTTAAAAAATAAATTTATAAAAATTAAATTAAATAAAAGAGTTTTGAAGTGCTATATTTAAGATCAAATTGAAATAACATTACAAATTTAAATTGTAAATATTTCAAAAATAGAAACTAAATTTCATCACATTTTTCAAATTTCAAGTTCAAAATTGTATTTAACTTTTTTAAAAAAGACGAAAGAATAAACCATTTAATTAAAAAAATAAACTTTTAATTTTTTATTTAAAAATTAAACAAATAATGTTTAAAAAAGTAAAGTTATTTATTAATTAAAAATTGTTAAATAAAAAAATTGTCATTTTTACCTAAATATTCATATTTAATAATTTATATTGTATCAGGTAATATCGAGAAAAGAGAACACGGATGTAATGATGACATAATGACAAGGAGTTTTATTGAAGACGCCTCTGATCCAAACTCGAACCCGTTCAATCCAGTCAAACCATTGAACGAGTCATGTGACTTGAATAGAACACATGAGCTGTTCCAGGACGAAGAATCGTCAAACACCAGCAAAACAGAAGATCTAGTCAATTTGGTTGAGACAATTAAGATCGATCAGAACCAAGAAGTCAACTTGCTAGAGCTGCCATCGCCAGTCAATCCTGAAAACGTGGGCATTTCGAGCAAGCGACCGGCACAGCCTGGATCGCCGTCCCAAAATAGTGATGCTAAAAATTTGAAGAACACAAGCGCCAGCTCGGCTCTCAAGTCAGCGCGTTCAGCCCCAGTTCATCCAGTGTATGTCGAATTGGCGTATATACCAGCGCATGGCAACCCAAGTTATGTTGATGCGGACTTTTTCAAGCGAGTCCGAGCCAGACACTATGTGCTGAGTGCTGTTGACTTTGGTGAGCCAATTTTAAACGCGTTGCTAGATGGAAAAGAGACTTGGGAGGATAAAAGTTTACAAGTAACTTTGGTGCCGACCTACGAATCAGATGTATTGAGACGTTGGTTCGAGAATAACCAGGAGCGTTTGGCAAGACTCAAGGTCGAGATTACGCCTGCAGCTAGACATTCAATTGTGACCATTGACGAAAATCCAGACCTCAATTGTCAAGCTTATAAGCTAGAATTTTAAACAAGCAAAACTTAAAGGAAAATTAGTCATTTTATTTTATTTTTTTTACCTTGGATTTTTTGCGTATGTTTGTCCAATTTTAGATTTATTTTTTTTTGAATTTGTTTCCTTTGGACTTGGATTTTTCTCATCATAGTCTAAAAAGACTCAGTGGTCTCTAATAATCAACTTCAAATCTGCTAATCAAAAATAATTCTTTTTTTTATTCAATGCTTTTTCAAATAGACTAATTTTGTGTTTGCGTGTAATTATTTAGTAATCAATTTCAGACAAAAAAAGTTTAATAAAAAATTTTATTTTTTTTTTTTCAATAAATTAAAAAAAAAAAGTTTGGCAATTTAATAAAATTTATATCTAGCAAATATTTAGCATTTTCTATAAACTAAGTTAAAATTTTTTTCAAATAAAATTTTACATTTAAATACAATTTTTTTTAATTAGAGTGTTGACACTGGAATTTTTAATCTAGGAACTTTGGCCCGTATACCAAAGTATAACTTCAGAGGTAGTGAGCAGAAGATAAAAACCAGATTGTACAAAAGGCAGAAAAAAGTCATTTTGTTACGGTGTGAAAATATCCGTTACAGCAATTTATCAATATTTACAACTCATTTAGTAATAGTGACGTTATAAAAAACAATCTTCAATGTGATGAAGGCAGATTTGGCGAAGTGACTTTGCTCCAACCATAGTGTATATACTACAGTTACCATAGATGGGATCCTACTTTTTCCTATCTTCGCAAGTCTAGCTTGCTAGCTTGTTGTAACTTATATATTATTATTATTTAGATTTTATCTTTATGCTTCTATGAATCATAAATCATAAGTCTTAAATGTTTATGACCGATTTAATTCACAATTTATTTTGATTTAACTTCTTTATTATTAATGACCTTTTCAAGTTACAACTACTGAATATAAATAGAAGTTGTAATTCTTAAAAGAGGGAGCATTTTAACTAACTTCATATTTTCCTTATTACAATAAATAAAGGCAATGTGAAATTTTAGTACAAAAATTACAGTACAAAAAATAAAAACTTTATAATTTTTTTTCTAATTGTGCAAAAATGGTTCTGTAAAGAGTACAATATTGTACAAATTTGTACAGACGAATTCCAAGCTCTGCAAAAACTCTGCAATTTTCTGTAAAATGCACACCATCAAAAAATACTTGATTAAACTATTCAATAAATTGCAGAGTTTTTGCAGATTCTAGAATTCTTTTGTACAAATTTGTACAATATTTTACTCTTTACAGAACCATTTTTGCACAAATAGAAAAAAAATTTTATATTGTAATTTTTGTACTAAAATTTCACATTGCCTAAATAAAGTCTTTTTTTAATTAAAAAAAAAAGTAACTCCGACTCTGACTCAAACATGTCCGCAATACTAACTACCAACAAAACACACTATCTGGTAATGTTAAGCAAACAAATAAAGAAAAAAGAAGATGGAGAAGATATAATCATAATTCAAAATGGAAAAGTAAAAAATAGTAATTGGTACAGTTCTAAATCGTCAAATCTGGGCATCACTTAGTTTAACGAGAAAAGGTTAAAGTCAAACATTAGCCTGTGAAAGACAAACAAAAAAAAAAATAGCCAAGTGAGAAAGTCAAACAAAAATGTTTTTTTAAAAATTCAAAAATCTGTGCTAAATTAAAATGTTTTGAATTTTGTTATCTCATTTGCCTTTTCTGGTTTTACTAAAGAAAAAACTTCATTTTTTATAAAATAATAGTCCTTAAAGAATTTGAAGTAAATTAGTTTTATTTTTTTTAAAAAAGCAAAAAAATTAATTCAGTTATCAATTAATCATTAAATTTTAAATAGTTTTCTTTATTGAGTCAATTTAATATCAAAATTCTTTAAAATCTTTTTTGAATTAATTTTTGAATAGATCCGTGATAGTATAGTGGTGAGTATCCCCGCCTGTCACGCGGGAGACCGGGGTTCAATTCCCCGTCACGGAGTTTTTTTTGAACAAAAAATATTTTAAAATTAAAATTCTTGAATTGAAAATTTCTAATCAAAAAGTTAGTATATTTAAAAATTAATTGATTCCATGAAAACTTTTTAAAAAAGACAAAAATGCATTTTAAAAATAAATGAAAAATTAAACATTACAATATTTGAAAAAAAAACACTATTTTTTAATTTTTAACTGTTAAAATTAAAAATAAATTAATCAAAATTAAATTTTTTTTGCAAAGGAACAAAAATGAGTCAGATAATTTCTTACTTCAGGATTATTTTTATACCTAGACAACCCGTAGCAATACGATACATAATTGTATAATTCTCCAAATATTTAGTGATCATGATTAACTAATCTGGTTCTTATTAGTATTATTTAAAATGAAAGATCTATTCAAATAAATTTAAATTAAAAATGAAAAAAGATATGTTTGTTTTAAAATCTAAGAAGAGGACGTATCCCACATGCGAATAAAGATTTTGGAAAAAAGACATTTGATTTTATATATTTTTTCCTTAATTTTTTATCATTTTTCAAAACTATTTTTGCCCTTTGGTCCTAACCAATTTTAATTTTTATAAAAAGAAAAAAATTTTAAATTTGAAATTAATTTAAGATTAATTAAATTTTTTTACAAGAATTCGCAATTATCTTCCGCAGTAGGTGAAACTTGCTTCACCTTGTTTCATTTTGACAACAAGTTTTTGACCATTAATACCAAAGATAAAAATATTTTTAATTTTTGTAGTGGAAGTTCTGTATGAAATATCACAATGTCTCAATGAATCATATTTTTATTTTTGAATTCTGTGATCTGATTTTCTCCATATGATTTAAGATAAAATAAACTCTTTTATAATTGAAATATTTTTTCTTTTGAGTAAAAACAAAATTTAAATATAATAAACTCAAAAATAATTATTTTTTCAAAATCTTTGTATTTATGAAACCTTACTCTAAAATTTTAAATTAAAAGTCTGACTTTGACTTTTGACCAACGCTGATCTTTTATCAGAAGCAACGGATGACAAACGCCACCACCATGAAGTAAAAAACTTCAAATTCGTAGTCTTGGCAGACAGAGTATAAAAATTTTAAATACTTCTTATTTTTAAAAATTTTAAATATTTTTAAAATTTATTTAAATTAAATATTAATTGAATTTTCGTAATTTTGATTTTTTTAAAAGAATATGATTCTCATTTTATAACTTATTTTAGTATTCATTAAGATTCCTGCCATATAAGTCATAGTTTATTCAATTTTGAATTTGAATTTGATAATTTTTTTTCTAGTTTTGAAGTCTAAATAAAAAAAAAGATTTAAAAAAATCTTTATTTAATAAACTATAGAATTAAAATTTTTTTAAATCTTTTAAAATAGATTCATCCAACGGCCAGTATTTTGGAATAATAATTTGAATAGGATGCTCATTTTTTTGGTTATCCAAAAGAACAATTCCATTGCTGTCCACTTGGGCCAACCTCAACATTGCTATGCCACAATCTTGTATCAAATTTTTCAATTTACCCACACTTTGACCTGTATTCTTGTTCAAAATTACACTGTCTTTGTCAAATTTAATTTCTGTCAAGTTAACAAGCTTAAATGGCATGATGCGTTTTCTTACCACACCAGTAAAGTGTGTTTTAGCTACCAATTCTTGGCCTAAATAACAACCTTTATCAAACGAGACTCCGTTTAAAAATTCTATATTATACTCAAGTGGTATCGAAGAGCCTTGGGAAAAATCATCGACATTTTCCGCAACACCATTTTGGAACAAAAATTTTCTGTATTCACTCAAATCAGAATTAGTCTGCAAAGTCTCACTAGGCGGCAAAATAACCCGATAGCCCAGAGCATCACATCGTGGATCTTTGACGCTAATTAGCGATTTTTGAGTGCCAAAATCCCCTTCTGACTCAAACACTGAATACAACCTCAAATCTTCAAGCCCCAGATCAACTTTCTTCTTTATTTTAAACAATTTAAAATATTTCATCGCCTGTTCAACACAATTAGAGTCCAATTCCATTAAATAATTGCCTGGTTCAGTCGGATGCCTGTAAACCATAACATCGTACATCATGCGACCACGACTGTTTAAAATCATGGCATACTGGGCCGTTTTTTTATCATTCAAGTCATATATGTTATTAGTTGTTAAGTTTTGCAGGAATAGAGATGAATCCGGACCTTTTACACTTATCAAAGACCTGTAATCATTTAAGCTTGTCACTGACAACCTTCGTTTGGACAATATTGGCTCAAAGCAGGCTTTTTTTTTCCACAAAACTCTCATAAAATTCATTCTATAAATTTTGCTTAAATCAGTTAGAGTGAATATTTTTTTGGCACAAAGTAGATGACACCTCGTCAAAATAAAACTTTAGTTAAAAAAAATTGTCCTCAAAACTCTCATAAAATTCATTCTTTAAATTTTTACTTCAATAAATTAGAGTGGATTTTTTTTGGATCTTGTACCAAAAATTGATTATGAATGATTCATAGACAATTTTTCGACTGTGATAATTTATAAATTTTTAGCTGAATAAAATCAAAAATTACCTTGACAAAGGCAATGTTAGGTGGACTACAAATAAAATAAATTTAACATTTTTCATTATATTTTAAATTATTTTACTTATTTTACTTACTATACATTTAATTGACTTTTTTCATTGACTTTTAAAATGCGGCTTTTTATTTATTTTTTATATAATTTAGACATTTAATAAATAAATTTTTTTTATTTGATCAAAGTTTGAAAATATATCTAATAATAGGATACATTGGATAAATTTTTAATTCGAATTTTTGATTTTTTATGATAAAAAAATTTTAATATATAAAAAATTAAATTCAAAAAATTGATGATGAACTTATTTAATTTATTTATTAAATGTCTAAATTATATATAAATAAAAGATTTTTAAAAAATATCTAAAACATTATTATCAAAAATTACCTAAAATAAAATATAAGATAAATAAAAATATAACTCGTAATGCCTATAAATTTTTATTTTGGACCGTGTGGTGACCGGCCGGCATGCACACGGTCGGCCGTTAAACGGTCTTTCTGTTGGCCGGCCACCATACGGCCGGTCCGTCACTTGGCCGGCCACTAAACGGCCGGTACTTTTAAAGACGGCTCACATAAGGCCGAGATTCGATTAATAAGATTAGACTATTGCTTTATCATACAAAAAATAGAAACCAATGAAATCTAGTGATAATAAAATATAATTAAATAATAAATAAATAAGAAATTTGTATTGTATCAACAAATAATAATCAAACAAAAAATGTCCACTCAAATTAAAAGAAAACCTTTGTCTCTTGACGAAAAACTTGAAATTTTGAATGACTTTAATACAAACAAGCTCACTGTCACACAACTTGTGAAAAAATATAATCGACCTCAGAGTACTGTTTCTTCTGTTCTAAAGGCAGAGAATCAGGAAAAAATTAAAAACTTGTATGAAAATAATTTGATACAACCAAGCTCTAAAAGAATGAGGGGTTCTAATTTTGTTAAAATAGAAGAGGCCCTCCATCATTGGTTCAAGTCAGTTATGTCATATAAAAATATTACCCTTAATGGTCCATTGATTCAAGCTCAAGCAATTAAATATGCTACCATGCTAAATCAACCTGATTAACCTTAATTTCTATTTTTTTTATTTTTAATAAACAATTTTTACTTTAAAAAAAATTTGTTTACATTTTATTTTTATCCCGTCCTTTAACATGAGAATTTGATTAATACGATATTGGTTAATAGGATGTCCATTTTTTCCGCCCAAACACATCGTATTATCCAGACTCGACTGTAAATTGAATTTTAACACATTTTTTTTAATATATATAATTTTTATTCAAATATAGGTTTAAACGAAGGCGTAAGCCACTCGGACGAACCTGGGGACCCCCTTAAATAATTTTTTAATAAAAATAAATAATTTTTTTTTTAATAAATGAAAGATATTTTAATTTCATATATTCAATTATTAATTTTTCTCAAACTTTTAATTATCACTTTTTTTTTTGCAAAAGACCAACGGTTAAACATAAAAATTTAATATCACATGGAATAATAATTTTTGAAATATTCTTAAACTAGATCTTTTTTTATAAAAATTCTATAAGACTTATTTTTGTCTTATTTTTTTAAAATATTTTATTTTTTATTATCTTCTAACTTTATTTAATCTAAAGGACCTTTAGCTCGCCACAAATAATAAATTGAAAATAGATAGTCAATCGAACA
Organism: Brachionus paranguensis; assembly: GCA_016802215.1. Classification (NCBI taxonomy): domain Eukaryota; kingdom Metazoa; phylum Rotifera; class Eurotatoria; order Ploima; family Brachionidae; genus Brachionus; species Brachionus paranguensis. The sequence goes on from JAESIX010000007.1 coordinate 1,670,575, forward strand.
ATTATGAATCTTACACATTAATAAAATGATACAAGACCTAATTTTTGGCACAAGGTAGATGACACCTCGTTGGATTAAAAATTTTTGTCAAAAAAAAAATTTTTCCAAGTTAAAAAAATTTATTAAGAAAGAAAAAAATTAAGTTTTTCAAATTTGAAAAAATATTACATTTAACAAGAAAAAAAAATTTTTTTATTAATTTATTTAGACTCATCTTGATCGATCATGTCGTGTTCATTTTGTTTTGGTTTTTTGATCGATTCAAGCGCTTTTTCTCTAAGAATTTTTTCACTTTCAGCCGGCTCGTCTTCAGCGCCATTTTGACTTTGTTTTGACAAATTTTCCTTGTTATCTGACTTTCGGCTTGACTTGTGGTGAGATTTTTTTGACTTGACTCGTCGCTTGGCCGTTTTGGGTGAGCCCGACGACGAATCGGTCGACGACGAGTCAGACGAGGAACTGGACGAAGACGAGTCCGAATCGGAAGAGCTGGACGACGAGCTGGACGGAGAGGGCGTGCGCCTCTTCTTGCGCTTGTGCTCTTTTTCGGATCTGCGAGATTTTCGCTCCCGACCAGATTTTTGTCTGACACTAGATTTTTTTCTATGCTTAGAGTGTCGCTCTGTTTTTTGTCTTTTTCTCGATGACTCATAATGATCGGCATGCGGTCTGTGCTCTCGTCTGTCCTTGTGTCGGTCCCGCTCTTTTTCGCGCATCTTCTCGCGCTCTCTCTTGTCGCACAGCTCTCTCTCGCGCTCTTTCTCTCTCTCTCTCTCTCTCTCTCTGTCCTTGCGGTCTCTGGACCGAGAACGATGCCGCGTGTGCTCCCGGGACACGGAGCGCCGCGATTTCTCAGGCCGCTTGGCCTCCTCTTCCTTTAGGATTAAACATTATAATTTTATTCTCGAACAAAACCTGTGTCTAACAAAATTAATAGATAGGGCCTAGAAATTCAAATTAAATTAGAACAAAGATTAAAATTGGGATCAAAGTTTACTGTCGTGGCACAGTGATGCTTTTGGCGGTGACATGACCAGAGCCTGCTCAATTAGAATGTATAGACCAAGGTTGTTTTTATTTATTTAAAAAAAAGAGAAAAAAAAGATGATACCTTTTTGCGCGCGAGCTCTGCCTTTTTCAGCTCAATTAGCTCCCTGGGAATTCCGTATTCGCTTTCTTGTGCCTCCAAGAGCAGCAGCCACAGGTCGCCCATAAAATCTTTGGCCTTGGTCTTTCCCAAAAAGCCAGTCAGCATCATTTGCATTGATTTTCCATCCGGATACTTGGCAAAAAGTGAGTTTTTCAAAGGAAAAAAAATTATTGCTCAATTACTTGTGATTGTTCCAGTTGTGAGAAGACGTATTCGATGATGACCTCGTCTTCGATGGGCATCAGGTTGTTCAATCTTTGGGTTATGAATGGTTTCATTACTTCTAGTTGGATTTTTTTCATGTCGATTTTTTTCTCCAAATTGTCCGCGAACTTCATTGTTTTCATGAGCTTTTTGTTCTTGTCAGAAAATCGGCTGTCTTGGTCGGCAGATGTGCCCTTAAAGAATCCAGCGTCGGTCATCTCTCAAGCAGACTGTGCAGCACCAACCGGTTTGTCTGGTTTAAAAGTGGTCTTTTTTTTATTTTTTAAAATGGATTATGTTCAAAATGAAATTCTGAATGTTTTTTTTTATTTTCTTTAACCTATTTGTTCTAATTTTTAACGCAATGAAATATATAGTTTTTAATGCAAATTAATTTTTTTGTTCTGTATTTTTATGCAAAATAAATATAACAAAATGATTTGTTAAATTTTGTTGAATTGGTAAAAAATTCTTTACTTTTTTTTAATGCAAAAATGAATTTTTATTTGAAAAAATTTTTTTTTTTATGTTTTTATCAATAAAAAGTTTTCATTTGATCAGGTAAATTAATCATTATAAAAAAATTCAAAAAATATAGAAAAGCCCAAAAAAGAAATATTTTTAGCAATTTTTTTGACGAAAAATTGTTTTTTTTCTTTTATTTTACTAAAAATACCGTAAACCTTTGCCCAGCATACTAGGAATAAACCTGAAATTTAACCGGAATTCTATATGGAATAGTTCCCATCGAAACCATGTTAAAGTAATTTTTTTGAATTTTTTGAGAATTCCGGTTAAAATTAAGAAATGTTCTATTAATAAAAGCTAAATTTAACTAATGTTCTAATAAATTTCTGACTTTTATTCCAGAATTAAAAAAAAAAATTAAAAAAATGTAGAATTAAATTCGAATTCGTTTATAAGTCAAAATTAAGGATTCTTCCAATTTTTGAGTTTATTCTATGTGTAAAAAATGAAAAAAATTTTTAAAACTGCTTTGAAGCATCTTAAGTTTGATACTTTTTCAAATATTCCAGTATTCTAGATATTCCAGTTATCAGGGCGTTATGTTTTAAATGATTTAAATAGCCAACCTCAATCTCAGCCCCGACCCCAGGCTTTAGTTCAAAATACTCGGCCTCGGCCACAGCCTGTTGTAAACAATACAGATTCTCAAGAAAATACAGCAGTAAAAAAAAGGGGTCGTAAGAGACTTCCTAGAGATGAAAATGGAAAAATTATCCGACCAAGCAAATAAAATTTCAATTATATACATATATTTATTAAATTTAGTTCCGATTTTTTTCATTTTTTACACATAGAATAAACTCAAAAATTGGAAGAATCCTTAATTTTGACTTATAAACGAATTCGAATTTAATTCTACATTTTTTTAATTTTTTTTTTTAATTCTGGAATAAAAGTCAGAAATTTATTAGAACATTAGTTAAATTTAGCTTTTATTAATAGAACATTTCTTAATTTTAACCGGAATTCTCAAAAAATTCAAAAAAATTACTTTAACATGGTTTCGATGGGAACTATTCCATATAGAATTCCGGTTAAATTTCAGGTTTATTCCTAGTATGCTGGGCAAAGGTTTAAGGTATGATTTTACAATTATTTAAAACCGGTTTAAAAATTGAACAAAATATAATTTGTTTAAACCTTGGAGATGGATCTGGATCTTGGTTACTTAAAAGACGGATTATTTTACGTATTTTAGTTAGTACTAAAACACTTCAATCAACAAACATCATTATTTCTTTTTTAAATTTTTTCAGCTACTTTTCTAAAAAAGATATGGGCTGATTTGAAAAAATATTAAAAAATTAGATCCTTTAAAAAATATTTCCAAAGATAAAAATTTTTAATTTTCTTCAAGATTTAACAATAATTATTTAAAATAATTTAGTTCTATATTTCAAGAAACCATGTTAAAATAATAATACCCTTTTTTTCTTTAGTTTTTTATAGACTATGAAAAAATGATAAAAAACGTAGCAAAAATTAAATTTTTGGTTTTGTGACTAGAAATTTTTTCTCAATAATTTAAAAATGTTATAATTTAAAAATAAAAAATTTGCGTATAAAAAGATTTGTGATCATTTTATTTAGCAAATACTATTTTATATATTTGGGTAATTTTGACACGTACGGTCCATTACGGTATAAAGAATTTTTAATTACTTAAAGATTTATAGATATTATTATTCTTAATTAATAGTTTATTTGATTAAATTAATTTTACTAAAATTTAAAAATATTTCGAAACAAATTTTACCTAAATTACCTGATCTATTAAATTTTTTTAAGATTAAAATAAAAATTTTCAATGAAAAATCCTAGTTAAAACATTATTGCACTGTAATTTTGAACCGTTGAATCTTGTTTAATCGATTGTAAAATTTAAAATAAAAATAAAAGGATTAAATAAAAATTAAAAAAAATATTAATTTAATTTTTTAATTTCGTTTATTATGAGTGAAGCAGTAAATGGTTACAGCAACAGTCCAAATAGCAAATACTTTCTGACTTTTCCAAGGTTTTTGAGTACCACAAAACACCTTTTTCAAAAACTCAGCAGTTATGGTCTAGGTGAAAAAATGATGAGTTGATTTAAAATTTCTTGAGTAAAAGAACAAAATGTGTTATTCTTTGTGAAACTGGATCTGAGTGATAAGTGGTTCTTACCAGAGTCCCACAAGGGTCTGTGTTATGTTCAATATTATTCATTCTGTACATAAATGACCTCCCAGATTGTGAATTTAATAAGATGGAAATGTTTGCTTATGACCCAAGTTTGTTAGAGAACCAATTTAAGGAAACAGCAAAATTAATCAATGAATCTTTATCTAGATCTAAAGAGTAAGGTCCTGCTGCAGTAGCATCATAGTTCATAGGGAAAGAAATTATTTTAAAGCTGCTATGACTGTCCACATTTTTTTTTTGAAAAAAGTAATTATTGAATTCTCTATTTTTTTTAAGCTAAATAAAAACTTAAAATTAAAGATGGAAAATAAAATTAAATTAAAGATAATAAAAACTTAAGATGTAATTATTTTCTTCTAGACTTTTTATTTTTTAAGTGTTTTTGATGTATTCTCCAATTTTAAAAAAAGAATCAATTTAAAATTTTATAAATTGTATTTTATTATTTACTAATTCGAGAATTGCTAATTTAATCCTTAAAATAGCATTTAATAAATACATTTTTATGCTTTAAAACATGATCGAAGCCTTAGTTAATAGTGCGACTAAATTTTGCCTTAATTGGTTTAGAAACCTTGATTCAAAGAATTTATCTTTTAGTATCTGATTATGAATTGAATTTTTGTCAAAAAGCTAAAAAATTTTTTTTTTATTATTTGACAAAATGTATTGTATAATTTTAATTTTATACTAAACAAATATTAAAAACAAATTTAAAAGTTTTTTTTATCAATATTTTTTTTTGTAGAAGTAAAGTAAACATTGCATTCACTAATTATTTTTTAAGTTAAAAGAAAAATAAAATAAAATTTAAATTAAAACATTTTAAAATTGAATTTAAATAATTTTTGCTCTAAAATAATTTTTTTTTTGTTTTAATTATTTTTTTACGACATTGTCACCATTAACAATATTTCATGCTTTAATGTGGCGTTAATAGTCAAAAAATCATGTTCATGAAGCTGCACTGAAAAAATTAAAATTTTAAATATTAATAAAAATTTTTCCAAGCTAAAAAATTAAGATGGTATTATTTTGTTCTAGACTTTTTATTTTTAATTACTTTTGATTTTATGTATTCTTCAATTCTAAAAACTTTTAATTTTTTAAGTTGGACTTAATGTTGCCTTAATTGATTTAGAAACCTTGATGCAGATAATTTATCTTTTAGTATTTGGGTATGAATTGAATTTTTGTCTTAAGATACAATTTAATTTTTCAAACCATCATGTATTCTTGAATAAAGATACAATGATAAATTACAGAATTTACTAATCCAAAACTGAAGATTACCAAAATTTTCATCTGGGTAAAAATATTTTAGTGCAGAACTGAAAAAATCTCTAATGATATCTTTTAGATTTAAAAAAGTGTAATTATTCTTAAATGTATCTAGCGAGTAAAATATCATCAGTGATAATTGAACCTTTAAGAAGTCATCCATTGATGAAACTAATCATTTCCAGAGGCAATAACATTCATCTCTTAAATATCAAAATAAAAAAGAAAATTTATTTACTTTAAATATCAAGCTTTTATTTAAAATAAAATAAATAAACTAGCTAATGATTTCTATTTACTCGTTGTTTGATTGAGCTTAATTAAAGAGATAAAAGGCGTTTATGATCTATCATACAAGGTATAAATAACACTAATTCTAAACCTGAATTTGCTTCATAAAAATGGATTATTCCTCACCTAAACGCTTTAGATTTGAGCCAACTTTTCAGCCTGTGCGCCAAACGGCCAATGTCCGAGAGCGACAAAGAACCGAGTCACTAAACGAAGCATTCGAAAAATTACGAAAAATTGTACCCACTCTTCCATCAGATAAGCTGAGCAAAATTCAAACTCTCAAATTGGCCTCGGATTACATCAAATTTTTATATTCAGTACTAAATATGAATATTGATCTTAGCCAAACAGACGATCATTACCAGGATAACTTATCAGATAGAAACAAATCCAAAAACCGGAAGCGAAAATCAAGTCAACAATCAGATTTTATATCAAATAATATTCAAACTCAATGTAGTCAAATAAACTGTGATATGAACATTAACAATCCCTATTATGTCCAATTTTAATTTTTTTTTAAATAAATATTTTTTATTTTAAATAAATTTATTTTTTGAAAAATTAATTTTAGAAGATTAAATACCAGGCCGAAATAGCTCAGTTGGGAGAGCGTTAGACTGAAGATCTAAAGGTCCTTGGTTCGATCCCGAGTTTCGGCACTTTTTTCAAAATAAATTTTGTAAAAACTAATAATAAAAAAAATTTAATAAGATTTAATGATTTTTTTTGTAATTTTTGGAAAAATTATACTAAATTACGAGAATATAGTATGACTATGGACCATAAAATTACTGGATCTACCCAGTTTTGTAGTCAAATGAAAAAAATTCCATTATTATCTTTATTTATTTCAATGAACGTCTTAAAGGAGATTTGATAAGTAAAAATTATAAAATTAAATGTAATAAGACAAAAATAAAATTACTAGGAGGAACTAATTAAAGTTTGAGAAAAATGAATGATGTCTTAATAAATTTTAATTTTATTCAAAATTTTCATTCTTAATAAACACATAAAAATTACTTAATTTTACGTAAAATTCCTTTTTTTCCGTAAAACTAGTTAAAAAATTGTAAACTAAATAAAAATTTTGTAATAAAATGGCAAATTGAAGTTCATAGTCAAATGTATATTTCAAATCAAAATTTTAAGATTAAGATTTTAAAAAATATTTTTTATGAATTTTTTAATACTAAACAACTAAACTCTATTAAAAATAATTTGTTAAATCTTTAACTAGAATTAAATTTATATGAATTTTCATTTGAAGTAAAATAAAATATAAATCAATATTTTGAAATTTTGGTATTGTGAATTTCAAATACAAATTGAACAAAAATTCTTCATTTTTTGATAAATTAAAATTAAAGTTAATAAAAAATATTAGAAAAAATACTGCAACAAAGTGCGACATACTTTGTTGCACCTTTTTTACCTAAAATTATTTTTCTCATGTGAAAATAGAAAATAAATACAGCATTTATAAGATTTAAATAGATTATTGATTTGATTTACCAAAAAAAAGAAAACAAAAATTTTATTTAAGGCTGAAAAGGTGCAACAAAGTATTTGCACTTTGCTGCAGTATTTTTTCTAACATTTTTTATTAACTTTAATTTTGATTTATCAAAAAATGAAGAATTTTTGTTCAATTTGTATTTGACTATAACAAAATTTTGCAATTCAAAATTTAACCTTGTTTCTTTGTATTATTTTTTAAATAAAATTAAATATAATTTAAATTTTTTCGTTGAGTCATAATTTGAATAACTCAATGTTGAATTTGAATTTGTCTTTAAAAAAAAGATTTTTTTTTTAATTAAAAATATTAAAATTTAATGTTTAATTTAAAAAAATAAATAAAAAATCTTAATTTATCAGTTTTATTGAGATTTTAATCAATTCAGTTTTGTTCATGTGATCATGATCATGAACTTCAAGTTGCCAAATAAATAAAATTTTTCTTATTTTTCTAATCATTTGAAAATTCACCATCTTTATTTGATCAAGATTTTTATTACTAATTTAACTATTATAGAGACTTATTAATTAAAACTAAAGCTCAAAATTATTTTAAATACCTGATTGTCATTTTTCTGTTGTTGACTTTATTTGAAAATCAAATTCGCTTTAATTGTCATATCTTATTTCCACTACTTTGATTCTTAAATAATTCTTCATCTCATACCAGACCATTTCAATCTGATTTAAGTCCAGAAATTTTTATGGAGACTTAATCTAAATCAAATTTTAATTCCTTTTTATTTTTTAAATTATATAACATTTTGAAAAAATAAAGTAATATTATATTTGAAAAATTTCGTTCTTTTGTTAATTTTTTTGGTCTTGAACCACAATTTGCCGTAGATGGGTGATCTTTTAATTCATAGAAAATTAATCAAATTTGACAAAACTCAAAGCATTTTAACAGAAAAATATTTCATAAAATTTTTAAAACACTCTTTTTTAAAATTTTTTTTTGTCATAATAACAACTTTCTTAATAAAAATTAATTTTAAGCGCCTTACTAAAAGTTGCAGGAAGTTGGTCAATTTTTTGAAAATTCTTTTAAAATATATTTTTTTAATCAGTGGAATAAATTTCTAGAAGAATTCAATTAAATTAATTTTATTAAAGAAAAAATGAAAACATTTGATTATTTTTTACCCTTTTTGCCTTTCTTGCCCTTCTTTTTCTTTTTTCCGGCAGCGCCCAGCTTATGCCTCATCATCTGTGACCTCCACCAAGCTTGAATCTTAGTCGTTGCTTCCAATTCAAATTTTTCCTGTTCCTGCTTTCGTCTTTCCTTATCCTTTTCGAATCTATCCTCGAGCACCACTTTTTCATACTCGGCAAAAGTTCTTGCCAAATTTTGATACTTTTCCAAATCTTTAGCCCGGCCATTTTTCAAATTATCCAAATCGACCTGTTTCTGCAAAGTCTCTCGATCCGATCTTTCGGTCCAGTAGTCAGTCAATTGTTTCATTTTAGCAATGGCAGTTTTTAAAAACGACTCCATTTCCGCATTGCACCGATTCTCCTCATCTATCTGCTCCTGTAATTTCTCAATATTAGCCTTCAAATCTGTTTCGGACAGATCGCACTTTTTCTTTGTTTGTGACACTGAGTTGTCCGTGCTTTTCTTCACGTACTTGGCTTCCATGTTTGTCTTGGCCTTGAGTTCCTGCAGTTTATCTTTTAGATGAGCAATTAGTTCATTGCGTTTTTGGATTTCGACTTCCTTGTCCTGTTTGACGTCTAGTAGGGACTTTCTGAGATCGCCTATCACTTTGCGTGTCTCTTCCTCTCGTTTTATAATCTGTTGAAATTCTGTTTTGTTGCCTTTTTCGCGTTTGATCACTTGGCGCAAGGAGTCCAGCGAGTTGTCCCTCTGGTCTTGGACCACATTTTCCAACATCCGCTGTAAGAAAAGTCTTTCGACTTCTATTTTTTCGAATGTGTCCCGACTCAAAGGGTTCTGGTTAAAAGCACGATTGACACCGTGTGTGGCTGCTTTTAGGTTTTTGATGTTGTCCGAGTTATTGTAGCCCAGGAATTTTCCCTCCATTTCAGCTTGTGTGTTTTTGATTTCATTTATTGTCTCCTCAAGTATTTCTCTGGTATTTGACCGCATTTCGGAGGTGAGTGGCATTATCTGACCGCTGATCTCCAGCTTATCGATTGTGTCTTCAAGACAACCGATAAGTTGCAGGTTTATTATATCAGTTTGCATTTTATTAATAATAAAATTTTATTTTTTAGTTACTTTTCAGGTTTAGTGATTACCTGCGTTGCCATGGCAACTATTTTTTCCAAGCAAGTAGATTAAGAGCAAAAATAAAGTTAATTTTTGGGCTAGAAAGCAGCGATGTTAGTTTAAAAAAAGTGCCGAAACTCGGGATCGAACCAAGGACCTTTAGATCTTCAGTCTAACGCTCTCCCAACTGAGCTATTTCGGCTGGATATATTTAGATGAAATTTTGTGACTTTTTTGTGTCAAAAATATATTTTTTTAATTATTTTGTTCAAAAAAATTGTTGAATTAAAGCGCCAAATAATAGAAATAATAAGCATAAATAAAAAATTACCTAATTTTAGATAAATTGTTTTTTTTTACGTAAAACTAAGTGGAAAAAAAAGTTAATATTTTAGTAATGCATAAATTAGAAAGATAAAATAAAAATATATTTTAGAATCGATTTTATTTAATGACTCCTATCAGCTTGGATCTCTGAAGCAAAGCATTCTTCAATGAAAGTTACTTTTTTAAATCAAATAATCACGAATGCAGATTCCAGCGAGTTGAAAAAAATAAAATTTTTCTTAAAGGTTTTAAAAGTAATATTAAAGATCAATCGAAAGCTCTGAATCTCTTCTTTAAGAATGTTTTAAGTAATTGGTCTTTCCATTCCATACTTATGGCGCCTCAAAGATTAAAAATTTATCTAATTTTGTTCCCATCTTTGGAATTCTCTATCCATGCACACAAGGAACATTTCCAAATCTTTTTTTACACATTTTTTTCCTAGTTGGCCTTTTTTTGATGAAATTTTATAACTTAAAAAAAAAACATATTTGATCATAAAAACTCATTTTATAATTGAGTGGTTATGCGGGTCTTTCCCAGTTAACCACTAAACGATTTATCAAATGAAAAATAAAAATCTCCCGGTAGTTCAAATTTTTTTTTAAATCTAACTAGAGAACCTATTTTATTGTAAACGATGTGAAAAATGGGTGAACGTTCAGTTCATTGATTTTTTTTTCATAGAATAATTATTTCATAGAATTATATTCATTGAGTAATTATTTCATAAAGTTATTTTCATAGAATTTTTTTAAAGGGATAAAATATAGAAAAATCATTCAAAAAATTTATCATTTTTTTCTAGAATAATAATTTGTCGTATTTTTCATTGTCAATAAATTGAAATAATGTTTAAAATTTTCCTTTAATCAACATAAAACGAAAATTTTAATTAAAAAAATTTATTTCAAGAGTTAAAATTTAAATGAAAATAAAATAAAATTTACAATTTTAATGCATTTAAAATTTGTTTTAAAAAACTATTTTAAATTGATTTAATCTTTAATTTTTTTTTCTTTTAGGATCAAAAGGATCATTTAAAATTTTAAAAATTAATTAATCTAATCATTTTGATAATTTTTAAAAAATAAATACTAAACATTACTAGACATGTTATGTCTAATAATGGTTCAGTATCAAATTAATTTCAAAATGATTGATATCTACTTTATTACAAAAACAATCAATAAATTAAATCACAGTTTTTTCTAATTTCAAAAGCTTGTTCTGTAAATGAAACAAAGTGAAACAACTTTTTTTTCACCTACTTTGGAAGTCTGCAAAATGTGTGCAAATTAATACCGTTTTATTTTAAATACTTTAAAATAGAGTGCAATTTTGCAGACTTCTGCAGAAGGTGAAACAACAGCTGTTTCACTTCTATATTTACTATTTGGTCATTCGTCTATTTCATAATGGATAAAAAAATCGATTCTATGAAAGACAGTTTTAAATTTTGTATAAAGCTCTGGTGTTTTGGAAAAAAGTCAAGCAAAATATAAAGATTAGGAAAAATTTAATTTTCTAAAATTATTGAAGTGATTAATAGGCAAAAATTTTTTCAATTATTTTTAAAAAAAATGTTATCTTTTTTTTGGTTTTATTTAGCTGATGGATGCGAGTAAGTTTGATTTTTACAAATAACTAAATTTTTAATGGAATTTGTTGAAAATTAATCACACTTTAAAAAAAAATGATTTTTGAATTAAAAGTTTTTAAATTCAAATTTTTTAAATTTACTTATTTTATTTTCATGTGTTTTCTAGATATAAAAAATTAGTTACAATCACTTCATTCGTTTAATAAAATGAAATTTTTCCTACTCTTTATATTTTGCTTGAATTTTAGTCCAAAGCACCAGAGCTTCATACAAAATCTAAGAGCTGTGTTTAGTCGTGTGGATTTTGTCATAGATTATGAAAAAAATGACCATTTTAAAGTAAATTTTGAATGGAATATGTTGAAAATCAATCACACTTTAAAAACAGATGATTTTTTAATTAAAATTTTTCAAATTTATTTATTTTATTTTCATGTATTTTTAGATATAAAAAATTAGTTACAATCACTTCATTCGTTTAAGAAAATGGAATTTTTCCTACTCTTTATATTTTGTTTTACTTTTTTTCCAAAATCCCAGAGCTTTATACACAATTCAAAAGCTGTGTTTAATCGTGTCGATTTTGTCATGGATTATGAAATAGATGACCAAATAGTACAAATAGAAGTATTCAAGGCATCGAGCAATGACGAAATTATTCAAGGTGCTGATTCGCAAAGGTATAATAAACTGGAATGGTTTTCAATGGGCTATCCGAAACTTGTTAATATCCACAGAAATTCTTCCACATTTAATCGATTTGGTTTTAATCTAAACGTTGAATTGTTGAACAATCGGATTAGAGATAAAATTTGTCAAATGATTTTTCAAAGATACAAAATTAAAGTTGAACCTTCACAAATAGTTAATGTGGTTCCTCATAGATTTAAATGTGAAATAAACTTGTTAGACCAGAAAAACAAATTGCATACAATTGAAGGCTCTGGTTTTGAAATGAGAAAATCACCATTTTCTGTCAAATTCCAAGTTTCACAAAATACAACTAAGAGACTTTTATTTGAGAAATATTTTTATTCAAATCAAGATTTATCTATTGAATGTAATCTTGAGGCTGAGACCGTCGAAATTAAGATTTCAGGGGATGACTTTTTGTCAGTATATGATGTTTTAAAGAGAAAATATTTTATTAAGATTAAAAATTTTCAATATGTAAACTCCTCAGATATGACGGATTTATTTCATTCTAGGAATATAAATACAGGTCTTGGTTATATTAATCAAATTAATGAAAATAAATATCGTTTGAAAACAATTGAAAATATTAAACATTCAATTTTTAAATTTACATCTGGGGTGTTTGTCATGACATTTAAAGATTTTGATTCATTGAAAAATGATAGATTTAGAAGATTCGAAGTTGAATTTTCACAATCATTTAATGACCCTCCTCAAGTATTATATTCTATTAAGAAAATCCAACTTGACGAAAAGCTTCGTTCATTTAGTTACAATATTTCTTCGAATAAAATAAGCTCACATGGCATGATTGTGGATATAGAATTTGAGTTTAAGTTTTTCTATTTTTGTGGCTTGACTACTCTTAATTCTTATTTTAGTGCTTTTGAAATTCGTTGGTTTGCATTTGGACACTAATTTTTTTTTTATTGTCTTTTTCAAATAAAAAGTTTTAAAATAATTTTTTTTTTAATTTCTTATTTTCAAAATATTATTTATCAATAATTAGCTAAATTCTTTTCCATATTGGACCTGATTAGGGAATTAGAGGTCTCACTAGAAGAATTTCCAGTCAAGCCAATACCAATCAACAGGGAACTTTCTTTTTCACTTTTACAGTCCATAATCACCATTGGAATTCTTCAGCCATTATGCTGATAATTCCAAGATTTTTTCTAAATTTTTTTAAATATTATCTTGTATTTCATTTATTTATTTATTATAATTTAATTATATGAAAAAAAACTTATTTCTTATTATTTTGACCTGGAATTATGTGCCTCTAACTACCACAAATAAAAACATAATAAAACATCTAATCGTAAGCTTCATAATAAAGTTCAAAAAAATCTGATGAATGATGAAGTTGAACACAATAATCATAGACTGAAAAGTTTTAATCATCAATTAAAAAATGAAAGTTAAGCTGATGCCATATCCAAGTCAAGTTATATGACAAGTGATTCCAGAGGTGCCCCAAGAAGTTCAGTTCGAGGTTAAAAAAGTAATGAGTGAAAAAAACAATCATTAAGAGTGCACAGAATATAATTATAAAGATTTTATCATTTGAAATTGATTTTTTGCGGAAAACATTTTGTAATTCTCAAACTTTATTTAATTTTTCCTTAAGACATTAATTGTTTTTCATCTAAATCCAATGGTTTAATGCCTCATATTCATACTACGTTTGCGGAAACATTCGAAGTTGGTGACTCAATTACAAAAAATAAATAAATTAACATTTTTTTAAACTTTTATTTAAAAAATTCAATCAAATTCTATTAAGTTAGGATAATTTCATTAAGATAAAATATTTTATAAAAATTTAACGATTGTTCTTTGATAAAAGTTTTAAAAGAATAGTAAATAAGAGGTTTATTTTTGAGAACAACTAAATCTGCAGTAAATTATGAAAAAACCAATTGTAATTAAAACAAAACTTTAAAATAATTAGAAAAATATAAAAAATTTGAATTAAACTCTCATATTTTGGTTGAATTCATTAAAAAAAGAGAATTTTTAACTTTTAAAAAAAAAAGAAAAATCACAAAAATCAAATGAAGTAAATTAGCCTTCCAAGATTTCAAAATAAAAGTCTCCTTATTTTTATAATGTGAAAGCTTAAAAATGCAAATTTAATTTTGATTTTAATGTTTCAGGTTACGATTGGTAGTGATAATTGGCTTAAAACAATAAAGTCTTCAATTTTGCTGAATGATTTTTTCTTTAAATAAATAAAAATTGATTCTTTTCAACTCATTTTGGGTCACATTTTTATTAAAATACCGACAGGGAACTATGTTGAGTAATTTATAAAAAGCTAAAGAATGTTATTGAGCAATGTAAAAGACGAAGGAAAGTAAAATATTGATGAATCAGAATTGCAATTTTGATAGTTAAAACTCAAATTTTTTGTTATACTTAAAAAAAACACATGCTTAAAAAATAAATTGAGTAAAAAAATTTTAAAAACTTTTAATTCAAAAATCATTTTATTTAAAAGTGTGTGACTAATTCTTTAATTAAATACTCTTAATTCAAAAATTATTTGTTTAAAAAAGTATGATTAATTTTCAACAAATTCTACTTAAAATTTACTTATGCGTAAAAATCAAACCTACTCGCATCCATTAGCTAAATTAAACCTGATAAATCGTATTTTGGGATTTATGTGGAAATTAAACAAATTTTCTTTATTTCTTATATTTTATTAAATTCTAAATATGTAAATGAAAGTGGCCACTCTTTCCCAAAGAGTAAGCCGATTAATATTTAAATAAAATAAAATAAGTAAGTGTACACAAAATTTATAATAGTGTTTTCTTTCTAGCTGTTCAAATTCAGCTTTAAATATAAATTATAAAATTACAAACATAGTGTCGTGCGCAAACTGTTTGTAATTTAAATTGTTACACAACAAGTTTAAGGATCGGTGTTAGAAACTGATTCTGTTCATATTTAAATTTAAATAGAGACTAATGCTAGGACACTACAAAACCAAAAAAAAAGATAGCATTTTGTTTAAAAATAATTGAAAAAATTTTTTTTTATCTATCACTTTTTTCATTTTAGAAAATTAAATTTCTTTTAAATTAAATTGCTTGCCTTTTTTCCAAAAAACCCAAGCTTTATACAAAATTTAAAGACTGTGTTTAATCGGGTCGATTTTGTTATGATGACCAAATAATACAAATAGAAGTATTCTTGAAAATGAAATTATTGAAAATGATGATTCGCAAAGGTATGATAAATTGGCATGGTTTTCGTTGGGCTATCCGAACTTCATGATTTCTACAGAAATTCTTCTATATTTACCTGTTCAATAAATGTTAATAAACTAAAAAAATTCATTTTTTCTTTGTAAAATATTTTCTTAACTTTTTAAATTAATTTAAATTTAAATTTATGTTTTTAAATTTTTAAAAAAATAAATAAATCTAAAAGATGAATACAAAAAAATACCTAGAAACTTTCAAGAGTGATTAATTAGAAAGTTAAATTATTTTTTAATCAAAAATTCATATTGAATGAAAAAGAATATGTCATAAAAATTATTTACTTTAATAATTTATACAACGTTTTTATGTTTAAATTTTGATTTAAAAATTTATTTTATGCGTTTTTCATCATTTTAAATAAAGATTTTTCTTTTAATGCCAGAATCATATTATATTTAAATTATGATACTTCAGTATATTCCGGACTCCATGATAGAATAATTAAATTTTCTTCTGGTGTGTTTCATGATGATCATGGTCCTATTTTGAGAAGATTCTCAGTTATTTTTTAAAAAATAACTGTCCAGCATTCAAATCTTAAGTATCTCAATTGACTTTTTTAAAATTTTCGAATAAATTATTTTATCTCTATCCTTTTTAAAATTAAGATAAAATTTTATAATTCTTTGATCAATAAAATCCTGATGTTGCTAATTTTTATCTTTTGACACAGTTCAATCCCAAACTATTTTTTTTAATGATTAACAAATCAAATCTGTCTGAAATTTCATTTTTCAGAAGAAAAAAAGTAAATAAAAACAACAACCCTATTCCCTCGTTCGAGTATGCTGCACAACAAATTAAGACACGCTTTTGGACAATGCACCAAAGTAAATCTCGCCCATGCTAAAACATTTTTTATTTAGAACGCCTGGTTTAATAGTATTATCACGGGCTTTTGGTCGAACTAAACTAATAAATTCTTAAAAAAATGCGTCATCAAGACTTGAGTTTAAGACAATAATAAAATAAATCGAAATCATAAAAAATTTATATTTCTTAAATTTTATTTTCTTAATTCTTGGTGCTGTACCAAATGCATAATTAATTAATTTTAAGAATAAAATCCCTTATTAAAGCAAGGTTATTAATTGCACATTGGAATTGTTCTCATTCTCCCAGCAAGATCAACCTGTTAGGAAATTTTTTGGCTCAATTTTCCCCAGATATTGTATTTCTTAATGAAATAAAAATAGATTCGAGTTAATCAAACATTTTCTTAGATTTCAATAATTTTAAATCAATAACTAAACCACGCAATAAGCATGGTGTCGGAGTAGCAATTTTAGTAAAGGAAGAATTAAGGTTTGTCTAAGACTTTTCGTATGATTAATTTTCTTCTGAATTACTTTGTATCATTTCTTTACATTTTTATTTGACTAGATTTTTAAATGGATTTGATATTTTTGCTAAAGCTCCTTCCGTTTAAAAATAGATAAAAGAATAAAAAATCAATAAAAAATAAAATAAAATAAAAATTCAAAGAAAAATATGATCAAAGTTAAACTAAATAAAATATAAAATAAAAAACAATTTAGACAAATTGTAAGTAATGACAGGTGTAAAATTTTTAAGTATTGAACAGTTCAGGAAAGAAATAAGAAAAAGTCAGAAAGCAATTACACAATGGAGTCAGGTATTCAACATATTTTGATTCAAAACCCGCTTTATATTCATCAACCAGCTTGACAACCAATGGAACAGAATGACGCAGTCCTCCCGCACATATCTTTAGCTCAATTCAAAAAGTCGATTGGAGACAGTTAAGAGTTTAAGTTTATTAAGGGCCTCATGGTGCACAACATTAGAAGGAGTACCATATTTTAGTTTAAGTATAAAACGAACTGCTGAGTTTTGTAAGAATTGAATTTTTTTAATGTTTGTCTCTGAAAATGAATTCAAACACGGAAAAGAGTAATCAGTTATAGATCCGATTAAAGATTTAGATAAGTTTCCTAGTGTGTAATAGTTAAGACCGCATTTTTATTTATTTTTATTTTTTTAAACTGAAGGAGCTTTAGCAAAAATATAATCATAGATAATAGAAAAATATTAAAAGAAAAATTAATTGAAATTAAAATTATTAATAATTTTTATTTAAATTTTTAAAAAGAACAAGGAACTTTTGAAATTATCACGGGCCAAAGGCAAGCCATTTAATTACAAATTCACGACTTTCAATACGATCTTTTAGAATAAACTGGCTCTCTAGTCTTGTTTTTGTAACTTTTTTGGTAACTAATTCATAAGGTAATTGATCAGTACAAGAACTTACTGTTAAGTAAGAATAGAAAATATGCGGTTTATATTTAAAGCCAACTAAATCCTCAGTAAAATTATAGATAGATTTAATGGTTTTTTGATAATTTCTATCCATTTTCATTTTCTCAAGTTCCAGCCATCGATCCGTGTCTGGTTTTGGAATTCTCCAATATCCGGTTCTAATTTTGTATTCATGGTTTTGAGCCAATTCCAAATACTTTAAATACGTATTTAAATACGTAATATCTTTTAAAGACTCAGCATAGTGAATGTTATCGTTATCTCTTTTAGAAAAATGTATAGGCCCTTTATTTAAATAAAATGATCTTGAATATTCTGATTGATATAATTTTTTAGAAATTTCTCTGAATACAAGACCATTAAGGAATTTTATTTTGTCAAGCTGAGACATCTTAATCCGTCCAGGAACAATTTTATTTGCTTTCTGGATCCAATCTATTTGATTTTTCTCAAAATTATTCAATTGTTCCAATTGTTCTGATATTATCTTTGAGTTTTTGTTTGAAATAAAAAAATTCAAACTTTCGTTTAAATTTAAAAAATCAAAATTTATTTCTAAAAAATCCTCAATTAAATTTTGATTTAAACTTTTATTAATTTCTATTGATTGATTTTCTCCATTATTTAAAATTGTGAATAATTCACTCATTCTTTGTTTAAATGTCTCTAAATTAAAATCATTTGTTTCCAAATTGTAAAGTGATAATTTATCTAATGCTGTATCAAATAGAACCAAACGATTTACAAAATTAGAAGTTTGCTTTAAAAATTCGTGGATAAAACTTTGCTCAAATTCATTTTCAAAAATTCGATATTCTTCAAAGATGTTAAATCTATGATAAATTTCCTGTGAAAGTCTATTTAGTTGATTCATTGAAATGTACACTTCTGATTTGGATCCAAAAATACTGTCCACTAAATTAAGTTGATTTAAATTTTTTGCTGATAGCACCAGCGAATTTTCTTGAAAAGCTTTGCTTTGGCTATAAGCCTCACATTTTATTTCCAAATCGGAATCATGACCATCTTTTTCTAGTCTTTTTTCCAAAGCTTTTCGTTCAATTGACAAATTGTTGCCTGGATAAGGAAAAATAACTCGCAAAGGAAAGGTAAACATATCTGCTGCTTTTCCATAAAAGAAGAGTTTGTGTCCATCTTCGTACAATTCTATTTGACATTCAAATCTGTCTGGCTTTAGAGTTAATATTTGATCTTTAAAGACGGATATATTGTACTTTTTTTGGATGGCATTAACTAATCTTTTCTTATTTTCATGATTTAAAAGCTCAACAAAAATATCAAATCCATCTGGTCTAAAATTGAATATTTCTGCTTGAGGTAAAATCTTTGAAATAGTCGGATTACCAATTGAGACCCAATTCAATTGAGAGTATTTCTCACGATCTTGACTTTCAATTATTCGATCATTGTTAGCTGTTTTGTAAGCTTCCAAAATAATAAAATTTTTGCCCTCTTCATATTCAAGAGTTATATCAGCTAAATCAAAGGCTACATCGTTTGTAGCCAATATGTGACAACTTGTCAAAACCAGAAGCAAAAAAGTCAATATTAAATTTTTCATTGTTTAAACTTTTAAGAAAAAAATGAATCACTTTTTTATTCTAAAATTAAAAATGAATTTTTCTAATTAACTCTAATTCATTCCGTATGATTCGAGAAAATAAAATGAGTGAGCTTTTTTCTTTTTTTTTAATTGTCACTTTTAATTTTCTCTAATTCATTTCGCATGATAAAATATAAAAATCTCATTTGTAAAATTAAAGTTGTTTTTTCTTTACATTAATTTCAGATTGTAAATCAATCTTATTTGAATTTAATTTTTAAAGGAGATGTGTAAAAATAAAAAACAAAATAATAAAAAGAATTTTTATTTTTTATGCATTTGGTGCAGCACAAAGAATTAATAAAAAATCAAGATAAAAATGGTTTAATTAGTCATTTTATCAATTCTAAATCTCGATTAAAACAATTTTTTACTTTTAAATATTTTTTTTTTTAAATTAATTTTGACACTAGACGTCTTTCGAAATGATGTTTTAGCTGAGATAGCTTCTCCCCACTAATTCACTGTAGTGTTATTCAGTTGAATTTATAAATATCATATAGTATTACTTAATTAACTTTCAATTCTACTTACTTGTAATCAAAAAAAATTCTCTCTCGAAATTTGGCAAGATCAACACATTTTCACTACAAATTGTTAATTTTAGATTATTTACTATTCTTTTAAAACTTTTATCAAAGAACAGTCGTTTTTCTGATTATTAAAAATCAGACTTGTTTTTAAGTCACAGTTTTAAGTTTATGTCACAAAAATTTAAGTCAAAGTTATGACTTTAAAAAAATAAATAAATCTTTAAGTCATTGACTTGACTTGACTTAAAACTTGTGACTTAAAAACATTTCTGTTAAATATTAAACTAAAAATTTAAAGACAATTTGTTTTATTACAAGTTAATATTAAAAATTATTTTTTATTGGCATATCGTCTTTTTTGATCAAATATGTGAGAGATATTTCACGATTGAAAACCCAAAATTGAATAGTATTTTTTTTGTCTGTTGAGTTTAACCCATCTATTTATAGAAAATATCTAATCTTCGTTAATTAATTAAATTATTTTTATTAAATTTTAATTAATTTATGAAAATTTTGTGATGATTTTTAACTTTTATTTATATTGTAGATAAATTCTGGAATTTAGTTTCATTTTTATTTTATTTCATTTTTGATAGCACAATTTTTAAGCAACATTCCAAAATTTTATTTAAAAAACCACAAATAATAAAAAATATCCATTTAAATTGAGAAAAACCTTATTTTTTTATATTCAACACAAATTTATTAAAAAAACCACCAATTAAAAAAAAAACTTTATTAATTTTTTAATTCACAAAAATATTTCTTATCCCCACAAAAAATTTATAAAAATAAATTTTTAAACAAATAAAATATATATTATTTAATAGTCCTTTTTTTCGATTTGATTGAATTTGAATATCCATACTGACTGAGTCTAATTCTAAAATGCTTGCACTTGACATTTTCAAGTTAATTTTTCACTAAATAATATTTATTTATTTGTTTATCTATAACGAGATAATGCTCTTTCAGAAAATAAATATTTAATAATAAAATAAAAATAAAGTTAAATAACATAAATTATATTAAATGAAAGTTGAATAAAATCACTTGGCGCTAGGAGTCCAGCGAGTTGTCCCTCTGGTCTTGGACCACATTTTCCAACATCCGCTGTAAGAAAAGTCTTTCGACTTCTATTTTTTCGAATGTGTCCCGACTCAAAGGGTTCTGGTTAAAAGCACGATTGACACCGTGTGTGGCTGCTTTAGGTTTTTGATGTTGTCCGAGTTATTGTAGCCCAGGAATTTTCCCTCCATTTCAGCTTGTGTGTTTTTGATTTCATTTATTGTCTCCTAAAGTATTTCTCTGGTATTTGACCACATTTCGGAGGTGAGTGGCATTATCTGACCGCTGATCTCCAGCTTATCGATTGTGTCTTCAAGACAACCGATAAGTTGCAGGTTTATTATATCAGTTTGCATTTTATTAATAATAAAATTTTATTCAATTTTTTAGTTACTTTTCAGGTTTAGTGATTACCTGCGTTGCCATGGCAACTATTTTTTCCAAGCAAGTAGATTAAGAGCAAAAATAAAGTTAATTTTTGTGCTAGAAAGCAGCGATGTTAGTTTAAAAAAAGTGCCGAAACTCGGGATCGAACCAAGGACCTTTAGATCTTCAGTCTAACGCTCTCCCAACTGAGCTATTTCGGCTGGATATATTTAGATGAAATTTTGTGACTTTTTTGTGTCAAAAATATCTTTGGAATTCTCTATCCATGCACACAAGAAACATTTCCAAATCTTTTTATGCACATTTTTTTCCTAGTTTGCCTTTTTTGGATGAAATTTTATGTTTTAAAAAAAACATATTTAATCATAAAAACTCATTTCATAATTGAGTGGTAATGCGGGTCTTTCCCAGTTTACCACTAAACGATTTATCAAATGAAAAATAAAAATCTCTCGGTACTAACTATTTAAAATTTTAATTAAAAAAAATTTATTTCAAGAGTTAAAATTTAAATGAAAATAAAACAAAATTTACAATTTTAATGCATTTAAAATTTGTTTTAAAAAACTATTTTAAATTGATTTAATCTTTAATTTTTTTTTCTTTTAGGATCAAAAGGATCATTTAAAATTTTAAAAATTAATTAATCTAATCATTTTGATAATTTTTAAAAAATAAATACTAAACATTACTAGACATGTTATGTCTAATAATGGTTCAGTATCAAATTAATATCAAAATAATTGATATCTACGTTATTTAACAAAAACAATCAATAAATTAAATCACAGTTTTTTCTAAATTTCAAAAGCTTGTTCTGTAAATGAAACAAAGTGAAACAACAGCTGTTTCACTTCTATATTTACTATTTGGTCATTCGTCTATTTCATAATGGATAACAAAATCGAACCGATTAATGACAGTTTTAAATTTTGTATAAAGCTCTGGTGTTTTGGAAAAAAGTCAAGCAAAATATAAAGTTTAGGAAAAATTTAATTTTCTAAAATTATTGAAGTGATTAATAGGCAAAAATTTTTTCAATTATTTTAAAAAAAAAATGTTATCTTTTTTTTGGTTTTATTTAGCTGATGGATGCGAGTAAGTTTGATTTTTACAAATAACTAAATTTTTAATGGAATTTGTTGAAAATTAATCACACTTTAAAAAAAAATGATTTTTGAATTAAAAGTTTTTAAATTTACTTATTTTATTTTCATGTGTTTTCTAGATATAAAAAATTAGTTACAATCACTTCATTCGTTGAAGAAAATGAAATTTTTCCTCCTCTTTATATTTTGCTTGAATTTTATTCCAAAGCACCAGAGCTTCATACAAAATCTAAGAGCTGTTTTTAGTCGTGTGGATTTTGTCATAGATTATAAAAAAAATGACCATTTTAAAGTAAATTTTGAATGGAATATGTTGAAAATCAATCACACTTTTAAAACAGATGATTTTTTAATTAAAATTTTTCAAATTTATTTATTTTATTTTCATGTATTTTTAGATATAAAAAATTAGTTACAATCACTTCATTCGTTTAAGAAAATGGAATTTTTCCTACTCTTTATATTTTGTTTTACTTTTTTTCCAAAATCCCAGAGCTTTATACACAATTCAAAAGCTGTGTTTAATCGTGTCGATTTTGTCATGGATTATGAAATAGATGACCAAATAGTACAAATAGAAGTATTCAAGGCATCGAGCAATGACGAAATTATTCAAGGTGCTGATTCGCAAAGGTATAATAAACTGGAATGGTTTTCAATGGGCTATCCGAAACTTGTTAATATTCTCAGAAATTCTTCCATATTTAATCGATTTGGTTTTAATCTAAACGTTGAATTGTTAAACAATCGGATTAGAGTTAAAATTTGTCAAATGATTTTTCAAAGATACAAAATTAAAGTTGAACCTTTTCAAATATTTAATGTGGTTCCTCATAGATTTAAATGTGAAATAAACTTGCTTGACCAAAATAACAAAGTTCATACAATTGAAGGCTCTGGTTTTGAAATGAGAGAATCACCATTTTCTGTCAAATTCCAAGTTTCACAAAATACAACTAAGAGACTTTTATTTGAAAAATATTTTTATTCAAATCAAGATTTAATTATTCAATGTAATCTTGAGGCTGAGACCGTCGAAATTAAGATTTCAGGGGATGACTTTTTGTCAGTATATGATGTTTTAAAGAGAAAATATTTTATTAAGATTAAAAATTTTCAATTTGTTAACCCTCTAGATGTGGAGGATTTATTTCATTCTTGGAATATAAATAAAGTTCTTGGTTATATTAATCAAATTAATGAAAATAAAAATCGAATCGAAAAAGAATTTTATTTAAATAGAATGGGATTTTTTAAATATTCAAATTTTAAATTTTCAAATTTTAAATTTACATCTGGGGTGTTTGTCATGACATTGAAAGGAAAAATTGGAGATTTTGATTCATTGAAAAATGATAGATTTAGAAGATTCAAAGTTGAATTTTCACAATCATTTAATGACCCTCCTCAAGTATTATATTCTATTAAGAAAATTCAACTTGACGGAAAGCTTTCTTCATTTAGTTACAAAATTTCTTCGAATAAAATAAGCTCACATGGCATGATTGTGGATATAGAATTTGAGTTTGTCCATCATGTGTTTTTTTGTGGCTTGACTGCTCCAGAAGCTTATTTTAATGCTTTTGAAATTCGTTGGTTTGCATTAGGACTCTAATTTTTTTTTTTTGTCTTTTTCAAATAAAAAGTTTTAAAATAGTTTTTTTTTAAATTTCTTATTTTCAAAATATTATTTATCAATAATTAGTTATTGATCCTCCAAAAGTATTATATTCTATTAAAAGAATAGATATTGATCGGGGAGAGTGAAGTTGGGAGCAATTTTTTGGAGCAGAGCAATTTTATTCTAATAAACCATTAATAACTTTTTCAAAACTTATATTGATGTAAAATTTTTTTTAACAATAATTAACAAATTTTGTTAAAATTTAAAATATTTTAAAATTTCTTTAAGTTTTAATATTAAAATCGAATTTTAAACAATTTTAAATAAATTCCTCTGCTCCAGATACAAATTGCTCCCAACTTCACTTTCCCTATTGACCGCACTCATTCAAAATTTCAATATAAAATTATGTCACAATCTATAAGCGCACATGGCATGATTGTGGATTTTTGGAAGCTTTTGACTAATTATTTCCTTACGAAAATCTTGAAATTCGTTGGTTTGCTATTGGATTCTAATTTAATTTAATTTTTTATTTTTTTACTGAAATAAAATTTTAAAATTTGTTTTAAAATATTTTATTTTATTTAAATTAATTGAAGATTGACTAAATATTAGTTTTGAAAACTTTTTATATTAAGTAAAGTAGTTTCTATAGTAGTCACCGTCTATCCGTTTGCCAACACTCATGTTAATTATATATCTTGAATTTAAAAATCATATCTCTAGTAAAACAAACGCTTTTAAAAATAAAATTTTACAAAAATTTATATTTTTTAAAATGTTTTTTTCTCCTTACAATTATGGATAATGCATGCAAGTTTGGATAAATCAAAATGCTGACCTTTCTTATACACAAAGATACTTATTTTATTAATTTCAATGCTTACCGTGTCAAGATAATGTATTTCATAATGAAATAAAAATAGATTCGAGTTAATCAAACATTTTCTTAGATTTCAATAATTTTAAATCAATAACTGAACCACGCAATAAGCATGGTGTCGGAGTAGTAATTTTAGTAAAGGAAGAATTAAGGTTTGTCTAAGACTTTTCGTATGATTAATTTTCTTCTGATTACGGCATTGTGAAATTTCATCCAAAACTTCCAATACAAAAATAAAAAAATTTGCTAACTTTTGTTCTAGATGTCAAAAACTTGGGTCTTGTCTAATATGTGATCACTTGATCACAAAAAATGTGATCATTTTAATAATGCTGGTTTTGTGAACAAGACTGATCACCATATCGATGATCACACAATATGTGATCAAAAACATAAAAGTTAGAATTAAGGAAAAAACTTTTGTGATCAATGTTTTTATTTATGTGATCAAAGTTTCATTTTAAGTTTTATAAAGAAAAAAAATTTACTCGAAATTAAACAGAGTGTTTTTCAGCGATATGTTTTGATGCTTAAATTCTTTTAGTTTTGAGATTTTTGCATAGGAAGCCCAGCAATCGAATGACAGCCAAAATTACACGAAGTGGCTTTTTAAACAATGAAAAAAACGTGTCTTCAAAGATTGATTTAAATGTTCCACAAGAACTACATCGCCATGAAATAATGGTATTCTTGGCATTGGTAGATCTTTTTCTTTGCTATAAATTCATTACTGTACCAAATTTTTTGCAGTAAGATTTAAAGCATTCAAGACATTCAAAGTTTTATGTACTTCAGTTCTTTAGCTAAGTAGGCTTAAGAATGATTGTATGAAAAAAAATTTAAAACTGACGAACTTATAATTTATATTGTAATATTAATGCGACATCTTTTTATCAAGAAGCTGATATGAAAATTTTATAATTTAATGATCAATATATAAAATAAAGATTGCCAATTCATTTTTTAAGTAAAGTTTGAAATTTATTCAAGCGTGATCAGTACAATATTTTTAGTGATCAATCATTTGATCACATATTGTGTGATCATCGATATGGTGATCAGTCTTGTTCACAAAACCAGGATTATTAAAATGATCACATTGTTTGTGATCAAGTGATCACATTTTGGAAAAGACCCAAAAACTTGTTCTGTAAATGAAGCAAAGTGAAACAACTGTTGTATCACCTTCCGCGGAAGTCTGCAAAATCTGTGTGAATTCTGCAAAATTGCACCCTTTTTAAAAGTATTAAAAATAAAACGCGATTAATTTTCACAGATTTTGCAGACTTTTACAGAAGGTGAAACAACAGTTGTTTCACTTTGTTTCATTTACAAAACAAGTTTTTGACATTTAGAACAAAAGTTAGAAAATTTTTTTATTTTTGTATTGGAAGTTTTGTATGAAATTTGACAATGCCCTGAATTACTTTGTATCATTTCTTTACATTTTTATTTGATTTGATTTTTAAATGGATTTGATATTTTTGCTAAAGCTCCTTCCGTTTAAAAATAGATAAAAAAATAAAAAACCAATAAAAAATAAAATAAAATAAAAATTCAAAGAAAAATATGATCAAAGTTAAACAAAATAAAATATAAAATAAAAAACAATTTAAACAAATTGTAAGTAATGACAGGTGTAAAATTTTTAAGTATTGAACAGTTCAGGAAAGAAATAAGAAATAGTAAGATAGCAATTACACAATGGAGTCGGGTATTCGACATATCTTGATTCATAACCCGCTTTATATTCACCAACCATCTTGACAACCAATGGAACAGTATGACTCAGTCCTCCCGCACATATCTTTAGCTCAATTCAAAAAGTCGATTCGAGACAGTTAAGAGTTTAAGTTTATTAAGGGCCTCATGGTGCACAATATTGGAAGGAGTACCATATTTTAGTTTAAGTATAAAATGAACTGCTGAGTTTTGTAAGAATTGAATTTTTTTAATGTTTGTCTCTGAAAATGAATTAAAATACGGAAAAGAGTAATCAGTTATAGATCCGATTAAAGATTTAGATAAGTTTCCTAGTGTTTAATAGTTAAGACCGAATTTTATTTTATTTTATTTTTTATTTTTTTTTTATTTTTTTAAACTGAAGGAGCTTTAGAAAAAATATAATTATAAAAAAAATATTAAAAGAAAAATTAATTGGAATTAAAATTTTTTAAGATTTTTATTAAAATTTAAAAAGAACAAGGAACCTTTGAAATTATCACGGGCCAAAGGCAAGCCAATTAATTACAAATTCACCAATTTCAATAGGATCTATTAGAATAAACTGGCACTCTAGTGTTGTTTTTGTAACTTTTTTGGTAACTAATTCATAAGGTAATTGATCAGTACAAGAACTCACTGTTAAGAAAGAATAGAAAATATGCGGTTTATATTTAAAGCCAACAAAATCCGCAGTTAAATTATAGATAGAATTACTGATTTTTTGATAATTTCTAAACCGTGCCTGAGGATCCAACCATCGATCGGTGTCTGGTATACTTATTCTCCAATATCCGAATCTAATTTTGTAATCATGGTTTTGAGTCAATGCGAAATACTTTAAATACTTTGAGGACATATTATCGTCTAAAGACTCAGCATAGTGAATGTTATCGTTATCTCTTTTAGAAAAATGTTTAGGCCCATTATTTAAATAAAATGATCTTGAATATTCTGATTGATATAATTTTTTAGAAATTTCTCTGAATACAAGACCATTAAGGAATTTTATTTTGTCAAGCTGAGACATCTTAATCCGTCCAGGAACAATTTTATTTGCTTTCTGGATCCAATCTATTTGATTTTGCTCAAAATTATTCAATTGTTCCAATTGTTCTGATATTATCTTTGAGTTTTTGTTTGAAATAAAAAAATTCAAACTTTCGTTTAAATTTAAAAAATCAAAATTTATTTCTAAAAAATCCTCAATTAAATTTTGATTTAAACTTTTATTAATTTCTATTGATTGATTTTCTCCATTATTTAAAATTGTGAATAATTCACTCATTCTTTGTTTAAATGTCTCTAAATTAAAATCATTTGTTTCCAAATTATAAAGTGATAATTTATCTAATGCTGTATCAAATAGAACCAAACGATTTACAAAATTAGAAGTTTGCTTTAAAAATTCGTGGATAAAACTTTGCTCAAATTCATTTTCAAAAATTCGATATTCTTCAAAGATGTTAAGTCTATGATAAATTTCCTGTGAAAGTCTATTTAGTTGATTCATTGAAATGTACACTTCTGATTTGGATCCAAAAATACTGTCCACTAAATTAAGTTGATTTAAATTTTTTGCTGATAGCACCAGCGAATTTTCTTGAAAAGCTTTGCTTTGGCAATAAGCCTCACATTTTATTTCCAAATCGGAATCATGACCACCTTTTTCCAGTCTTTTTTCCAAAGCTTTGCGTTCAATTGACAAATTGTTATCTGGATAAGGAAATATAACTCGCAAAGGAAAGGTAAACATATCTGCTGCTTTTCCATAAAAGAAGAGTTTGTGTCCATCTTCGTAGAATTCTATTTGACATTCAAATCTGTCTGGCTTTAGAGTTAATATTTGATCTTTAAAGACGGATATATTGTACTTTTTTTGGATGGCATTAACTATTCTTTTCTTATTTTCCTGATTTAAGAGCTCAACAAAAATATCAAATCCATCTGGTCTAAAATTGAATATTTCTGCTTGAGGTAAAATTTTTGAAATAGTCGGATTACCAATTGAGACCCAATTCAATTGAGAGTATTTCTCACGATCTTGACTTTCAATTATTCGATCATTGTTAGCTGTTTTGTAAGCTTCCAAAATAATAAAATTTATGCCCTCTTCATATTCAAGAGCTATATCAGCTAAATCAAAGACTACATCGTTTGTAGCCGATGTGTGACTACTTCTCAAAACCAGAAGCAAAAAAGTCAATATTAAATTTTTCATTGTTTAAACTTTTAAGAAAAAAATGAATCACTTTTTTATTCTAGAATTTAAAAAGAATTTTTTTAATTAACTCTAATTCATTCCGTATAATTCGAGAAAATAAAATGAGTGAGCATTTTTCTTTTTGTTAATTTTCACTTTTAATTTTCTCTAATTCATTTCATATGATAAAATATAAAAATTTCATTTGTAAAATTAAAGTTGTTTTTTCTTTAGATTATTTTAACATAGTAAATCAATCTTATTTGAATTTAATTTTTAAAGGAGATGTGTAAAAATAAAAAACAAAATAATAAAAAGAATTTTTATTTTTTATGCATTTGGAGAATGAATTTAAACAAGGAAAAGAATAATCCAAGATTGATTCTATCAAAAAATTGTAGAGATTATCTAATTTCTATGGTTTTAGACCTCATTTCCTATTTGAGATATATTTTATAATATTAAGTCTTGAATAACGGCGCTCTTTCAATTCATCCACATTTAGACCAATTTTAAGTTTTGAGTCTAACGTGATGCCTAAGAATTTGACTTTTTGATCATTATTTAAATTGTTACCATTAAATTTAAGGTCAAGATTGATTTTAACTTTTTTTTTTCACAACGATCATGTAACATGACTTTTCAATAAAAATTTTCATTTTTCATTTGAAAAGCCATTTAATTATTAGGATCTTGAGTTTAGGGAGATTTCTTAGGGATCATGGTTATACTTGGTATATGATAATAATTCCAATGTGTAATTACTAACCCCTTTTAGAAGAAGATGGATTTAAAAAGTTCTTTCTGTAGTTTTTTTAATTGGTCTGTTTGCATGATTTTTAGTCTTTAATTTCGCCTTCCTTCACTTCTCTGTGCGTTTGCTTGAACGAATCGCGATTTAAGCTACTCGTGCACCTTCTTAGACTATTAGTCTTTTTGATTATTTAGACTGTGAGGCGTCAAAAGCAGTTCTATATATGGCCTTCCAGTCAGAAGCAGTTTCAAAAATGATACTTGATTACGATTTTTCAGCAGATGTTTAAGATGCTTTCTTTACTTAGATTCATTTGTTGCATTTTTTTCCTATTTCGTCTTGATCAGGCAGGTTCATCATCAGGGATTTCATCCTAATCAATTTTCTCTTCAAAAAATTGGGTTCTTTTTCCAATTAGTTTATTATTTAAGTAAGTAGCTGTAATACATTCTGCTTCTTCATGGCCTCTCACCAAACATTTCTTGCGCAATTTCTTGAACGATTTACATCCTGAATGGATATGGCCGAAGTTTTTACAGAAATCACATGGCTTGTAATATCCTGCTAGTTGAACAAGACATCGTTGGTTATTGATAATATATAGTTATTTAGAACAAAACTCATTATTGCAAAACTCAGCAGTTCATTTTATACTTAAACTAAAATATGATACTCCTTCCAATATTGTGCACCATGAGGCCCTTAATAAACTTAAACTCTTAACTGTCTCGAATCGACTTTTTGAATTGAGCTAAAGATATGTGCGGGAGGACTGAGTCATTCTGTTCCATTGGTTGTCAAGATGGTTGGTGAATATAAAGCGGGTTATGAATCAAGATATGTCGAATACCCGAATCCATACTTCTAATTTCAAACTCTTCAATTGTTTTAGAAAATCAAATTTTTTTACTTTCTATATTTTGCTTGACTTTTCTTTCAAAACACCAGAGCTCTTTATGAAATCTAAGAGCTGGGTTTAATCGCGTCGATTTTGTCATGGATTATGAAATAGATGATGAAATAGTACAAATAGAAGTATTCAAGGCATCAAGCAATGACGAAATTATTCAAGGTGCTGATTCGCAAAGATATGACAAAATGACATGGTTTTCAATGGGCTATCCGAAACTTTAATATATTTAAATTTTTTTTTGAAAAATTAATTAGAATTAAAATTTTTTAAGATTTTTATTAAAATTTAAAGAGAACAAGGAACTTTTGAAATTATCATAGGCCAATGGCAAGCCATTTAATTGTAAATTCAGCATTTTCAATAGTATTTCTTAGAATAAACTGACACTCTAGTGTTGTTTTTGTAACTTTTTTGGTAACTAATTCAAAAGGTATTTGAGGGGTATAAGAACTCACTGTTAAGTAAGAATAGAAAATTTGCGGTTTATATTTAAAATCAAATAAATCCGCAGTTAAATTGTAAATTAAATTACTGGTTTTTGGAGTGTCGGTACAATACCGTTTCATTTTTATTTTCGCAAGATCCTTCATCAGATCAATGTGTGGCCTTCCAACTCTCCAAAATCCGATTCTTATTTTGTATTCATGGTTTTGAGAAAATGCTAAATACCAATACTTTAAATACGCAGAATCTTTTAAAGACTCAAGAAAGTGAATGTTATCGTTATCTTTTTTAGAAAAATGTTTAGGCCCATTATTTAAATAAAATGATCTTGAATATTCTGATTGATATAATTTTTTAGAAATTTCTCTGAATACAAGACCATTAAGGAATTTTATTTTGTCAAGCTGAGACATCTTAATCCGTCCAGGAACAATTTTATTTGCTTTCTGGATCCAATCTATTTGATTTTGCTCAAAATTATTCAATTGTTCCAATTGTTCTGATATTATCTTTGAGTTTTTGTTTGAAATAAAAAAATTCAAACTTTCGTTTAAATTTAAAAAATCAAAATTTATTTCTAAAAAATCCTCAATTAAATTTTGGTTTAAACTTTTATTAATTTCTATTGATTGATTTTCTCCATTATTTAAAATTGTGAATAATTCACTCATTCTTTGTTTAAATGTCTCTAAATTAAAATCATTTGTTTCCAAATTGTAAAGTGATAATTTATCTAATGCTGTATCAAATAGAACCAAACGATTTACAAAATTAGAAGTTTGCTTTAAAAATTCGTGGATAAAACTTTGCTCAAATTCATTTTCAAAAATTCGATATTCTTCAAAGATGTTAAGTCTATGATAAATTTCCTGTGAAAGTCTATTTAGTTGATTCATTGAAATGTACACTTCTGATTTGGATCCAAAAATACTGTCCACTAAATTAAGTTGATTTAAATTTTTTGCTGATAGCACCAGCGAATTTTCTTGAAAAGCTTTGCTTTGGCAATAAGCCTCACATTTTATTTCCAAATCGGAATCATGACCATCTTTTTCCAGTCTTTTTTCCAAAGCTTTGCGTTCAATTGACAAATTGTTGCCTGGATAAGGAAATATAACTCGCAAAGGAAAGGTAAACATATCTGCTGCTTTTCCATAAAAGAAGAGTTTGTGTCCATCTTCGTACAATTCTATTTGACATTCAAATCTGTCTGGCTTTAGAGTTAATATTTGATCTTTAAAGACGGATATATTGTACTTTTTTTGGATGGCATTAACTATTCTTTTCTTATTTTCCTGATTTAAGAGCTCAACAAAAATATCAAATCCATCTGGTCTAAAATTGAATATTTCTGCTTGAGGTAAAATTTTTGAAATAGTCGGATTACCAATTGAGACCCAATTCAATTGAGAGTATTTCTCATGATCTTGACTTTCAATTATTCGATCATTGTTAGCTGTTTTGTAAGCTTCCAAAATAATAAAATTTATGCCCTCTTCATATTCAAGAGCTATATCAGCTAAATCAAAGACTACATCGTTTGTAGCCAATATGTGACAACTTGTCAAAACCAGAAGCAAAAAAGTCAATATTAAATTTTTCATTGTTTAAACTTTTAAGAAAAAAATGAATCACATTTTTATTCTATAATTTAAAAACAATTTTTCTAATTAACTCTAATTCATTCCGTATGATTCGAGAAAATAAAATGAGTGAGATTTTTTCTTTTTTTTTAATTTTCTCCAATTCATTTCGTATGATAAAATTTAAAAAATTAAATTTTTTCTTTATTTTCAAATCTAATAAGTTTTGAACTGATCTCTTTTCATTTTTTAAATAATTTTATTCAAAAATATTTAAGTGAAAAAAAAAATCGATTTGCTGTTTTTATTTAATACTTGATTCAGATAACGAATTACGCAAAATTACATATAATTACATTTATAATATTTTGAAAATATCTATTGTTTTTAATAAAGATAAATATTCTGGTATTTTCATAAATTTTCAAAATTTTAGTTTAGAAAATGAAATCTATCTTTATCTTTATATTTTTCTTGACTTTTATTTCAAAACACCAGAGCTTCATACAAAATTCAAAAGCTGTGTTTAATCGTGTCGATTTTGTCATGGATTATGAAATAGATGACCAAATAGTACAAATAGAAGTATTCAAGGCATCAAGCAATGACGAAATTATTCAAGGTGCTGATTCGCAAAGGTATAATAAACTGGAATGGTTTTCAATGGGCTATCCGAAACTTGTTAATATCCACAGAAATTCTTCTATATTTAATCGATTAGGTTTTAGTCTAAACGTTGAATTGTTAAACAATCGGATAAGAGATAAAATTTGTCAAATGATTTTTCAAAGATACAAAATTAAAGTTGAACCTTTTCAAATATTTAATGTGGTTCCTCATAGATTTAAATGTGAAATAAACTTGCTTGACCAAAATAACAAAGTTCATACAATTGAAGGCTCTGGTTTTGAAATGAGAGAATCACCATTTTCTGTCAAATTCCAAGTTTCACAAAATACAACTAAGAGACTTTTATTTGAAAAATATTTTTATTCAAATCAAGATATAATTATTCAATGTAATCTTGAGGCTGAGTCCGTCGAAATTAAGATTTCAGGGGATGACTTTTTGTCAGAATATGATGTTTTAAAGAGAAAATATTTTATTAAGATTAAAAATTTTCAATTTGTAAACCCTGTAGATGTGGAGGATTTATTTCATTCTAAGAATTTAAATAAAGTTCTTGGTAATGTTGAAAAAATGAATGAAACATTTAATTCAAATTCTGATATTTCAGAATATTCTAGATTATCTGATAGAGCTATTAAATTTTCATCTGGTGTCATAAAGGTGACATTTAAAACTGAACATTACGACTATTTCACAAGTCATGTAAAAAAATTGGTTAATTACAGAGTAAATTTTTCACAATCATTTTTTGAGCCTCCTAAATTATTATATTCTATTAAAAAAATTAATTTTGACACTAGACGTCTTTCATTTCGATATGAAATTTTAAATGAAATAACTTCTCCCCACTACTTGGATGTTGATTTAGAAGTTGAGTTTTTCGTTCCCTTTTATTTTTGGCAAAATTGTCGTCTGATGGTTTGTGGTCCACTTGTTCCGAAAGCTTATCTCCTTGACACTCTTGAAATTCGTTGGTTTGCAATTGGGTCTTAAATAAATCTTCAATTTTGTTAATTTTAAATAAAAATTAAAAAATTGAATTTTTAAATTGTTTTTACTCATTTTTTAGACAAATAAAAAATTCACGTATAAAAAAAATGGGAAATTACAGGCTAAATTTTTGATATATTGAAGGTCCTTTAAATATGTAATCTTTTTTCATTTAATATTTAAAGATTGCAAAAATTTACTTAATTTTAGTAATCTAAAAAATTTCCTTCTAAATTCAAAAAAATAAACTATCTAGTTGAAGAAAAAAAAACTAGAATATTTTTATTCATCAACCATTTTTGACATTAGTTTTAAAAGATTACTATTCAGCAACAACTGTCTAAGTCTGCAAAAGATTTTAAAAATCTCCGAAATTCACTTAGCTTGAATATATTGAAATTTTAAATCTTCTAGATTTGCAGAGTTTTTTATAATTTTGTTAATAATGGTTTAAAGTATCAGCTTTTGGACTTTAAGCTAATTAAAAAATAAAATATTTAAATTAAGTTTCTAAGTTTAATAAATCGAATCTAAAGTTGTCACAAAAAATTATTGTTTTTTATGGTAGCTAAAACGGGTTCTTTAGCTAAAAATAAGCTAATTGTGAGAAGAGAACATGAAGCTAGATAAAAAGATAAGAATTTTAAAATTAAAACTTTACATCTTTCACCATGTTTAATTCACGAGATAATTTTTTATTCCTAGAAAAAAAGATATTTGATTTTTACCATTTTGTTTTGTATTTTGACACTGAGTTTCACAAAACTAAATTATTTTATAATTTTAAAACTAAAAATTAATTTTTTTCAGTGTTGTTCAAAAGGCATTAAGTCGAAGTCTGGTCTGACTTGATAATAACTAAACAACTTTTTAGAAAAGAACGGTCTTTATTCGTTTCAACATAGAATATTTGAAAGAATGATTACCTTTTCTTTTAAATGTTTGTTTTATGATAACTCACCTTTAAATTTATAACAAAAACTGACTCAAAAAAAATGGAAATTTAATTTTAGGAACAGCGATAATTTAAATGAACCGATGACAAAATCGAAAAATGGTGAAAAAACATTTGAATATTTGAATATTTGACTTATAAACTGCTTTGTGATTAAAAGATCAGTGTTGAAGTTTTCGACATTTAAGCTGTCAATTTTCAATTAAGATTAATTTGATTTTTTAGAATTTGTGCAAAGATTTGAATTGTTTAACTAGAATATTTTGTTGTTAAATATTTTCAAAAAATTTTGGATTCATATTTTATTTAAAATTTAAATATTTCAAAATTTGAAATTTTGAATTAATACTTTTATATATAATTAAAATAAATGAAGTTTCAATCAGTTTTAAAGATAGGGGCACTAGTCTGCTGATTAACTTTAAAATTGCTTTTTTTAAATTTTAAAATGGTTGTCGTCATTGGACTGCTCCCATTTCAAGTTCCAGTTGATTATAAGACCGGTGCTTTAAAAATGTGAAAATAAGATTTTCGAAAAACAAATTAATTGAAAAATTAGGAAATATTTAATAGAAGCAGAAACAAACTTAGATATAAAAAAATCATGCAAATTTTTTGAACCCAAAAGTATATTTCCAAAAAGAAAGAATTAGAAAGCAGTTAGGGAAACGCAATAGAAGTTAAACCATAAATTTGAAACATATTTAAATTGATGAATCAATCTTTAGTCAGATTCTAGATAAATATCATAAAATTACTATCATTTTTAAAAAATCTCTTATTTCAAACTTAATTAAAAAAGCTCACTCATTTTATTTTCTCGAATCATACGGAATGAATTAGAGTTAATCAGAAAAATTCTTTTTAAATTTTAGAATAAAAATGTGATTCATTTTTTTCTTAAAAGTTTAAATAATGAAAAATTTAATATTGACTTTTTTGCTTCTGGTTTTGACAAGTTGTCACATATTGGCTACAAACGATGTAGTCTTTGATTTAGCTGATATAACTCTTGAATATGAAGAGGGAAAAAAAGTTGTCTTGTTGGAAGCTTACAAAACAGCTAACAATGATCGAATAATTGAAAGTCAAGATCATGAGAAATACTCTCAATTGAACTGGGTCTCAATTGGTAATCCGACTATTTCAAAAATTTTACCTCAAGCAGAAATATTCAATTTTAGACCAGATGGATTTGATATTTTTGTTGAGCTTCTAAATCATGAAAATAAGAAAAGATTAGTTGAAGCCATCCAAAAAAAGTACAATATATCCGTCTTTAAAGATCAAATATTAACTCTAAAACCAGGTAGATTTGAATGCCAAATAGAATTGTTCGATGATGGAAATAAATTCTTCTTAAATGGCAAAGCAACTGATTTGAACACCTTTCCTTTGCGAGTAATATTTCCTTATCCAGATAACAATTTGGCGATTGAACGCAAAGCTTTGGAAAAAAGACTAGAAAAAGATAATAATGATCCTGATTTGGAAATAAAGTGTGAGGCTTATTCCCAAGGCCAAGCTTATCGAGAAAACACACTCATCTTATCATCAAAGCAAATAAATCAGCTCAATATAGCCGATGACATATTTGGTCCTGAATCAGAAGTGTTTGTCACCAGAAATCAGCTAAATAGACTTTCACAGGAACTTTATCAAAGATTAAATATCATTGAAGAATATCAAATAGCAGAGAAAGAATTTGAGCAAAGTTTTATCACAGAATTTTTAAAACAAACAGCTGTATTCATAAATCAGTATACTCCTTTTGACAAAGCTTTGTCTCAGCTGTCTTTATTTAATTTAGCCGAAGATCTGAAGCCTGATGTAATCAAAGAGGAATTGAGCAAAACTTTTGTCTTGAAAAAACGAGGCACAAGAGATTTTTTAGCACTAAATGACAATTTGGCCGAAAAATCCTACGTCAATTCTTCAATGAATGTGGGTTTATCAGGCTCTATTAAACTTCCTGTGGTCAAAGTAAGTGCTTCAGTTGACTTTGCCAAATCTAAGGCCAAAGATTGGGAAAAATCGGACTCAAGCTATTCGGAACAATTGAAAGATCTCAACAATTATGATCAAAATGATGTTGAATGGGTGAAAAAAGGTAGGATGATTGTGCCGCGGAGAATAAAAGTCTCCAAATTGGTCAGGTCTGAGCTGAACAATGATCTAAAGTTTTCTCGCATTAGACGCGAATATTATGATGCCCCCTTTAGCCGTGTTTTTTCATTTAGAACAAAATTATTTGATGGAATTACTGCGAATGACAGGAATCTGCTTGAAAGAACTCTATTTAGTATAAAAGATAATTATTTAGAAAAAGCTAAATCAATTATTGAAAACGATTTTGATTCAGTTTTAAATATTCAAAAGGGTAAATGGTTTGTAAATTTTGCCAACAGAAGCGTTCCTTTGAAAGCAAAGTTGACCGGGTTCAAAAATATACCAAAAATTTTATACTCGGTTGGAATGGTAGGGCCGGTTGAATCTTATGAAATTTTGGATGAAAAAATTACCAATTCTTCAATTGAGTGCAAATTGGATTTGAACATTTATGAAGTGTCTGAAAAGGAAAATTATGAAATCGAAAATTTTCTTGAGATTGAATGGTTCGCTCTTGGCTCTTAGCGCCAGACCAGTTGAAATAACTTTGATAAAATTTATTTTTAAAACAATTTTAATTAGAACAAAAATAAAAAGTTAAAAAATTTATTTATTTTTTATTAATTTTATTAATAGATAATTTTTTTTTATTAATGATATCAAAATTCTTTAGCTATTGAACATTTATCTGATCGTGTTATTATTATCGATTAAGTGTCTGTTCTAGTATGTTTTATTCCTTTTCTTATTATATTCGACACGAACTACTTAAATGTAAACAACCACTTTTATAGTTTGTCTGCCAAGAACTTAAGCTCTTACAAATTAAATATAAAAATCGAAAAAAGTAAAATAAAATATGAAAATAAATAGTAAAGCTAAGACGATCAATTTTTAGATTTACCAATATTTTAATAAACCCAACTCTAATTTAATAAGCTTATCTATATTTTAATAAAAACTCACTTAAATTATTCAAATCTCATCTAAACTATTTAAAAAGTACATCTCAATTAAAATTTGATAAAATAAAAAAGTATCAAAAATAAAATATGGTAACAAATCTGTAATGTAATAAGGAACAATAGAAAGATCGTATCGTTATATCTAATTATTTATTTAATGATAAGATGCTATATGATAATAAAAAAAGATTTGTTTATACATGGAATCAAGAACGTGACAAGATTCTTAAAAAAAATAAAGATACATTTATAAATTTCAAAATAAGATAAAATAAATTTTAATAAATTCTAGTCGATAAATTATTCAAGACATCAACTAATAATATGACAATACCGCAGGGGCTTTAGCTCGGCAAATAAATAATGATACAGGTTTGGCTACAAGAAGATTTTTTTTATTCTAGCAACTCGACTTTTAGATGCAACTCAGAAAAATAATAATTTTTTTTAAATTTTATTAGGTTCAATATTCTTTTAAATAGATTTATTTTTATTAAAATTAGCGGTGAGGAAAATTTTGGACCTTAAGTAAAATATAGAAAAAGCAGAATAAATAAAAATATAGAAGAAATTTAAAATCAATACATTGAAATAGAAAATTACAGACAAAATAAATGAAAAAACTCAAAAAAAGTAATTTAATTAAGTAATACTTTATGATAGTTATAAATTCAATTGAAAAAAAAATTCCACAGAAATTTTTTATTTTTTAATCTGAAGAAGCTTTAGCTCGGTAAAAAACAAATGAATAAATAAATGATAAACTTATCTGTTGGATTAATTAATAGTGTTGGGAACCGTACAAGCGGACGGACGGCATAATGAACGGCTAACTTTAAAAGGACGGACAATTTGACAGAAGAGATTTTATTTTAAATATTACCAAATTTTACGTTAATTTCTGTAATTTTCTAAAGATTTACGATAATTCACGTAAATTAATTTAAAATCCTAAAAGAAAAAATTCACCAATTTATGGTAATTTAATTTGACCGTGTACGGACCGGCCAGGCTTTGCTGCCACCCAACACTATTAATTAGATATATGTGCGTTTGACATTTTTATTTATTGAATTTTTTATATATTCTTTTTTATTATTGTAACTTATTATTATTATATTTTTCACTACTAAATTATTTGTTGTGTAATATTTTTTTTTTATTATTTTAGTACATTTAAATACTATTACAAAGTATTTGTTTTAATTTTATTTTAATTTAGACAGATAAAAATTAGAAAAATTTAAAATTTTTTCATGAAATCAGATTTTTTTAAAAAAATATTTAAATTTTATTTATTCTGTTTAAAAAGAACTCCGTGACGGGGAATTGAACCCCGGTCTCCCGCGTGACAGGCGGGGATACTCACCACTATACTATCACGGATCTATTCAAAAATTAATTCAAAAAGATTATAACTAATTTTGATATTAAATTAACTCAATAAAATTAAAATATTTAACTGATATTTAAATAAATATTTTATTTTTTTTTAAATAAGAAATCTAATTTACTTCAAATTCTTTTAGGACTATTAAAAATTACGTATTTTCTTTAAATAAAACCAGAAAAGAAAAGAAATGAGATAACAAAATTCAAAACATTTTTTCAGATTTAATTGAAAAATTTGAACGATTCTTAAAAATCATCAGTTATTTACTTTTTACAATTTTTGAAAATGAAATTTTTCCTCTTCTTCAGCTTTTGTATGACTGTTACTCATAGCATTAGCAAAAACGAAAATATTGTGTTTGATTTGGCCGATTTGACCATTGATTTTGAAACAGATGACCAAATAGTTCAGATAGAAGCATTCAAAACATCAAGCAATGACGCCATTATTCAAAGTGGTGATTCGGACAAGTATGGTCGGCTGACATGGGTGTCAGTGGGCTATCCAAAACTTATTGATTTCACCAGAAATTCCTCCATATTCAACTCGAATGGCTTTTTTATAAAAGTAGAATTATTGAATGGTGAACTAAGAGATAAATTTTGTCAAATGATACTTCAAAAATACAAAATCAAAGTTGAACCCTCTCAAATAGTTACTTTGGTACCCAAAAGTTTCGAGTGTGAGCTCAACTTGTATGACCAAAACTATCAAATGTACACAATTAGAGGAAAATCTTTGAATCTCTTCAAGTTTCCTTTGTACGTTTCTTTTGAGGCGCCAGTAAAGTCAATTGAAAGAGAGCTAATTGAGCAAAGATTCTTATCCGATCAGGATCTAGAAATACACTGCGAAATTAAGTCCAGAGGTTATTCTAGCAAAGAAAATGTGTTCACTGTTACCGGGAGACAAATAAGCAATTTGAATCTAATCGATTCAATATTTGGTTCAGGCGATAAAGTATATGTGACCAGACACCAGCTCGCATCACTGTCCCACGAATTGTTTATGCACATGAACGTATTTGAAGAATACCAGATGCCAGAAAAAGAGTTCAGCAGCAAGTTTGTGGAAAATTTAGCCATAATGTCCAATTTTCAGTATGTGCCTACTGATGAAGCTCTTAAGCACATGTCCAGCTATAACATTGCCCAAGACTTAAAGCCAGATCAAATAAAAGAAGAGCTAAGCAAAGTTCTGGAAGTTGTTTCGGACGGAAAGACAGAAAAAATAAAACTAAACAACGACCAATACTCAAAATTGACCAATTCATCGGACTTTAGCATAGGAGGAGGTTTTTCTGCTTCGATCAAAGGGATTCCAGTGTCTTTAAATGCCAACTATGGATCAAAATCAAACAATCGAGATGAAAAGTCCAGCTCCAAATTGTCCGACACTCTGAATCAAATAAACAATGATGACAAAAATGAGATCGAATGGATGCGCAAAGGTGACATGATAGTACCAAAAAGTATCAGAGCTTCTAAATTAGACAAAGTCAATTTTGAAAAAGACCTCAAGTTTTCTCGCATCAAGAAAATAGTGAGCGAAGCGCCATTTAGACGAACTTTTTCATTGAAAGTCAAACAAGTTGCCTTAGATAAAAATTCAAATAGTAAATTAATGAATTTAAGAAATTCCTTTCGGGTTATTCAAAGTTATAATTCATTATTGGACACAATTGTCGAATGGTCTGAACAAATTAGAAATAAAACTGCTAAAATATTGTATGAAGAAGGCAACTTCGATATAACTTCTGATTTTGATGATAAATATGAAGGAATGTATGGTCAAAATTTATATATTAAAAGATTTGATCAGTCATTTAGCCAAGAACCATTTATAATATTTAATTTTCAATCGTTCACATTGGTGGAACTTCCTAGTACACGAATACAA
Organism: Brachionus paranguensis; assembly: GCA_016802215.1. Classification (NCBI taxonomy): domain Eukaryota; kingdom Metazoa; phylum Rotifera; class Eurotatoria; order Ploima; family Brachionidae; genus Brachionus; species Brachionus paranguensis. The sequence goes on from JAESIX010000007.1 coordinate 1,711,957, forward strand.
ATGTATCCAGTTCTAAAAATTGTAAAACTAGCAGAATTTGCTAGTAAGTATGATTATCACTACTTTAGCACAGACATTTACTTAATAGAAAATGGTAAAATTTATGATGATCCAAGCATACAAGCGAAAGTAAATTGGCTAGCCATTGGTGTTTAAAAACTTCTCTTATTTTCTTTTAAACCTAAAATTTAAATTGATATTTCAATAAAATAATTTTAAAAAAATGTTTTACCGGTCCGAAAAAAATTAAACTTATTACAAAATAAAATCTTATGAATTATTATAAATTTAAATAATAATTTGACTTACAAAATAAATGTATTTTTAGATGGTTTAATTTGTTGTGTTTGAATTACAAAATGTATCCAATGTTGAAATAAGATTGAAAAAGTGCCATCTTTCAAATATTTTCAAATAAAAAAATAATTTTAAGTTAATATTGCAAGCATTTTTATATTTGAAATTAAACTTTTTAGTGAATAGAACGAGTTTAATTTTTATTCGAAAAGTTGGAAAAAAAATATTGAAATTTATTTTTTTCTAATTAATTTAACTAAAATTTTTATTCACAGAGTTTTATTTTATAAATAATTTTTGTTATATGCTAAATTTTTAACAATAAATATTAGATTGAATTTAAATTGCTTCTAATTTTATTTATATAATTAAATTGTTTGAGGGTAACATCTAATCAGTCTAACGAATTAAAAAAAAATTAACTTAATCTTTATCTATAAAATTTAAGTCTGTTAAATATTTTTACATAAAATAATAAAAAATTTCTTTGATATAACTCCGATTTTTTATGAACCTCTGATCTTCTTGTTTTTGAGGGGAAAAAACTTATTTTTCTGAAAATTTTATTCTGAATTATTTCCAGGTCAGACACTAAGATGTATAATTTTTAAGTCGAGTTAATTAATCCTTTCCCCATCATCCTTTGATTCATATTTATTTTGGTGTTCATACTTTAACAAAATTCAAGTATCAGTAACAATCCATACGAATCAAGACTTAAAGACCTTAAGATTCAAACTCTAACAGAACGTCGAAATCGTATTATTATTATTATTATTATTATTATTAAATAATTTGAAATTGAATTTAGATTTTTTTCCTGAAATTTCCGAATGCAATTAAACAGGGAAATATTTCTGAACCTTCTAATACTTCATTTCGAGCAATATCAGGAATACTGAAGTCATTTTAAAAAAAGGGAAAACCAAGTTTGATTTTTAGAGATACCATTTTTATTTAATAAATTTTTCTAATCTAATTTAGTTTATCAAAAATGTAAAAAATGTCTTTTAAAATGTAAAATTAGCCAAATTGCATTGATTTTTTGTTTTAAATGATAAAGAAAATTTTGATTGAACTAAATTTCTAAAATAATTGGCAACATTTTTTAGCTCTGAAAACAATTTTCAATTTTTTGATCATCGAAAACTTTTTTAGTTATTTAGGAAATTTTTAATTTTAATATATTTAAAAGTAAAAAATTCACTTTAAAAATGTATTTTTTTTCTAAAAAAATTAAAATATGAAAAAAGCTTCAAATTGATACAAAATTTGATTATGTGTTTTAATCGATTCAATAAAAATGATAACAAAAAATATCAGTGTTTTCATGATAAAAACAAATCTTCCCAATTAAATTCATTTCATTTAAAAATACTTATTTGAGATGAAAAAAAAGCATTTTTTGAATTAAGTTTTAACTTAAAAAAAATCATCTAATTTAAACCAAAGAGTTTAATTCAAGGCAGACTTTGAATTTTACTATAATTTTTTTTTCTTTTTTGAAATACTATCAAAAATCAAAGCTTTTAAAAAAATGAAAATTTTAATTTTGCTATGTTTCCTAAGTATTGTCACTTGGTCAAAACAAGAAAAAAAAAATATAATTTTTGACTTGGCCGATTTGACCGTAGATTATGAAATAGACGACCAAAGCGTGTTCTTGGAAGCCTTTAAGACATCGATAAACGATAGAATAATCCAAAGCGAGGACACAGAAAAGTACTCTAGACTAACATGGGTTTCTGTTGGCATACCAAGACTAGTTTACATAAATCAATCACACATATTTATATTCAACAATGAAGGATTCAGCATTAATATAGAACTGCTTACTGATACAATTCGAAATTTGTTTGTCCAAGTGGTCAAGAGAAAGTACAGCATCCAAGTAGATTTGGAACAAATAATTTTCCTTAAACCAGACAGGTTTGAGTGTGGCCTGAGGTTTTATGATAAAAATGGTGACAAATATTTGCTTACCGGAAAAGCAAATCATTTATCCAAATTTCCCATAGATGTTTTTTTTGAAGCTCCCGCTGGATCAATGGAAAGAATGGCTCTGGAAGAAATTTTCCATGCCGAATTCAGCAGTGACAAAACTGCAAACATTTATGAAGAAATGGGCATTAGTCTCCAGTGTGAAATTAGCGCACAGGGCAGAGGATACCAACAAAACTCGCTGATACTTTCAGCAAAGCAAATAAACCAGCTGCATTTAGTTGAAGAAGTGTTCGGTCCTAAGGACAGCGTGTATGTGACAAGGAAGCAAATGTCATCTCTTGCGCACAGCTTGTACCAGCAACTTGACATAATTGAGGAGTACCGGTTGCCAGAGCGGGAGTTCAGCAGCAAATTTGTCCAAGATTTGATCGCTCAAACTGCAGAGCTGATTGATCAGTATGAACCGATTGAAAAAGTTCTAGAAAACCTTTCTCCTTATGAATTAAAAGAGGATATTCAGCCTGATGTCATTACTGAGGAATTGAGCCGTGTGTTTACTATTGATAAAGTTGGCTCCCAGGAAAAACTAGTGCTGAACAAAGCCAAGCTAGACAAAATGGAAGATAGCTCTTCGTTTGGCGTAAAATTAAATGTATCCTCAAATTTCACAGTGCTACCAAACATTAACTTTAATCTTGCTTCTGCTAACTCTGATGGAAGCATTTCAGGCTCCAATTCGGTAAGTGATACTTTAAATGCCTTGAATTCTAATTTGGAAAATGGAATACAATGGAGTCGCAAAGGAAATACTATAATACCAAAAAGTATCAAGGCGTCCAAATTAGCAAGGGCAAATTTTATGAAAACTCTGAGATTTTCCAGAATTAGAAAGTACTTGTATGATGCTCCGTTCAAGCGGGTTTATTTCCTCAAGAGAGTTCATGTGCAAGAGAAAAATAATCAATTGGCTCAATTAAATAACAATATACTTGAGTGTAAAGCTAAATTGGCCAAATTAAGGGAAAAAGAAGATCGTTTCCAATCTTTAGATTTGTTAAAAATTGAAAGTGGTGCTTTAAATGAAAGCTCAACTGTGTTTTTTGAACATCAATTTCTGAAAAGTCCAGCAATTCATTTTTCGCCTAAATATTTTGAACGAAGTAATTTTAAAATAGAGACTGTATTTAAAACCAATTATGGATTTTTGTATAAATCCGAATTTCAGCATCAACCCAAAAAATTTGAATGGAATGCACTTGGTTACTGTCAATTTGACATCCAAAAAATTTTCGAAATTTTAGACTCTTGTTGATTTAAGTTTTACTTAAACTTTGTAATAAAACAAAATATTTTAAATGTTTTTTTATTTCTTTATTAAATTTAATAATTTTCTATTTTAAATTTACTATTAAACATTGATAAATAAAAAAAGAGCTCAAAAAGTCTTTAAAATGACACCTTAGTTATTATATTTGTGCCCAGTAAAATACAACTTCGAAAATTTGCGTAAAAAGATTTTTTGGTAGAATTATTAAAAAAAATAGATAAAAACTGAATTAAATTATTTTATTTTAAAAAAAAAACTGAAATTAAAATTCATAAAGTTACATGCAATAAAGTTAAAAATTATAATATTTCGTAAAATTTTCAACAAGTTCTTTGGTAAAATTTACACATATTTTGACTATCTTCGGTGTTTTTACAGACTTTTTTTTTTCGCTGATTTTACATTTTTTTGTCGGTTTTGAAATTTAATTTAATTAAAATTTAGAAAAGCTAGTTTTAAACTTGATTTCTATAATAAATCTTTATTTTTAAATCAATTAAGAAATTTTAGGATAAAAAAAAGGTAATTTTATATTCATCAAGTAAATTTGGTGAAAAATCAGTAATTTTAGTTAATGAATTAGCACACGCCAAATTAAATAGATTAAATCTAACATAGGATATTTTATTTTTATTGTTTTAAAACAAAATTCTGTAAATTATATATTTTTTATAAAAGTATGAAAATAGCTTTTTTTTTAAAAATGATAAGAATTTTACCTTATTTACTAATTTCCTATCTTGATTACAATAATTATTATGTTAGAAAAAAAAAATCAAAAATCTCTTACATTTTAATCTTTCGCTTTTCTAGTAGATAATGTTGAATTGAAATATTGCTAGCGACTTATAAATAAATATCCTTTGTTTTATGTAATCTATTTAATTTTATAAATAATAATAATAAGATTGAAAAAGTAACTCCCAATTATTTGGATTTTACTAAAATTTTTAATTACATTTTTGAATAAAATGACCAATAATCTGGGTATTTTAAATTAGGAAACCAGAAAAACAATTAATTGTTTAATTTAATAAAAAAGATTGGAATTAAATATTTTAGCGCTTTTTAAATTGCATGACTCTTTAAAAAAATTTTTGATTTAATTATTTTTGACATGGATTCATAAGCTTGTATCTCAAAATTTGATTATCAGGATAAACTACAATTTTTTTCCCCTTTTTTCTTCAATTTGATCTTTTAAGGACATCTCATCTACTTGAACTTTACTCAAGTAGGTGAAATTATGAAAATAAATTTTACCCTGAAACAATTTAAAATTATCATTAATAAAAGAGAGCTTTAAGAATTTGAAACTTTTATTATGTTTTAAATTATTTAAAATATTTTAAAAAAATTTAGTTTTTAGGAAAAATTGCTTTTAGATTTAAACTTGTTCAAGTCACTGGTGTTTTAAAAGGCGGGCATTTAAAAAAAGATGTTGGTAAAATAAAAAATATCTAGTTTTAATCTCAATTTTATTAATAACCAATTGTTTTATAATTGACTTTTTGACGCTTTAAAAACCTCAATTTAAAATAGTATAAAATTTTTTAAACAAATGGGAAAATTGAATTTGTGAATCACTTTTTTTTGTTATTAATTAAATCTTCTATGTTTTTTATTTAACTCTATTAATTTAAAATGAAATGAAACTTTTTTAAAAAAAGTTTTTAGCTCAAAATTGAATTCAGATTACTTTAAAAATTGTTTCTACAAGGTTCTCTGTATATATAAATCAACTTAAAAATTCTTTTAAAATAAAATAATTTTATCTGTGAGAATAAAATTTAATCATAAAATTTCACAATTAACTTAATAAATCTTGAAAGAATCAAATAAGAAAAAAAATCCTTTTGGCCAAATTTAATTATGCTTACATATAAATTATTGTTGATTTAATTTATTTTACTGTCAATAATCTATGACTTTAAAATAATTATTTTAAAAATTTTATCTCTTATAAACAACCTTTATCATAATGTAATAATTAACTTGATAAAAAACACTTTTAATGAGAGCTGAAAGCTATTTTTGGAAAAAATGAATTTTTCTTCAAAAAATTTTTTCATACTTTTAAGCTTGGGTGTGATAGTATCCATAGGTTTGGGCTTTTTGATCGGTTTTGTTTCCAAAGATGCCAAAAAAATAGACCAAACCGTAGTTGATTATTATAGAAATTTGGTTCGGGATTATGATCCCAAGGGACTTGAACATGTAATCAACGAGGTCAATGCAGAATCGATTCGAAATTATTTGAAGAACATTACTTTTTTGCCGCATCAAGGGGGCACTGAAATGGACAAAAAGTCTGCTGACTACATCATTGACTCGTTCAAAGAGTTCGGCTTAGACCATCATGAGATTTTTGAGTACGATGTACTTCTTGATTATCCTGATGAGAAAAAATTTAACAAGTTTTTTTTTTATTAATATTTTTATTTATTAATTAAATCTAAAATTTTCAAGTATTCAAATCAACGATTCATCATCAATATTGGAAAAAACTTATGAAATTGATGAACCAACATACGATCCCGGAATAAACCCCGTGTCAAAACCATTTTTAGCCTATGCCAAAAGTGGCTCCGTTTCTTCAGTAAATTGAAAATATAATTTTTTTTTTCTTTAATTTTTTTTTAATTTTGTTTAGGATGAATTATATTACGCAAATTTTTGTATGGAAGAGGATTTTAAAATTTTAGTGGATCAAGGATATAATGTTAGAGACAAATTGGTTATTTGTCAGTATGGCAAAATTTTCCGTGGTAATAAAGTATTGATAGCTCAAAACTACGGTGTGAAAGGACTGATCTTATATGATGATCCATTTCGAGCTGCGCCATCTATTGCAACTGGTTTGATTTATCCAACTGGAGAGTTTTTGCCAAATCAAGGAACTCAACGCGGTAGCGTCATGGTGACTGATGGTGATCCACTTACTCCCTTTTATCCTTCAAATGAATATGGTTACAGAATTCCGGATCGAAAACTTGATGACTTGTTACCGAAAATTCCGGCTCAGGTGGTAGGATACTCTGTGGCTTATGAATTGTTTAAGCTGATTGAAAAAAATGCTCCGGTAAAAAATGAATGGAAAGGTGAATTAAATATGACGTATAGCTATGGTGGTAAATTAGAAAATGGCAAAAAAATTACACTCAATGTTTTTAACCAGAGACAAAGAAGGAAAACTTACAATGTAATGGGATTCATCGAAGGCTCTGACGAACCAGGTAGACAAAAAAAATTAAGAAAAATAAAAAATTTTTTTTTTCATTTTGGATACCTAAAAACTCATTTTTTGGCAAAAAAATAAAAATAAAAAAATTCGAAAATTTATTCCTAGATCGCTATGTAATGATTGGAAATCACCGGGACTCATGGACATTGGGTTCGCTAGATCCATCAAGTGGTACAGCCGTGATGCTAGAGCTAGCTCGAGTGTTGATGAAACTAAAAAAAGAAAACAAATGGTCCCCGAAACGATCAGTGATGTTTCTGAGTTGGGGTTCCGAAGAATACGGTCTTATAGGCTCTGTTGAATGGGTCGAGGAATACTTGAAAAAATTAGAGGCCAACTCAATCACTTATCTAAACATAGACACTATGATCAAAGGAAACTATTCATACAGAGCTTATGCATCACCAATTTTGCATGATTTGATTTTTGATGTGACCAAAAGTGTACAACAAACAAGTGATGATACTGTGTTCGATCGATGGCTAAAAAATGACCCCAATCAAGACAAAAGTGAACCCGTAATAAGCCCGTACCTTGGCTCAGGTAGTGATCATATGTCATTTTTGCAAAAAGTCGGAATACCTTGTGTAGAACAATACTTTGCCAGAGACAAAAAAAATCAGTATTTTACCAACATGGCCTCGTCAAGCTACCCGACCTATCACTCGGCCTATGAAACATTTAGACTTGTGGATGAAATTTTAGACCCAAAATTCGAGACTTTCCGAATTTTGGCCATTATTGTAGGCGAGCTACTGAGAAGATTGAGCGAACAGCTTATTCTGCCCTTCAATGTGACAAGATTTTCCACCCAACTACAAAAAGAATACGAATCATTCCGCAGCGATCACAAAGATTTCCTAGCAGGCTTAGAAATACATTTGGACTTGCTGGAATATTCAATCAGTAATTTAACTTATGCTGCCCAAAAGTTTACCAAAAGATTGGAATCAATTGACCGGTCCAAGTATCATCTAGTCAGAATGTACAATGATCAGTTGAGAAATTTTGAAAGATCTTTTTTGGACACTTCTGGTCGAGATAGAAATGCTTATTAGTAATTTAAAAAAAAAATTAATACAAGAATAAAATTTTATTTTTTTTAATAATATTAAAGTCATATGATTTATGCGCCAAGTATATCAGACGCTTACGGTGGAGACGTTTTTCCATCAGTTACTGATGCCATCTACAATTACAAAAAAGCTCCTGATGACAATAACTTATTAGAAGTTATTAAGCTTCAAGTTTCGATTGTCATCTATACAATACAATCGGCTAGTTCTATTCTTAAGGAACATTTTGATTTCAAACGATATATTTAATTTAAAAGTTGTTTTATTCTTTAAAAGTTTAATATTTTACTATAAATTTTTCAACTTGATTTTTGTGTTTGCTTAAAAAAATTAACTAAAACAGAAAATAAAAAATTAAATAAAATGATTAAAAAAATAGTTTTTTTGCAAATTTTATGCATGGCTTTGGTAATCAATGCTGGTAGTGTGTATAGGCACCGAATGCCTGATAACGGTGAAATGTATGAAGAAAAAACACCTCTGAATAAAATTCCCGTTCAGAGCAAGACAATTTCAAGCAGTATCATTAACACCAAAATAACCAATATAACCTACTATCCAGCTGAAGAAAATCAACACCAAGAGACTGATTACACACCAGAGAATGTTCAAGAACCAAGTCCCGCTGTCCAATATGAGCCTGCACATGAAGAGATGGGTGTCCAATATGAGCCTACACATGAAGAGATGGCTGTCCAATATGAGCCTACACATGAAGAGATGGCTGTCCAATATGAGCCTGCACATGAAGAAATGGCGGTCCAATATGAGCCTGCACATGAAGAAATGGCTGTCCAATATGAGCCTACACATGAAGAGATGGCTGTCCAATATGAGCCTGCACATGAAGAAATGGCGGTCCAATATGAGCCTACACATGAAGATTTGGCTGTCAATCTATATGTGCCTACAAATGCAGATATGTACAAAAAGCAGTCTATTGATGAATGTGACGATTCTGATCATTTGACTGTAGTGGAATACGATTGTCAAAAGTTTAAAATGTGCGCCAATGGTAAAATTATCATATTGACTTGTCCCAATGATTTGGTTTTTGACCCTGAGTTGAAAATATGCAATTTTAGAAGGAACGTTAATGGACCTTGTGGAACCAAAAATCCGGTTTATTTTTAAAAAAAATCTAAATAAAAATTAATTAGCAGCAATCTTTTTTTAAATAATGTTAAGATTTAGAACTTCAAAGCTTCCATTATGTCTAAATTTTCAATATTTTGCTTACATCTCTTTACTTTTTAATGGAAGGGTGCAAAAAATAATAAAATAAAAAATATGCTAGAAAATCATAAAGGATGCCTAAAATAATAATATTTTGAGCAGTTTAGAGGTTCAAAGGTTTTTTATTAAACCTATCAGCCGAGTAGCCAGAGAGGAGCTGAGGGTTGCTCAAGCTCCTCTTTCCAAAAATTATTAAAGGGAATTAGCCCCACTTTACAAAGTGCTAAATATCAAAAATAGTTATAATATTTAAGTTAAATTATAAATTTTCAAAAAAAATTAAGAAAATTTTCATTAATTTGTTTTTTATATATTTTTTGTATATTCTATCTAATAATACCCTCTAGTTTTCTTAAAAAAATTTTTCAACTTTTATAGAGTTTTATGCTATCATATAATTAATTTAAAAACATTTTTTTAGATCAAGCTAAGAATACTATTAAATTTTTTTTTAAAGTTTAGTTGACACCAAAGTTTGACATAAAATACATAAATAAAAAAGAAATTTTATTTTAAATGTATCAGAATCTAAAAAATTGATTTAATTTTAATTTGTTATTATATTTTTAAATGGAGTAGAATTAGACGCAAAAGTTTGTAGGCGCAGGACTAAGGATTTTGATCAGAACAAAAATTAAAAAAGACTCAAAGATTTGTTAACGTTTTTTCTATGTTCTTTGAATCAAATTGCTCAAAATCTGAATTAAGTAAAAAAATACTCTTTAAAATTTATTAATAGATATAAAGTAATGTAGATTAAAAGCTTATTAAATAATTTTTAATTAATTTCGAGAATTTTTTGAATTCTTTTTCGGACTTTCTGATCCAATCTTTGCCAAAAAGATGTATCTCAACAGATTTAGAATCTCGCTTAAAATATGCAAATGGTACATTTGATTCTTCTTTGCTAGCTTTTGAGTAAGTAATTCCGCCAAAGCTAATTTTTCCAATTAAATTAATCCTATACAAAAAATTTATTTGAAAAATACTCATTTAAATCTTTGCCCAAGACTGGTTGTGTGTCATCTTCCAACAGATCCCATAAATAGAAACAATCTTGTTCATCAATCACCGAAAAACAACTGCTACGACTTTCAATCCATTTAATTTCCTTTATTCTCTTTCCCAAACAGCCCAAATTCCATGTTTTAATTGGCATCACTTTTCGGAAAATAAATATCTTTTTTTTTTGTTGATAAAATTTTCAAATTTACTATAATTTGTGTGATAAAGCCTTATTTCACCGTTTCCATAACATGATAGAACCAAGTCGGACATTTCATGATGAAAAGCTACGTCAGTCACCATTAATAAACTATCAGCAAAGTTTGATCTCATCACTGATGAAGAAAATTCACCTCCTTTTCGATTTATGTGAATTATTTGACCCTTTGTGAATTTTAAGATTTTAATTAATAAATTTCGGAATTTTGCAGGCGTTGTGAAATTCAATACAAACAAATTTAAAAAAAATTAAGTTTATTGAAAAATTATAATTTAAGAAAGAAATGTCTTAAAAAATGGAAGCATGGAAGTTAAATCAAATCTTGAACGAATCCCTTATAAAACAAAATTTCAAACAGCTTGGCATAATGCTACAAATGGTTAAACAACATTAGAATAACAGAAAAATGGATATGGTTTTACCATTATTTTTTTAGAAAAATATTTTTATAAAACTTCTTTATAAATATTAGTTTTTTTAATTAATGTATTTTTTATTATTTTTTACAAAATTAAAATTTTTAAATTACATTATTTTAAATAAATTTCGTAAATTAGTGCCTGAAATTTTTACATAAGTAAAAATTGGCATAAGAATTTATTTATTTGTAAATCTGTATCGAGCGTTAGCTCCTTCAGAGAAAAAAAAAAATAAAAAAAAATAAAAATAAAATTAAATCAAAATAAAATGATTAAAATAAAAGTTAAAAAAATAAAATAAGAATTTAAAAATATAGAAAAAAAAAAAAAAATTGTAAAAGTTACGTTTTTAAAACTTAGACATGTTTAAATATTTGGAAGTTCAGGAAAAAAAGAAGAAATTATTAGGTAGCAATTACACAATGGAGTAGGAAGTTTTGGAGCATGTATTTTTGCTCCTTCTCTACTTAAACGCTCGTGGTTAAGTTAATTAACTTTCCAGTGATACCGACAAAGATGTCGCTATTTCACAATTGCCTAAATCAATAAATTAACACAAAAATTAAATTATTTGAGGCTTTATTATAAGTCAATTCGGTCTATTTAAAAAAAATTTTTGACGAGGAATTAAAAACAAATAAAAAATGATTAAAATAAATAAAAATGGTGATTTACACATTAAAAATTAAAAATTCAGCCAATGTTTTGTAAAATTCAAAAGAAAAAAATACTAAAAAATACTGACATAATATTTTTGGGTTTAGGTATTGAGAAATTCAAAAACAAATTGAAAGAAAATTCTTCCTATTTTGATGAATTAAAATTATATATACTTAAAATACTTAAAACTATATACTTAAAACTATATACTTAAACGTGTATACTTAAAAATACTAAATTATATACTTAAAAAAACTGCAACAAAGTGCAACATATTTTGTTGCCCCTTTGTTTACTTAAAATAACTTTTCTCAAGTTTTAATAGGACAAAAAAATTAAATATCAATAAGATTTAAATTGATTATTGGTTTGATTTATTAAAAAAAGAAAATAATGGTTTTATTTTAGGTAAAAAAGTAAATGTTGCACTTTGTTGCAGTTTTTTTTTAAGTATATTTTATTAACTTTAATTTTAATTCATCAAAATAGGAAAAATTTTTGTTCAATTTGTTTTTGAATTTCACAATACCTAAACCCAAAAATATTATGTCAGTATTTTTTAGTATTTTTTTCTTTTAAATTTTAAAATTTCTCTAAAAAAAATTTTTCAAAAAGAAATTGTCAAATGTTATTAATTAATGTCTCTTTTTGTCGTTTTTTTTTCATCTTCTTGATTTTAATTCTCATCTTTTTATTCAAAAAGAGTTAAGAAAATTTTAATGTCGATAAAAATTAAAAAAAATATTTTTGACATATTTACCTTTATTTTTGAGTTTTTTTAAGGCTCAGTTTTTTGTTCGTTTTTAATCCCTACCCAAAATTTTTTCGGATAAAAAAACTTAACTTACACGTTTTTTTATTTTCAAAAATTTAATCTTTCAAAAAAGATTAAATATTTTTGTTCAATTTGTATTAAATTCCACAGGATAATTTTGTGGAATTATTCGGCAAAATTTAGATTTTTTTCAAATTTTAACTTACAATATTAGTTGCAATAAAAAAATGATTTGGTTGAAATAAAGAGTTGGTCATGTTCAAAGTCTGATACTCGGTTTTGCCGTACGGACTCCATATTATGCTATTTAGTGCTATTTGAGAGCTTTTGACTAGTTTTAATTTTCCGCCGGGCAACAAACCGAGATCAGTTTCGAACACAGTAAGGTCACTGTTTTTAATCTCAATTACAGTCCATATAATGAGTCTAGCTTCGATTTCAAGAGTAGCTATTTGCATGAACACATTTTTGTCACTTTGATTTTGTAGATTGATGATAGTCCGCACTTCACTCATATGATTCTCGTTTATAAACACGCCAGCAGTTGTGTATGTTGGCAAACGCACCGTATTACCTTCGACCATTTGCTTACTCTCGCTGCTGAACGAGTGCATTGAATTTGACTCGCGTAGATCCCACAGACATATTGAGCCATCTAAATTTCCGGACAACACCATAAAAGACACATAGTTTAGACAGGTCGAGATTGTTTCACAGGTCAGGACTCGGTGAGGGTATTTTGGCTCGTTTAGATTCCAAACTAGCAGGAGACTTGATTGGAAATTTTCATCAGGTAAATTGAACGAACAAACAATGTAGTTTGGGTCTTCTTGGTTAAAACAACAGTTTGAAATTCGGTAGTGTTTGTAAAATTTTGCTATTTGTTTTGGTATTTCGAATGAGGAAAAGCCTTGTGACATTTCCAAGTCGGATTTTGTGCTCTCAATTTTAAAGTTTGACTCTGAATCTTTTTTGATTAGTTTTTCGATTACTTTGGAAGATTTGTCCAAAAACTTCAGCAAATTATCTGTGTCAATACTCACACGGAATTTTTGTAATATATCATCTGAATTTTCTTGCCTAAATTTTTCATTTTCTTTTTTTTTTAAGAAATTTAGTTTAGTTTTTCATTTTTATAAAGATTTTGATATTTAAATTTGAAAAATTAATTTAATGGAAAAAACATTAGAATTAAATAAAAAAAAATTTATTTTTAAATTTAAAAACTAAAGTGTATTTTTGGGATTCTTTAATTGGAATTTTTTTTATTTAAACATTACCAATTAATTAATATTCTTAGTTTACTAAAAGTAAAGAATTTTGCATCAAAATGAAAAAAATATCTTCTATTTTATTAAACTAATAAAATAATTTTTTCCAATCTAAAAATATCTAATCATAGTTTTTATTCCTGACTTTGACTGTTTTACCAAATTCTTTGAAATAATATTTAGTTTTGTGATTGAAAAAAACTTAAATCGTTGATCTTCGAAATGTCGGCAAAGTGTTATATTATTACACTTTTATATTTTTAAAAATTTTTGTGACAATTTTTAATAAAATTTTTATTCTGGATTTTCATAATATTTTTTTTAGTTTTGTAGGCATTTTGAAATTTTAGTACAAAAATTACAGTACAAAACGTAAAACAAAACATTTTGCAAGAAATTTGCAGAGTTTTTGCAGAGCTTGGAATTCTTTTGTACAAATTTGTACAATATTGTGCTCTTTACAAAACCATTTTTGCACAATTAGAAAAAAAAATATAAAGTTTTTACGTTTTGTACTGTAATTTTTGTACTAAAATTTCACATTGCCGTTTTGTAAAATATTGCATTAAAAATATAAAATAATGAAAACGTAAAAATGAAAAATTTATTATAAAAAACAAAACTGAAAATTTTTAAATTATTTCTATTTCAATTTAAATATTAGATAGTATGTTTATTTATTGGTTAAATTTAGTTAGATATTCACTTATCTTTATCTATTAATAACTCTTTTTAGTAATTTTTTATGAATAGAAAATTTTTTTTTAAACCTTTGAATACAATTTTTTATTTTATTTTTCACCATTCCGTAGTTCATTTATCTAACTATTTTATTTTTCAGACAAAAATTAGAATTATTGAGATCTTAGACTTGTTAGACAAATAAAAACATAAAAAATTAATTTGAAAATTAATTTGAAGATGTTTTCATAGTATTTTTTAAAATTTAAAGGTTTCAATTTTCAAAAATAAATTGAAAATATGCTCAACTTTTTGTACTTTTAATTACTTTCATTATTATTATTATTATTATTTATTTCAATTAACGCCTTTAAGGCGATGTAAAAAAATATTAAAAAGTAAAAATAAGTATAAAAATAAGGGTTTGAGTAATATCTGAAAAAAGTTAAATTTTTAATTTCGATAATTATTATTCATTTTGTGTACTATTTTAATTATTTTTTTTTTCTATTTCATTATCGTTATTTTGTGTATCCCAAAATTAAGTGTAAAATTTAAATCAAAAAATTTCTAGTAATTTTTAAACAGAATGTTTGGGAAATGAATTTTTTAAAAATTTTTTAATTCAAAACTTTCTAAAAGTGTCCCAAAATTTTATTGACTCTAATATTGGTCTGATAAATAATCAGATAGCTCGACTGATAAAATTGATACCGATAAAAAAAATAATTCGAAAATTTAATTCAAAGGCTTGGCAAAATCAGTCGAAAATTTTGTTAAATATTAATTAATTATAAAAGAGTTACCATATTCAAATCATGTTTAATTTTTCAGTAAACCTTATAAGATTGAATTTTTCTTTTCAAATAATTTTATAAAATTAAATTAATTTTAGTTGATTTTAAACTTATTTTTTAATATTTACATTCTAACCTGACCATTTAGAACTCAATTCAAAGTGACTCGCCAAAAAAAAATATTAGTTTAAATTTTTTTCATAAAAAAATTATCCATTTAAATTGTCTTTTTAAAATAATTTTTGATTTTTAAAAGTAATTTTTTTAACTTTTTTTGATTTTTAAATTTATCCAAAAAATAAAATCATGGGAATAAAAATAATTTTTTAATTTACCAGTTCCGTATCCTTTGGAATCATCAGGTGGATTTTGAGTCCATCTAGTAACATAATCGATGTCATCTGTTTGACAATCAATTTCAACATTGTCATCATTAGTCTGAATTTTCTCATGTCTCAAGTGAGCCGAGTAGGCCGTGCGCATCTCTATCGGATTTATGTCCAAAAGACTGAAATTTTTTCTATCCAATTCAATTAAATTCTTGAACAAATCCTTGGCTCTGCGCCGCTGTCTGTCACCAGAATCATGATTAAAATAAATTTTGCTAGAAAACACCTCTACAGAATCAGTAGGAATTCTGACCACAGCATTGGCCTTAACCACTCGTCCCCTAATGTCCCTATAATCATCATAATCCTCGTACTTAACCATGGATCTTTTTTCTTCATTCCTCGATTGTTTTGAATCATTCGACTTGGATGAACTCTTTCTCTCATCTTCCTCTTTGTCAACTTTCTTCGCCTCTTCTTCGCTCTCGTTCTCAAAGTCATCATCGAAATCATCATCATAATTGTACTCTTCCACTACTTCCTCTTCTTCTATCTTCTTTTTTCTGTCATCTTGCTCATCTTTTTTGTATTCCTCATCCCTGTGTTTGGATCTATGCTTAGACCGTGATTTTTCGTCATCTTTGGTCCTGTGCCGCGAGTCCTTTTTGTCCAGCTCGTCGTATTTGGATGGTTTAGAATGGGATTTTTTTCTGTCATCATAATCTTCACTGTTTTTTGATCTGTGCTTTGATTTACTCTTTTCATAGTCATCATCGTCGTATTTGGATGAGCGATGACGTTCTTCTTTGGCTTTGGATCGATGTCTTGACTTTTCGTGGCTGTCTTCATCGTGGCGTTTTTTGGACTCGTCTTTGGAGCGAGATTTTCTGTCCTCATCGTATTTATCCGACTTTTTTGAGCGTGGCTTCTCGTCTTCATCGTAGCGCTTTGTTTCGGACAGGCCAAAATCCGATTTGTACTTTCGGTTCTTCTTAACAACAGAAAATGAACTTAACAAATTTTTTTTTAATGTTTGATTACCTTATCTGACATATCGATGTTCGATACTTTGTTTTATTTGATTTTTTGAACATTTTATTTTTGAAAGGAATTTTGAAAATTTGGCCCTATCGGTTACCATGGAAACTAAGGCTTTAAAAGATTCAAATTTTAATGGTGACAAAAATTTGTCTTATTTAAAAAAAATTTTGGTTGTCATAGAAACAATTTATTTAAAATATTTGAATTAAATTTTGAAAATTGCTAATTATTTTTTGGCCCATCTAAAATGAGCATAAGCTCTATTGGCTTCGGCTAATTTGTGCATATCAACTTTCTTCTTAATACTCTTGCCCTTTAAAGTTTAATTAAAAATAAATAATTAAGAAAAAAAATTAAATATTACCTGATTATTGAATGCCTCTATTAATTCATCGGCTAATTTGTCATAAAACCTTACATTTGTATCCTTCTCACGGCTACTTGATAAAATAAATCTAGTCGCTTTGAATTCTCTTTCTTTGTCGCTCATTGGCACTGGCACTTGGTAACTAATACCACTTTTAATCAATCCTATTACTTTAAGCATCGGTTTTGTATTGTCCATTGCATTAAGAAATATTCTCATCGGATTAGTCTCTATTTCTTTTCGTTTATTTTCATCTTCAGTTTTATTGTATCTTTCCACTTGTTTTAACTTAATGTTATACAACGCTTTGTCAACAAGATTTCGTGCCAAATACGAATTTCCATTTTTCATCAAAATTTTAATAAATTTACTTAATTATTAATTAAATAAAAAAAAATTAATTTTTTTATAATTAAACTAACTGCATGCGTGGGTCATATGACATGGCATTTGATTCATATCCATCAGGAGCTTCTACAACTTGATAATGACGTAAATCATCTGATTTAATGCTGTCCAATTCACTTTTGTCAATTATCGGTCTTGACGCCGTATTTTGGGAGTAACTTCGGAAAAAACTTGACCTAAATGTTCTTTCCAAGCTAAGCAGACCCGAATTCAGCATTCTAGAAATAAATTTAAGTAAATTTTTTTTTTTTAAATTAAAATACTTTGTTAAAAGCATAAATTAAAAATATAAATAAAAATACAAATAAACAGTTTATTATAGACACAGATAAAAAACAATTAAAATTTAACTTTCTAGTTCAGCTATGGGATTTGCATGTATGGTCACATTTTTTATTTTAATGTCATAGTTAGGGCGATAATTTTTTTCATTGACTGGAATTTTTTCCAACTCGTCCAATGTTTCAAAGCCATCGATTACATGAGCAAAAATTGTGTACTTCATATCTAAATTAGATTGTTTTGAATAACTAATAAAAAATTGACTTCCATTGGTATTGGGACCCTTGTTTGCCATGGACACAACACCTCGTTTATTATGCTTTAGATGCTCATCGAATTCATCCTCAAAAAAGTCTCCCCAAATGCTTTTACCACCCTTTCCTGTATTACTTGGATCCCCAGTTTGAACTATAAAGCCTTTAATATTACGGTGAAAGACACATCCGTCGTAGTAACCACTGGCACATAATGCTAGAAAATTTTTACATGCTTTCGGTGCTGCTTCACAATATAACTCTAGTTTCATGTCACCTATATCTGTATGCAAACTCACCGACACTTAATGGTCAATTTAAAAAATTTGAATTTTTTTCACTTTTTCCAGTCCAGATTATCAGTACTGGACATTTGATCAAAATATTAATTTTATAAAAAGTTTATTTAAAAATAAATGTACAATTACATTAGTTTAGAGCTTAAGAACATTATTAATGAGATTATGTGACTAGAAAAATATGTTTGAGACCATTTGTTTAAGCCATGCGAAAAACCAGTGTCTTGACCATTCTCAAAGTAAAATATTTGTCCTAAATAAGCAAGATGGTATATGTTCAAAAGGTAAAAATACGAGTTCATAGTTTTGACTGGAAAACGGGTTTTTTTATTTATGTGAGAACATTTATCTTTGCATTCTCTTGAACCAATACAACTGCTAAGTTTATCACTTATTTTGGCGCGAAATTCTTTTAATAATTTAAATTTAAATTAATAAATTTTATTTTTTTTTATTAAATTACCAAATTCTGCATAAGCAAACCAACCTATTGAGAACAAGACTAGAATTATATTCGGATCAAATCCGTGAATTGCTGAAGACACAAAATAAGTCACAAAAATTGAAATAAAAATTCCAAATTTTTTTTTTAAATTTTGGAAAACATCTTAAATTATTTTTTAAATAAATAGATAATTTTATTTTCAAAAAAATTACATTTTTTTAGCCAAAAATGCATTGGTAAATTCCAATTTGTGACTACATTTACCATAGACCGTGGTAGTTCAATCGGAATTTGCCTGACAACCAACGAATCGTCTATTTGGCTTAGATTGAAAATAAATTGTGATAGATAACAAATAAAATAGCTGCTTTGTCTGAATGATAAAGCTTGAAAATACATTTCCACAAAAGGTACGTTTTGAACGTAGCCCTCGATTGAACTGAGCAAGCAATTTGAACAAACCAAGGTTATCAGTGCGTATCCTAGATAGCTGAGAGTATTTTTTAGCTTTGATAAAGAAGCACCTGATTTCGTTTTAATTTGGTTTGAAAAATTTTCGTAACTTATCCAAGGCCCAATAACACTGGTATTAATTGAAAATAGATAAGATAAATAGGAAAAGAGATCAGGTATGTTAGTTGATCCAAAATCATAGCCCATTGAGACTATTTTCATGACCAAGATCATTTCTGCGCCTCGAAACGACATCCATACATCGCGTTCCAATCTAAGTTGCCTTAAAAAAATATGCATTTTTTAAAAAATTTAAATTTAAATTTAAATTAGTACCCGTAGAATAAATGCACAATACAAGCCAGAGGAATTAATATTTTTTTTAATTTATTCAAATACAAAAGAAGAAAGCTGACTAGAGCTATAATTGTGAGATAGAATGTGACCCATGTGCCAAAATAATTAATCAAAAGACCCAAACTAGTTGCCAAATTTGCGTGAATTAAATTTTTGCTTGATAGATTCGCTATTAAAAAAAATAATAAAATTCAAAATAAATATTTTTTAAGTTTACTTTTCAAGCATAAAAATTGAAAGAGTATGCAAGTTAGTATAATCGGACAAAATTGGCTCAGGGTTTGAATTACTGATGGCATCATACAGTGAAAAAATATATTTTTTATATTGAAAATCCATTCAGATTCTGTTTCATAAGTCTTAAGACTAAAAAAATAATTCAAAAAAGTTAATTTAATTGTTAATTTACATGTCATAATTGTCCGAATGGAATAAATCATCAATGTCTGAGTCATAAGGATCATAGTAGTAAGTGTCCAACGAACTCCAATCTCCTGAAAAATCCATTTTATTTTAAATGGATGAAAATTAAATTTTTAAATAAAAAGCTATTTATAAATGTTCATGAATTTGATCTTTGTTTAATTTTGAATCAGTTTTAATTTTACTTTTGTACAGTGTCTAAATTTAAATTTTATTAAAGGAACGAAAGAATTCAATAAAAAATCTTGGCCATTTTTTTGCTAAAAAATAAGCTATTTTTTCATTATAAGCGAGAGTCATTAGACTCTATTAGCTGTTTATGCACGAAAAAATAACTTTTCTTTTTTTTCTTTAACATAAGCTTAAAATTTGAATTCGTATTTTTTTGTGTCCAGTTAAAATTTTGGAAAAGTATTCATTTAGTTGTGGCCAGTTGAAGAAATAATTAAAAAAATTTAATGATTCTATGATTATTTAGACCATTTCATAGAAAACAGATTTGTTCCAGAAAATTTTTGATTTTATCTCTTTTTTAATCACCAAAAAAAATAAAATACTTGTGAATAAATAATCTTTTATTATATTAAGTGTTTTTTAGTTTTTAAAAAAAATCTCAAATTTTATAAAACCTTTCATTACTAATTTGCCCTTTGCAAAACGAATTGTTTGCCTGAAATTTTCTCATCAGATTTTCTCTAGCAATCAATTTTATTAATTATTTATAATTTTATTAATTTTTTGGAACCAATAATTAAACGATTTTAACCAGCAATTCAATTAAATTTTTAAGAGATTATATTATATAACAGGAACTCTTATTTTTGATTAGGAGATTTTTAATTTTGAAAAAGATTAATTAAGTCGATTAATATTCACGAAAAAGTTTTTAAAATATTTAATTTTTTTTAGGTGAAAAATGTGACAAAATATTCAAAAACTGCTTTTTGGATTCCGATGAATTAGAAAAAAAAATGATTCGAAATCTGATAATTAATAATAATAAATAATACTTTAAGAAACCAGTTATAAAGTTGAAATCAGATGTAAGTGAAGTTTAAAAAAATTTAATTCAATATTATTTAAAAATTTTTAATTAAAAAAATTTTCTTTGCACCCCATAAGAAATAATATTAAATTAATTTTTTTAAATTTAAGTATTCAGACATTTCATTGTCACCATTCATGTACAGAATAAATTTTTGAAATTTCTTGTTTAAAATAAAAAAATTTCAAATTTTTTTTTAAATAAAAAATGGAAATAGATGGTTTAGAAGACTTGAATAAATTAGCCGAGCCTGTTAAAAATATAGAAGAAAAATGGAAATTGGTACCTGCTTACCTCAAAATAAAAGGTCTGATCAAGCAGCACCTGGATTCATTTAACTATTTCACAAACATTGAAGTAAAATTAATAAAAATAAAATAAAACGAGAATTTTTAATAAACAATTAATTATTTTTTTAGATAAAAAACATAGTTAAAGCAAATGAAAAGATAACATGCCAAGCGGATCCAAATTTTTACATTAAATATTTGAATATAAACGTGGGTTTTCCGGATGTAGAGGAGGGCTTCGGTGTATCCAAACCAATAACTCCGCAAGAATGTCGACTAAGAGACCTCACTTACTCGGCCAAAATAATTGTGGACATTGAATATACTCGTGGCAGCCAAAGAGTCATTCGCAACAATTTGGTCATAGGTCGGCTTCCCATAATGCTGAGATCAAACCGGTGCAATTTGTATGATAAAAGCGAGGCTGAATTGGCCAAAATGAACGAGTGTCCGCTTGATCCAGGCGGATATTTCATCACTCGTGGCACTGAAAAAGTAATTCTCATCCAAGAACAATTGTCCAAAAATCGCATGCTGGTCGAGACCGACAAAAATGGCCTAATGACTTGTCACGTGACCAGTTCAACCCATGCGACCAAAACAAAGACAATCATATGCGAAAAACACGGAAAGTACTACCTCAAGCACAACAGTTTAAGCGAAGATATTCCATTAGTAATTGTCTTCAAAGCATTGGGCATCACCTCGGACCAGGAAATAATTCAACTAGTTGGCCTAGAGGACTATGTAGTGGAGGCGTTGACACCATGTATTTACGAAGCTCATTCTCTCCAGGTCTTTACACAGCAACAAGCGTTCAGCTACATTGGCGCCAAAGTAAAGTCAATGTCAGCGAAAAGAAATGACGAGTCCTTTAAAAAGAGCAAAGCTCAGGAGGGACGTGATCTATTGACCAAGATCATAGTGGCCCATGTGCCAGTGATGGAAAGCAACCTTAAAATGAAGGCCATTTACATAGCTGTGATGATTAGACGCACCATTTTGGCCAAATTGGGCAAAATAAGTGTTGATGACAGAGACTATTATGGAAATAAGAGACTCGAGCTAGCTGGTCAATTGATTTCACTTTTATTCGAAGATTTGTTCAAAAGATTTAACTCGGAACTTCAGAGCATTGCTGAAAAGACAATACCCAAGCAACGAGCTGCTCAATTCGACATTGTCAAACACATTAGACAAGATTTGATCACCAATGGACTCATAAATGCTATCTCAACCGGAAATTGGATAATTAAACGTTTTAAAATGGAACGTCAGGGCATCACACATGTTTTGTCAAGATTGTCATACATTGCTTGTCTTGGCATGATGACAAGGATAAGCAGTCAGGTAACAAAAATTTGCCTATGATTTTTATAAAAATTTTGTAACAGCTGAAACATTGAAGGAAATGTGTGCATTATTTAGTATTTTTTTTCAGAGTAAAAGCTGGATTTGAGTTGTCCATTCAAAATATTAATAAGTTTTTTAAATTAATATTGTAAAATTCAGAGCGCCTTTTTTATACTGAACACTACTAAAAAAATCTAAGATAATCAATTTATTTTATTTATTTTTTTTTAATTAATAAATAAAATATAAAGTTTAGAAAATCATTTTTTCAGGAAGAAATAAATAGCTAAACACTAATGGCTTATTTCAATTTTTGAATAGTGCAAAAGAAATCAAATATTGATGTCGAGGAAAAATTCAGAGAATTAAGTGATAAAATTTGTTCTCTCAATATTTTTTTAATTAAGAAAAAAACTAGAATAATGAAGATAATTTTTTAGAAAAATTTTTTTTTTATTATGTAAAAATAATTTGAATTTAAATCAAACCAATATAGCTTAGACTTTGCCAAATCTAATCTTGTCTCATTGGGATGATTTCTTCCATATTCCAAGTGTTAGTGTTGGTCGGTGACAAAAATTTTTGATTGTTTTGTATATTATATTGACTATTTCTTTATCTTTGAATAACTATTATAAATTCTTACTAAGATTTAGCATGTTGCGAAATTCAGTACAATAGGATAGAAAAAAATTTTTTTTAAATCCACAGTGCATCTTCAAAATTTAGAAAAATAATGCTCTTTTTTTTTTAAATTTCCTAATTTTTTAAAAAAGAAAATTTAATAAAATCTACTACTTCTACAGAAAACGCAGAATTGTTAAAATAACGTAATTTTACGTAATTCGGCGTTTTTGTAGAAGAAGTAGATTTTATTAAATTTTCTTTTTTAAAAAAAAAGAGCATTATTTTTCTAAATTTTAAATAGATTTTATTTTGAAAAAGAATATTAATATCCTACTATTTCTTACATTTTCTCACATATTTTAATGTAAAATCACATATTTTTTGGTAAAATTTAGTAAAGAAATATTTAATCATCATTAAATAAATTAATAAAAACAAATTTTCATCTAGATATTTTATTGATTCTATTTTTTTCAATTTGAAGAGTTAAATTTTTAATTAAATTTTACCAAAAAATGTGAAAATTTACATAAGAAATGGTTAGATATTATTATTTTTTACAGGATAAAATTTATCAGATATCTGCTGCAAAATATTTTTTATTAAAAAATTTATTATAAAATCAGAAATACCGTTGAAGACTAGATATAACAAAAAACACACAATTTTTTTAATTATTTTTTTTTATTTTAAGTTCAGCGAAGTTAATAAATTAGTTAATTAATTTTTAATATTTTTTTTTCTCAAAAACTGACCTTCTTTTATTGACCAAGAATTTTTTTGATATTTTTATATTTTTTTTGCTATAAAATAAATAAATCATTATAAGCACCAGTGTTCTAATGAGAATGTAAAATAATTAAAAAATCTGCAATAATTCTTGGTAATTTTTTACGAAAATTAAAAAAAGTAAACATTTTTTTATTTTTAGTTTGAAAAAACTCGTAAAGTATCAGGTCCACGTTCTCTTCAGCCATCTCAATGGGGTATGCTCTGTCCCTCGGACACACCAGAAGGTGAAGCTTGTGGTTTGGTAAAAAATCTGGCTCTAATGACACATATAACCACTGATGTTGAAGAAAAGCAATTGATTCGTCTAGTTTTCAACTTGGGTGTCGAAGATTGCCACTCATTATCTGGTCTAGAGATAAGCAATAGACAAAACTACATTGTTTTTATAAATGGCAACATCATAGGCATGATAAAAGATCAAGAAAATTTTACCAAAACACTTAAATTGTTGCGCCGCAAACGCTATGTAAGCGAATTTGTCTCAGTTTTTGTGTCACATACGCACCGATGCGTATACATTTCATCAGATGGAGGACGTCTATGTCGCCCTTATATAATAGTCGAAAATGGAGTTGCCAAACTCACCCAGCAGCACATAAATGAGCTCAATTTGGGCACAAAAAATTTCGACTATTTTCTCAAAAATGGAATCATTGAATATTTGGATGTAAATGAGGAAAGCGATGCCCAAATAGCTGTTTACGAAAAAGACATAAACCTAAAGACAACTCATTTGGAAATTGAGCCATTTACGCTTTTGGGAGTTTGTGCCGGTCTAATTCCTTATCCACACCACAACCAATCTCCACGAAATACATATCAATGTGCCATGGGCAAGCAAGCAATGGGCACCACTGGTTTCAACCAGCAAAATCGCATCGACACACTCCTGTATTCGTTGGCATATCCTCAAAAACCAATGGTCAAAACCAGAACTATTGAATTGATAAATTTTGAAAAGCTGTCAGCTGGTCAAAATGCCATAGTTGCTGTCATGAGCTATTCTGGCTATGACATAGAAGATGCTCTCATTCTAAACAAGGCCTCGACTGACCGAGGCTTTGGTCGGTGTCTAATTCATAAGAAACAAGTCATTTCTCTAAAGAGATACACAAATCAGTCGTATGACAAAGTTATGGGTCCCATGTTGGATGCGAAAACTAAGAAACCAATTTGGAGACATGAATTGTTGGATTCGGATGGCATTGCAGGTCCTGGCGAACGGGTCGACAACAAACAAGTATTGGTGAACAAATACTCACCAATAGTAACAGAGGCAATGGCAAAAACAACACCAGGACAAAGCGAAAACAAGACTGAAATGAGAGAAACTCCGTTGATTTACCGGAACCCAGTGGAAGCAAGTGTGGAAAAAGTAATGATAACCAGCAATAATGACGATGCTTTTTTGATCAAATTGCTGATGAGACAGACAAGGCGACCAGAGATAGGAGACAAATTTAGCAGTCGTCATGGTCAAAAGGGAGTAGTTGGTCTAATAGTTGACCAAGAAAATATGCCATTTACGGAAAGTGGGATATGTCCGGATATAATCATGAACCCGCATGGCTATCCATCTAGAATGACTGTGGGAAAATTGTTGGAATTAGTGGGCGGAAAAGCCGGAGTTCTGGAGGGAAAATTTCATTATGGCACTGCTTTTGGCGGGGACAAAATTCAGGACATATCAAATATATTGATTAAAAATGGGTTTAATTATTTGGGCAAGGATTTTATAACATCGGGTATAACAGGAGAACCGCTCAGTGCCTATATTTATTTTGGACCTATTTTTTATCAAAAATTAAAGCATATGGTACAAGATAAGATGCATGCTAGGGCGAGGGGACCGCGAGCTGTGTTGACTCGACAGCCTACTGAGGGCAGATCCAGAGATGGTGGCTTGAGACTTGGTGAAATGGAACGCGATTGCTTGATAGGATATGGTGCAAGGTAAACAAAAAAAAAAATTTTAAATATTTTATTTATTAAACAATTGAATATTTAAAAAGTATGTTGCTGATGGAAAGGTTAATGATTTCGAGTGATCAGTTCGAGGTTGATTTATGCAATAATTGTGGTTTATTGGGCTACTCGGGCTGGTGCCACTATTGTCAGTCTTCATCTAATGTATCCTCTTTGAAGATACCATACGCATGCAAATTATTATTCCAAGAAATGCAATCAATGAATATTGTCCCCAAATTAAAGTTAAAATCGCAGTATTAAAATTAATTAATAATTATTTCTTTTATTGAATAAAAAAAATTAAAATTAATTTAGAAAATAAGCTTTGCTCAGATTAATTTCTAATAAAAATATTGCAAATAAATTGTGTATTTTTTTTAATATTTCAGAGAAAATGTAGAATTTTCTAGAGGTAGACTTTAAGACCCGAATTCTTTAGAAATTTCGGGTCTTTCATGTGTTATTACCAGTGCTCGTCACAAAAACTGTAGCACGTAAAACTGGTCAAAAAATTTTCATGGTAAAAAAAAGAAGAGGTTAGAGTTAAATTTTGTTTTTCAAATGAAATAACTTTCTTGAGGTACAAATCATTATTATCATTTATACTCTTAGCCTGAATATTCCACTGATTACAATGATTTATGCTGAACATTTTAAAATAAATCAATAATTGGCTCATAAAGGACATATTAATTTAAAAGGGTTAGGGCTTTTTGAAATATATTTTTATTAACACTAGAAGCAGCGGATACGCACTTTTAACGAATTTTAAAATTTTAATGCTTTATCTTAAAAATGCATTTTTCGTTTTTGATAATTATTTTTCTTGCTAATAACTTTATTTTAAAACTTTTGTTTAAAATAAAATAAACATGTGCTAAGAGCTCTAATTCAAATATAATTAGATAAGAAATTCAAGCAAAAATGACCCGGTGCTTCTAGTGTTTTGAGCTAGGACCAGCCTGGTTGTAAATTTTAAGAAAATTTTGGAAATCTTATAATTTAGTTATGTAAAATGCTTAATGTTTAAACAACTTTACTTAATCCGAAAATATATGTCTGCAAAAACTCTGCAATGTAATTAGTGTTGGCAATCGATTATCAATAATCGATTTATTATTCGACTAACTTTTTATCGATTAATTTATTTTAGTTGATTATTATTTAGACTAATTTTTTTTAGTTATATATTAAATAGACTAATTTATATCGAAATGAATAGTTATTATGTTAATAGTTATAATTTAATAGTTTAATAGTTAATTTTTAATAGTAATAATGAATAGTATGTAATTAGCAAAGATATTCTTTTTTTATCATTAAAGTCTTTAAATATATTTTAAAAAATTGACTAAATTTAGAATTTAACGATTTATTTGAAATTATTTAATTTCTTATTATTTAAAAAAATATTCAAAACATTTAAAAATATTTAAAAAGATAAATTTAAAGCGATTTAAAATAAATACACCAAATTATAAATAAATATTCTATAAATTTTCTGATACTACCATCATTTTGTTAATATTCGACTAAAATAAATTAGTCGATTTTCGAATTTTCTCAATCGATTGGAGTCGATTACCAACACTAAATGTAATTGCACAGTTGATTAGAATACTTTTTAATGGCGTGCAAAAATGCAGAAAATTGCATAGTACTTTGCAGACTTATTTTACTGCATTAAGCAAATTTGCTCATAGTTAAGCGTTTTACAGAACTAAATTATCTATTTTAGTAAAAAAGTTATTCAAATTTTTACTGAATTGAAAAGATCGAATTGAAACGAACTTCACCGCCCCTGATTTTAATTTTAAATTTAATTTATTAATAATTTTTACAATGCACTTAAAAAATTGAAGAAAAAAGTAAGTATTTAAATTTTTTTATTTGATTTTAATAAAAAAAAAAGATGAAAAATTTAAAAATCTGAGTAATTTTTACTCAAAAAAAAAAACGAATTTCAACTGATATCTAATTTCTTAGATCCTATGATTTGAATGTAAAATGTCAATATTTCATTTCAATAAATTAACGGTTAAAAAAACTTAAAAATACTTCTATTTAAATAGCTTTTACTTCTGGCAAATATTGTTCCCACACTTTGACAATCTGAAAAAAAAAATTTCAAATCAGCAAAAATTAAATCAATCACTTTGAATAAAATACCGTTTCTTGATTATGCAAAAGAGCTTCCAAGTATTTGGTCAGTTGTGTTTTGAACTCGGTGGCTCGGTTCAAATCAAAATTCTTGATTTCTTCTTTTATGTTCTTAGAAATTTGTTCAAAGTCCTGCTTGGCCTTGGCAGTCTTGCTCTCCCAGTCGTTTATCTCAGCCATGACTGCCGGCACCTTGTCCAATTTATTGGTCGCCTCTAATTTTGTCTTGCTCTCCTTTTTGGCCTTGAGAGTCTCTTCAGCTTTTTGCCAATTGCCGAACGTCTTAATCCGCTGAAAAAACACCTCTTTTATGTTGTCAAACAAACACACATAATCCTTGATCAATTCTGCGAACAAAAAGTAATCTGAGTTAGCCTGGTCCAGATAGATCTGGTCAATTTTCTCGTATGCTTCGCCCAAGTGTGACAGGGCACGCGACAAATTCAATTGCTCTTCGGCATTGGCCAAAATAGCCGTGGTCTTGGAAAACTCTTTGGTCGACGCGGCCAGGTCTTTTCTCCACGCGTGCAAATACTCGGCCACTGAATGCAACTTTTTGTACTGAACATGCAAATTCTCGATTTGACGCGACTTTTCCTCGAACCACTAAAAGACATAAATTTAAAAGTTCTTGATAATTTGATTAAAGAGTGAACATAAAACCATGCATTATTCAATAGAACAAAGTCCGAGTCTAATTTGACTCGAGTCTTTTTTCTTTCTAACTAATAGACTTTACTCTAACCTCACATTCCTCATCGAAAAATTCAATGCCCGATACGCATAATGTTTGAAGTAAGTAAAACGATAGTTTTTCGCTTAGCTAAGAAAATTTTCAATTATACGCAACATGGTTATTTTTGTTAGCATGCAGTGGTACCGCCAGATTTCTAAATGAAGGCTCAGTAATGATATACAGTCTTCCCTCAACAATCCGGCTCAATATCCTATCGAGTAAATACTTATGGCGAATACGACATTAATTCAGTGATAAACTTGTATGATTCAACTGAATCAAAACCAATTAAATCAATCCTTAACTTCCAAAATTTATCTTAATAATTTTTATCCCAATTTAGTAAAACTAATAATTTATATACATTTTTTTTAATTATTTTCTTAATTTTTTTTTGTATCTTTTTCATCTTTTTTTACTCAATTACTTTATAAATAATTTTTACCCTCATATTTTGCTGAAAGGAGACAGTTCGATCTCCAAACAGTTGGCCAAGGCTATTCGTAAATAAATAAATAAAAATAAATAATCCGGAATACTCGGAATTCCGACCAAACTCAAATTTCTTTTTACTTCATAAGATATTTACATGTTTTAGTACATTTCAAGAAAAAAATTAATAAAAGGTAGCAATTACGAAAAGCTTTTTTTCAAACTTGGATTTTTTAATAGTAAGATTACGATTAATCAAAAACATCTAAATATGAATGCTTTAATATAGATTTATTAAAAAAAAATTTTATCATCGACTTGACTTGAATGGACTCCTAAATCGTGATATGGGAGAAAAAAGGAAAGAAAAGAAAATATTAATCAATTAAATTAAAAGAAAAAAAAATCCTAATACATAAGCAATTAAATTAAAATTAAAATAGCCATAAATTAATTATTTTTTTTGTCTTATTTTTATTATTCTTTATTTGTTTTTTTTTAACATCGCCTTTAAGCGTTAATCGAAATAAATAATAGCTGATCCATTGTCACAATTTTAGCAATAACTTATCTAATCACAGAAATTTTATCAAATATATAAAAAATGTATTTTGTTACCCTCTATCTTAATTTATCTAATTTTAATTTGATATTTTTCAATTTATATTATTTTTACTTTATTTTTTATTTTTATTTTATTCTATTTAACTTTATTTTGATTTTTTCTTTTATTTTTTTTTAATCTGAAGGAGCTTAAGCACGGTACATAAATACAAATAAATAAAATTTTATAGTTGTTTTTTTATTGGATTAGATCATTTCTACATTTAAGATCTTTTAGAGTAAACGTAAATGGTCAACTGAGTGATCAATATCCTATTAAAGCAAGAGTTCCACAAGGGTCAGTAATTAGTCCATTTCTTTTTAGCATTTTATAAATGACATACCAAAAAGAAACAAAACAAAATGTCCACACTTGCTTCTTTTTGCAGATGATTTGGCTACTTTTTTTATTTTAAAAAAGTTAACGAATCTTGAAAACATGATTAATAAGTATCTGAAAGAAGTTGAAAAATGGCTTTTCAAATGGAAAATGAAAATTTCTTTTTAAAAGTCATGTTACATGATCTTTGATAAAAAAACAAAAGTTAAAATCAATCTTGACCTTAAAATTAATGGTAACAATTTAAGTAATAAGGAAAAAGTGAAAATCTTAGGCATCACGTTAGATTCAAAACTTACATTTGGTCCAATGAATTGTTGGATGAATTGAAAGAGCGTTGGTTGTAATTCAAGACTTAATATAATAAAATATCTCTCATATAGGAAATGAGGTCTAAAACCAAGACTATTAGGTAATCTCTACAAATTTTTGATCGAATCAATCTTGGATTATTCTTTTCCTTGTTTAGATTCATTCTCAGAAACTATGAAACTAACATCCAAAAAATACAAGTTTTTCAAAATTCAGCAGTTCGATCTATTTTGAAGCTGACATATAATACCCCCTCAAATATAATGCACCAAGAGGCCTTCAATAAACTTAAACTACTAAAGATTTCAAATCGACTCTTTGAGTTGAGTGAGAGATATGTCAGGGCAGGATTGAGTCATTCTGTTCCATTGGTTGTCAGACTAGTGGAAGAATATAAGAAAGGTTTCGAATCAAGATATATCGAATATCCAACTCCACTGTGTAATTTCTACCTTACAATTTCTTCTTTTTTTCCAGAACTATCAAAAATTTAGACATGTCTAACCTCTAGCTATTTCAACATATCGTTTTTAATTTTCTTTTAATTACTTAGACTTATTTATCCTTTTTTTTAATATTTTTATTTATTTTTTATTTTTTTTTATCTTATTTAACTTTATTTTAATTTTTTTTATATATATTTTTATTGAAGTAGCATTAGCTCGGTATAGATAAGGTTCCCACCGGTCAAAACTACAGCACTATCTGAATTTGAGTATTTCGACCTCAAATTCGTAATCTGCATATATGAAAACCTAGGAAATTCAACTTTTTAGGGGGGGGTCAAAAAAAATTTTTTTTTACTACCCCTCTCAAAGATTAGGTATTAGCCCAAGAGTTGCCTGTCTTTGGATCAAAATATTTCATGATCTGATATTTACATTTCCAGTTATTTACATATATTCTGAAAGCTAACAGTCTCAACTACAAAATGGTGAATTTTTCTTGCGGTTTTAATTTTTTTATGACCAAGATAATGGATCAAAAAAGAGAAATTTTTAAGGTTTTTTCAGTATTTTAGGATTTAGTCCGTGGATTACCCCCTGAACCCTACTTTTTTATGCAGATTCTGAAACTAGAAAAAATTCTGAAAAAACGCTTGAGCTCACTTTTTTTTTTTTTTTTGATTTTTAAGCCCATAAATTTTGACCAAAAAGTATCAAAAAATATTTTTTAAAAAAAATGTAATTTTTAATTTTTATTATTTTATTGGGTGGTGGTTCTGGAAAGACCGGTCTTTTTGGGACGGTCTTTACAGGCGGACAACCGGACGCCAACAATAATTGTGAGCCACTTCATTTAGAAAAAAAGGACCTAGACCACTGTCAGCATGTGTCACCTACCTGATCAGTTTCTTCCATTTTGACGGCTATTTTGGTCACACTGTCAGTGACACTCTTGAACATTTTGAGCATTCCAGCACCACTTAGCGCCGACGTGTTGTTAGCTTTGGGCAACTCGTCAGATATCTCGAGAAAATCTCGAAAGTCCGGATCGTATCTGAACGCCTTGTGAGCGGCCAATCGTTGCAAAAAGCGCTCTAAAGCAGCGCGTCTCTTCTCCAAAAAGTCAATCGGCGTGGTCTCCGAGTCTTTGGACATTTTGACTTTGGCCATGCCGATCATGTCCTTTTCGGGCGCTGGCGGCAGTATTCGACCCGCCGGCAAGTGTTTTTCCTTGAGTTTTTCGAACAGTGCCAAAAAGTCGCTGAAACGACGATTGGTCGTGAACTCTTGGCTCTTGAACACAGCTATGTTGGTTTTAACAGAGATTTTATAGACCATGTACGAGCCCATGCCGTCTCCAATCTTGTGCGGCTCGCTCAGCCCTATCTCCAAATACTTGTCTTTTTCATCATCGTCCTCTTCGATGTTTCTGGTGTACAACTGCGGCCTTTGTAAAGACTCGGTCTTTGGGTCGCTCTTGGACTCTTGATTGAGCTGGTCTTTTGGTTCGGTCGAGACGGCCGGCGTCACTGGCTCCGGCTGGATGTGTACATCGTTGGGTGGCTTAGAGACCGTGCTTTTGTTGGAAAAAGAAAACGGGTCGTCGTCGTCGTCGTCGTCAACTTCTTCTGCGGGTTCATTTAGGTTCACCTCGTTCATGGGCTTGTTCAAGCGGAATAGCTCGTCCATGTCTTCTTGTTTCTTGGGCTCCGGGTCGCTGATTGTCGAATAGAACATGTCGTCCGGGGCAGCTGGCTTTTCTGGCGTCGACTCTTGATCCAAGTCGATGTTTGTGCCGAGATCGATCTCGGTTGTTTGCGGTTCGTCGCTTTCTGGTGGCGGTGTCGAAGCCATTTTGCTTTGTTTCTAGAGTTTTTTTGTTGCTTCTAAAAATTTGTCTATAAATGATAGTTAAGTTTGAAAGCGTTTAGAAGTCACAAGATTTTGTCGAGAAATTATCTTAGCTTCTAAGGGTAATTAAAATCACATGAAGGTAAATGGGAATTTTGGTTGAATTTTTTTTTCACGTCATTTGAATTCGAGAGCGAGTTATAGTCTTTAACTGTTCATTTTTTTTCTTTTGAATAAAGCGCACTTAAAATTGTCTTTAAAATGCAATTTTTTTCTTTTTGTTGAATAATTTTGCACAAATTTTTTTTTGCTACTTTTAAATTTTTATTCTTTGTATTCATCAAGAAAAAAAATCTATAGTAATATGTATTGATTAATAAAATTGAAATTTTTTTTATGAATAAATTTTGATAAAAAAATTTTTGAAAATTGAAGGCTTTTGTCGACCTCTTTCAATATATTTAAAATATGGCTAATTTTTGGTTACTATTTCTTTAACTGTATATTTTCTGAGAATTTTTTTTTACCATAGCAATGTAAAAAATTATTTAAATTAGAAAAAAAGTTTAATTCAATGATTTTAAAGTAACTTGATTTTATATCAAAAAAAGTCGAAAAGGACAGAAACTACGTCCTTTCGATAAATGATAATGAATAAGAAGAATATTATGAAAAAATGTCAGCTTTCCAATGGTACCATTTGCAGCAAGAATTATCACAATTTAAAAATTGCTATGTTCTATTAAAGATCAAAATTCTGTTTAAAATTTTATGAATTTTACACAAAGTTTAAAGAATTTTTAACCTTTGCGAGGACTCACTTTTTTAAATGACAAAACAAAGATTCAGGTAAAATAAAATGGCGCGTAATAACATGGGTCCCCGAATGTTTTTCTTTTAATAATAAAACCAATAAAACAATAACAAAGAAATGAAAAATTATCAAAAATTATAAAATCGATTTTTCTTTTTTGACACATATTTTTAATAAAATAAATTCCACAATTTTACAATAAATTTGGATAACGTAAACTTAAGAGAATTTTATAAAATTCCCAATATTTCAAATGCACTAATGATAACTGCTTACCAGTGGATTAAGAGCTGAAAACAATTCCATTATTTCAAAGAAAATGTTTATTTATTTTTTAATTATTTAAAAAATTACGCCAGATTTGGCGATGACAAAAAAATTAAATATAAAAATGTAAGATTATAAAAGAAATTCTTTTCATATAAAAAAATGAAGACATTTTTTTCTCGAATTCAAAAAGTCTATTCTAAAAAAAAGTTCTTAGCTCTCCATGTATTTAGTCTCTTCGTTCTCTTAAGTGTTCACTACTGTTGAAATCTCCATCTACCCATACACCCAGATATTTCAATTTGTCTACCTTTTCAATCACTTCGCAAAGAAAATATTTATATGTGTCAAAGATGGTTCATAAACAAGACAAGAATGTAAGCTATTTTTGTTAGACCTGGATGCAGCTCGATGTACACAATTCGATCATATGATTTCTATAATTTACAAAATTGGAATCATATCATTCTTCAAAATTGGAAATTAAGTAGATGTACTTGTTGGTATTGGCTCAACAATTACTCATGTTCGAATGAAGCTTGTAGTTTTTGTCTTCGACTTTTTGATTTAAAAAATATTGTTAGACATGTTTAAATATTTTATAGTTCTGGAAAAAAAGAAGAAATTGTTAGGTAGCAATTACACAGTGGAGTTGGATATTCGATATATCTTGATTCGAAACCTTTCTTATATTCTTCCACTAGTCTGACAACCAATGAAACAGAATGACTCAATCCTGCCCTGACATATATCTCACTCAACTCAAAGAGTCGATTTGGAACTGTTTGTGGTTTAAGTTTATTGAAGGCCTCTTGGTGCATAATATTGGAGGGGTATTATATTTCAGCTTCAAAATAGATCGAACTGCTGAATTTTGAAAAACTTGTATTTTTTTTATGTTAGTTTCTGAGAATGAATTTAAACAAGGAAAAGAATAGTCCAAGATTGATCCTATCAAGGATTTTTAAAGATTACTTAATGTTTTTGGTTTAAGACCCCATCTCCTATTTGAGATATTTTATTATATTAAGTCTTGAATTACAACCAACGCTCTTTCAATTCATCCACCAATTTATTGGACCAAATGTAAGTTTTGAGTCTAACGTGATGTCTAATAATATCACTTTTTCCTTATTACCTAAATTGTAACCATTAATTTTAAGGTCAAGATTGATTTTAACTTTTGTTTTTTTCTCAAAGATCATGTAACATGACTTTTAAAAAGAAATTTTCATTTTTCATTTGAAAAGCCATTTTTCAACTTTTTTCAGATACTTATTAATCATGTTTTCAAGATTCCTTAACTTTTTTAAAATAAAAAAAGAAGCCTAATCATCTGCAAAAAGAAGCGAGTGTGGACATTTTGTTTTGTTTCTTTTTGGCATATCATTTGGTATATCATTTTAATATATAATACGAGCCTATGAAAAAACGTATATATTTTAAATGTGTCAATAAATGTACTCAAAATTAATTTTTTCAATGAATTAATCACCAATTTTATTCTAATTAATGAAGATTTATTTTTTTATTATTAATTTTACTATTTAATCACGCTACATTATATTTCAGTATCTCTTTTTAATTTCAGTTTATTTTACCCTAATTTACTTAATTTTTTTTTATTATTTTTATTTTTTGAATTTATTTCATTTTATTTTATTTTTAAGGAGCTTAATCTCGGTACAGTAAACAAATAAATAAAATAAATAAACAATTAATTTTACTCTATTTTTCTTTTATTTGAAATAAATTAAATAAAAAATTATTGAATGATAAATAACACATTTATTTTGTATTTTTATTCTGTTTGTACTATTTATGTGGTAGCTTTTATTTAATTTGTGGATGAAAATTATTTGTAGTCAGAAAAAAAGTGACAGCTTTCTAAAAAACTATATTAAAATATGATTAACACATGTTAGGACATTCCTTGTTTTTTGTCCTTTTTTGATAAAATAAAATTTATTTAAAAAAATACTGCAATTTAGTGCAACATACTTTGTTGCATCTATTTTACCTAAAATAACTTTTCTAAGGTTAAAATAGGACAATAAATAAAACATCAATAAGATTTAAATTGATTATTAATTGGTTTTGCTAAAAAAAAAGGAAAATTAAGATTTAATTTTAGGTAAAAAAGATGCAACAAAGTATGTTGCACTAGATTGCAGTATTTTTTAAATACATTTTTTTATCTTTAATTGTACTTAGGCTTTGACTGGGTAAATATCGCTCTTAAAGTAAGGACTCCATGTCTCAACAGCATATACTAGATTCAGTCGAACAAAAATTACGAAAATCTTCTTCAGAGATAATGAACTAACTTGTTAACTCCATTGGCCGTTTAAGCGCAAAAACAGTGATCTTATTTTGAGAATTAATTAAATCAATTTATTTATTTGAGGCTTAAATCTGATAGACATGTCAAAAAATCTCATCTAAAAATTAATACAAAAAATGTCAAGTTTTTCTCAATAGAAATTTTGATAAATTATTTAACAATACATGGAAAAAATGAGAATATTCTCTTTATTCAGTCAATATTGAAGAAACGAAAAAAAATGTGATTTTTCCAACTTTGAAAAGAAGAAAAATGTATGGACCAAGTGCTTAAAATGGTGAGAAACAAAAAAAAAACGATCTTGTGGATATGTGTTAACCAAGTACCAGCGCACACTACTAAAATAATTCGCCCAAAAATTAATTATGATAATGTGACACGAAAATTCTAATCAACAGGTGCTTGGTTTGTGATAGGCACAGCGACACCACCGCTTGGATACCAAAAACTCAGTGCTCGACAAAACGAGCGGTCTTGGCAGCCTAAAATAATTGCTCGAATCGGAGCGCACACGACCAACACCTCACAGTCACATGACTTGCAATTAAATTCAACAAAAAGCGTTCGAAAACAACAACACACAACGAGAGAGAGAACACAGAGAACAAAACTAGCAACATTAAAAATTTTCGCTCTTAACGTTTAATTATTTGCAAGCGATTTTGCTCAAAAAACACACACACACACTCACTCACATAGCCTCACACACATACACAGCATTTTGTGCTTGAACAGTCGATTTGAAGTCTAACAACGCCATATTTATTCAACACTTTGCTAAATGGTGACTACGTTCAACTCGAACTCGAAGCTTAGGACCAAGCTCGAGACGCTGCTGCAGCTGCCTCTCAATCAAATAAGCTACAACAACTTGGTGGTCGACTCGAGCGTGCTGGCCTCGACCGAGCCCGACCACGACCAAGACCATGAGCACGACGAGTCAGCGCTTGTCGACGACCTTGACCCCGACGACACAAACAGCCCCACGGTCACTTATTCCACGCGCAAAAACCCCACCAAACACTTCAACTTCGATCAGAAAATACTCTACGATGACGTCATCCAGGTCAACTGCAATTCGGTGGTGGCCGAGCTGCACAAGAAAAAGTTCGGCTCGGGCGGCAAAGGCCGGTGTATCAGGGTGTCGGCTGAGGGCGCCGACAAATGGATGACTCCCATTGAGTTCGAGACCTATTGCGGCAAGGGAAACTGCAGGGACTGGAAGCGCACGCTCAAAGCCGGCGGACAGCAAATATTGGCCATTTTGGACGCGGGCATTTTGACTTGCCATGCGGTCTCGTGCTCGTGCGCCGTGTGCAACCAGAACGAGTCGTTGGTGGGGCCCATCAAACCGTTTATGCGCTATCGGCGACGCAAAAAAGACGAGATAGTTGCTCAGAATGCGTTCAAAAAATTTCTCAGTCTCAAGCCGCCCACTCTAATCACCGACTTGGCCTTTCATTCGCCTCAAAATTCAACTTCGCCCTTGCAAAAAATTCTCAGCAACAACCGAAAGCTGAACAGTCAGCCATTGTCCATTAATACTCAGTTGAATTCGACCGATGATCTTGTTAGGTTCATTAACAAAGTGCAGGAAAATGATGACAACAAATGGAACGTGTTGGAGCAAGTTAGAACAATTTTTCTTTTTGATTTTTTTTTAATTTTTTTTTGCGATACAGTGCTGCTTCGATAAAAGGATTTTGCCAAAAAAATATTTGAAAAATTTAAATTTTTCAAAAAAATCATTTTTTCAAGAAATTTTTTTACTTCTTTTTTTACGTTAATTTCCGTAATTTGACAAAAATTTACTATAAATAACGTAAATTGCTGTAAAACACCAAAAGCAATAATTCACAAATTTACGGTAATTTACGTTAGTTATCGTAAATTTTTGTCAAATTACGGAAATTGGTTTTGTGAAATTTGGTACAAAATAAAAAAATAAAACAAAAATTGTTGCTAAAAAAGCTTATAACTTTTTTTCTGAAGGCCTTTAATTAGTTCTGCAGGCGCAACAAAGTGCAACATACTTAGTTGCACCAAAAGTCAAAGTCTACTAATGATGTGCAAATTCTCTGCAAAATGCACAATAGCCAAATTTGTCCACATTTAAATTATGCTTAATTTGCAGAGTTTTACCACAATTGTTGATAACTTTGGAAGTTGCACCATGTTGCATTTACAGAGCTTGCTTTTGACTTTTAAAAAAAAAGTTATAACAATTTTTAACTTTTTGTTCTGTACTAAATTTCACAAAACCCGGAAATTAATGCAAAAAAAGAAGAGCCAAAATTTCATAAAAAAAATAATTTTTTTCAAAAATTTTTCTTTCAAATAATTATGTGAAATATTGGATTTTTTTTGGTAAAATTTGGTAAATTTTCGTTTAAAATGGTTAACGTAAAATGGGGTAAAACCGTGAAAACTTTAGTTCAAAGATTATACACAAATGCAAAAAAAAGAAATTTTAAGTTAGAAATTTGATTTAAATTAAAGAAGAACGTTAATTAATTTATTTAAAATTTTTTTATTAGCGGTACCGTACCCACAGTAAGGTAGATCGGTGAAAAATACAAACAGCATTAAATTAAGTCAGATAAGTCATTTAAAGCAAGAACAGTTTACTTTGATTCTTTTTTTCCATACCAAACTTGATTTTACATTTAAAGCAGCTTTATTGATCATATTTCACTTTTCCAACGAAAAGGAGATGATAAAACCAGTCTTTTTCCAGTTTATTGTCTTTAAAGCGATTTTGTATTTTGTTTTTAATTAAATAGTTTTTAACAAAAATTCTAATTACTGCAAAATTAATACCACGACTCAAATCAGATAGATGCTTAATTATTACGACCAAAAGTGTTCCAAATTCTTTTAGTATCCTAGGTGCTTAACCATTTCCAAGTGAAGGTTGTTTTCTGAATTTTTTTATTTCAAAAAAAATATTTATTAATTAAAAAGTTATTGAGATTTAGAAAAGAATTAACGGTTTTAGTCCACGAACGATTCAGCCCGAAAACACTTTAATATTTGGTAAAAAATGAGTCAAATTAGTTAAATTAAATGTAAATTGTATAATTAGTCAAATTTAATTTTTAATCTTAAATTTTTCAAACACTTCTAATTTATATTATTTTAATTTTTGTTTTAATCAATTTCAAGGCTAATCAACAGGCTAGTGCCCTTGTCATAAAGACTGATTAACACTTCATTTATTTAAATTTTATAAAAAGTGATTTCTTTAAAAAATAAAAAAAAAAATTGCAGTTTTGACTAATTAGAAAAATTAAACATTGAAAAATTTAAATAAAATCTTTTAAATTTTTTAACAAAATCTATAAAAATTAAATTTATATTATTGTAAATAGAAAGCTTGAATGTAGTGAATTTCAGCATTGATCTCTTGATTACAAAGCTTTTTATCAATTTTGAGTAAAAAAATCCAAAAGTTTTTTCTCCATTATTAGATTTTGCCATTGGTTCCATTAGATTTTCGCTATTCCTTAAATTATATTTTAAATTTCTTGTCATTTTTGGATAATTTGCTTTTTAAATTTTCTGGCGAGTTATGATAGTAAAGTGTCTTAAAAGAAAATGATAACATTCTGTCTAGTATTCTATGCTGAAATGCATATAAGCCATATTTTTCTAGAAAGTTATTTACGTCATTAAAGTTTTTAACATCAAATTTAAACTTAAACAGTTTATATATTAAACAACAAACATTAACAAGGGGGCTGAAAAGAAGGCTTTTGCCGTTCGGGTAAGTCCCGGGAAATTCCCAAATTTATTTTTCAAACAAACAAATTAGTTAAATTAAGTTAATTTTTTTTACAAGCAAATACAGGAAATAACAAAAAAAACATCGGAAGATTAAATAAATAATTTTTTCAGCTTAAATTCAAAATAACCTTAAAAAAATTAAAACACAATTAATATTGTTAAATTTAAAAAGGAAGTACAAGTTTCTGATCTTTGTTTAGTGTCATTGTCTTAAAGTTTAGATCATACGCTCGTGCGCCAAAAAGGAAGGAAATAATCACCAAAATAAATAACACATTAAGTTCAGTAAATTATACAATAACACTCAAATCAGACACTCGGTCAATACGTCAAAAACATCCTTGTGAGATACTTGAAATTAGATGTAAGAAAAAAATTAAATGCATATAAAATAATTATTTCAAACATTTTTTTATGTACGTGGGTTTATGAGGTTTTATTCATTTAAATTTGTTTATAATAACTCGACTTTTAAAGAGTCGCGGGGAAAAGCTATTAATAGTCTAAAAGGGAGTGACCAAAATATAAAAATTAATCTGATTTACCTAAATTTGATTTTTAGAATTCTACAAAAAATAATTCTTAAAAAGTTGTATAAAATTTTTAATTTAAACTTCCGATATTTTTTTTTTAATTTCTGCTTTTGTTTGTACAGTCAATACTCGGTATAACGAACGACTAGGGCCGAAAACTCACTATTCGTTATATCGAAATTCTCATAAAGTAGTATTAGTTAAATTAACTTCAATTTGGAGATTCTCCAAGCGAAGTCGCTCTGGATAAAAATGCCTTTCGCAATTTGATTTGTTTAGCAACTGGGTCTCAAACATAGTGTACTCAAATTATGTGTTGTTACGGCCGCAGTTTAACAATTTACACTTTTCAACATTTAGCTGCATTGACCAGTTCTTTGACCATTTACAAACTTTATTAATGTCAGGCTCTAAGCTATGGTTTGAATTTAAATTTTTCATTACAGCGAGTATCTAAGTATCATCAGCGTAGGTTGCGCATTTATTCACAATTATTTCTAGTATGTCGTTTATATGAATAATGAAAAGTAACGGACCCAAAACCGACCCCTGAGGTACTCCAATAGTGACGTGAGTCCAACTCGAAAAGGTTTCACCTAATACTACTTTTAGGGAGCCGTCAAATAAAAATTATCGTATCCACCCAATTAAGCGTTCGCCAAAATCATAGTGCTTAAGTTTCAGCAAAAAAGTACAAAAGTTTTTCGTGTGAAACTTTATCATAGGCCTTAGCAAAATCCGTATAGACCACATTGACTGGGTATCCTATAGAGACTCCTTGAGTAAAAAAATCCAAGGATTCAAGAAGATTTGTTGTGCACGATTTCTTACGAAAGAAGCGATAGAGATAAAAAAAATTAAAATAAACATTATTGATTATAAGAAATGGTTGTTTGTTAAATCTGTTTTTAAATTAAAAAAATTTTCAATACTAAATAATAAATTAATTACACTGGAATTATCATCTTTTAAGTTAAAAAAATTGTTTCAGTTCATTTGTTCCATCGATAGCTTCGTTTGAGTTAATCACTTGTTTATTTGCATCTTGTTGCTATTCGATGTCTGTATCACGGTTTGTTCTACTTGATTGTTTGTTGCTTTTGAATCGACGATTTCTGATTCCACGCGCAGTCAAGTCGCTATCGATTGACACATAGGCGAATTTATTTACTCTTTTTGCAGACTTGCTATTCATTCATTTTTATCAATTAGAATTCTTAGATAAACAATTACAAGGTTAATTAACGTTCGTATTTCTTTTAAGAATTAGTTCTATAAAGGCTTTTTTCTTAAGAAAAGTATTACTCGGTTTTTTTCTACTAGTTGGTTATATCGGGATTTCGTTATAAAGAGGTTTGTTATATCAAAGAAAATTAGCAATCTTTTTCCTTTATAAAAA
Source organism: Brachionus paranguensis (assembly GCA_016802215.1). Lineage (NCBI taxonomy): Eukaryota > Metazoa > Rotifera > Eurotatoria > Ploima > Brachionidae > Brachionus > Brachionus paranguensis. The sequence continues at coordinate 1,753,665 of JAESIX010000007.1, forward strand.
ATCGGTTCCTGGGTTCTTATTCGTAATATACAGCCATCTTCAATCACTTTTAAATATATGTAATGATTTTGGAAATAAATGGAGAATAAAATTCAATTCCAAAATAACTCATATAGTTAACTTTGGCAAAGTTCTATCTAACACTATCTTTAACCTAAATGGTATAACCCTCACTGAGACATGTCAAATTGAATACTTAGGTTTTATCATAAGTACAAATCTTGATTTCAATATTCAAATAATAGATAATTTCAAAAAAGTGCAAAGCAGTTTCTTTTACAATTTAAGATTCAAACATTAGACAACTTTTGAAGGAGTTATTAAAATATGATTAAAATCCATGTCAAACGTAATAATTTCTCTCCTAATCTTTTTTTTTCTGAACTGAAATGAATTTTTTATTTTTTTTTTTTTTTTTTTACTTTTACTTCTCCTTAAAGGAGGTTAATTTAATATTAATAAATAAATAAATAAATATAGAGGATTTCGTTATATGGGGTTCGTTATACGGAAGATCGACTGTAATAAAACAATTTAACTTAATTTAAACAATTTCTACATTTTTTACGAAAATTTACCAAATTTTACAAAAAAAATATTTGGAAAATTAAAATTTTTCAAGAAATTTTGACTCTTTTTTTTACGTTAATTTCCGTAATTTGACACAAAATTTACGGAAATTTACGGAAATTATGGCAAAATCCTTTTATCGTAGCAGCTGTAATGTCCTGGGATTTTATACTTGTTAATCCGAGACTTTTATAGGGAATTTGATAATAAACGAGTAAATTAATTGTGAATAAACTGTTTATTGGAATCCGAATTGTTAATAGTTGTTATTAGAATTTATATGAAAATGGAAATAAATGTGGTCTTAAACTGCAGAAAATAGTAAAGAAAGAAAGCACTATAGAAAATTAAAAAATACAATAGACAGTGACTTATAAGTTGGGTTCCAACACACCTTCCCCACCGAAGAAGAGGCCCTTAAACAAAACAAACAAAAAAAAATATAATAACAGTGACTTATAAGTTGGGTTCCAACACAGCACTGTAATAAAAATTGAATTATTTGATGATAAATATTATTTTGTTTTAAAAGATGGCCCAAGAGATGATAAGTCAAGCTAAAAATTTACAGTCTCAGATTGAAATTCAGCGCAAAGAGAGCGAGGTCAATCGTAGATTGTTGATCGAAAAGCTGCTGCAAACGTCGAGCAGCGCTCAGCCCGATTCGTTCATGTCCACGTCGTCCTCGTCCTCGTCCATGACACACTCCAGTCGAAAGAGAAAATTGTCCAGCACACAACAGTACAGCGAGAGCTATGATTGCCAGTACGACAACGAGTTCGTAGATGAGTGCTACGATGACGAGGATGCCGATTTGAACGAGAACGATGAGCAGCTGGTTGACAACGAGTCCGAAGCTAACGGTGAGCCACATTGTGTTCGCGAAGACAACGACGACGACGACGATGATGACTTTTTCAAAGAAAAAACCAACAGTTGTCAGTAATTGTCAGTTATTTTTTTTTTTTTCACAGTATTAATACTTCTTTCCGAGTGACTGCAACCAGTGTGAGTATGTGTGTATATATAGTATTATTATGATTTATTTTTTATTTAATATGTTAAAGCCTTTAAAAACAATTTTAAACATTTTAATTATTTGTTAATTATTATATTGTTTTAATTTAAAGAAACAAAAATTTTCTCAATATACAAATAAAATAAATTCCGATCTATTCTGTTGATTTTTTTTACTTTAATTTTAAGTTAAATTTAAGATGTGGTGGGGAGAGTCAAGTTGAGAGCAATTTGGTTCAGATAAAATTTTAATCACTTTTTCAAAATGAATATTGGTATAAAAAATTTTTTTTAAAATTAAAAATATTCTAAATTTTGGACGGAAATTAAGAAACATTTAAAATGTGGATCTAAGAAACAACAACATAAACTAAAATTTTATATTTTGAATTATTAAAAAAGTGAACCAAAACATAAATTTAATTGAACAATTTAAAATTGTTAAAAGTATTGATAAAGTGGATTGGCACTACCCCTTGAAGCAAAAGCCGGAATACTACGGAACTAAGAAGTCACGGATATGGTTTTGAAATACAACTTGTTAAGAATTGTATCTTGAGATTTAATTTTTTTACAAACCGAATTGCAAATATGTGGAATAGTTTACCGAGAGAAGCGGTCGAACAAACAACTTTAGATAACTTTAAAAACAAACTAGACAATTATTTTCTGTTCAAAAAAGATTTTACAGGCTACTATAGCGCAACTAATCATTATGCTCCGTTTAAAGATGATTAAAAGTCATCTTTATCCTATAGTCTTTATTTTATTATTATTATTATTATATTATAAAATTAAATGTTATTATTTCAAAAGAGAAAACAAAATATAAAAATTAATTAAATAATTATTTATTTTTGCAAACTGTTGTTGAAACATAAAAATTGAAATTTAATCTGGTAAAACCCAACCTGGATATTCCATGACCAACTGTCCAATCGAGTCCTTTAATGGCAAAATCAAAAAATTCTTTACACATAGGACTAAATACAATCTATTGCCCGTTTTTGAAATTTTTGAGAAGGTTTTTGAGTTAGAATTAATTAATCTTGAGATTCCAATTTCAGCTGTATCTAAATTTACTTTTAAAAAGGAATCACAGATATAATGAATTCATTCAGACAGAATAATATATAGTTTCAATTAATGACGATTTTTTTGTAAAAACTGTACACATTGTACGTGTAATGATTTTTATTTTGAAACCTGCACACAATTAGATTGCTCTGCTCCAGATAAGAATTGCTCCCAACTTCATTCTCCTGATGTGCTTGAAATCATGTTCGATAGAAAAAAATTATCAATTTCACAAATTTTAACACTCAAATTAACAGAATGTCATTTTTGACATTTTAAAAATTATTCTCAACACAGTTATGACTATTTTTTTTTGACAGATAACTTTATTAATGAATAAAAAAAGGCAAATTGATCATGAAGTTCATGATCAAATGTAAATTTCAATTCAAAATTTTAAAATTTATATTAAAAAAATGTTCTTTTTTATCAATTTTTTAATAATAAATGACTCATATGAATTTTATCTGAAGCAAAATCAAATATTCAAATATTAAATATCAAAAATCAAATATCAAATATTGATATAGCTGTATTATTTTTTGATTAAAATTAAATATAATTTAAAGTGTTTATATGAGCCATAATTTGAATAACTAAATGTGGATTTTGTCTTTAATAAAGATTTTGGAAGAATCAATTATATATCAATTAGAACAAAAAAAAGATTTTTTTAATTTAAAATATTCATGAAAAAATGAATTAAAAAAGCTTATTTCATCATTTTTATTTAGATTTTTAGAAATTAAGTTTTGATCATGATCTTGAACTTTAAGTTGCATTAAAAAAGTAAAATTAAAAAAATGTGGGCAATTACTTTAATTCAATTGAAGTTTTTGAGACAAGTTCAAATTTTGATCAAACCAAAAAAAAATTAAGTCGCCACCATAAGAAAAAATCGATCTGAGCTACTGTATATGGTAAAATTAAAAGCCAGATTGAATGAATCCACTTTTCATTGCATTTTGAATTTTGGTCCAAAAAACAAATATTAAAAATACCAAAGCTTAAGTTCTGACGGACCAAATCATGTTCTGTAAATTGTAGCAACTGATACATTCTTTGTACCACCAATATACTGATTCTGCAAAATTCATTATATTTTGAATTTTAATACAAAAAGCAATAACAAAATACAAAAAACGCCAGAGCTTTTATTCGAAGCCACCAAAACATTTAAATTTCAAAATCTTCTTAAATTAAATAATTCCCTTTATAAATTACAATTTTATGAACCATATCTCGACGAAAAGCTGCCTTACAAGCCGTTGAGCTTCTTGGAAATGCCGATGATACTCAATCACTAGTTTCTTGAATTTCTATCAAATTTTTTTTTATAAATAAGTTTCAGTTTTTACTTAAATCAAGACATAAATTTTTCTGAAAGTATAACAAAAAAGATATTTATTTTTGCGGTCTGTTAGGTCTTTTAACATATTTTGAATAAATAATCTTAATCTAAAAAGCAAATCTTATTTTAGGATTTTTTTGGACTCCTTTGGTCCTTAACGTTATAAAAATATTGGGCCTTTGACTGCTAAAAAAAAATTAAAAATAATTTTAAATTTTCAAGTAAATGAAAAATGAATTAATATTTTAATTAGAGCTATAAAAAAATCTCTAAAAAAACGTGATAAATTGACATGGCTATTTTTATATTTTACTTTTTATTCCAAATTGCACAAATTGATAATTTTAACCGTCTTCGAAAATAAAAATTTATTTGTGTAAACCAAAAAAGTATTCGAGTGAGATTTTTCTTCATTGACAAAATTTTATCATTTAGAAGATCACGTGAATTTTTTTGTTGTTTTTGCCTAAAATGCCTTCATATGTATTCTTAGAGATAAATTTAAATTAAATTTTTGAAATAATGGAGAGTCAAATTTTTTTTCAAAATTCTTCTTTATCCGGATCGAACAATCCATGTTCGATCAGCTTTTTGGACGACCTAGTCAAGGAGTATCTATTATTCCGAGGCTTTAGCTCGTCACTTAAAACCTTTGAATACGACTTAAAATCGGACAAAGAAAAATCATTCCGCCCTGAAAAAATTACAGAGCTGTTGCTGTCTTTTATTTATCAATACGATCTGGCAAATCTACTTGATTTGTGGAACTTTCTAGACCAGAAATATTTCACTCGGATTTCATTAAAAATCGGCACAGCTCATGCTATTTCGCGTAAATATGAACTATTCCTGCTACGCTATTATCTTGTTCATGCTACTCAAACAAACAAGCTAGATAAAGTTCTTGAATTTTTTGAAAATTATGTTTCTAAACTTCAGTGCCAGAATGAGTGGAAAGAATGGTTTTGTTTGCCATTTACAAAAAATCCCGAGGATTCAGCCCAGTTCAGCATTTATTTTAGCAAAAATTGGATTGACACATTCATGGTTTCATTGCAGAATTTTTTGGCAATTATTTTCCAGTCAATTCAACTGCCTCGTTTGCTAAACTATGACGAGGATGCATTTTGGTCCAAGTGTTTGCCTAAATCGGATATTCCTACTGATTATGACTCATTCTCACATGACTATTTACAAACAGAGCTAAACGATGAATTCGAGTTTAAAAATCAGGCTGTAGCTACAAAATCAAGCGGTGGATTGATTGGACTTTTTAAACATTTAAAAAATAATAAACTATCTAAAAGTAGAGAAATAAAAAATCTAAACGCCATAGCTAATGAAATAATCAACGATGATTCGAATATTGATAGCAGTTTTGAAAAGCTTGTAATTAAACCGGATATGGTGCAAGAAGAGGACCCAAGTGAAGCAATTAGTCAACCCTATGTTACACTTAATCAAGAGGATTTGAACGAGCACAAGTCTGCCATTGTTTTGCTCAAAATATCCCATGATTCAAAATTTTTAGCTTCAGTCGACTCAGATGAAATCATAAAAGGTTTTTTTTTTTTATTTTTAAAATCCATCTGGAAAAATGTTTTACTCAAAAATTAAAATTTAAAAATTTTTGCTTTATAATTATTTTAGGGTAAATTTTATTTTATTTTTTTTAAAGTTAAATTTTAAATAAAATCAGGAGTTGGGCTAAATAAATTCAAGGCATTAAATTAAGCTTTGTGCAATTCGGCGCAAAAAAACTCAACGAAATGCTAAAAACTATTGTTTAAAAGTAAATAATTATTTTTGTGAACGCAATAAAATGAAATAATTAATATTAGAGTACGATGCACCTCGTAGTTGACTTAAATATAGTTAAGTGTATCACAAGATTTTAAAAATCGATGTCAATTGAACCTTTTTGCATTCACATAAATATTTTATATTTTTATAAATAAATTTTAGAAAATATATTCAAGAATTTTGGGTCAACGACTTATTTAATTGATTATATAAATAAGACATTTTATAATTAAAATATTTTTTGTTGAAATAAAATAAAGGCATTTCAATTTTGTGAAAAAATATATCAAATTTAAAAAAAAATTATATATCATTTAAATTGTATTAATTTAAATACAAATTAAATAACTCAAAAACTTATCAAATAATTTTTTTTTAAATTAACTTTTATTTTTTTGGTCAGAAAGCTTGAACAACAAAACGATGAAAACTTTGACGGTGATTAGAGCTTGATCACAAAACCAAGTTGTCCCAGAAATTTTATCATTTTTTTATCTTTGTTCTTTTGTACCGAATTGTACCGAATTTATTTTACAATTTTATTTTTGTCATTTGTTATATTAAATGAATTGTTAAATACTAATAATTAATTCAAATGCCCAAACATTTTTTTTGGAACTTATTAATTTGAAATATTCTGCATTAGGTCCATGACTTGCTACCAGGTTTGGTCGAAAGTCAAAATGATGAAAAGTCACAGTCAAAATTTCAAATAAAATTTGAGACTTTAATATATTCAATAATTTTGAAATATATAATAAATAATTTTTAAATAATAACTTATTTTTCTATTGAAAATAAAAATATTTTTAAAGAAGAAATTAATAAATTGTTTTACAAAAATCAAAATAAAATATTTAAATAAAAATTTAAATTCAAAGTATTGACTTGACTGGAAATAATAAAATTAGCATTAGCCCAGTATTGACTTTGACTTCATGAATTTGACTTTTTAGATTTATTTTTAAGATTCAAAAAACTTTTATATTTTCATTTAAAAAAATGCATATTGTCTCTTTTAGAAATTGTAAAGTAAAGCATAGAGTGTAAAATTCTGAAAAAAATTAGCAAAAATATTAAAAAACCAAGTAAATTTACTTGTGAAAATCTTCAAATTATATCAGTCTATCCATTCATCTAATTTTAATTTTCAGGCATTTTAAATTGTGTTTGTGTGATTATTTTTCAGAATTTTTCAAACAATAAAAAACATTAAGTTATTTCAACATATTTTAATAGTAATTCTTAAAATAAGTATATATTCATTCATAATTTAGTTTCTCCTCTTAATCTGGTTTAATTTTACTTTTAAATTTGAAAAAATTGAAAAATTATTCCATTGTTTAGAATGAATCAAATACCTAAAAAATGTATTATAATAAAATTAAATTAGATTTAAAACAACTAGCATGCAATTAACTTGAAATAAATGGCTTTTAATTAGAAAATATACCTGTAAATAATAATGCCTAAGCACATTTACTGAGAACGTGATAATAAAGTGATCTATTTTTTGAAGTTTGGTCAATTGAGAATCCCATGTGCCGCTTGGTAACTACTGTATCCAAGACACATGTACAAAAAATTGAATGGGACAGACAAAATTCAAATATTTTGTACATAGGAACTAGACAAAATACTCTCAAAGTATACGATTTAAGCATTAAAAAAATTGTCCAAGAACTTGTATTGAACAAACAGTATCCTTTGGTAAAATTAATCTTTTCTACTTGGGCCAAAAAGCTAGTGGTCGTTCAATTGAGGGACATGGACAAAAGCAGTCAGGTTATTTTATTCGAATTTTCAAAAAATTTAAATCAATTAAAATCAATTGTGTTAGAATCTTTTCAAATATTGGGCATTGTAGAATTTTTAAACGATCAGCTAATATTGGCATGTTCAGATGGTGTGGTCAGACTCTTTGATATGCACAAACAAGATTTGGTGCAAGCCCAAAGATGTCACAATGAGTCGATTGTCAACATTCAAATAAACCAAGAGAAAAATTTACTAGTCACAGCCACACATGATCAAATCTACATTTGGAACATAGAAGATCAATTCGAGCTTGATTTCAGCTCAAAGATAGATAATTGTTCTAATGGTGAAAATTTTATGTCTTTGGACTCAGACCAGTCTGTTTTGTTCGTGCTCTATGAATCGGGCTGCAGTCTAATCAGTCTCAAAATACCCAACACACTCATCCAATGTGAATATCAACTTGACAGCTCGACTACATTTAATCTTCAAAATTTTAGTCATATGTCTATACTGGCTTTAGGCAATCAGTCAGGTTTAATTAGAATTTTTCGACTTTTAAATAAATTTTAATTGCGATTTTAATTTAAATAAAAATAATTTCTAAAATTTTTTTTCAAAATAAAGCATAAATTAGATAAAAAATTTTATTCCAAATTTCAATTGACTTATGTAAAGATTCAAGTTGAATTAAAATTTAAAGTAAATTGATAGAAAATTGTATTTTTTTCTATTTTTTATTTAAAAATGAAGCAAAACTAGAAAAAAAATGATTAAAAAATTCAGCTTTAAATTGACATTTAATCAAGTCAAAATTGAATTTAAATTTTTAGTAAATTTTAAAGATTTTTTATTTTTTTTTGAAAAAGAAGCATAAAATTAAGAAAATAAAAGGTATGTTGATTTATGATTGCATTTTTCATTCTTTTCATTAAAAATAAAACAAATAATTAAATTTTTTGTCGTTCAAGTGGCCGGTATTCAGAATCAACTTGTTATTTACAATTTTAAGTTAGGATTTACAAAAAAATTGGAAAAAAAATTTTAATTTTAAATTTACTGGCGTTCAAGTCCAAGTTAAATTAAGATTAAGACTTTTTTTGAAAATGAATCATAAAATTATATAATAAAAAATGATTAAGTGATTTATGATGGTATATTTATATATTAAAAAAATATATAAAATTGAGCTCACTGTTAAATACGATGTTCAGATTTAAGTTGAATTTAAAGTAGAGAGAAAATAAGTTTTAAATGGAAGCATAAAATTAGAAAAATAAAAAATAAATAGCATTTTTTTATTGAAATAATAAAAAATTATCGTTCAATTGGCCGGTTTTCAGAATGAACTTTTATTTATAGTTTGAAGTAAAGTGTTGGAAAAAAATTTTAATTTTAAATTTACTGTTGTCCAGATCCAAGCCAATCTAAATTTTAAAGTTTATAAGCAAAAATTAGATAGCAATAATGATTAAGTAATATATGATAGCATATTTTTAATAAAAGACAAAAAATCAGCTTTCATTTAAATCTGATGTTAAGACTTTAATTGAATATAAGGTTAAGAAAAGAAGAAAAAAATTTAATTTTTCTAATTTATTTGATTTAAAATGAAGCATAATATTAGAAAAAAATGATTGAATTTTTTATCATAAAATTTTTTTATTAAAAAACAAAAATTTCCGCTTTCATTAAAATTCGATGTTGAGATTTAAGCTGAAATATAGAGAAAATAAGTTTTAATTTTTTTTTATATTTAAAAAAAAAAAACACAAAAAAATTATCTTTAATTTGACCGGCGTTCGGGTCGAAGTTGAATTTAAATTTTCGAGTAAAAAGGTCTCCAAAAAATTGAAGATTTTTTTTTATTTTTTACATCCAAAATAAAGCATAAAATTAGCAAAAAAAAAGAAAAAATAATTTATCACAAGATTTTTTTTATTAAGAAAAAAAAAGAAAGAAAAGAAAAAATTAGCCTTACTGGTGTTCAGGTTCAAGTTGAGCCGGTGAGTATGTAGGCAAAATTTGGTAATTGTCGCCTAGGAAATTCAAGGCAAGGAAACCTACACTCGAAATTTTCTCGCTCTTAGAAACCGAAAAAAACTCAACTTGAAAAGTTTCTTAATGAAAATAATCTTGTGGCCAAGGAACTAAGCGCGCAATCGAGCCTAGACCTGTCATTGAATTATGCTCGGCACACCAGCTAGCAACAACAATATCGAGGACGTAAAAGTTCCACTTTATTTATGTAATATTTATAAACTTGATTTTTAGCATAATTTTCCAACGCAAATTTATTCTTGTTGTTCCGACGAAATTTTTCCAACTCCAAAAATAGTTGAATCTAATTATAATAATTTAAAGTTATTTTATTGCTTAAGCTTTCGCATTCCATTCCATTTTTATTGGCAATTTTTAAATTCGGATTCAAATTTTTGTTTAGAAATGTACAGTTTGAACCGGTACATGATCGAGATAAACATAGAAACGCTGGCCGGTACCACATTTTCGCTCAAGGTCTCGCCTCTGGAGTCCGTGCAGTCGGTGAAGGCGAAGATCCAGCGCCACGAAGGAATACCCATATCGCACCAGCATCTGATATGGCAGTCCAGTGAACTCGATGACAAATGCAGCCTCAACGACTACAACATTCCCAGTGGAGCCACCATACGCATGGTGCTTGCTATACGCGGAGGCCCCATCAACACGCGTCGCTGTGCGTCCATATTTTTTTTTATTTTTTCCAATAAAGCTGGTTTTGATTGTTTTTTTTGTTCTTTTTTTTTTAAGTGACAACTGAAGATGCGCTGCTGCGCGATGTGTCTGATCTAATGGAAATTCACGATGACTCAGCTTTGTGGAATAGTGATTCACACTCAAACAAACACGTAACTCTGCTGCTGTTTAGGGACGGAGATCATCTCAATTTGCTCAGGGTTATTGATCGTGGTGAAGCAAATTCGCCTGTTTCTGGTGCCATGAGGTATGATTGTCTTTTTTTTTTACTTTTTTTTTATCTCATTTAGTCTTTCCCAATTCAAAATTTAATTTTTTTTCATTGATCGCAGAATGAGAGTAAATATTTAGAAGATATGCATTGTCAAATATAATATAAGGTCATTCTTTAATTAGCTATTCTAGTATCCAATAACTAGTTTTTGATCTAATTTACTAATATTAGAATAACTTATTTTATTATTATTTTATAATTGATCCTTTTCTATTTCTTATCTAGTTCTATTAGATACTTTATAAAACATCATATTCTTTCCTTAACAGGTTGAAATCTTAAAAATTTATAAAATTTTTTTAATCATCATTGTGACCGAATATCGGCATTTTGTTCAAATGAATTAATATTAGCTAAACAAACGATATTCATTGATTTATCATTTTGATTTTTTTTGATGAATTTATTTAGAAAAAAAATTTAATCTAAAAAAATTATTTCATCAAATTTACAGAGTAATCTGTGTCTATAATTTAATTCAATTTTAAAATTTGACAAAAATAATTTTAAATTTCTAACTTTGAAGTTAAATTAGTTTTAAGAATAGAATTTTTTTTATAAATTTCTATTCTTGAAAATGATAATTGAATATTAATTCTTAGAAAAGTAAGCATAGTAAGTTCTTTTCGAAACGTCAAAAAAGCCTAATTGTCATAATTTCTTTGAAAAATATTTACCTCAACAGCAGGTGACGCTTCTTAGCCGAAATTTTCAAAGGATTAAAGCTGAAGTTTTTTAACTATAGTAATTTCTCAAAGTTTTAGACATAGATTAGATGACCAAGGTGCACAATTTTGTCTTTTGTTCCGTGAGGAGCTTAGGGTCCCTTCGATATCTTCTTTATTTAACCTCCATCAATGCAAGAGATTGGCTTTTGTTTAGTTGACTTTTTGAAAGACTTGTAGCAGCAATTTTTAATATCTTTTTTTAATTTCTTAATTATTTTTTAATATTTTTAAAATCTGACTCTTTATTTCATTAAAATTTTGTAAAAGTTCTAAATAAAATGAAATAGAAAATGAAAGAAGATTTTGTTATACTTTCGAATAGAATTAATATTATATTATTAAAATTGGCTCCAGCGTAATAAAATCAGACTTGTTTACAAGTCACAAGTCTTAAGTCAAATCAAGTCAATGACTTATATTTTTATTTTTTTTTAAGTCATAACTTTGACTTAAATTTTTGTGACTTTGACTTAAAACTGTGACTTAAAAACAAGTCTAAAAAAATGCAGAAAAAAATAAATATAATTAAGTTTTATTAATTAATTAGAAATAAAATTAATTTAAGAATTGTTCATTTTAACTCAATTAATAAATAAAAATTAAATTTTTAAATAGCTCTTACCACAACTTTATAATTTCAAAATATATATAGAAAAGAATTTTTTTAAAATTTTGACAATTTATGTTGGTACTAAGAAAAAAATGATTATTTTTAATTTTTTTTCGAAAGACTTTTTCAAGCATTAAACTACAAAAGTAGCAATTTTTAACGGCTAGAATACCTTTTTATTTAATTCTGTGTCGTTTTTCTTCAAATAAAAGAAAGTTTTCTTATTAAAGAATTTTTTCTTATTCTATTTAATTTTTTGCCCGCAGAAATTTATTTTCATTTAAAAAAAAATTTGTTAAAATTTAAATAAAAAAAATTAAACAAAACACTTCATTAATAATTTAATTTATCAAATTTTTTTATTGAAAAATCTTCCCATTACATTTCAAGCCAAACTTGAAATCATTTATTTGTTTATTTATTTATTTTATTTGCTCCTTTAGAATAAAATAAAAGAAAAACAAAAATAAAATCAAAAAATTAAAAATTAAAATTAAAAACAGAATCAATTAAATACAAATTAAATAAAATTTTTATCTTAAATTGATACCATTTTCACAAAAAAAACATCTAGACTAATTGTGTTATATATTGAAAATAATTTAATTATGGCTTGTTAAAATTTTTTCACATTAAAAAGATAAAAGTCGGTAGAATATTTACTAATATTTAATTAATAAAAATAAATAATTTTAAATTATTATTTTTTAATCTGAAGGAGCTCGTCACAGATAATCAAATAAATAATAATTATACTATAGATGAATCAGAAACTTAAAAAGACCTGTCATTACTTTTTCAATTTGTCTATTTTAATTTTCGTTTATATTACATTTTAACTTATTTTTATTTTTTCATGATTTTTTTTGTGTTTATTTTTTCTGCACAATTTCTGTGTTAATTTTTCTGTCGAAAAGATTCGATATATTTATTCGATAAGAAAATTCTATGAACTATTTCGACAAAAAATATTGTCTTTTTTCGATGAATTGTGGTAGCGCCAAAAATACACTAAAAAAAGTAAAAATGTTATATTTTTTTTCTAATTATGCAATAATGGTTCTGTAAACAATAAAATATTGTACCAATTTGAATAAACGTATTCTTAGCTCTGTCAAAACTCTGCAATTTTCTGTAAAATGCACTCCATCAAAAAATATCTGACTAAAATATGCAAAAAATTGTAGAATTTTTGCACATCAAATTTCAAATTTGTACAATATTGTACTGTCTACAAAATCATTTCTGTACAATTAAAAAAATTGTAATGTTTTTACTTATTATACTGTAATTTTAGTACTAAAATTTCACATTACCCATCAGCATAAGCTTCATACAGGTTTTGGTCAATATTCAACATATCGTTTATATAAATAATAAAGAGTAGAGGACCTAGAACACAACATTGTTGAACACCACTGTTAACTTTTATCCAATTTGAGCTTGTATCCCCAAACACTTCTCTTTGAGAATGGTCTAAAAGAAACGCTTTTGTCCAATGTATCAGGCCACGACCAAAACCAGAAAACTTGAGTCTACACAGAAGTTTTCTGTGGGAGACTTTGTCGGAAGCCTTTGCGAAATCTGTGTAAATTATGTCTACTGGTAAACCTTTAGTTTCAGAAATAAAATCCAAAATTTCAAATAAGACACATTGTCAAACGACATATTTTTCAAAATTTCAAAATTTGAATTTTTACCGTCCTCTTCAAAATTAATTTTTCGAAAATTTTCGATCGTTTGCCCCGACATACATTTTGTCTTATATTTTTATTTTATCTCTTTTTAAAGTGCGGCATCAATGTATGTGCCGTACGACGAGGCCGACCACGACACAATTAGCCTGGCCAACAACTTAGAAGACATTCTATCGGGCGCTACCTTCGGTTCGACAGCAGACTTGAATTCCCAAAAATCGGCGTCCACTCGTTCAAAACAAGTGAAGCTTTTGAACAAACGAAAAAAGTCGTCCAACACCGAAAACCTTAAGACCAAAGAAAAAATGCAGCTCATAAAACAAAAGATGAAGCAAAAATCGGACAAAATGGCCGAGACAAAAAAACAGCAGAGCGAGACAGAGACCGAGGCGGCCAAAAAAAAGAGCCGCACAAAAAAAAGTGCCAATGTGGCGGTGGCGGCGGCGGCGCCCGGCAAAGAAAATGAAGAAAACGGCGCCGAAATCGAGGCCAACGAAGTGGACGACGACGAAATAAGCGACGACGAGTATGCCGACGAATATTTGGACGACGACGACTACGACGACGACGACGAATATGAAGACGACGAGGACGACGACGACGAAGACAACCACTACTATCCCAACCTGAGCCAGTCGAGCGAAAACAACAACAATTTAGAATCGGAATTCGCTGCCGACGACGACGACGACGACGACTACGAAGACGACGACGACCAGGACGAGCTAATTCTAAACAAATCCGAGTGCGGTGGCGCCGACATACCTTCCTCTCTGGCCACTACCGCTCTGCCCACTCTCAACACTCCAACCACTGACACCGAACACCTGCAAACGCCGTTCTCGGGCCGAATAAACAAAAACGGACTTGTTCACAGCTCCAAACTGGACTTCATCAAAAGCAGGCGAAAAGCGGACGCGGCCAAAAAAGAAGACAAAGCCAAAGATCACGAAAGCGACAAGCCTAGGCGACGCCGGCCCAAACGCTACGAGATTGCATCCTTCTCGCCCACCACCACCATTCTGGTAAAGACAGTCAATTTTGAGAGGAAAAAATCGCTCAAAAAAATGAACCAAAGCGATCAGCAGCAGCAACAACAGCAACAACAACAGCAGCAACAACAGCAGCAGCAACAGCAGCAGCAACAGCAGGACCGTATTGTGTCGAGTTCGAATAAAAAAGTGAGCTTTAGTATGAGCGAGGAGAAGAGCAAGAAGGCGCCGAGCAAGCTGGACTCGTTGTACTCCAAGTCGAGCATTGAGGAGACCATAACCAGCTTGCCGGAGAAGAAAAACAATCAGTTAAACCCGATATTGAAGAGCGGCGGCAACCGGCTCGAAATGCTCAAATCAAGCCTGACCAGCTCGGCCTCCATTCTCAAGCCCTATCAGCCAAATGCCATGGTTTTGAACAAAAGCGCAGATCGGGCCTACTCGGCCGCCAAGCAAAAGCAGCTCTCGCTGTCCGCCAACGATCTGGCTCAGCCGTCCAAGTCTAGCATCAAACTTCCGCCCGTTGTCAACAACACTATCAACCACTCATCCACTGATTCCAGCATTTTGATAGCCGGCAGCTCCAACAATTTGAACAGCATGGGTCTAAATGAAGTCAAAAAAAAAGTCACTGATCTGAGCAGATATTGTTGCTATTGCAAGAAAAAAACCGGACTTGCTTCGTCCTATATGTGCAGGTAAATGAGCTGAATTTAAGAGTGTGAAGAAGAAATTTTTGTTCACTTTATTTTTAGAAATTTTTTATTTGGGAAAAAAAATTTTTTTTTCAATTTTAATTTTTAATTTTGCAAGTTTTGACGATAGAGCGGAAATTTTTTTTTTCTAATACAATAGTTTCCGGTAATAAGAAACTCCAATTTGCATCAAAAAAATTTTTTCTATATCCGAAGATTTCTTGTAAACGAATTAAGCTTTTTTATAATTTTTTTTAATGCTGTCTATTAAATATCTACAACTGTTTTCTAATCCAAAGTGCATTTGGTGTATTTTTTCGTCTTTTATTCAAATTTTTTACCCAATTTTGAAATAACATAGAAAAGGATAGCAACTTCAAAATATTTTTTTTAAAAAAATAAATGGGGGTAAGTTTTGCTACCTCGTTTAATAAAAAGTTGCAATTTAAATTAAGATTTAAACTTGATATTAAAAACCTATTGAATTTAGTTTTATTTAATTTTATAAACTTAAGATAAAAAAAAAAAATTTAAAATTACGAAAAAATCGATTAATATTAAATAAAAAAATATCCTCAAAGCTAAAAATTGAAAAAAAATTTTTTTTTAATATTGAGAAAAAAAAATTTATATTATAGCTAAAACTGTCCCTTAAAGGCTTGAGTATAGTTCCACAACTGTCAGTTCATAGAAAAAAAAAAATCCCCAAAGTTTGTTGTTTTACCATGTTTTCAGGAAAAATATAAAACATAGTAAAAAGTACTGACTGTTGTGGGAAATTTAAAAAAAACAAACATTTTCAATAAAATTTCAATAAAAATAGAAAGTATTCTTTTTCTCTGAAGCATTTTTTTCTTTTAACTGTCAAGCAGTCCAGTATTTTCTTCTTTGGTAAAGGGCATTAATTGAATTTTTAACCATGAAAGTAAATCTCGGTTAGGGAAAAATAAAAAAAAAACCGGTTGTGAAAGAAACGGAACAGAGTAGTATAACATGAAAATGTTCGGTTAGTGAGTGAGAAAACTTTAAACAATTTCAAATCAATATTGGATGTCTGAATGGTGAGCGAAATAAGAAAAAGCGAAAAAAGAAAAGTTCGATAAAGCTTGTTAACATCGAGCTAGATAAATTAAATGATCAAATGTATTAAATTTACTTTTACGATTTTAATTGTTCTAATAGAAATGTAACGTCAACCGAAAACCGTCAACCGTTATTGTCACCATAATCCACTTTAATTTTGTTCAAAATTTAATTTTGATTTTTTTGATACGGGATAACTGGGACAGTAGCGGTTCACGGTTGTCGGTTGACGTTACATTTTTTTTAGAAACACAAACGAGGTAGCAAAACTTACCCCCATTTATTTTTAAAAAAAAAATATTTTGAAGTTGCTATCCTTTTCTATGTTATTTCAAAATTGGGTAAAAAATTTGAATAAAAGACGAAAAAATACACCATTTATATTTGAATTTTATATTCGAAATTGAAACAGTGTAAGCTGGTTCAATTTCAATTATAAAATCACAGTGAACACTGATTATTTTCAGAAATTAATTCTCATTTTTTTTCTTTGAATTTTTTCCTTTTTCTTTATTTTTGTATTAGGCTAGAAGTGGCCATTCGTTATAATTTAATAAATACATATTTAAACAAGAAATTAGTTTTCTTTATTATTATTCTTTAAGGGCCTAAATAACAGACCGAATTAAATAGAAGACAATTAAATCTTTAGTTATTGACCCTTAAAATTTATTAAAAAAATAAATTTCTAGTTTTATTTGACTATATATTTGTTATAAACAGTAAAAAATGCATTAAAGGTATGGTAAAAGTTTTTGTCCCCGTAAAAAAATTTACTATAACCGAAAATTTCTTATAATCGGAAACTACTGTAATAATATTTTTTAGTTTATAAAACTTAAGTGAAAAAAAATATTCAATTTCAATTTTTTATTTTACAAATTTCATCGACAAAACGAGAATTATTTTTCTCGAAAATTAGTTTTTTAGATTTAAAAATATTCTTTTAAAAATCACTTTTTCGTTGAAATTTGTATAATAAAAAATTTTTTTCTAATTTAATTTGTTATTTTACAAATTTTTTTTTTCAATTTCAATTTTTTATTTTACAAATTTCATCGACAAAACGAGAATTATTTTTCTCGAAAATTAGTTTTTTAGATTTAAAAATATTCTTTTAAAAATCACTTTTTCGTTGAAATTTGTATAATAAAAAATTTTTTTCTATTTTAATTTGTAATTTTACAAATTTTTTTTTCAATTTCAATTCTTTATTTTACGACTAATTAAAATTGAAAAATTAAAAGTTATTCAAATTTTTATCTTTAGTACTGAAATTCACAGAAACCAATATTTTTTATTCTACAAATTTCGACGATAAAGCGAAAAAAGCGAAAAAAAAATTCTCGTAAAAAAATATTTTATATTTGACAAAGGAAATCGCTTTATCGTTGAAATTTGTGGAATAAAAAATATTAGTTTCTGTGAATTTCAGTACTAAAGATAAAAATTTGAATAACTTTTATTCTATAAGTTTAAAATTAGTTCTGTGAATGTAACATGGTACAGCATACTTAGTTGCATCAACTGTCAAAGTCTTCTAATGATTTGCAAAATCTCTGCAAGTCTACAGAAAAAAAGTTTATCAATTTTTTTTCATTTTGTACTAAATTTCACAGAATCAAAATTTTAGATTTTTCAAAAAAAATATTCAACTTTAATTTATTATTATATAAATTTCGACGATAAAGCGAAAAAAAAAATTTTAAATTTTAATTTTTTTATTTTTTAAGATGTGGTAACAATTATTGTACCCAGCACAGAAATGCGGAGGCGCATTCGTGCACTTTTGACTACAAGACCGAAGGTCGTAAGCTGATCGAGCAGAGCAATCCACTGGTCGCTGCTCCCAAATTACCTAAAATTTAAAGTGTAAAAATTAAAAAGAAATGAGAATTTTTTTAGCATCCTATAGAATAAAGTTGTACATTTTTTTAATCTCTAATTAAAAGAGCGTGTTTGAGCATTTAATTTTAAATAAAGTTCTAGTTTTTGTCATTTTTGTTCTCATTAAAATTTTTTTTGATTCCAAATTTAAAATAAAAAATTTTGACAACTTATTTGAATTATATAGTTGAAAGCATCTTTTACACAAATTGAACATATAAATATAGTTTTGAATATTATTTCGAATCAATATTTAGCGAATATACAACTCCATTGTTTAATTGCTACCTAACAATTTCTTATTTTTTTCCTGAACTATCAAATATTTAAACATTTCTTACCTCTAGCTATTTCACTATATCGTTTATAATTTTCTTTTTATTACTTAGACTTAATTTATCCATTTTTATATTTTATTTAACTTTATTAAAGTCAATTTTTTTTTTAATTTTTTTTAATTTATTTTTTTTTGACATTTGAAGGAGCATTAGCTCGGTACAGATAAATAAATAAATATTTGATAAAGTTCAATTTGAAGCGAATGAAAATTGTTAGTGGTTAATAAAGCAGATAGAACGTGTGTCCACAATGCAGTTAATAATCTAGTACATTGGAAGTAGAGAACAACAAGAGTGATGTGTAGTTTTGTCATTTAAAATCAAAAAATGTTAAATCCCTAAAAAAGGAATTTTTAAATAAAAAAGATTTTTTTTTTAAATTTTTCAAAAATTTTTTATTAAATTGATTTTTTTCAAAAGTTTAAATCAAAAGTCAAATTATTTAAAACAAATATTTTTTTTATAAAATCAAATTTACTTTTTCAAAATGTAACCATTCAAATAAATTTCTTTGGTCGATGATATTAATTTCTAGTAAAATTAATAAAATTAATTTCTAGTAAAATTAATAAAATTAATTTCTAGTAATGAAAATAAAAATCCGTTATGTGTCCTTTTGACTTTTTTTTTTGATTTCTGATGAACAACGCCATTTTTGCTCTTTTTTAAATTTTTTTATTTTAAATTAATTGGGCATAGGCAACTTGAAGTTCATTATCATGATCACACGTTCATAAATTAATTTTTTAATATCTCAATAAAAATAATGAATTAAGTTTTTTTTTTTTTTTTTAATTAAACATTGAATGTTAAAGATTTTAAATTAAAAAAAAAAACTTTTAGTTTTCTAATTGATATCTAATAGCTTCTTTTAGAATCTTTATTTGAAGACTTTAAGGACAAATTAAAATCCTCAATAAGTATTCAAATTATGGCTCAAAAAGACTTTAAATGGTATTTTAGTATTAATCAAAATATATTAAAGCGAAATCATTATAAATTTTGTATTAAAAAGTTCAAAAATATTGATTAATATTTAATTTTTGTCTTAGCTAAAAATTAAAAAATTATGTCTAATAAAGCTCAGTTATTTATTATTAAAAAAATGTTAAAAAATACCTTTTTGTAAAATTTGGAACTAAAAATTGTGTTTGAAATTTACATCTTATCATGAACTTAAATTTGCTTTTGGGATAGACTTTTTATATTACATTTTGTTAAAGAGATTGATTTAGTGTTCAAAAAAAAGAAGAAAAATAGAATTTTTCAAGTCTTTTGATTTCAAATAAAAAAATTTAAGTTTCAATCAAATGTATTTTTTTTATTCACCGGCTCTATTTTTACTATTTATCTGTTTAAAATTATTTTAACAGTTTTAGAAAAGTATTGTTTGTTACTTTGAATATTTCCATTTCGTATGGACCAGTTTAGTTTTATTCCTAAATGAATTTTCTAAAATTCTTTGCATTGTTTGATTCTCATTTTATAGACCATTTCTTAGTGAATTCATTTTAATTCCAATAGATAAGCTATTTTATCTTGGAATCAACACAACATCAACAAAAACTTGATGTTTAGCTAAATAAATCAGATTTTTACGTGATATTTTTCCTTAGCTGGCATTTGTTTGATCATCAAGTCTTCCATCTTTGGTAATCTTTTAAGCATATAAAAGTAGTACAACTATTAAACTATTTTTATTGAAAGAGAAATGATTCTTTAGCTTTTCTGGTTGCCAATTAAATAGTTGATTAGAGAAAAAATTAATTAAAGATTTTAATTTAGAACATTTGAGCGTCTAATTTTAAACATTGCTCCACTTTAAATCATTAGACTTGTTTGTGTAATTAAGTCCCATGTTTTTCTTCGGAAAAAAGGTTAAAAAAGCTAACTAAACATTTTTTTTTTCCATTTTTTTTCTAACTATTTTAATAGACCTTAAACAATAGTCTTGTATAAAAAACTGTTTTATATATAAAAATAAACAATGCACCTCCTTGCTAATTTACATTGATATGAAAACAATACTAAATGCATTCAAAATTAGCTTTATTGAAAATTATAAAAAGGGGAGAATTGAATAGTTTTAAATTTCGTAAAATTCAACTAGCATTCTCTGAATCAGCAATTGCATAAATTTTTAGTTAATAAAAAAAATTGATTTTTAACTTTTTTTATAATATTTTTTCTACATTTATCCTTAAGTGAAATTATCAATTATTAATTTTTGAATTATTCAACTAATTTTTGATTAGTTTTAGTAACACTAGAAAAAATTGCTATCTTCGAGCTATTTGAACTTGAGACTTCAGAAGAAAATTTATTAAGATTCTTTTCTAATTTGTTTCTTCAAAAATTAATAAAAGAAAATTAAAAATAACTATAACTAAAAACCATCTAGTGCTAAAAAGTCAAAAAATTTACAATCAATATTTTTGATCAACATTTTTTTCTATTTAAGTGAAAATGATCTCTTTTATATAAACTTAATGTTTAGATTATTCGAATAAAGATGCTCTAATAACTTCTAATCTATTTCAGATTATCTATCATCATATAAAGGTTGTTGAAAATATGTTTTTTTGAGCATTTATTTCAAAAAAAAAATCGCTAATTCAAGAAAAAAAAGTTGATTTATTCAAAGAAGAGTGCTTTCAAAATATATTAAGTTAAAAATAAAAAATTGAAATAAAAATCAGTCAATTTTATTTATTCTAATTAGACTATTTAAAAAAATAATCCATTCCAAATGTATAACATCATATTTGTTATGTTATTTAAATTTTTTAGAATCTAATAAAATTCTTCAATTAAAAAAGCTTTGTTTGTTCAACATAAAATTCTTGGATTTCCGTTTTTTTTTCATCAAATTTATTTCATTCTTTTTTTAAGTTTAAAGATACACAAATTATTTTAATACTTGAAGAAACAAGGGCTGAATCGTGATTTATTGAAAGCATAAGTTTAATAGAATCTAATTTTTAATCTGCACTTTTGATCGAATTAAACAGTTATTCTTGAAAAAATATTTTCAAGAATTAATCAAGCATCAAAAATTTGAGCATCAAAGATAAACTAATTGAGCTCGAATATAAGAGCTATAAAAATGTAATCTATTGAATGAACATTTTTTTCCTAATCAATAAAGGAAATATAAAAAAATTGGTTTAAATCTTTTTTTTTAAAAAATGGTAGAGTGGGTGAATATTTAAATAGCGCCTACTTTTGAAATAAAAAATTTTAGAATTTTTGGAATATTTTTTGTTCATTTAATTAATCAACAAATAAAGTTTAAATTAAGAATTTTTCATAGTGCTAAAAACAATTTTTAATCGTAGAGTTAAAAAAAAATATTGTCAGATTAATTATCTAGTATTTTTTATTATATTTTATTTCAATACTTATTTAATTTTTTATGAGATATTTCTTATTTGATCAATTGTCAAATTTTACTTTGTATGTTAATCATTTTGTCTTCATGAGTCTATGAGTAAAAAAAATTATTCTTTGACATTTTGAATATATGAGATAATTTTTATTTTTATTCATTGAAGGCGATTTTATTTTTGCTGGCACGCTACGATTCCAAGATAATCACGTGACAGTCATTCTATTACAATAAAGGAAACATTAGTGCCTAGAAAGGTTATTTAACAGTTTGATATGTACTTATCCGAAAATTCGAGCTATTCATTCGAAATGAAATTTAAATCGGCAATCAACAAAATTAGCAAAAATTTTTGCTGCTCATTTCAATCAAAAATAATTGTTTATTAAATATATTAAGTTGTAATCAAATCAAAATATTAAATTTCTATTTTGCCCATAAGATAAATCAAAAAAATAATTTTATTCATCTAAAATAAAAACATAACAAATAAATTTTAATCTTTTTTTAATTATTTTTATCAACACAATCAGTTTATAGGAAAAAGAAATAAATATAATTATTTCTTTGGGATTAGGGAGCCTAGTGTATCCTGATGGATCAAATTACGAGGCATATGTTATTAGCTAATTTGATTATCTATTGACTATATGACGCCTATTTCAAGAGTTTTACAATCTAAATTTAACCAAATAAATGCAAGTTATCAAACTTTAGATCACTTAAAGCCTAATGAGGTAAATATTTGAAGTTGAAAATGTTGGATCAAATTTTGCTTCTTTTGTCTGATTCAAGTCGTCAGAGAAAAATATAAGAAACTCATGCGTCGATGGATTACGGAAGGATATTTTATAACAAACAGTAATAATGAAATTAATTCAAGTTGTCAATTTTTTTCCCTTAGGTTCAAGTACCTTCAAGACCGTGTTTAATTTGGTGAAAATTATGTAAAGTAGTTGCAGTATTTGCATGACTTGGCTCACATTTGTATCTGTCAAATACATTTATCTTTCCTTTGATGCTGAATTGATCGCCTGATTAGGGATTTAATCTCACAATGGCCTTAATCAATCGCTCATTTAGTTGAGCTTAAAAAATTACAAAAATATGTTCATCGTTTATCGAATGATCAATTTGCTAATCTCAAAATGCCTAAAATGATTTATAAGAGCCAGAGAAAAAAAAATAAAAAATTAATCATAATCGACTCAGAGCGATATTTAAATTTAGGTACTTTATTTGCCAAAGCTGTTTTTTTTGACATTTTAGATAATTGATTTTATCTCCGATTGAATCTAATTTATTTCCGTTCATTTAAGAAAAAGCATTACGCAGATAGAGTTATATTTTTTTTTAATTTAAAAAATTTTTCCCTAAGTTAAACAAATTAACATTTAAAAAATCTAATTCATCTAATGTTTATCTTAGATAATATTATTCAATTAATAAAAATCAATAAAAAAAATTTTAAAAAAATCTCAATTTTTCCTAATTATTTGTAAAGTAAAATCAATTTTTTTCTAATTTTTTTTTTCAACTTTTCGGTGTGATCACAATGAAAAACTTGACTTTTTTGTTCAACACATCGACAGACTACGATCTAGACTACGATCTCTTTTACATGGATGAACAAAAGTACATGCTTCAATGGCTAATTAAATTCATTCCATCGGTCCTAATCTACTCTCTCACCTTTATACTCGGATTTTTCGGCAATCTACTAGTCATTTTTTCCATCATCTATCTAAAAAAATTACAAAGTATTACCAACTTGTTCTTGCTTAGTCTAGCCACCGCTGACCTCCTACTAATCATCATATGTGTACCTATAAAGGTAATATAAACCCTATTTTAAATTTTAATTTTTTATCTAATAAACTTTAAATTAAATTTTTTTAATTAGATTACAGAATTTTTTACTAACGAATGGCTTTTTGGTCCCGCCATGTGCAATGTGTTTCACTATATGCAGTTTTTTACGGCCATTTGTTCCGTAATCAACCTGACTATGATGAGTCTGGAGAGATATTTGGCAATTTTGCATCCTCTGAGAGCCAAATACACATGTACGCGAAAGCGGGCCAAAATAATCATCTTGCTAATTTGGAATTTGTCCATGATTGCGGCTTTTCCAGTGGTTTTGGGCAAAGAGGCGGTCAAGACAGGCATAAAGCGTCAAGTTTACATTTGTATCCGGGTTTGGTCACCCATTAGTTGGAAAATATTCGAGATTTACCGCTCGTCGATAATTCTCATTATTCCACTGTCAATTATGATTTTTACCTACACAAAAATTTGCGTTAAATTGTGGAAAATGCCCGACTCTAGGCGAAAACTGACAGAAAGCATAAGTCTCCAAGCCATAAAGTGTTTTTTTATTTTTTATTTTTTTGAAAAGATAAGAAATTTTTTTTATTAGGTCTGACGAAACAGAAAAAGGTTCAATGGGGCCCAAGAAAAACATGCGCATGGCTTCGGTGCGCTGCGATGATGAAACAACCCGGAAACAAATTATAAAAATGCTAATTTGTATAATAGCCATATTTTTTGTGAGTTGGTCACCATTGACAATCAACAATCTTCTAGTCTCGTTCAAAATTTTGCCAAATGTTAATCACGGAATTTTGTGGTACCTGAGACTTAGCTTTTTTGTACTTTCTTATGTGAATAGTTGTATTAATCCAATTGTTTATTCATTTATGTCAAAAAATTTCCGCGAAGGTTTCCGACACATTATTGGCAAAGTGCTGAAATGTTGGAAAAAAGCACCAAAAACAATATCGGAAAAATTCGACACCCAAGAGAACAACAAGTTCGAAATAAAATCATCTTCAGAGAGCCAAGAGCAGACCAAGTCTCTCATTTGTGGCACAAATAGAACTCAAATATCGACCTGTATTTAATTGTGTGTTTTTTATTTTTATCAATAAATATTTTTTATAATTAAAAATAAATGTTACTTTTTTTTTTCAAATTTTACTGAAAATTATATAATCAAGATCCATGGAAACATTTTATTTTAGTCAAGTCAATTAGTTTTAGTTTTTTTAGTTTTCTTGAGCGAAAAGAGTCTTAATTATGTCGCAGAATTTACATCATCCGGACAAAAACAGAACTGGTATCAACCGATACAGATGCGATGTTTTGGAAAATAATTGGAACGAGGACCGACATGACAAAAATTATGTCCGCCAGCACCAACCACTGAGTCTAGTCTCTTCAAGTTCAGTTTAAAGAATTAGAAAGTAATTAATTTTTAAATTTAGGGCTATGGCTATGTATACGAGACCACACATTCTGAATTGAATACTAATAGTAGCAAGTATGTCCCGAGTACTCTGCAGGAAAAAGCGGCTTATCTACCAGGTAGATTGATTATTTTTTCAAAATGAGATCGTGGAAATATTTTTGTATTTAGTGCACCGAGTGGTGGCTTATCCTGGACACCAACCAGAAGTGGTCTATCAGCCAAGGGAGAACACTTACGAAACAGAAAACAGAGTTAATTATTTAAATCCAAAACTAAAATTATTTCCGATTTATTTTGAACGATTAATCAAAGATTAATTTTGATCAAATAATTTTTCAATTTTTTTTTTATCATTTATGTAAGAGAAATGTGGACCAGAAACTAATTTTAAAATTTTCTTCTCAAATATTTGCTAAATTAAATATTTTTAAATCAATAAATTTTTTAATTGGAGTTTTTTGTTCAAACAAAATGCTTTTCTCTTTAAAAAAAATGCTTCAATTAATTATTTTAATACGTGTTTACCTTTTAAAATTGTGTGAATAAATATTTAGAAAATATTTTATGTTCATTTGAAATAATTAAAAATGTATTCGGCTTGGAAAGATGTTTGGTTTGACATTTTAAAAGCTTCGTTTGGTACCTTAATTTGTCTTGGCCTTTTTTATCTATGGTAAAAATAAATTTTTAAAATGAAGTTTAATTTTGAATTCTAGCAAAATTTGGATTTCTTATCGGTTTTTTAAAAAACGAGGTCTCAAAAGTCCAGAACATGAGTTTTTTTACGGAAATTTCCGTCAAATATACAAAAATAAAAACTATTCTGACATGTTGAGAGAATGGAGCAAAGAATACGGCAAGACTTATGGATATTTTGAAGGACACTTGCCAGTCATTGTGACCAGTGATTTGGAATTTATTCAAGAAGTTTTCATCAAACAATCAACCAATTTTTCAGCAAGAAAAGTAGACAATTAATTTTTTTTTTACTTTTTCTTATTTTAAGAATTTACTTTAATTTAAGAAAGCAAATTTAAACCGAAAAGAAAATGATCCAAGCTCAAATTTATTCACATCGACTAAAAGTAGATGGAAACGCATGAGAATGATCATGAACCCGACATTCTCTTCGGCAAAATTAAGAGAGGTAAAATTAGATAAAGAAAAATAATATTTATTTATATTTATTTATTAAAATTCAATTTTAAAGTTGGGTCCAATACTTGTAAATTGTGCTGATCGATTGATTGATGTGTTGAACAAAGAAGGCGATGCTGAGATAAATGTGTCCGAGTATTTCAAAAGATTTACCATGGACAGTATTTGGAACTGTGCCTTTGGTGTTGACATAAATATGCAGTACGAGAAGGAAAATCTTTATTTCAAAAAATGTGAAGAAATATTTCAGAGAACATTAGAGCTATCTTTTGCGGAAATTTTAGGTGTTTTTTTCCATGAGTTTAAAGAACTTATTTTAGAATATTTGATAATTATAATGTCAATATTGGCTAAATTTATAGATCCTAAAAAATTGATTCCATTTATATGGTTGAATGAAAAAGTGCAAGAAATAGTTGAAATAAGAGAAAAAGATAAAAGCATTAAACGAAAAGATTATATTCAATTGTTAATTGATTCAAGGTTGGAAGATTATAACATTGATCTTTTTGAAAAAAAAAAATTTTTGTCTAGTTTGGTAAAATCTTTTAAAAATTTCCCTAATTGTTTCTAATTCTTTTTAAAGGAAATTAAAGCAAATCTTATTTTGTTTATGCTTGCCGGCTATGAGACAACTAGCACTGCGTTGAGTTATTCAAGTCATGTTTTAGCTACTCATCCTGATGAACAACTAAGGCTACACGATGAAATATCATCTGTTTTTGGAAATGATTTGAGCTTAATTAATTCCGATTCTGTCCAAGACTTGAAGTATTTGGACTGGTTTGTAAAAGAAGTTCTCAGATATTATCCTATAGGAAATTCGTAATTAATTCCAATTTAATAATTATATTCTTAATTTTATTCGATTAAAAGAGTTGTGGCGCGTCGATGCACTAAAAAGACAACAATAAAAGGCATTGATATTCCTGTAGATACTCCAATAGCTGTTGATGTAATGAGCATTCATTTTGATGCTGATCTTTGGGGACCACAAGATCCCAACGAGTTCTATCCGCCTAGACATGAAGTCAAAAGAAATCCACTGGCATTTATGGCTTTTGGAAATGGACCAAGAAATTGTATCGGCATGAAATTTGCCTTGATTGAGCTCAAGATTGCTTTGGTCAAGTTGATAATGAATTTTGAATTTTTACCCAATTCATATCACAAATTAGAAGAAATTGTAATTATAGAAGGCGCTGTGAGAACTCCGAAAAATGGAGTTAGTTTAATATTAAAGAAGAGAAAATGCTAATATTTTAGACTTAAATTAATAAAAAGACATAAAAATATTTTCTTGAGTCAACTATTTAATAAAGTATTTGATTTTATAATTTTATTTTTACAGAATTTTTAGCTAGTTTATAAAGCATCTAATTTATAATTTATTTATTTTTAATTTATTTAAATTTTTAACAAGGTCCCGTATCAATAGACTAATTTCTGTCCATTTTATTTGAAAGATTTAAATTCAATTTTTCAGAGTTTATTAAAAATTTGTTAAAATTTTAAAAATTAAAAATAATAGAAACAATTTCACTGCTTTCAAATAAATTAAATTATTTACCAAATTTCTCAACAAATTCTTTTTTTTCAAAAAATTCTGAATTTACCATAAATATGGATAATTTTTTTAAAATGATTTACCTTTAATATGGTTCTTTTTATTACCATATTTTTCAGGATATATGATAAAATATTGTTTATTTACCGTTTTTTACAAAGGAAAAGGTAAACTCTTTGTTTCAAAGCACCACTTTAGATTCGCAATTAAAATTAAGACTTTGTATTCTTTAATAATTATAAATATTAAATTGAATTTTAAATTCGGATATAAAAAAAGTGTTTAGTTGATCAAATTAAAAAAAAAATATTCGTAATATTAATTGTAATACAATCAAAAAGAAGAATCAATTATCAACACAAACGGAAAAAATCCTCAAAAATAGCTTTATCCAAGCTTAGAAATTTGGAAGTGGTGAACGAAAACACATGCTCCTTTTTGAATGGTCACATATACAATGTGAAACTCTGAGATTGAAAAAACAAAACACAAATGAGTATGAACATTTTGAAAATAATTTGACCAGGAACATTTTCAACATCCCTAAATGGTGCCGAATGACAGATTTAAAACTATTCAACAATCTCAGTAGTAAATCAAGTAGGCTTAAATATTCTGGTCAATTTATTCGAACGATTATTAGTATGGTTGGCGTCTGGTTGTCCGCCTGCAAGATTGGTCGGTTTTGGCCTAGTAAGATGGTTTGGACCGTCTAGACGGACGGTCTTTTAGACAGACGCACCAAAGACGGACGGTCTTTTAAAAAATCCTGACCGTCCTTCTTGGACCGGCCTTATATACGTTCTTGTATTTATATGGATCAAAAACAAATTATATAAATTATTAAATTGACTTGTATATGGTTTATTCTTTCGTCTATTTTAAAAAAGTTAAATACAATTTTGAACTTGCAATTTGAAAAATGCGATGAAATTTAGTTTCTATTTTTGAAATATTTACAATTTAAATTTGCAATGATATTTTAATTTGATCTTAAATATAGCACTTCAAAGCTCTTTTATTTAATTTAATTTTTATAAATTTATTTTTTAAGGATTTTTTCTAATAAATTCAATGTATAGTAAATTCAATGTTCTTTATTTGTAAAAATTAATCTTTTAATTTTACTTTTCAATTTTTAGATAAAAATTATTATGGTCAATAAAAAAACAGCTCTAGAACAAATAACTCAATTAATTTCAGAGACTGTTTTTTTAAGAGCTGTTTTTTTATTGACCATAATAATTTTTATCTAAAAATTGAAAAGTAAAATTAAAAGATTAATTTTTACAAATAAAGAACATTGAATTTACTATACATTGAATTTATTAGAAAATATCCTTAAAAAATAAATTTAAAAATTAAATTAAATAAAAGAGCTTTGAAATGCTATATTTAAGATCAAATTAAAATATCATTGCAAATTTAAATTGTAAATATTTCAAAAATAGAAACTAAATTTCATCGCATTTTTCAAATTGCAAGTTCAAAATTGTATTTAACTTTTTTAAAATAGACGAAAGAATAAACCATATATTTATTTATTTAATATGTCTTTATTTAAGTAGAACAGTTTTAGACTCTTTATGTATACTATTAGGTTGTTTAATAAGTTTTTTCGTTTTTTTCGAGACTTTATTTATTCATTAAAAAATAAAATAAAATATTATTAGACACTAAAATAATTTCCTTTGCTATAAATACACATCTCCCATCTTTCTGGCAGCATTTTGATCTCTAGCTCGTAGAAGCTGGATGGTTTTGAGATGAAATATTGACTGATGTCTTTTTTGATTTTATTCAAATTCACAATACCGAGTATGACATAACAAAAAAAAACATTTGCTGCGAATTAGAACAATCTTTTAAAAATCTCTTACAGGATTATTAATGGCCTAAGCAGTGGTTGTTTTAATAGCAACACTAATTGATCAATAAACTTTTGCATAATCTTTACCAAAGAAAATACCAATGTTTCTTTTAAAATGAATTAAGCTCAAAAGGTTATGCGATTTTTTATAAATTTTCAAAACAGCAGTATCTTTTTAGACAGATTGAAGTTAATGATCAAATTTAAATGATCATGCTCAAAAATTGCTATTAAAAAAGGCTTAGGTAAATTTTGATTTTTAATTTTCTTGCAGAAGCATATTTTTG
Organism: Brachionus paranguensis; assembly: GCA_016802215.1. Lineage (NCBI taxonomy): Eukaryota > Metazoa > Rotifera > Eurotatoria > Ploima > Brachionidae > Brachionus > Brachionus paranguensis. The sequence continues at coordinate 1,783,801 of JAESIX010000007.1, forward strand.
AACTAAAGATTCAATGTAAAACTGAATGTTTTAAATCTTCAAATTTGCAAAAATTTCACACTTTTAAATATGCCTCTGAATTTAATATTTCCATAAAAATGCTTAAAATTTTTTATAGCAAGATAATTTTTGAGCATGATAATGAAAATTTGATTATTTACTTCAATTTGCCTTTATTTAGCTGTATAAACAAATTCGAATAAGACTCTCACTACCAATTTAATCTTAATGTTATATCGATAAAAAGTGAGGTATTTTATAAAGAAACTAATTTTGGTTTATTTTTAAAATAATTTTAATAAAAAATTTTTTAAATTAATCTGTTCACGATTTGGGATTAATAATTTGTAAAATATTTTATTTAAAAAATAAAACAAGTTGGAAATTAGGGTTTTAAAATATTTTAATAGTAAATTAAATTTTATATATTAGAGAAAAGAAAAAAAATTCCATACTGACAAAAACAAGAAAAAAAAATAGCTTGATGACTGATTTATGGAGCTAAATGAAAAGAAATGCAAGGTAATGAACGTTGGGAACCATCAAGAGACACAACAAACACATTATCCATAAAGGCGAAAACTGATGTAATGATCAAATTGATTTGGAAAGAGATCGAAGAGTTTCTGTGCAGCTAGACATGAAATAGAAATATGACGTGCAAGCAAGTGTAATTGAATAAAAATGAGATAATACGCATTTATAAAATATATTTGAAAAGATGACACTTTTTTAGATAATATTTATTATAGAAGCATATAATGTGAAGTTAGAGATAAAATTTTAAATATGAAAATATCAAAAAAAAATTTTTTTTTACATAATTGTTTTTTTATAAAATTTAATGCAAAATATGCAAAATATTCCAAACTTTTATTAAGTATTAAATGTTGAAAAAATTATGTTTCTGTATTATATTTATAATTGAAAAAATATTTAAAACCATTTTTAAATTATTTTCATGATAATGATCACTTACTTCAATTTGCTGTGATTTTAACTATTTTATGATCTACATGATAGAATGAAAAAATTTAATTTAAGATAATTATGCGCCATTTATTTTTTTTAAATAAATTAAAATAAATCTATTTCAATTTGAATTTGAAAAAAGATTTTAAGTGATAAAAATCTGTAATTTATAAAAATATTGGTTTTTGGAAAATTCTTTATTTTTTTAATTTTTTATTGATTACTGAAAGAACTTAAAGATATCAAAAATAACAATAAATTCCAATTAAGATATAAATTCTAAATGTAATTCTTTTCCACTTAACTAATAAAATTGAGAAAAAAATCAAAATTTAAAACCAAGCATTTTTCGAACCAAATATGCTAAGTAATGCCAAAAATTTCTTAAAAAAAGCTAAATCATTGTAAAATTATAATTGAAAATTAAAACATTTTCATCATAAATATGAATAACTTGAAAATTGTGAATATTGAGCAGCTTCTTGAAAAAATTGGACAAATTGAATTAAGTCCTCTAACCATATTTAAAGCTTCTTCAATTACATTAGCTGGCATTGGTCTAGTTTATCTAAGGTAAATTTAACAATTAAATTGCTTCTGATTCAAATAATATTTAATTCTCATTAAAAACAGCAAAATATGGTTCTCTTATCGGTTTTTCAAAAAACGAGGTCTCAAAAGTCCAGAACATGAGTTTTTTTACGGAAATTTCCGTCAAATTTACAAAAATAAAAACTATTCTGACATGTTGAGAGAATGGACCAAAGAATACGGCAAGACTTATGGATATTTTGAAGGACACTTGCCAGTCATTGTGACCAGTGATTTGGAATTTATTCAAGAAGTTTTCATCAAACAATCAACCAATTTTTCAGCAAGAAAAAAGGGATTTTTAAGCCGAAAAGATGATGATCCAAATTCAGACTTGTTTCAATCTACCAAAGGTAGATGGAAACGCATGAGAATGATCATGAACCCGACATTCTCTTCGGCAAAATTAAGAGAGGTAAAACTAGATAAAGAAAAAAAATATTTATTTATATTTATTTATAATAATTTAATTTTAAAGTTGGGTCCAATACTTGTAAATTGTGCTGATCGATTGATTGATGTGTTGAACAAAGAAGGCGATGCTGAGATAAATGTGTCCGAGTTTTTCAAAAGATTTACCATGGACAGTATTTGGAACTGTGCTTTTGGTGTTGACATTAATATGCAGTATGAAAAAGAAAATGATTATTTTAGCAAATGCGAAGAAGTTTTTAAATTTTCGTCAAATTTAATAACGCCACAGTATATGGGTGTTTACTTTCACGAATTTAAAGAATTAATTCTCCTAGTCTTATCTTTAATAATGATATTAAAATCTAGATTTGTTGATCACAACAAACTTTTACCATACTTTTGGCTTCGAACTAGAGTAGGTGAATTAGTTAGAAAGCGTGTTGACCAAGATAGTCTAAAAAAAAAAGACTATATTCAACTTTTGCTTGATGCAAGTGCTGATTTCAATTCTGAAAGATCATTCGATTATGCTGAAATCAGAAAAGTTTTGAGTCCTAAAGTAAAATTTTACCTTAATTTTAATTTTAATTTCTAAAAAATATAAAGGAAGTTGAAGCAAATTTAGTTCTTTTTATGCTTGCCGGCTATGAGACAACTAGCACTGCGTTGAGTTATTCAAGTCATGTTTTAGCTACTCATCCTGATGAACAACTAAGGCTACACGATGAAATATCATCTGTTTTTGGAAATGATTTGAGCTTAATAAATTCCGATTCTGTCCAAGAGTTGAAGTATTTGGACTGGTTTGTAAAAGAAGTTCTCAGATATTATCCTATTGGAAATTCGTAATTAATTCCAATTTAATAATTATATTCTTAATTTTATTCGATTAAAAGAGTTGTGGCGCGTCGATGCACTAAAAAGACAACAATAAAAGGCATTGATATTCCTGTGGATACTCCAATAGCTGTTGATGTAATGAGCATTCATTTTGATGCTGATCTTTGGGGACCACAAGATCCAAACGAGTTCTATCCGCCTAGACATGAAGTCAAAAGAAATCCACTGGCATTTATGGCTTTTGGAAATGGACCAAGAAATTGTATCGGCATGAAATTTGCCTTGATTGAGCTCAAGATTGCTTTGGTCAAGTTGATTATGAGTTATGAAATATTGCCTGCAGCAAATAAATTTAAAGAGCTCGAATTTGAAGAGGGTGTTGTTAGATTTCCCAAAAATGGTGTTAAAATCTTCTTGAAAAAACGAATTCAGTAGTTTTAGTTAATAAAATTATCAAATTTTTTTATTTAATAAATTATAATTTTATTTAAAAACTTTATTTATTAAAATAAAATCAGTTTTCAAAAATTTAGTTAATTAATCTTTTTAAAAAGCCATAATTAAATTATCCACTTTTTTTTAATTTTAGATTATTTTTTGATTTAAAAATTGCATAAAATAGGAATTTACAAGGAAAAATTTGCAGACACTTATCTGAAGTATTTCTTTTGTTAATATTTTTTTTCACTTTCTCCTTTAATTCAGTCAACGATTATTTATTTCAAATAAATTTTATTCTCAAGTTAAATTTTAAACTAAATGTTTCTAAAGTAATAAATAATCAACATTAACAATAAATAGTTAGTAACTTTTTTTGAAATTTTATTTTTCTTGTATAGGTAAAATTGATATTGTTTATCAATATATAATTAAATCAGTTTATTTTTAGATTTAATATTCCAAAAACAAAATATTTATAACTAATTTTAAAACCCACTCAATTCAAAATTTATTAAAAAATAATTTGATTCTACCTTAAGAAAAGGCGTAAGTTTAATGGTTTTAGGCACATTATTTAGACGATAAAATTATAAATCGTGATATCAAATTATTTAGATTGCATGTAATAAAATTAGAAGAAATAGAATAATTTTTAAGACCAAAATTTCCAAAGCAATAATGTCTAGTTTCTAAAAATAAATTTATAAAATAAGGTTTCATAATTTATTTAAAAATAAAAAAAAGTTGAATAACAATGTATCGGCCTACTCAAATGCCATCATATTTTGCCAAAGCTTGCTTGTTTAACAAATACACATTAAAAAAATTGTTACCTTTTAGGAAAAAAATTAATTTAGTTTTTAAATATGAATTTTAACAATTTAGGAATAGAAAATTTATTGCTACCTTTAATTGATCAATCATGGATTAATAAGTTGAAGAATACTGAATTCAATTTTTTATTTTTAATAAAAGCTACTTCTTTATCAATTGCTAGTCTGAGTCTATTTTATTTGGGGTAAGATAATTTATTTTATAATAAATTAAATGAACAATTAATTAAATAAAAACATAAAGAAAAATTTTGAACTCTTATCGGTTTTTCAAAAAACGAGGTCTCAAAAGTCCAGAACATGAGTTTTTTTACGGAAATTTCCGTCAAATTTACAAAAATAAAAACTATTCTGACATGTTGAGAGAATGGAGCAAAGAATACGGCAAGACTTATGGATATTTTGAAGGACACTTGCCAGTCATTGTGACCAGTGATTTGGAATTTATTCAAGAAGTTTTCATCAAACAATCAACCAATTTTTCGGCCAGAAAAAAATCGTATTTGATTAGAAAAGAAAATGATCCCTACATTGATTTGTTCGAATCTACCAAAGGCAGATGGAAACGCATGAGAATGATCATGAACCCGACATTTTCTTCAGCTAAATTAAGAGAGGTAGAATCAGATAGAGAAAAAAAATATTTTATTTTTTATTTTATTTTAAAGTTGGGTCCAATACTTGTAAATTGTGCTGATCGATTGATTGATGTGTTGAACAAAGAAGGCGATGCTGAGATAAATGTGTCCGAGTATTTCAAAAGATTTACCATGGACAGTATTTGGAATTGTGCTTTTGGTGTGGACATTAATATGCAGTATGATTTGAATAATGGTTACTATGAAAGATCCGAGAGCATTTTTAGAGATACAGCTTATCCAAGAATACCGGAATATTTAGGAGTCTATTTTTATGAATTTAAAGAGATTATTTTGCATAGCATGTTTTTCATCAACAAAATTGCTTGTAAATATGTAGATCAGGAAAATTGGCATGCATATTTTTGGCTCAAGCATAAAATTGGCGGCTTACTCAAGCAAAGAGAAATGAATTCAAAAAATAAAAGAAAGGATTATATACAAATTTTAATGGATGCTAAAATTGATTACGAAACTAAAACAAATAATTGTAATGGAGACATAAAAAGATTTATAACTGGACAAGTAATTTTGAAAATATTGGAGAGATTTTTATTGTTGATTTTCTAAGGAAATAGAGGCAAATCTTTTGCTTTTTATGCTTGCCGGCTATGAGACAACTAGCACTGCGTTGAGTTATTCAAGTCATGTTTTAGCTACTCATCCTGATGAACAACTAAGGCTACACGATGAAATATCATCTGTTTTTGGAAATGATTTGAGCTTAATTAATTCCGATTCTGTCCAAGAGTTGAAGTATTTGGACTGGTTTGTAAAAGAAGTTCTCAGATATTATCCTATAGCTAATACGTAAGAATTTATTTCAATCATTTCGTCAATTTTTTTATTTTAGAAAAATAATTAAATACTTTAAGAAAAATTTAAGATCGAAAAGAAATTTTTATTTTTGAGTTTTATCCATATTAAAAAATTTTTAGATATAATTGTGAAAAAAAAAAATTTGATCTTTACTCAATGAATTTTTTCTTCAATCGTTTCACAACTGTTCAGTATAAATAAAAGCAGTTATCATTTTACCAAAACTTAATAATTAAATTAACTCTAAAATTTTTTCAACTATGTATGTGGCAATGTGTTGCATTCACAGAACTAATTTTGAACTGAAGAAAAAGTCATTCAATTTTTTATCATTTTGTTTTGTTCTTTTGCACTGAATTTCATAAAGCTCAGTTATGTACAAAAGTGGAACTTGAGGAGGCATGTTATGAAAATAAGTTTTAGATTAAAAAATCCTGGCAAATCATTTTTTTTTGTAATAAATGGTTGAATTATACAGCTTTTTAAAATAAAAATCTGAAAAAAAGTTTCATTTCAACAAAATGTTTATTTTATTTTTATTTAAAAATATTATATTTTTTAGAGTCATCGCACGTCGATGCACTAAAAAGACAACAATAAAAGGCATTGATATTCCTGTGGATACTCCAATAGCTGTTGATGTAATGAGCATTCATTTTGATGCTGATCTTTGGGGACCACAAGATCCAAACGAGTTCTATCCGCCTAGACATGAAGTCAAAAGAAATCCACTGGCATTTATGGCTTTTGGAAATGGACCAAGAAATTGTATCGGCATGAAATTTGCCTTGATTGAGCTCAAGATTGCTTTGGTCAAGTTGATAATGAATTTTGAATTTTTGTCATTAAAAAGCGATATTAATGATTTAGAACTGGAAGAAGGCGTTGTTCGATATATCAAAAATGGTTCTAAAGTTTTTATTAAAAAACGTATTTTTACATGATCTAATTTTATTTTTAGCAATTTTAATAAATATTTACACCAAAGCTTATTTTCTCTGATTATTTGAGTCAAACTTATTACTTTACTCTGCAATATTTACTTTTCATGTAATCTACATCTCTTCGCAACCTTAAACGTACTAGAATTATGAATATACAAAGGTTTTAGAGTATGTATAAAACTTTACAGTAAAATAAAATAAAATTAAATACCAAAATGAAAAGCTTAAAATTTGTGAATATTGAGCAGCTTCTTGAAAAAATTGGACAAATTGAATTAAGTCCTTTAACCATATTTAAAGAGTCTTCAATTACATTAGCTGGCATTGGTCTAGTTTATCTAAGGTAAATTTAACAATTAAATTGCTCCTGATTCAAATAATATTTAATTCTCATTAAAAACAGCAAAATATGGTTCTCTTATCGGTTTTTCAAAAAACGAGGTCTCAAAAGTCCAGAACATGAGTTTTTTTATGGAAATTTCCGTCAAATTTACAAAAATAAAAACTATTCTGACATGTTGAGAGAATGGACCAAAGAATACGGCAAGACTTATGGATATTTTGAAGGACACTTGCCAGTCATTGTGACCAGTGATTTGGAATTTATTCAAGAAGTTTTCATCAAACAATCAACCAATTTTTCGGCAAGAAAAAAAGGATTTTTAAGCCGAAAAGATGATGATCCAAATTCAGACTTGTTTCAATCTACCAAAGGTAGATGGAAACGTATGAGAATGATCATGAACCCGACATTCTCTTCAGCTAAATTAAGAGAGGTAAAATTAGATAAAGAAAAATAATATTTTTTTTTTAATTTTATTTTAAAGTTGGGTCCAATACTTGTAAATTGTGCTGATCGATTGATTGATGTGTTGAACAAAGAAGGCGATGCTGAGATAAATGTGTCTGAGTATTTCAAAAGATTTACCATGGACAGTATTTGGAACTGTGCTTTTGGTGTTGACATTAATATGCAGTACGATAAAGAAAACTTATATTTAAAAAATTGTGAGCAATTTTTCAAAGTCTCATCAAATCTTATGTTGCCACATTATTTAGGACTATATTTTCATGAGTTTAAAGAAAAAATTGTAATTTTCTTGATAATTATGACTTTGGTTAAATCTAAATTTGTCGATCTTGATAAAATTTCACCATATTTTTGGCTTAAAACAAAAATAAAAGATTTAGTTAATTTACGATTGTCCGAAAAAGAATCCCGGAAAAGAGATTATATTCAGTTATTATTAGAAGCTTGTGGTGAATTAAATTCAGAAGGATTCTCTAAAAATGCTGAATTTAAAAAATCTCTTTCGGCTATAGTAATTTTTATTAAATTTATTTCTAATATTTATTGATTTATTAGGAGGTTGAAAATAACCTTATTCTGTTTATGTTGGCTGGATTCGATACCACTAGCACTACTCTAGGATTATCATGTTATGTTTTGTCTATCAATTCTGATGAACAACTAAGACTGTATGATGAAATATCAGCTGTTTTTGGAACTGATTTAAATTCAATAAATTATGACTCTGTTCAGCAATTCAAATATTTAGACTGGTTTATCAAGGAAGTGCTGAGACATTACCCTGTCGGAAATTCGTAATTAATTTATTTAAAAACTATCTAATTACAAATCTAATAAATATTCTCAAATTTATAGAATAGTAGCGCGTCGATGCACTAAAAAGACAACAATAAAAGGCATTGATATTCCTGTGGATACTCCAATAGCTGTTGATGTAATGAGCATTCATTTTGATGCTGATCTTTGGGGACCACAAGATCCAAACGAGTTCTATCCGCCTAGACATGAAGTAAAAAGAAATCCACTGGCATTTATGGCTTTTGGAAATGGACCAAGAGATTGTATCGGCATGAAATTGCCTTGATTGAGCTCAAGATTGCTTTGGTCAAGTTTATAATGAATTTTGAATTTTTGTCGATAAAAAAAAGAAATTGAATTTGAAGAAGGTTCTTTTAGATTTCCTAAAAATGATGTGACACTTTTGCTTAGAAAACGAATTTAATTTTTTTTAGAATAATTTTATTCATTTCATAATTAAAATTTAAAAGATTTTTATTAATTATAACCTTAAATGATTTTCGATAATACATTATTTAAATAAATTATTAAATAATAAGAAATATTTTTTAAATCATTACAAGATAACAGTTTATACATTTAAATATTTTCTCATAAAATCCATTTATGTTCCATTCTCGAAACAATTGATTCAATTGTGAGGATGCTAAATGACTTATCATACCATGTTGCTTAATTTTCTCTAGTTCCTTAAAAATTTGCCAATATAAAAAAGTACGGAACGTTGTAAACTTTTATTATTTAGACTATTTGGACTCAAATTACCCCATATTTTACGTGAATTGTGTTAAACTCACGATATTTTAAAATAACGATAGTAATCGTAAATTTTTCATAATTATAGTAAAATTTAGTTAAAATTTGGTTAATAAAAAAATTTCCAATTTATACAAAAAACAGAATTTTCATGAAAAAATTTATTTTTAAATTGTTTGAAAAAGTGTAAAAGAAATTTGATCGACTTTTTTGATCTAAATTAACGTAAATTTTTGTAAATTTTAGTAAAAAATCTGCAAAAAAAGAAAAATGGATTCTTCGTTATAATATTGAATTTTTTTACACTTCAAGATATTTATATTTTTATTATTTATCTTAACCGAGATACAGCTCCTTCAGAATAAAATATAAAATTCAAAATAAAGTTAAATAAAATAAAATTAAGGTTAAAACAAAAGTAAAAAAGACTAAGTAAAATAAGTTATTCAACTAACTGGCAGTAAAGATAGCAAAAATTTTAAAATTCTTAAGGCGCTTGCAAATATATTATATCATCATTATCTCCCGGAAAAGCGAATAAAAAACACTTGATGTAAACAACATGATGGGAGCTTTATTTTTACATTATAAGGATGTAAAATAAAAATTAATAAGATAAAATGAATAATCAACAATGAATATTTGTCTTTTATGACAAATGTGTAGCTTCGCAACAGTTGTTGTTTTTGACTTCTTTGATGGGTGTTATTTTTTAAGGATACCATCTGAAATACTTAACTAAATAATAGTATAAAGAATATTAATTAAATAAATTTCAAAACTCGATTTTTATTTTGAAAACTAAAAATGTAAGAGTTTTTTGATTAGTTTTTTTTAAGCATAACAATTATTGTAATCAGATAGGAAGTTAGTAAATAAGATAAAATTTTATCTTTAGTTAAGATAACTATTTTCTAACTTGTAAAAAATAATTATCAATGATTTTGGTTTTAAAAAAATTTATTTGATTACCGAAATTTAAGTTAATTTTGATCGAACAAATTTTATTTTTTTTACTTTTTTCAAACAATTGAAAAAACAATTTTTTCCATGAAAATTCAGTTTTTTTGTAAAATTTTTAAAATTTTTTTTAATTAAATTTTCTTTATGGGAAATTTACGATAAATACCGTTTTTTAGATTACTATATTTTACGTTAAATATGGTAGAATATCGTGAATTCATGGTATCGTAGCAGCACTGTATGTATTTGATTGATTTTGCATTTCAATTTTATTTACAGCACTGATTTGCTACGAGGATCTTACGATATTTTACGTAAAAAAGCGTTTATTTACGTAATGTTACCAATTTTCAAAAATGCCAAAAAGTGGCTCTTTTTCCGGTTTTTATTTTACAATTTTTTTGATTATATTTACCAAAAAAGACTAATTTTGTTATTTTACGTAAAATTACGTAAAAATTATTTTTATGAGGTAAAAAATCATAAAATAAATTAAAAAAATGTTGAAATTTGAAATTTTGTAATATTTCAAAGCTTTGTTTCTAAATTTTTGAAAAAGAATTGTAATTTGTAAAAAATGCATAGAAATTTAATTACGCGTTTAAAATGTTTTGATTGATTTGTAATTGATTTTAGGATATAATTTAATACCATGGATTGTTGGATTTGGGTTAAGAGAAATTTGTGACTTAACGATTTTTATTTTCATTTCATATGTTTTCCCATAGTTTTTTCGAAGTCCAAATTTTTTTCATTTCTAAATATTACTCAAAAAACATAAAATATTTTTTATTCGAAATTCTAAAATCTTATCACAAAATTTTTTAATGATTTAAAATGCAAAGGCTTTCTTTTAATAAATTTTTACATTTTTTAATTGGTTTCTAATTTTGATAGAGCGGTCTATGATTCTTCAAATTTAGCAAAAATGCCTTAAAAATTAGAGAAATAATTGAATTTATTAAATACTTAGATAGCATTTTGAGAATTTTATAGATGCTTATCTTTTTGAACATGTGCAAACAACTAATTACGTGAGAAATTGAAAAGTTTGAAAACGTGGAAAATTTTTTAAATCAAATACAAATTTTGTTCAAAATTTACAAAAATATCGTCTTTTTATAGAAAAATTGAAAAGCAAATTTTTATTTGAATTTTTTAAATCAAGCAATTTTAGAATTTCAATTAATAATTTTGGTCATAAATATGTCATAGATTATTATTGAATCTTAGAAAAATTATTTTTAAATTATTCTGTTAAATATGTATTTTATTCACTTTAATTATTTTGAAATTAGAAAAAAATTATCTTAATTTGAGTCAAGTTTTGTTTAACTTTTTTTGATCACAAGATTTTGCTAAATTTTGAATATAAATTTTTTTTCTTCTATTAATTTAAGCAATAAAAATGGTATATCTAGAAAATTTAGAAATTAATTTCTTGCGGCCTAACCGAGTATATTTTTCCGGTGAAACAATTCATGGCTCGCTTAAATTCAACATAATCGAACCAGTTATTTTAAAATCAATCAATTTATCTATAAACGGATACAGTTCTTGCCGAGTAAAAAAAAAAGATTCAAACAATTTTGTCAATGGCTTCGAGCCTTATCTGAAGGCTACCATCTTCTTTTTGCCCCAAAATATTACTCAACATGAGCTTGATCCCGGTTCTTACAACTACGACTTTCAAATAGATCTTCCTAAGTCCTTACCATCTAGTTTCAAGCATAGAAGTGGAGAAACCATTTATTACCTTTGTGCTATTATTCAAAAATCATGGTCAATAGACCGCAAGTTGACTGAATATTTTACGGTAATAAATTCTGCGAGCTTTTCTTTTGACAGAGCCAGTTCACTTAATTTTAATTTCAATAAAAAAAATGGACCTTGTTGTACCAATAGTGGAACAATTAGAGCCAATTTGTCTTGTGAACGATACAGCTATGCCATTGATCAAATTATAAACTACAAGATTAAAGTAGATAATGAAAGTAAACGGGATCTAAATGGTCTTGAAGTGTATCTTATTCAAAATATTCTTTTTAAGCCAGATAAGACCAATAAAGCAATTTATAAGCGAAGAATTGTGACTAGAAAAGATAAGACTCAAATTTTGGCCGGAACTGAATTTGAATTTAGTGATTCAATCAAAATTCCTTTAGTTGAGCCAAATTTTAAAAGCGATTTGCTTGAGATATCTTATAAATTGGAGTTTGCCGTAAAAACAGGGGCTTTTAGTCGAAATTTAGTTGGCAGTGCAGATCTTATGATCAGTTGTAATGCTCAAGCCGAGGATGAATGTCACCAAGTGTTATTCAATATTGAAGAGTTGGCCAAAAATCCATTTGATTATTTGACTAAATTAAAGTCATTTTATTCATTAAATTAAATAAATTTTAATCCTAAAAAGTTCTTTTAATTACACACTTCTGAAGGACATTTTTTTTAAGTCACTTATTTTTTTGGATATAAAAAATGCTGCTTGAAGCTAAAATTTTAATAAATAAAAAAAGCAATAGATTAAAGATGTTTAAATTTATTTTATTCTTTGCTAACATTTTTGTTCTTTTGGCTGTTAATGGAGAATTTTATGGAGCAAATTCAAGAGAGGAATATGAACAATATTTAGCAGCAAATGGTTATGAGAGTATGATTGAAGAAACGCCTGATTATCAAAGCTATGCTCAAGAGAGTTATCCGATTGAGGAAAGTGTAGAGTATGAATATTCGTATAATAAGAATATGTATGAGCCCGAAAATAAAGTCGGCTGCCAAAATTCAGAACATTTAACACATGTAGAAGGACATTGCCAAAAATTTAAGATGTGCGCCAATGGTAAACTTTATATCATGGATTGTCCGGCTGACTTGGTCTTTGATTCAAAATTGAAAATTTGTAACAATAAAGAAAATGTGAAGGGAGAATGTGGATTAATGCAATCATCTTATTATTATTACTCAAAGAAATAAATTTTGAATTTTAGAATTTATTATTAATTTTAATTAAAAGCCTTTAATCAAGAATTTTCATTCAATTTATAATTCTTTTTTGTTTTAAATTAAATAAACAATAGCTAAAAAAACTAGCATTAAAAACATTTAAAATTAAATTTAATCATAACGATAGATATTTTTTATTCAGTACCAAAGTATCTTTGGCCAAAATCAGTTGGAACACTTGGATGAATTTCGGATGTGAGAATGTGAACGCTTGGATAGAGTGAGCTAATTGTTTGCAGTCCATTTGGAGTTGAGAATAGGCACAAAATTAAAATGTTTGATTCGGCTACACTGTGCTCTTTAAGTACTCTAATGGCCAAATTAATTGTTGAACCACTTGCTTAATTATTAAATTTTAAATTTTAAATAAATAAATAGAGAAAAAAAAATTTTTTTATTTGTTTTTTATTTGTAATTTACTTATTATTGGATACATGAGCAAAATTTTTCTGCTATTGACATCTTTGGGAAATTTGGCATAAATAACCGAAGATTTTTTGGTTTCTTCATCACCGGACTGGATCAGAATTTTGCCTATTCGAATACTTCTGCAGCATTCCCTCAAGCCTTTTTCCATAGCTTCACCTTTTTTTTTTAATTTTTAATTTAGATTGAAAATAAATTAATTTTTTATTCTTTTTTTTTTCTTGTCTCCTAACAACTCACCACTTCTCATTATGCTAACACCACAAACACCACTAATGTACTTGACTCCGTTATACTCACATCCGGACGGTGTAATGACAGTAGTCGGATTATATGGCAGCTCATTAAGACCCTCTTCCACAAGCAAACGAATCTTTTGTTTATGATAAAAAAAAAAATTTTTTTGGTTAAATAAATTTTATTTATTTTTTATTCAAACCAGTCTATCGGAATAAAATTTAAAGTCACTATGAGATGTTTCACTTTGAAAGAAAATTAAACAAAAAAATAATTAAATTATCTTTAAGTTACCAATCTCTGAGTACTGTGTGCAGCTCTTTTATCTGGTTGTTGCATTTGAGCACTTTTAATCGGTTGCTGTTTAGCTTTAAATTTGCCAAATCGAGTAGTTTTATGCTTGAGTCTGTTTTGCAAATTATTTGATCATTTTTCTGCTGAGTCTGAGATTCTTTCATGTCCGATATTAAATCTGGTTCTTTCATTTTAGTTTAAAAAATTAATCTTTAAAAAAATTTTACAAAACGGACAAATATAAATATTTTTGATAAATTCCATTTGAAGCCTTCTTAACCTACTCCAAGAAAATGATTCAAATCAATGCATGACTTTGATTATGATTTCGTATATACTAGTTGAAAAAAAACTCGGTCTATCTTAATTTAAAACGTATGCATCTTTTTTCTTGAATTAAAAAAATGCAAAGGATTTTTGAAATTTTGTAAGGCTTGCAATATATTTTAATAAATTAAAATTTGATTTATTTTAGCTGTTCAATGCATTTTTTCACTTTTTAAAATATTTAAAAATTTTTAAATTTTTTGAAAAAAATAAATAAAAATAATAAATAAACTAGACAACTTTTTAAAAAATAATTTTTTTTTGAATTAAAAATCATTAGCCTAAGAATTAGTTTATTTAAATTTAATTTTTATAAATAATTTTTATTGTCAAAATATTTTTTCACTTTCTGAAGACAAATTCTAAAAATGAATACATAGAAATGAATTGAGTCTAAATAATAATATTATTTAAAAACTAATAAATTATTTGCAAATTTTTTATAATTTATTCATTCATAAATTGTGACATTAATCTAAAGAAATACGTAAAATCCTAAATGGACTCAATAGGCGATTACGAATACCTGAAAAAGGACCTAATAGGCCATGGTGCATTCGCAATTGTCTACAAAGGACGGAACAAAAATTCGCCAAAAGATGAAGTGGCCATCAAAGTTATTACCAAAAAGAATCTGGGAAAATCTCAAAATTTGCTGGCCAAGGAAATCAAGATCTTGAAAGAACTTACTGCTTTACATCACGAAAACGTGGTGTGTCTACTCGATTTTAAAGAGTCAACAAACCACGTTTATCTGGTCATGGAAGTATTAATCAATTAAAATTTAAATTGTTCTTGTTTAATTTTAATTCCCTAAGTACTGCAATGGTGGAGATTTGGCTGATTATTTGCATGCAAAGGGAACTCTTAGCGAGGACACCATATCGCTTTTTTTACAGCAAATCGCTGCGGCCATAAATGTCATTCACAGCAACAACATTGTACACAGAGACCTGAAACCACAAAATATTCTACTTGACTTTAGAGTGGACAAAGCAATTGCCACTAACAAAGACATTCAGCTCAAAATAGCCGACTTTGGTTTTGCCAGATTTCTTCAAGAGGGGGTCATGGCAGCCACTTTGTGTGGATCAGTAAAATTAAAGCAAAAAAAAATTTAATTAATAAAATTTGAAAATTTAATTTAGCCCTTGTACATGGCTCCTGAAGTGATCATGTCTCTTCATTATGACAAAAAAGCTGACCTTTGGAGCATAGGAACCATTGCTTATCAATGCTTGACTGGCAAAGCACCTTTTACCGCTGATTCGCCGCAGGCTTTGAAAAATTTCTACGAAAAACATGTCAATTTAGTTCCAGAGTAAAATTGATTAAAAAAAGACTTATTAATTTTAAAAAATTTTTAATTAGTATACCTAATTCTACGTCTATTCATCTAAAAGATTTACTAATTAAAATGCTCAAGCGCAACCCGGTAGATCGGATTAATTTTGAGGATTTTTCCACTCATAAATTTCTAGTCGAAAGAAGCGAAAATGTGACTGAACCAACCATCGAAGATGACCTAATGTCCAAGCACTCGTCTGTTCACAATTCAAAATCAGATCTAACAGGTTTTTTAAAATTTTTATTTAAAATAAAAAGATTTAAATTTAAAAAAAAATTAAATTGAATAAAATTTTTTTTTGTACCAAAAACCATCATTATCAGACTTAGTAAATGATTATGTAATGCTTAGTAATAATAATAATAAACTTAAAAATAGTGATCATTTGTCTAATAGTAAAAGTAAGATGTGATTTTGTATGCTCGTTAGTAGATGTCTTTTTATATCATTAAGAACTTATCTTTAGCTTAAATTAATATTTTTTTCCTTCTAAGTTTCAGCAGCAACTCCGAGTGATCTGCAACCAGTTCCGTCTCAGATCGAGAATTTCAGACTCATGGAGAAAAAAATTCAAAAAGCCGTGACTCCACCACGCTTTGGCGAGTCCGAATTGTCCAAATTATCATCCAAAATGTCATCTCGAAATCGATTGAACTCAATAAACGAGGTACAGTACCAGGATTTTGCGCCTTTTTCAACTTCGCCTCAGGGCACAAAGTTCCAAGTTGGCTCCTCGTCACCATCAAGCAATAGACTTTTAGAGACTAGAGGCAATTTGTTAATCATGAATCAATGTGATCCCATGTTGATTGACAATTTGGAAGAGGACACGATTCTTGATGTAAGTATTAAGTTTAAATGAGTTTAGTTAAAAGAGGGTCTGTGGCGCAATGGATAACGCGTCTGACTACGAATCAGGAGATTGCAGGTTCGAATCCTGCCAGACTCGGACTTTTTTTTTCATTTTTAGTGAAGATCTAAATTTTAAAATTAAAAATTTTTAATTTTTTTTCAAATTAATTAAAAACACTTGAATAGATTTATTAAAAGAAAAAAAAAATTATTAAAAATTAATTTTTTTTCTTTAAAAATAGACAACTCACAACGAGATTGTGGAAAAACTAAATTTTATCTTAGTACTGTGCAATTATTTGATTGAACTGGCCAAGGCCAGATTTAGCCCATTGATAAAGTCAAATTGTGGCACTAGTCCGCCATCTGTTGACCAGTTCACTGTAGCTGACGTTTCTTACAAAAAAGCCGAACAGCTGGTCATTTATTTGAAGAGTCTTCAATTGCTCAAGCCTGGACTGAGCTATGCCAAAGACGAACTTGAGCTTGAGCGTTTGAAGACCACAGACAAAGTGAAAAAAATTCTCAAACAACTAAACAACATGTACAAATTTTGTTTGTATCAATCGAAGCAATTGTATATAACCGAATTCAACCGGAACAAGTGGAACACGGAGAGAATAAATTTGTGTGCTGACAAACTTTTGTACATACATGCAATTGAATTGTGCCGTGAGGCTGCAATGGAGGAATTTTTCGGCAAGCCGCAAAAATGCATCAATATGTACAAAGAAGCTCAGTTGATATTTCATTGTTTAACGCAGCAATCGTCTATTCTAAAAGACAAGCAAATTCTCAATCAGTATCGAGAGGCCGTCGAAAGGCGACTCTCAATCTTGGAAGAAAGTCAAGCCTAATCAAAATGTAAATTATTAGAGATTTTTTTAAAATTTTATTTTAAAATGAATTTATTTAATAAATATTGTCTTTAATTTACAGTTAATTGAACACTTTTTGCTCATAGATCCCATCACTTTCGGATTCTCAATGCATGAATAATTATTACAGAAAATTAAAGGTGGTCATCCTAAAAACATTATTCATTTATTCTCCAAAAAAATATCAATGAAAAATTCTTTATTAGTTAAGCATTAATAAAAAAATTGCAAATTTTAATTTATAAAACATAAATTTAATCAAAATTTTACTTTATTCTAACATTGCAATATCATATCTTTATATAATAGTTTATTACTTCAAAAATTATTCGTAAAACTTTGGAAAAATTTTTTTAAAAAGAAGATTGACATTTTGAAATTGTTTTTAATTTTTTTTATTTTTTATTTTTATTAGGAAGCTATACAAGAAAGTATTTATGCGTAAAAAAAGATAAGAATTCTGAAATTGTCTTTCGAGAGTTCTATATCGAATTTTCGTACTGCTAAGTATTTGAAGAAGATAATTAATAAGGATGATGCAAAAAATGAATAGAAAATACAACTTGAGAGAGTTGTTGATGAATTGATTTTAATATTATTTTATTTTATTAAGACTAATTCTCAGAATAAATATTAAAAATTTAATTTGTCCAACGAATTTGCTCTGGAAATTCGAAATAGAACTTATTCTTTCCCTTCAGTCAAGAGATAATTGTAACTAATGAATTCAAAATTCAGTTTAAAGAACTATTTTCTGATAACAGACCTAATTTATGAAATTCTTTTAAATGATATTTAAAAAATTTTGAAAAAAATTTTGAAACAAATACAGTGGTGTTACAATAACTGTTTTTTAGGTAAATTTACCAAATTTTACCTAAATTCACGTAAATTTACCTTTGTAAATTTTTGTAAATTTACGTAAAAATTAAAATCGCAAATAGTAAAATTCGATTTTTCAGATTTTTTTGTAGATTTGAGAGAATTCTTCATTTTTTTTTTCAAATTTCTCTTTGAATTAATTGATATTTGGTAATTTTTTTATTTATTTAAGGAGCAATTTAAAAAAAAACAAAAAAATGCTTGGCAATTATTTTTTACAATTGGCAATTTTAATTTCGCTTATATTTTATGCTGATACTAAATTTATTTTTCTGCTCCTAAAAAAAAAAATAAAAATGATACTAAAATTCACACTTAAGATACTAAAAATAAAATTAAAATGATACTTATTTTGTTTATGTGATACTAATTTATTTTTTAATTGGTATCAAATAATTAATCAAATAAATATTAATTGACAACTATATAAATGTGTTAATATACTCAAACATGTTGATTGAACTAATTAAGCAATTAATGAGTTGTCAATATATAGTAGCTATTACTTGTCGCGATAGAGGTATGCCATGGCACGAAAGCGCAAAAGATGTGCCACTGGGTGAAAACAGAAAGAAAGGAAGGCCTGCAAAGAATAAAGATGCTCTTAACCGCCAGCCGATCGAAACTCAAAGTCATTTAGAAAATGAAGTGGCCGAAGACGAACTTTCGTTCATTATTGAATTCGAAGATGAACAAGAACCTGCAACTGAGAATGGTCAAAATTTACAAGAGCAAGTTGTAGCGCCAACGACGTCAAATGAACAAACAAATGAGCAGCTAAATATCGTTCATGGTGTATTCGAAACAGAGCCAAGTGTGTTGAATTTAGTAGAAAATTGCCCAGCTAAACGTCCGAGAGGTAGACCTCGCAAAAACCCAATCAGTGATCAAAGTAAACCTGCGAGCAAAAGATCTAAAAACAATTAATTTTTTTCTTTTTTTTTCTTATTTTTCTTTTTTTGTATTTTTTATTATCATCAATAAAAATTAATATCATTTTCTTATAATTTGTATCAATTAATTTTTTTTAGTAGCATAAAATTAAAGAAATAAAAATCAAATTAGTATCATTTTTTTTTTAGTAGCAGAAAAATAAATTTAGTATCACGTAAAATACATGCCTTTTAATTTTTACCAAATTTTACGTAAATATATGTAATTTTACAAATATTTACAAAGGTAAATTTACGTGAATTTACGTAAAAAAACAGTTATCGTAACACCACTGTATATATATTAATAAAGACTTAATTGATTTTGAATATTTATGTTAAAAAAGTTGAAGTTTGGCAAATTAAGAGTTTAGTTTTATTACATGAATTAATTGTTTTTTAAACTCAAAGTACTGTTCAAAGCAAATAAATTAAAAAACTTGTTTCTATATATAACTAAGTTATTATAGTAAATTTAAAAATACCAATTTTCTCAACTTTTTCCGAAAGAAGTTCTTCATTTTTTAAGTAATAAAAACGGTGGCTAAAAAATTTAATACAAAAGACTTAGTCTCAGATTTGGCTTTTTAAGATATTGAAAAAGAGGAAGGATCTAGTAGTCATTGTTGAATTCTTTCTTTAGTTGAAAAAAGAACTAATTTTAGATATAATTTCGTAAATAATTAAATAAATAACATTATTATTTTATTATCCTAAAATGATTTATTAAAAAATTAATTGATTAAAAACTTTAATTTCTTATTAAATCCATACTTTTAATTAAAAAAATCTTTCTTAATCAAAAAACAATATTGCACTAACATTTTATGTCTGGCTACGCCACTGAATGGTACAAACCCGATTTCATCCATAAAACATAAATCAAATCCACCATGTTCAAATAATGATCAGGTATGTACTAGGTGTATTACGAATAAAAGAGAGCTGTTTTTCAGAAAAAGAAAGCACTTTATTTTTTAATTAAACTTATCCCAAATAAAATTGACACTTTTGACAACAAACAATTTCAGATGAGCTGTAAAGCTCCGCTAAATTATATGAAATCACACCAGTGTTTGTCTGATAAACCATTAATCAAGCTTTGCTTCCAGAGAGATGAAGTGAAAATGTTAAAACAACATTTTTTGGCAAGCGATTCAAGTTGGAATTCTCTATAATGAATAAAATTTTGCTATGCCATGACTGCTGAAAACAAATTTAAATTATGAGAAAAAAAATTTCTCAAATTATTCAAATTAATAAATTTTATTATGAATAATTATTTTATTATAAAAATTTTCAGTTATTTAGCATTTTAGGATTAAACTTGAATTTTTTTCCTAGATTTATCTTGATTGTGAAATTTTTTTTAATAATCCAACATTTTTGCCGACAAAATCAAGTTACAGAAAAATTTCATTTTGACTGACATTTAACTAGATAATTATATAAATAGATTTTCATAAAAATTTGCACAAAATAATAATTCTAAATAACAATTCACAACAAAATTAAATGGATTTTTTTGATATTTTGCTTGACAGACAGACACCACTTTACTACCCTTGTGATTTGATTGTCGGAAAAATAGTTATCAGCCTGAGCAAAAAAGTAAAGGTAAACAAGATAAAAATCTTGCTCAATGGTATAGCCAATGTAGGCTGGCTGGAGGATAAAACATCACGCAATGATACAAAATACGTCCATGCGAACAAGAACTACATTCATCTGGATCTAATACTAATGGAAAACAAATCAATGGAGGCTGGTAGACATAAATTTCCTTTCAGCATAAAACTACCGGACAATTTGCCGTCAAGTTTCCAAGACAATCATGGATCAATAAGCTATTCACTCAAAGCTCTGTTCGATATTCCTTGGAATTCTGTTCGATATTCCGAGTCTACAGTCATCCAAACTGAAATTCAAAACCCAATGGAATCATGAAAATTTCGAGTTATAATTGTAAATATTTTTCGACTAGTAAATTATTAATAGATAAAATACTAGAATCTTGTGACATTTTATTCCTATGTGAACATTGGCTTTACACCGAAGAAGACTATTTGGTAAAATCAAGATATCCAAAGTTTAACTTATTTTTTCAATCAGACATGGAAAACTCTGCAACCGAAAGAGTCAGGGGAAGACGCTATGGTGGTAAGTGTTGGTTGGTTAAAAATAACATTAATGTTCTATCATGTGATTTCGATAATCCGGACTATTCGATACTTCGAGTTTCGATTGGTTGTGAAAATTTAAATTTAATCGGTGTTTGGATTCCATTTGACAATAACAAACTCGAGAGATACCTATATTTTAAATCAATTATTTCTTCAATTGAGAATCGGTTAGAAACAACAGAAGAAAATTTTATTCTTGTCGGTGATTGGAACTGTGATCAACTACGAGGTAAACGTTTTGACAAGCTTTTTAGTAACTTTATAAGCAGCAATGATCTTGTTGACTGCTTTGATAATTTCAGAACCACCCCAAATCATACTTATAAAAATGGGGATTACAAGGCTAAACTCGATCATATCTTGTTCAAAAGCGATCAAAGTGTGCATGTTACGGATTTTGACATTTTTCTGAGCCCTAGCAATCTCAGTGACCATCATCCAATTCACTGTGAAATCTCAATCGAAAACAGTGTGACTGAAGACGTCAATAGTAAAAATAATACCTTTCATCTTTATGATTGGAAGAATGTGCTTTTTGTTGACAGGTTTAGATCAATTCTGACGAATAACCTGATGATCTTAATCGAAAAAATTTCGAAAATTAACACAGATTCGAAATATGAAGTGTCGGCGTTGATCGATGATATTCATGAGCAACTGCCTCGTTTACTTCTTGCTTCAGCTCGGAAAAGTGAGAAAGGAACCACAAGAGTAAACTCGAAATACAAGAGGAAACAGAATGATGTTCCTAATCTAGAAATAGACGAGTTATCGGATACTATTGACAGACTGTATGATGAATTTGAAAAAAACGGATTTCAAGAGTAAATCTCTAAGGTCATTAATAAATCTAAACAAAAAAAAACTTCGAACCCTGATTCGAAAAGAATCGTTCCTCTGTGAGAAAAAAGCAAATATTGACCTCGTTAAACTGAAGAATGATAGTTGTCCCACTTTTTGGAGAAAGATAGCTCGTTTCAGAAACAATCGGAAACGGATAAACAAGTGTTCAGCAAAGATCAGTATTGATGAGTTCTCAAAGTTCTATAAAGATCTCTTTTCACATAACGGTAAAGATCATCAAGGTATTCATGATTCTATAAAGATGAATGTTGACAATCATTTCAAGAATATTAGCGAATTGAGAATGGAGTCCTTGTTTTGTACTGAAGATGTGGTAAGAGCTATAAATAAATTAAAATGTAAAAAAACAGCTGGCTTCGATACCATCAGTAATGAATTCTTTATCCATGGGAAAAGTGACAATCTCAATTACCTGCTTACGTGGTTCTTTAATGCCTCGGTAAGCTATGGTTATTTGCCAGATCAATTTAATGTCTCGATGGTGACACCCATACCAAAGAAAGGCGTTATGAGCACCCCTAATGACTTTAGGCCAATATCGATTTCAACATCATTGGCGACAATTTTTGAAGCACTTTTATTGAGCAAGATGGAATGCTTTGACGAAATTCATATGAATCAATTTGGCTACAAGAAAAAACTTTCGTGTAAACATGCGTACTTTTGTGTAAATGAAACTATCAATTTCTTTAGACAAAATGGGTCAAAATTCAATGTGATTTTCCTCGATGCAAGTAAAGCGTTTGACAAACTTTGGAGAGATGGTCTATTCTTCAAATTGATGAACAACATTTCAACTACGGTTTGGCGAATATTGTACAAGTATTACAGCATCTCCAAGATTTTAATTAATCATGAAGGTGTAACGAGTGGTATGATAGAAACGACAGAGGGTGTCAAACAAGGTGGTATTCTATCTCCTTTTTTGTTCAACTATTTCATAAACGATCTCTTAAATGAATGTACTGATTTGAAGATAGGTGCAGCCGTAAATGATATTAACCTATCAATCATATCATATTGTGACGACATTGTAATTATGGCGCCATCGTTTGGGCATTGTCAAACTCTTTTGGATGTGTGTTCAAACTTCTCTACTATGTGGAAAATTGACTTTAATCCAAGTAAGTCTGCAGCGATTGCTTTTCAAAAAGGGAAAATAAAAGATAAGCTTGAACTAAAATTAAATGATTTGTCTATTTTGCAATCTGAGAACATTGAATATTTGGGGCTCCCAATTGGTGATGGAAAATTTATTAATGATTTTGTTGAAGAAAAATGGAAAAAAGTGGAGAAGAGCTTTTACTCTCTCTATGGACTGGGTTGTAAGTCAAAGATAACAAGCCCAGATTTAGTGGGCTTTTTGTACAAACAATTTTGCCAATCAATATTTAGATATCATCTTGATACGGTTTGGATTGCTGCTGATAAACTCAGTGAATTCGAAACAAGACAGAATTTGCTCATAAAAAGAGCACTTGGTATCAAGAAATTTGCAAGATTCAGACCAATGTTAGAGGCCATAAAAGTAGAATCAATTGAGCAAATTTATTGGAAACATAAGATCTTCTTTCTAAACCAACTTCGTCAAAGTGTTTTATGTAATAGCCTACTAGTTTTCTTAAAAGAAAACTATGAACATTTTGAGCAAAAAAACTCTTCGTATTGTAGACAGATTAACAGCTTAGAAAATAAAATTCATATCGATACATTCGATTATAATACAAAAACGTCAATCTCTATGGTTGACCATGTCTTCCAATGTGTAAACCGAGGTTTAGTTGACTCGATCAAATTTATTGTTCAACGAGTTACGATTGAAATGTCTCAAAATTTAAACTATTTTTACTTATTTAATATTTTAAACGACTTGCTAAAAGTAGATTTTTTTACATAATTTTACATATACAACAACTTAATTTTATTTTATTTTCTATTCTTTTTTTTGTGTGCCTATGAGGCTTAATTAAACAAATAAATAAATAAATAAATAAATAAATAATGAATAAAATTTTGCTATGCCATGACTGCTGAAAACAAATTTAAATTATGAGAAAAAAAATTTCTCAAATTATTCAAATTAATAAATTTTATTATGAATAATTATTTTATTATAAAAATTTTCAGTTATTTAGCATTTTAGGATTAAACTTGAATTTTTTTCCTAGATTTATCTTGATTGTGAAATTTTTTTTAATAATCCAACATTTTTGCCGACAAAATCAAGTTACAGAAAAATTTCATTTTGACTGACATTTAACTAGATAATTATATAAATAGATTTTCATAAAAATTTGCACAAAATAATAATTCTAAATAACAATTCACAACAAAATTAAATGGATTTTTTTGATATTTTGCTTGACAGACAGACACCACTTTACTACCCTTGTGATTTGATTGTCGGAAAAATAGTTATCAGCCTGAGCAAAAAAGTAAAGGTAAACAAGATAAAAATCTTGCTCAATGGTATAGCCAATGTAGGCTGGCTGGAGGATAAAACATCACGCAATGATACAAAATACGTCCATGCGAACAAGAACTACATTCATCTGGATCTAATACTAATGGAAAACAAATCAATGGAGGCTGGTAGGCATAAATTTCCGTTCAGCATAAAACTACCGGACAATTTGCCGTCAAGTTTCCAAGACAATCATGGATCAATAAGCTATTCACTCAAAGCTCTGTTCGATATTCCTTGGAATTTTGAAAAAACTACAAAAAAAGATTTGACAATCTATTCTAATGTTGACTTGAATAGTTTTGTCGGTCTGGCACAACCTAAAACAGTATCTGTGCGTAGAAGTTCAAGATTTGAACTTTTTGAGACCAATAATATTCGAATAACACTAACTGTTGACAAGACTGGTTTTGCTCCAGGCGAACCTGTCATTTTTACAGCCACAATTCAAAACGAAACTTCAAAAGACTTAAAATATATCAAAATGAATTTGGTACAAAATTGTAAGTTTAATATTGACAATGAATCGAAAGAAATTCAAAAAAAAATTTCAACTATTGAATACGGAAATCATGTAGTTAAAAAAAGTACACAAACGTGGCTCTGTTCTAATTGGATTTTACCTCAAACATGTCCAAGTTCAATAGATGAATTTGATTTAGTCAAAATTAGCTATGACTTAGAGCTAAAAATGACAGCTGGCATGTTTTCTAAATATAAAAAAATTAAAATTCCAATATTTATTGGTACTGTGCCTTTGAGAAATTAATTTTTTTTTATAAAATTTAATGTAAAATAAAAAAAAAAAAGATTTAAACAGTGGATTTAAAAAGTGGAAAGAGAAAATATTTTTTTATTTTATTCAGTACCAAAGTATCTTTGGCCAAAATCAGTTGGAACACTTGGATGAATTTCGGATGTGAGAATGTGAACGCTTGGATAGAGTGAGCTAATTGTTTGCAGTCCATTTGGAGTTGAGAATAGGCACAAAATTAAAATGTTTGACTCGGCTACACTGTGCTCTTTAAGTACTCTAATTGCCAAATTAATTGTTGAACCGCTTGCTTAATTATTAATTATTAAATTTTAAATAAATAAATTGAGAAAAAAAATTTTTTTTTTTGTCTTTTATTTGTAATTTACTTATTATTGGATACATGAGCAAAATTTTTCTGCTATTGACATCTTTGGGAAATTTGGCATAAATAACCGAAGATTTTTTTGTTTCTTCATCACCGGACTGGATCAGAATTTTGCCTATTCGAATACTTCTGCAGCATTCCCTCAAGCCTTTTTCCATAGCTTCACCTTTTTTTTTTTTAATTTTTAATTTAGATTGAAAATAAATTAAATTTTTATTCTTTTTTTCTTTCTTGTCTTCTAACAACTCACCACTTCTCATTATGCTAACACCACAAACACCGCTAATGTACTTGACTCCGTTATACTCACATCCGGACGGTGTAATGACAGTAGTCGGATTATATGGCAGCTCATTAAGACCCTCTTCCACAAGCAAACGAATCTTTTGTTTATAATAAAAAAAAAACAATTTTTTTGGTTAAATAAATTTTATTTATTTTTTATTCAAACCAGTCTATCGGAATAAAATTTAAAGTCACTATGAGATGTTTCACTTTGAAAGAAAATTAAACAAAAAAATAATTAAATTATCTTTAAGTTACCAATCTCTGAGTACTGTGTGCAGCTCTTTTATCTGGTTGTTGCATTTGAGCACTTTTAATCGGTTGCTGTTTAGCTTTAAATTTGCCAAATCGAGTAGTTTTATGCTCGAGTCTGTTTTGCAAATTATTTGATCATTTTTCTGCTGAGTCTGAGATTCTTTCATGTCCGATATTAAATCTGGTTCTTTCATTTTAGTTTAAAAAATTAATCTTTAAATGTCACAAAAAAATATGATGATTAATCAAGAGTTAATCTTTCCAAATCATTATTGACTTTAAATATATCTTAATCTAAAACGCATGCTAAATATCAATTTTTTATCTTAAATTTTAAAATCTGATTTTATTTTAAAAATTATTTAATTATGAATCAAATAGAATTTCATAATTTCTAGTGACTGTTTGCATAATTTTGGCCATTGAATGACAATTAAAATCATTTTTTGACTCTTTCATTATCTTCTAAATCTAGTTAATAATATATTTAAATTTTATTCATCTAAATTTTATATTTTTAATTTAAAATCGTCCTTAATTGATTTTACCTAAAGCAATTTTAATTACTAGAATGAAATATTTTTATATTTTTAAGGTTATTGTTTAGTTGCGAAGCAATCTTATATATTTTCAAGTTAATTTCAAAGAAAAAGTCAAAATTTCAGTAATTTTGTTTATTTTTTGTCATGTTTGGTCAATTTAATAAAAGAGAGAGAGAGAAAGAGAGAGAGCAAAACCTTTTTTTGTTTTTCTAGGTTAATAGTTAAATTTGAATACTTTCCTAAACAGAAATAAGTTTAATGTTCTTGTAGGCAAAGCAGAAACTACTCAATGTTTAATTTTAATAATTTATTTTCAAGAAAAAAATTCATATTTATTTAAGCGTTTATATTTCAGAAATCGCGTGTCATAGATCAATCAATATTGGTTCATTGAAATGCCCCGTGTAGTCTAATTTATGCTGCTAATATTTGACTAAATATTAATAGTGTAATTTAAGCTTTGCTTAGGGGTTTTATCTTTGCTTGGCCAGCTACGCCTACAAATCTGACCCCGTCAAGATTAAGAAATTTTTAAATATTTTTTTTTACTTTTATAAAATATATCTGTGAATAAAAAAAAAAAAAATCAAAAACTTTTTCACCAATTTAGTCAAACAACCCGCTTTTAATTCTTTCTAGATAGCAAAATGAAAATGAATTTAACCAAGTCGTAATGTTCTAGCAGAATACATCAAGAATCCAGTTTAATGTTGAACAAAATGGCTTTGTGCTCAGTGAATATAAGAAACATTAAAGTCATTTATTATGCTATTCTATGCATCTATTTGATTACCAAACGAGTCTACTCGGCTACCGAGGAGGTTGTCGGTGGCGAAGAGAAAATCAGCGATACTTTTCAAGTGGTCAGGTTTAATTTTGAACATGTGTCGGATGTGTACGCCATCACTCTATGGATCTTGCTGGGCAGTCTTGCCAAAGTTGGTCAGTAAATTTTATCAAATTAAAAATTGAAAAAATAAATAATTGTCCAAAAAGGTTTTCATTTGTCTCATAAGCTGACTGAAAAATTTCCAGAAAGTTGTCTCTTGATCATCCTAGGTCTGGTAGTGGGCACTCTGTTATACGCAACAAAACTAGCCGAACAAAAAGCCTACGTTTTAAACTCGGACACTTTTTTTTTGTTCCTCCTCCCGCCAATTATTTTCGAAGCCGGCTATTTTATGCCCAACAGACCCTTTTTTGACAACATCGGCACCATTCTTGTGTTCGCCATAGCCAACACTTTTTTCAACACAATCACAATTGGTCTGACCCTGTGGGGATTCTCATTTACGCCCATCTACGGCGGAACCGAGTTCGAAATGTTGCACTGTTTTGTATTTTCGGCTCTCATTTCAGCTGTAGATCCAGTCGCTGTTCTGGCCACATTTGTGGAAATACATGTCAATGATATGCTGTACATAGTTGTTTTTGGTGAATCTTTATTAAACGACGCAGTGTCTGTCGTTCTTTACCGAATGTTTGATTCGTTTGCTGACATGGCTCCTGAAAGTATCGGTGCCCTCAATATCACACTTGGTGGAGTCTCTTTTCTCTATGTGGCCTTTGGTGGTGTCTTGACCGGAATCATATTCGGAATTTTGGCTTGTTTTACCACAAAGTTTACCGAGCATACTCCAGTCCTAGAACCTTTAATCATACTCACCTACTCCTATTTGTCCTATCTCACTGCCGAAATGTTTTCTACATCAGGAATTTTAGCGTAAATAAAACTTTATTAATTTTTTAAAAAAATATTCTCAATTTTATTGAGGATTAAACTTTTTTTTTTTAAATGCAATTAAGAAATAATAAGAAAAATTCTCTAGGTTTTATTTTAATTATTAAAGAATAAGTGAAAAAATTTAATGGAGATAAAATATTTTTTTTTTAAATTTAATTAAAGAATGAAAAAGAATTTTTCTCTACATTTCACTTAAAATAAAAGAAATTTTTTAATTGTATTTAAAAAAAAATATTTTCTCTTAATTTTGTTAAGAATTATTAAGTTTTTTTCAAATTTTATAAAAGAGTGACAAAAAGAAAATGAATAATTAATGATTTTATAGGGACTTGAAAAATAATTTTTGCTCAATTTTATTAATGATCTATAAATTAGAGATGCTTTAAAGTCATAAGTTTTAAGTCAAGTCCAAGTCAGGACTTAAATATTTTTATTTAATTTAATTAAAGAATGAAAAAGAATTTTTCTTTACATTTCACTTAAAATTAAAGAAATTTTTAAATTATATTGAGAAAAAAATATTTTCTCTTAATTTTGTTAAAAAAGTTATTAAAGTTAATTGTTAATTAAATTTTTTTAATTTTATAAAAGAGTGACACCAAAAAAATACATAAAATGAAGATTAAATTTTTTTAATTTCATTGAGGAATGAAAAAGAATAATTGTTTAAATTTTATTTTAAATGAAGATTCAATTTTAAGTCAAGTCCAAGTCAGAACTAAGATTTTTTTCTAAGTAAAGTCAATTATTAATTTTAATGCCTTTGACATATGCCGCCAAAATAACTACCTCAAAAATAAAATAAAAATTAAACATTTGACTTAAGACTTGTGGCTTTCAAACAACTCTGTTAAAAATTTATATTTTATTAAATTTTATTTAAGAAATTAATTTAAAAAATTTTAAATGAAGATTAAAATTTTTTTATTTCAAAATTGATAATTTAACAAAATTTTTAATTTTCAAGAATAACTTTTTGCGGCATGTTCATGAAACAGTACATTGAATTTAACATTTCGAAAAAGTCCAACGCAACAATTGAGTATGTGCTCAAAATGCTGGCGAGTATTATGGAAACAATTATTTTCATGTTCATGGGTTTGAGTACCATATCAGACCATCATTCATGGAACACTGGCTTTGTGTGTGTCACGCTCATATCTTGTTCATTTTACCGAATAATCGGAGTGTTGATTTTCGCTAATATAGCTAATAGATGGAGGCTGCTTGAGCTCAAGCTGACCGACATGCTAATAATGAGCTATGGAGGCATACGTGGAGCGGTGGCATTTGCCCTGGCTCTTATTTTGGACGAGAGTAAAATACCGCGCAAAAAAGAATTTGTAACTGCCACAATAGCAGTTGTGTTCTTTACTGTGTTTGTTCAGGGCACTACCATTGGACCTATTGTCAAGTATTTTAAAATAAAGCGCAAAGAGATAGAAGAGCCTACAATGAGCGCCAAATTGACCAATCGACTTATTGACCACATTATGAGCTGTCTGGAGGACATTGCCGGTGTGAATGGAAAACACTCGCTTAGAGACAAAATTAGAAATTTCGACCGATTTTACATCAAGCCATTTTTGTTGAGGGAAAAATTTTTGTCACGTGATGAAAAATTGCTCAGCACTTTCAAGAAAATAACCGAGTCCAACTTTAACAAAATGGCCGAAAATCCTGAACTTTTGTTCCAGTCCACTCAGTCAATGGCTCAGCTTAATTCTCTGGTAAACAATAGAAACATGTCTTTGGGAAATCTCATTTCAAATGGGTTAGTTTGGTTTTGAATTAAAAAAAAAAATTTTATTAATTTATTTGAATTTTTATTTTTTTCAAATAAAAAATTTTAAAAATTAAAAAAAAAATTAATTTTAGAATTCCGGAGATAGCGACTGTGCCCGACTTTCAAGTTTTAGATGCGGTGGCTTCTAAACGAGTGACTGAAGACGCTCAGTATCATCACTTGTTGGACAATGCCATGTACGATGTAAGAAGGACACAAAATATTCACAAGAGATCTCAGTTGGACGAAGAAGAGAACCCGTATGAGAGGAGTAGGCGAGCAGTAAAGAAATATGGCATTGCGACACTGCATCACCAAAAGCCGGTCAATCTACGCAGCATGATTGAGACAGACCGAAAGTCGCTTGGTGGTAAGAAAAGAAGCCAATCGAACTTTGGTCAAACATCAAAGTCAAGCTCTGGTGAGCGAACAAGCAGACCCAAGACAAAATCAGCTGAGCCTCGACCTGTCAATGATCAGATGAAGGAGAAATTTTTTATTGTTACTGATGAAAATAGTGATAGCGGAAAAATAACAAGAATTATTGCACCTGCTTCGCCTGATACCAATATACCACCACCATGGAAAAATGCGGTATTTTGCTTTTTTATTAATTTTTAAATAAAAAATTTATTAACTATTATTCTAAGGGTTCAAGTGATGATGAGCCTGTTAAAGCTGAAATGCCTACTTGGGCAAATAATCCTGATTACACTCTACATGCTACCACTAGTAAACCAGAGGATAATAAACGAACAAATTTATTCGAAATTTTCAAACAACAAAAATAAGCATTTTTATTTTCTTTTTTAAAAGATACGCAAATTAATTAAATTTTTCATGTTAAAAATAAATTTTTATTTTCAAATGTATTTTTTATTCAAATTTTTTTTTTAATTTTATCTATTTAAATTCCTTTCAAACAAAATAAGCGGTGTTCAACAAAAGAAATTTCAAAATCTTGACAAATAAAAAAATATCTAAAAATATTGTTCATTTTGATATTTGGTAGTGTTTTAAATCATAGAAAAAAAACTCATATAATTGACAACTCATTGAAAATTTATTTATTTATTTGTTTAACTGTACCGAGCTAATGCTCCTTCAGAATAAATATATATAAAAAAAAATTAAATTAAAATAAAGTTAAATAAGATAAAAAAATAAATAAAAATAAAAAAACGGATAATTTAAGTTTAAGTAATAAAAAGAAAATTAAAAACGATATGTTGAAAGAGCTAGAGGACATGTTTAAATATTTTATTGTTCAGGAAATAAAGAAGAAATTGTTAGGTAGAAATTACACAATGGAGTTGGATATTCGATATATCTTTATTCGAAACCTTCTCTTTATTCTTCGACCAGTCTGACGACCAGTGGAACAGAATGACTCAATCCTGTCCTGACATATCTCTCACTCAAATCAAAGAGTCGATTTGAAACTGTTTGAAGTTAAAGTTTATTGAAGGCCTCTTGGTGCATAATATGGGAGCGGGTATTATATTTCAGCTTCAAAATAGATCGAACAGCTGAATTTTGAATAACATGTATTTTTTTGATGTAAGTTTCTGAGAATGAATTTAAACAAGGAAAAGAATAATCCAAGATTGATCCTATCAAAGATTTGTAAAGATTACCTAATGTTTTTGGTTTTAGACCCCATTTCCTATTTGAGAGGTATTTTATTATATTAAGCCTAGAATAACAGCGTTCTTTTAATTCATCCACCATTGGACTAAATGTAAGTTTTGAGTCTAGTGTGATTCCTAAGAATTTGAATTTTTCCTCTTTATTTAAATTTTAACTTTTGTTTTTTTCTCAAAGATCATGTAACTTGACTTTTAAATAGAAATTTTCATTTTCCAGTTGAAAAGCCATTTTTCAACTTCCTCCGCGTCTAAAAAAACGGCCAACACGTCGGTTTTTTGCGTTACGTTTCTAATAGAACCGCTATATGTCTCAGTCTTACATTTGATCTATGTCTCAGTCTAAAATAATTTTGGAACCAAAATCTGGCTCGAGTTCATAAATAAAACAGGAAAAATCCATTGTCAAGTAGGTCTTTTTGGACGAAAATAAATAAGTTCAGATCAAAGCAATGTTCAAGACAAATTCAACCACTTTTTAAAGATGGTAAAGAATTTAATAAGGATATAGCTAAAGAAAAATCTTTGGCAATCTATTAACCACTACTTTTATTCACAATTGTAGTAATAAATTTTTTACCTACAGAACAAAATATAGAAAAAAACTAGAAGCACGATCGACATAAACAAATTTAAAAATCGAATTGATAAACTTCTAGGGTAGAGTTGAGCAGAACAATGAAAATTGGCCAAAGTAGGCTGTTTAAAAGAGCGTCTAGTGGCAGCTCTGCAAAATAATTTTTAAAATTTTAAATTGAGTAAAACAAGAATTGTCATGTTACACATTTACATCAATAACAACTTCTATCCGAGTCTCATTTCTGACAATTATTAAAGTTTATCAAGTTCATTCAATAAAAATTTCTTTTAGCAGTTTTATTTCTTTTGACGATTGAGAACAATTTTATTTTCAAAAGCAATTAAAATTCACATAAAATTTTTGTTTTTCAATTTAAGTTATTAAATAAATATTTAAAAGTCGAAACTTTTTTATTTTTATTTTAAAAATATTTTTCTATATTTATTGTAATTTAGAAGGAGAATTTTTTGATTGTTTTTTGTAAATTGATTTTCTAAGTTTAATTTGATCTTAAACTTCAAAATTAAGAAATTATAAAGACAAAATCTGTGTACAAAAAAAAAAAATTTGATATTGTCGAGCTAAATAAACATAGAGTATTTTATTTGAATTTTTTTTGAGAATATTTTTCAAATCTAGACAAACATATATAAAGGCCTAAAATCGAAATCCAATTTAGTTGTTAAATGTACTTAATTTTCCATGTTCTATTTTTAAGTTCTCATAAAGGCACTGATTTATTTCAAGACAGACAAGAAAAATTTAATAAAAGTAATGTAACTTAATATGGGACTTTCAAGTGGACAATTGTGCAAGAGACTTTTGTATTTGACTTTATTCAAATTTCAAGATTAAAATTCAAAAAAAAAAAACGAAAGCGACTTACTCTAAAATTTGAAATAAGTTTATTAAATTTCTAATCATACAGACAGAGCTCTCTCTCTTTCTCTCTCTCTATATATATATAACTTTATTTTGATATTCTAAATTAATAAACGACTGTACAATATTTTTAAATCTTTTCTCTTAAATAAAAATATTGTTGACCAAATGTCTGCTGGTTAGAACAAGTCGGCAAACATTGTCGCGGTACTTGTCGTAACCTGACTCTTTAATTCTAATCTCAAATTCTAATAGCTCGCAGAGATGCCAATTTTCCGATCTAATAAATGAAGAAAGAAAGCAACAAACAAAGAAGGAAATACACACAACACACAAACTTACACATAAATGTCTTTTTATTGAATTTTGAATTTTGATTGATTCTAAAATAAACAAAATTAGGTTAACTTTGTATGTTTTTCTAAACTATTCCCTCGATAACTGTAATTATTTTTCTTTCGTTCTATTTCATTGTCATCGCGATTAGGGACAATTCAAGCAAAATTAATACTAAATTTGAATTAAATCATGCTGCGATTTAGCTAGTCTCGAATAAATGCACCAATAATTATTTCTTTTACATTAATACTAACATTTTATGAAAAAGAAAAAACTTTTTTTATTTTAAATTTGTCCTTTAATGCTTAAATTAATTGGTTAAATAGATCAATAAAAATAAAAATGTATATTAATTTATTTTGGCTTTATACCAAATTAAACAAATATTTGAATTTTAAATTTTACTTTAAATGCTCTTGATCAAAAGTATTCATCACCGTTATCATTTAATTTAAACTAAAAATTGATTAACTTATTTTCAAATATCCTAAAAATTAAAATAGCAAATAGAAAATGAATATACAAATCTGAAAAATACAATGATAAAAATAAATTTTTTATTAATCTAATTAATGTCAAAACAAATAACATTTTACTTTTGTTTTTATATCTGTTTATTTAAAAAACAAACTTATCATCATTTGAAAAAAATTAAAATTAAAATTAATAATTTTTCTGTCTAATTTTTTTATTTTTTTATTTTTATTAAATAAATATATGACCAAAGTTTTATAACATAATTTTTTATATTATTTAAAATATTGTTTTTTCATTACAGCTGATTTATTGGAGATTCATCATTTACAGTTTGAATGTCATTTAGATTGACAATGGCTGAATGAAATAAACATTCAATAATATTTCTCAAGTGTTCCATTTAGTTCGCTTACCCACTTTGTTTTTAAATAATACAATCACAAAAGTAATGACTTTAAAAATAGGCTATCTATAATTTGATGACATGATTATAAAAAAATTAATTATATTAAGTAGGATCATGAATATCGCTTAAGAATTATTATTATTTTAAAAATCTTTCATTAAACGGTAGAAGTTTATTATTTTTAATTTATTTATTCAATATTACTTCTTTTCTTTTGTTACAAAAATTAAGTAAAAATCAAAAATTATTTCAATAGGAAAAAGATAATTTTAGTAATTAATAATAGACTTTATTTATTGGAAAATATTGTCAATTTGTATGCTTGAAAATAATTCAATTTTTTTTTTTGCTCCAATTTGTATAACTTAAAAATTGAAAATCAACAAATCAAAAATAAATTTTTTAAAAATTTTTATTAAAATTTCTAGATGTTTTTTTAAATAAATTACTAAAAATTGTAAAAAATAAATTTGGTCCGGTTTCATATTTTTTTGTAACGGAATTGAATTTATCCTCTGTACACAACAATTGAACAAAATAAACAACTAGTTGATTCAATGAATGATATATCTTTTGATGAGGACGAGACCTATGATTGCTAGGATGAGAAATATCTCGAATTTGAATGCAAATTTGTTTGATCCGGTATTGGGGAAAAAAAAAGCGTCATCATTACACAAATCATCGTAGCAACATTTGCTCTCAATGTAGCCACCAAGACCTATTTGAATGTCGCACCGGTCATCGGCACAGCTGCGTATAAAATTGTCGCCAATGCGAGCGCCCCAGCACTTTGTCGCCCATGTACAATTATCAATGAAAATCTCGCGCTTGCTAAAATCACACTCATCGCTGCCCTTGCACCTGTAGCATCGAATGGCCGCCGTGTACTCGAGCATGAACACGGCAAACACAAAGCCCATCATGATCATTTGAAATCTTGAGAACATTTTTTCAAATCTGTTTTAATCTAAATAGAAAAAGAGAAAAAACGGAACGGTTTAAATATTGGCCAAATAAAAGAACAAATATTCTTAAAGCTTATTGACATGCAAAAATCAATCGAAAATCACATTAACACTTTTTTTTTTTTTTCGATCATTGACGACAAATTATTTTTTTAAACTTTCAAAACACTTGAACAAATCCTGCTACTAAAGACACATACTATTGACCTGCACTTATCTCACTCGGATTATTTGTCTGCTCAACTCATCCTAAACTAAAGGCGTCCAGGCCTGTCATGCACCAACAAAAAAGTCACCTTTTTATAGCCTCTAACTCAATTGACCTTGATTTCAACAAATGCAAATAATACATGGAAATATTTGCGGTGATAAAGTGCCGCACATTGTGATTTCAAAGCTATTCTATTGTGGAATTTAGCAAAAAAGAAAAAAAAAAAAAAAGAACATAAAACTTAATTAACCAGTTCTTAAATTGATAATTGAATTCCATTTCAGATAACCTGGAAATAATTTGTGCTCTGATTTCATGCCTGTTTGAACAAGCATTCGGAGCGAAAACGGCACTTTTTGTTTCATTGTGAACAAAAAGTGACCCTTTTTTTTGTTGCTTTTCTTGTTTGTATTTTAGTCAAATTTCAGACAGATAAGAAACAAAAATTCAACTGTGATCAACTTTTACCTCTCTCTCTCTCTCTCTGCTCTTAAATAGCCGTGTTTTTATACATTTTTGAAAAAGTAATAAATTTTGTTTGTTCGTGGTTCATTTAAGACTTTGAAATTTGATTTTTATTAGTGTTTAATTCTTGACCATGCTTTTGCAATGACTTATAAATACCTTGACAACAAAATGATTTGGACGATGCCTTAGAAAGTTAATCTTGAGCTGTCAAGAAACGGCACAGGCAAGGACAAACATTGGAGGCAAAGAGAAAGAGAGAGAGAGAAAAAAAGAATTTTTGTTCCAAGGTCTATGTTTGAAAATTACAAGAATTTATAGAAATTGAATTGGCGGCAACAAAAGCCCTTATAAACAAACACATTGCTAAGCAGACTTTTTATTTTTATTCTAAATAAAGTTGTAATTGAAAATTTAAATTATTCTAAATGTCTTGCAACTACAACAATTAAAATAGACTGACCGAAATATTTCAGACGGTCTGAAACAGCCAAAATATTTGTAAACTTCGAGTCACTTTTATTTCAAAATTAATTAAAATAATAAAAACATTAAACAAAACTCGGTCATTGAAAATGCGGTTTCTAGTCCTCATGTCTGTCGAATCGTTTGACTAATGTTTTCTTAAAAATTACCCTGACTACACTGATAATTAGCATTTCAAAATCTTGTATTCAATTAACCTCTTAAAATTCAATTTGCAATCCATCTATGACAAAACTTTTACTTGACAAAAATTTTACAATCAACACATTTTTTTGCAACAAAATATACAAAATTTTTCTTACACTTTATTTCGATCATTCAACTCACTGTAGTGTTTCCAGCTTATTTTATTTTTATGCGCTATTTTTGCTTCAAATGTTAATAAAATACATTTATTTAATATTTTTTTGTGAAATATTTCAATAAATTAACAAAAAAATAATATAGAAAATCCAAAATAAAAATTTTGTCAAATATTGCACAAAAAATATTCGAAAATAAAGGAAAAAGTAAAATTTAAAAAATTTTTTAAATTTAATTCAACTCCAAAGTAGTCTAAACTAGTCTTTAAGCTTAATAAGGCTTTTTTTTCTTTTTTTGGAATTATTACCACCCAAATCATGATATAACAATTAAATCTTTCATTTAATAATAATGAAAAATGATTCTAAAAAATTAAACAAATAATTTTTAATCCTACTTTCTCGGCAAGATCAACACACTGGAAAAAGTTCAGCGCCGTGCCACCAAAGTCCCAACTCAACTCCGCGACATGAAATACGAAGATAGGTGCCTTAAACTGGAGTTGACAACGCTGGAGGAGAGGAGAGCCAGGGGCGACTTGATAGAAATGTTCAAAATTCAGAAAGGACTAGACACTGTCGAATGGCACTTCTCTCTACAAGTTGGACCGCCAAAAAGCTGGCACCGAGGGCACGTCAGACCAGAGCTAGTGAAGGACTGTCTAATCAGACGTAACGCTTTCCGCAACAGGGTACCACGAATGTGGAACAAGCTGCCCCATTCAGTCATTGACGCAACGAGTGTCAATTCTTTCAAGAAGAGGATTGATGACCAGAGAACAGGCTGCTCATAGGACTCAGGTTCTCTTGTTGTCGGAGTCATCCGGCAACTCGCAGTCATCCAACTACTACAACTACTACAGTGGTTCTTGTTAAAATGAAACGTACCGTTCCAAAAGGGTTCCAGTTCCGTTCCAAAGGGTACCGTACCGTTCTTGAAGGGTTCCAGTTCCGTTCCAAAGGGTACCGTACCGTTCCAAAACGGTTAATAGAATTTTTGAACTGGAACCCTTTTGGAACGGTACGTTTCATTTTAACAAAAACCACTGTACTACTACTAATAAAATTAATTCAAATTATTTGATTTTTTTTAGAATTTAGACGAAAATTGGACATTGTTTAATTGAAGACAATTTAAATTTAAAATAAAAAAATTGCCACGATATCGTTCTGATGATACCAACTCCAAAAAAATGGACTTGAAGTTCACTTTATTTCTAAATGCAGTGGACAAGACTTAGAATGCATTTAATTTGAGGGACCATAATATTTAAAACAAAACACTTTAAACTTGACTAATTCTTTAATAATTTACTACAATTATTTATTATTAAATTTAGGAATTATTTTTTGATTCTTTTCTCTGCAGTTTATTTCTTTTTGTTTCATTTACAACTTAAGAACACCTGGGTTTAAAACAAGGCTACTTTTCCTTTTGAACGTAACCTGGTTGCGTTCTCCAAATTAAATCATAAATAAATGTTAATTGTTAATTGTAAAAATTTGAGCAATTTTGGAGAAAAAAATACATTTTTTTAATTTTATTAGACCTAAAATCGTTGATCTGCAAATAAGTTTAGAATAATGGGCATTTGGCATTCTAAATGAAACAAGTGAATTTGAGCGAGCACAGTTATTTAAAGCAAAAATTTTGCAAATAAATTTCTTGAAAATGTTTTAGAAATTAAATTAGTTTTGAAGGACTAAATTATCTGAAAAAATTCGGTCAGTGCAAATTCAGCTATTTATTCTCCAATATTTTCTTAAAAAATAAGCCCAACTACACTGATAATTAGCATTCAAAGTCTTATATTCAATTAACCTCGTCCTTTAACATTTAATTTCTAATCAAGATAATACAAATCACTTTTGCTAAATGTCTTCGAGGAAGAAAAAGAAACAAAAACACTTGAAATTCTATTAATAAACTCTGATAAGCTGAACATTTCAAGCACTTGAAATTAATTGAATTTTAAAAAATTCACCTTGTTTCACCATGAGCTTATTCTAAGACAAAAATTCTTGATAAAACTGGGCTTCAAAGATACACACACACACACAGACAGCAGCCTCAACTGGACAATAAAGTGATCTTATCGCACCGATTTAGGCATACTGTCTGAGCAATAAACGAACTATAAATGATAAAATTAAGCTCATTCTCTTTTTTTTATATAGCTTAAACGATAATGCGAATATCTGAATTAAATACCACTACCTTAAAATTTTCAAAAAATTAAATTGGGTTAATTTTATCATTCAAATAAAAAAATAAATATAAATGCTTTATTTATTTATCTATTTTTCAAATGAATTAATTAGTCGTGATACTTTCAGTCAGACTAAAAAGTAAAAAAATTTAAATTTTTTTTTTAAAGTAATTAATAAATCAAATAATGCTGAGAAAGGCTTTTTATACTAGTTCTAGTCACGTCTATTAATAATCAATTAGAAAAGGAAATAAATCACTTAAAATAAAAAATCGGGTCAATTTCTCAAAATCCTGTTTAAGAAAACAGTACGATACTAAATGTCTTAGTGGTTTTTGAAAGGTGTTTTGTTTAGCTCGAATGAATCGTCCCTAATCGCGATGACAAAAATAGAAAGAAAGAAAAATAATTACAGTTATCGAGGGAATAGTTTAGAAAAACATACAAAGTTAACCTAATTTTGTTTATTTT
The DNA here is from genome assembly GCA_016802215.1 of Brachionus paranguensis. Lineage (NCBI taxonomy): Eukaryota > Metazoa > Rotifera > Eurotatoria > Ploima > Brachionidae > Brachionus > Brachionus paranguensis. The sequence goes on from JAESIX010000007.1 coordinate 1,823,508, forward strand.
AGAATCAATCAAAATTCAAAATTCAATAAAAAGACATTTATGTGTAAGTTTGTGTGTTGTGTGTATTTCCTTCTTTGTTTGTTGCTTTCTTTCTTCATTTATTAGATCGGAAAATTGGCATCTCTGCGAGCTATTAGAATTTGAGATTAGAATTAAAGAGTCAGGTTACGACAAGTACCGCGACAATGTTTGCCGACTTGTTCTAACCAGCAGACATTTGGTCAACAATATTTTTATTTAAGAGAAAAGATTTAAAAATATTGTACAGTCATTTATTAATTTAGAATATCAAAATAAAGTTATATATATATAGAGAGAAAGAGAGAGAGCTCTGTCTGTATGATTAGAAATTTAATAAACTTATTTCAAATTTTAGAGTAAGTCGTTTTTTTTTTCTTTTTTGAATTTTAATCTTGAAATTTGAATAAAGTCAAATACAAAAGTCTCTTGCACAATTGTCCACTTGAGATTTGCTGTCCGACTAACTCACTTTAAATATTTAATTAATTCATTTTAAAGATTAGGCTATTAAATTCTAATATGCTAAAATTTTGATTATTGTAGACACTATGAAATTATAAAATTGCAATTTTATTTTTTTCATTTCTAATTGTTTTTTTTAAAGCTGAATTAATTATTATTTTGTAAATATCTTTGCTTTGAATTATGGTCATTTTAAAAAATGAGAAAAAAATGATCAGAAAATTCTAAAAATTTCTAATTTTTGAATACTATTTTTTTAAAAATTTATAAAATAAAATACATATTTCGATTGATCATATCGCATAATTGACTTAATGCTATTTTCACTATTTTCAAATTGGTGCCATATTCAGAACTTTTTTTAAATTTATTTAATTTCTTTGACATTCTTGGTTGATTTTTTCTCTTTGTTAATATTCAAAGTTAATTATTCTTTTTCTTTAAATTGTTAAAGGACAAATTTTATTTGATTTTAAACCAATCATTAATGAATATTTTCCCTGAATTTATTAAAGTATTTGCATTATTTGAAATAATGATGTTTTTGCTATTGTGAAATTCAAATACAAATGGAACAAAAATTCTTCCTTTTTTGATGAATTAAAATTAAAGCTAATGAAAAAAACTTACAAAAATACTGCAATATAGTGTAACATACTTTGTTGCAGCTTTATTACTCAAAATAAGATCTTTATTTTCTTTTTTTTAGTAAATCAAATCAATAATCAATTTAAATCTTATTGATGTTTTATTTTTTGTTTTATTTTAACATGAGATAAATTATTTTATGTAAAAAAGTTGCAACAAAGTATGTTACACTATATTGCAGTATTTTTGTAAGTTTTTTTCATTAACTTTAATTTTAATTCATCAAAAAGGAAGAATTTTTGTTCATTTGTATTTGAATTTCACAATACCGATGTTTTTTTACTTGATAATTGTTAAATATTGAACGTTTAAAACAAAATTCAAAGGGAAAAATTTTGAAAAACAAATTCCAAGTAAAAATTTTTTGCTTCTAAAAAATCGTTTGAATATTTTTTATTTTATTAAATTTCTATCAAGATTTCGATTTTTATTGATTTTAATTTAATAGATCTCAAAATATACCTGTATAGTAGCGAAATATATAAAAATTATTGCTTTTTTAAAATTTAATTCAAGCCTCATGGGCAAGTTTAAAAAAAACAATTAAATTTAGCCGAGAATGTTATGTTGGTGTGACATACTAGATTTTGTAAAAAAAATTGAGAAAATAGGTTATTGAAATATGAAAGAATTAAATTTTTTATCTATATCTGATTACCGATTCAGAGTGTTTTTTCTCAATTTTCTTTTATATTTGTTATATCATAAAAATGTACCTTTTTGTTAGAAATTATTTATTCAGAATTTTAAGAAAATAAAAATTTCTCGACAGGTTGCAAAATAAAAAAATGTCAAATAAATCTATTCAAAATTTTCAAAAACAATTTTTCAAATGATTAAATGATTAAAATAATTTAGTATTAGTAGAAGTAGTAGTAGTCCTAGTGATATTTTAACTTCTTTATGATATTTTAAGTAACCTCTTCCTTGGTTTTTCGTAACATTAAAATTGTTGCTTTTTTCAACCAATTCTTTTCCATGCATGAACTTGTATAATTGAATTAGATCACCTCTTTTTCTTCTTTCCACCAGATTTGGAATGTTCAAAGCCTTCAATGTGCTTTCATACGGTTTGTTTCTAATTGCAGAAACAAATTTCGTAGCTCTGCGTTGAATCCTTTCAACATTCTCACGGTCAGACTCAAAAATTGGAGACCATACAGGGACCGAAAATTCCAAAAGAGGACGAACTAAAGTTAAATACAGAAATCTAAATAACTTACAACAATAAAATTTTATTAATTAATTTCAATAATGAGCTTGCTAAATATTTTGCATTTATTTCCTTATATGTCAAATTAATAAGCTTACTTCTCTTTTCTATTAGTGCTTAATAAATCTTGCTAATTTATTCACTGCTAATTTCCTACAAAATCGTTCTGTAGAATTACCTTAAAAAATAAACATTTTTAGTTAAAAAACTGTTTCTTTTACTCTAGTAAATCCAATAATCAATTTAAGATTTATATTTGATTTTTTTTTCAAAATTTAAAAGTCTAAGACATTTAAATAAAATTTTTAATATTCTTTTTTGAGCCGCTGTAATTTATTTTAAAATAATTAATTTTTTCTAACCAAAAGATCCAATTAATTCAAATTATTTGAATAAATTTTGAACAAAGTACAGATTCTGGTATGTTTCTTGAAGGAGAAAAAATGAAAAAAAATTTTTTGTCAAAATTTATTTCCAGAATTTAAATAATAATTTGCAAAATGACTAAATGATAAGAATAATTCACATTTTTACACATTTTTTCTTCTACAAAAAAACGGATTAAAATTATTTTAATTGAAGGAAACTTCAAAACAAAAGCTTCTTTAACACAATATTTTAAAACTATAAAAATATTTAAAAAATCTTAGAATAAAAAGTTTTTTTTTAAATAATTTATTAAAAATAATTTTGACTAAAAAAAATTATAGAATACTGTCCTAAAAAGTTGATTCATTAATTTCTTTTCTTAATAAAAAATCTGTTTGACCATGATCTACAGTTCGTTTGTCCTTAAGCAAAAAAGCGCCCGGATCCACATTCACTTCTCTGTCTGTACCTGACTTTTTCAATGAATTCCTTTTCGATTTTCTTTGTCGACTGTGTGACGGAGATTTCGAAAAAGCTTTTCTCAAACCAATTTCAGTATGAACTGACGTTTTGGACGATGCTCTCTTAACTTGATTCTTCACCTCAGGCATGTGCTGAATTTCATTGCGAGTCAAACTTTGTCTCTTGACCATTTTGTTCGGATTAAACTGTTCCAAAACATACACTAGATCGGTTTGAATTAGTTTAAAGTCAGCGCTGGGGTTGCATATTACATATCTCTTATTGCTTGGTGTGGGAATTTTTTGCAGTCCCATTTCGGCATCACGGAATCGGTAAACACCCCAGCATATCATATTATGTTTTGTCAGACAATAAACAAACAGTTCACCGTACAAGCGATTTTCGCCATATTTGGAAAACTCGCCATCAAAAAGTGATATCTGAGAAACTCTTGGTCGATTTCGATTTTGGAATGTGTCTCGAATGTCGCCAGGCGCTATGTTTGCTCCTTCGGCCAAAATTTGCTCCAATTCTGGCGTAGTTCCGCCTGTGATCAATGTCCGTATGAGCGTCAATGCATTGTCGTTGAAATAGGCTGTGCTCATAATACAATCTAGGACACTTATGGCAAATGCTGTGCCACATGCAAATGGTTGAGACATGTAAAGCTCTTTGTTAGGGTCGTCTTCATCATCTTGGTCCAAAAATTGAACATTTGAATCAACTCCTTAGATTAAAGAAGACAAAAAAATTTATAACAAAAAATTTTGAATTAAAATTTAATTTTTTTAAATTATTAATTTAAAAAAAAAAGATGGTTTTCACAGATTAATTTTTTCATAGAAGGCATAATGTAAATAATTTTACATTCTTACATTTTCATAAATTTATATTTTCTAGTATTTTTTGGGCAATATTTCAGAAAATAAAAATAATTCATTATGACGATCGAAAATAAAAATTTTCTTAACATTGCACAAAAATATTAAAAAATGTAAAAATATTAAAATGTATAAATGTTAAATTATTTGCATTTTGTGTCATAGAACTTTTTTCATGAAAATTTTAAAAATTATAAAATATAGAAAAACAATTCATAATAAAATAAAAAAATATTTGAAATTTTCTTAAGTCTACAAAAAATGAAAATAGAAATAGAAATGATAATTGTAATAATTCAAGAGTTAATAAAAAGTAAAAACATTTAAAAATTTGTTCTTTTAAACAATTTTAATTAATTAAATTTAATCAAATTTTATTCTTTCTTCTTTTAAAGTTTGTTACATAATTACTGTGAACAAAAAAATTTATGACAAAATTTTCTATCTAATTTTAAAAGATTATATAATCTTATAAATTAATAGATATAAGATTATATTTTCTATCTAATTTTAAAAGATTTTTCAATAGAATCCTTCGAGAGAGAACTTTAGAAAATTTCTCTTCAATAAGGCTTTTCCAAAAAGTTCTTTCGTAAAGGTAACTTCCTTTAGGTTCTTTCAGTATGTGGCATTCGAAAAGAAAGCTCTGGACAGGTTCTTCGTAAAAAATTCTCTCCAAATTCGACATTTAAGAGTTTGATTTTAAAAAATTTTTCAATAAAATCTTATAAAATCTTAATAATCTTATAAATTAATATAATCTTAATTTAATCTAAATTTATTCTATGAGTTTTGTTTAATTTTATCAATTATCTATAAATTAATTTCTCTATGGATTGATTCATCACAAAAAAATTACTTAATTCAGTTAGCATTGGTATGTTGAGGCCAATTGTTGTCTTCCAATTTTGTGCTGGATTTAAAGAAGAGGCCAAAGTGGGCGACAATATTTGATCCATTTGGCCAATGAGTCCGGTCGAATCATCAAAATTCATGGCCTTGATGTTCAACGAGCACAATATTGCCGACTTGTCAATCAGATTTTCGTCTTGGGCGTCTCTGTCAATGCTGGATAGGACAACGGCCATGTCACAAAATTGAATATTGACCGATCTGAGCAGCGATCGACTGTTCGGCGAGCCCGGTAGGATGTAGACCTTTGGAAAATTGCACAAAGCTTTCCATTCTTTGAACAAAAACTCTTTGTTTCCGATAAAAACAATTTTTTTCAATTCTGCATAGTGAAGATTGCTGGCTCGTAGTGGCAGTACAAAACTACGCAGACCGATTAGAGGAGAATTCGGCTCGGCAAATACACACACTATCACATGGCCGATAAATGACGAATGCTTGGTGCTGTTATCCAACAAACAATCGTTGAATTTTTGCTCCTCAGTCCAATGAAACATTCCAGTTGAGTCAAACTTTTCGTCAGTATTGACAAATTCAATCTTTAATTGGGGTTCTTTTTCACAAATTGCTAGTTCTTCTTTTGGTCTAAAAAATTGATAAATAAATTTTTGAGATTTTTTTTTGCACCATTTTTACATTTCGACAACCAATTCTTCCTCGGGACCTAGTGATTTCTTTTTCATTCGACTAACAGTCTTACCAAGCAGGCTCTTGACTAAAATTTTAAAATTCAGATTCAGGTACAAAATAAAGAAAAGACAAGAAAATAAAATCCACCACCAAAACTAATACAGATAACACAAATTTACAAAATTTACCTAGGACATGGCGTAAATTTTTTTTTAGACTTTTAAGCTCTGATTTTTTTTATTAAATTTAAAATTGATAAAAAAAATTTCTTAATTAATACCTTGATTACATTTGCATTGTTTGATTTTATTTAAATCGATCACATGTTTATGACAGTATTCGCAGTAGAAAAAGGCGCGTTTTATTTCTTCAAATGAACCAGCAATGAAAAATCCCCTAGTGCCGGCTTCAACTCGCACTGAATTGCCCGGATTGATGGACAGATGAGAACCGATTCCGGACTCATTGCTAGACTCAATTGCTAGCAATAATAATTTTAATTTTGTAAAACAAATTCTAAATTAAAATAATAAATAAATAAAGAACTTAATCTTATTTGCTTTTAGAAAAGTGAATACATTGCCGCTTCGGTAAATGTTTTTCCTGTGAATGCAGGTGATAAGTATTCTGTATACATTTCCATAGATGATCCCCTCAGATAATGCGGTAGCCATGGATCTTTATACGCTTTCTTGAAAAAAAATTTTTTTGTTAATATATATTTAATATTGATTAAATGAAGATAATTAATAATTAATTAGATTCATTGATTTATATTTTGTATTATTTTTTAAAAATCAAAAAACAAAATCAAACCAAATAATTAAAATATATTGAACTTTAGTTAATTAAAAATTCAAAAAACCTATTGAGTGATTCTCTTAAAATTTGTTTGCAAAATTTTGACAAAAAATAAAAAAATGAATAAAATATTTCAATCTTTAAAACCAAAACAACCGTAAAAACTGTCAAATGATTTGATTTTATTAAAAGCGATATTTTGAATTTTATCCTAATTGATTTTTTAATAATAAAACCAGTTCTTTTTTAGGCTTTTTTTTATTTAAAGTATTATTGAAAAATGTTAAATAGAAAAAAAATCTGTATACCTGAAAAAGACACACCCCCCATTTTTTAATAAAACAAACACCCAGGTGTTTTTTTAGAAAATCGATTTTTTTCAAACTTCATCTATATATAAAAAAGTTTGTCTCTTCTTGCTGATTTTAATGAGCTGCCTTTTGTAGCATGCTTTGAATTTTTTTTTATGAAAAAAGTGAAAAACTGTTTTATAAAGTGAAACATCCGGGTGCTTTTGGCGAAGTAGTCAAACACACCCCCAATTTTATTTTTTAACCTTATTCTACATAAAAAATCATCTAAAACCGGTACCCATAACCTACCTCTATCTTTTTATCATGGCCTTATTGGTTTATAAAGTTTGGTCAAGTTCTGGGTCAAGTTCTATTCCGAACAAGACCTAATACTTGGGTTCATTTGACGGTAAAAAGTCAAAATGTGAGAACTGAAAGTTACTATAATTAAATTTAAATCTTGTTTTCAATTGATTTTTTTGTGGAACATTTTTTAAAGAACATTTTACTATAGTAAATGAATTAATGGTCTTAAAAAAATTTTCACTAAATATCAGTCTAAAATCATTATTTAAATATTTTTATTTATTTTATTTTATTTATTTACTTAATCATTCAATTAACGCCTTAAAAGCGGTGTTAAAAACAAAAAAAAATAAAAAAAATAAAAAAATTGATAAAAATAAAGATTAAAGTTAATTTGTTCTGTTTAGTGCGATATTTAAGAGATTAAAAATTGTTTTTAAAAAAGGTAAATTATTAAACAAAAGACTCTATTAATCCAATGTTATTTTTGTTAACCAAGCCCCTTTTATTTTATTATTAGAAATTTTTCTAAAAATGTTTTCGTTTCAAATAAAATAAAATGTGTCCCCAAAGCTGTTAGTGTGGTAATTTAAATTATTTTCATTACTTTATATAAAAAGTTAGCTCCGTCGTCGAACACCTATTAATTAGCATCTGATAATACAACATTTAACATTTAAAAAAAGGATTTAAATACTTCTTTGTAAGAACGCATAGCGAATAGATTAGCCATGAGTGAAGAGAAACCAGGCGCCAGACACGACTGAGCCATGAGACCAAGCTTAAGTTCAGCTATGCATACAGCTTCGTCGCCCTGCTTCCAGTCCCAACTTGGAATATTCAACAAATACATCTTTTTAATTTAAAATAACTCTCTATCTATTTTAATTAAGATTTTGGATTATTTTACTTTATTATGATATTGAAGTAGCTGGATAATTATTTTTACGGAAGGAAAAAAATTCTTTATAGATATTACTCTCATTATATTTGCCTCGTCTTCGCTATCCGGCGACAGGGACTCTTTATTTGCCAAAATTAGAACAGCATCGGCTTGTTTTATCTTTATAAATTGTTTTATTATTTTTATTATAAAATTTAAGTGAAGAAAAAAAAGTTTTTTCTCTCAAGAATTTTTGCTGGTCATAATTACTTTAGCCCGTTCCAAATCAATAGGGTTCATGACACTTCCTTGCAAAAATTTAACTTGAGTAAAATTTTTTTTAAACAAAGACTCCAAGTCGAGATCGGGCAGAGCACTTTGAAACAGAAATGATTAAAGAAGAAAAAAATATTTATTAAAAATATAAAAGCAGAGAGGATTAATGGCAAAAGCAGAACTCTTTTAGCTTAGGATCATTGACACAATAGGGCTGGTCATTGTACGCACTCAAGCGAATGGTTTGACCACTGAATTCTAATTTTTTGCCTCTAAAACGCAGCCTAGTCTCGAACCATGCGTCACCTGGCTGCAAAATGTAACTTATTCGATAAATTGACTTTTCTTTTAAATAAACCTTTTTGACCTGAACCAATTTCTCGAATTTAAACTCTTTGCATTTAGACCGAAGCTCACTGGTCTTCGAGTTGACATGTTCCAAGAGAATGTGCGCCACCATTTCAAAGCCAAAGCCAGTCTCTGATTTAAAGTTGGACTCGTTAAGCTCATGATTTCTCAAACAAGGACACAAGTCGCCAGGTATGTAGGCCTGGTCACACGATCTGTCTTTGACTATTTTCTCAAAAAGAGAAGTGCCACGTCTGGTCCTGTCCTCGATTGAGTTGGCTGTGAACTCTTGATCGTGGCCTGATGTAGTTCCATGCTTGTTGAGGAACAAAAATTGTCTTAGTGTTTGAAAAAGGTCAAAAAAAGAGATCAATTTGTTTGTGTTTTGTTTCATGTTGGCAAAGTATCTGGTGCGGCTCATTTTGCTGGGCACTCTGATGCTCAAGAATGGCGAATGCTTTTCAAATTGGCCCAGTTCGGTTGCGTACGAGTAGAACTTGAGGCGATTTCCGTGGTCGGAAAAAAGCACCAGCAAAGTATCATCCAGATCAAGTTGAGTCAAAAATGTGCGCAAATCCCGGTCCATAGTGGCCGGCACAGCAAAATAGTTGTGCGTATACTCAGTCATAAAATTGAAGCTAAAGTAGGCACTTTTGGTCGAGCTGTTTTTCATGGCTGCCAAAAAACTGCTGATCATGTCGAACCAAGTAGAATAGGTTGGATAGCCAAAATGGCATTTGTCGGGCCCAGAGCGGCTCTCGTAGTACTTGAGCCAGAATGGCCGACCGTACACATGGGTGGGCGAGTGCGCAAAGCCTTTTTTCAAATAGTTAAAGATGGCTATGTCCGGCTCGTCCTCTTGGAACATGGTCACATAGCCATTTTGTTCATAGTCATGCCACAGAAAGGGAACGCGGTCGAAAAAATTGTTCTCCTTGTACTGGTCAATGTCTTGTTTTAGCTGGTCGTTTGTGTGAGTGTCAACTAGGCCGGAGAGCATGGCCAGCACATTGGGAAAAGTGTTGCGACCAAGTGAATTAAAATGGTTGAATATTAGATTGTGTTCGAGCTGAGACAAGTATTGGAAAGTGAGCGGAAATATGCGCCTGAAGTGGTTAGCCGACACCGAGTCAATGCCAATTATCAGCACATTCATTTTGGCCGCTTTGCTCTCGCTCAAAGAGGGCAGCTCGTGCACTGAACTGTGATTGGGACTCTTGAACTTTTGTCGCTCTCGTACCAGCACACTCATGTCACTCGGGTACACTGTTACAACTTGGTCGAATATTTTTGAGAATTTTTGGGCCGCATTTTGGCAAATGACATAATAAAATCCATGAGTTCTAACTTGAATTTGGCTCGTGCTGAACGAATAAACATGGTCGACAATTTCGGTCTCTTGATCCTCCTCGGACACATCCATTTTTTTCTCAAATCTGTACGCATTGCATCTGATATCGTTCACTTTTGCCTCACTCAATTCGGACAGAAGATCAAAGTTTAATTCTATCAAATTGTTTTCACTTTTGATGACATTTTTAAAGCTGAAATTGGTGGCACATGAGTCGAAGATTTTTTGCAGCAATTGACGATCCGAGTCCAAATACTGTTCGGCTAGTTTGGATCGTGTGTTGACATGATCGGCCAACAAGCACTTGGAATTATTCGAGTTGGAGCCCAGCTCCAAAAATTCATTGTCATCTACGGCTCTTAGTTTGGTCCTGTAGTGGTCAACAAAGTCTTCTATTATGTAGATTAATTTGTTCAATTTGACTCGCATGTGCTTGGGTCTGTGCACGGCTATGATGTTCACAAGGCCTATGGTCATTATCAGGCCGACAAAATATTTGTATTCAAGTCTCATTTTTTTTTTCATATTTTAAACTGTTTTTTTTTTGGTCTTTTTTGCTAGCTAGAATGTTATCTCTAATAAAATTTAGGGTTTAATGAGATTATTTGTCCTAAATGTCAATGGGCCTTATCTCTGCTTTTTTTGTTGCTAAATGAGCTTTAGATAAATATCAATTGTCTTACTTGTTCATAAAAACCACTTCGATGTCGAATATTTCGCGGTCTTTGTGCAGGAATTCCTTGAGAAAGTTGGACACAGTCAAGTATGTGATATGGCCGCACACGAAAACGTGTCTTTAACACAAAAATTTGGAATTTTATTTTTATCAAAATTAAAAAAAAAAATTTTTATCTGAATTTTTTATGTGAATTTTTTATCTGAATTAATGATTCATTTTTTTTTTTTTCAATTTACCTTTTTCCTTTTTCCACTTTATAGGCTCCGGCATATTTGGGCCGATTGCCGATTATTTGTGCTAGTTCTGGAATAGCACTAGCAAAAACTGCCTTTATGCAAAAAAAATTTTTTTAAAATATGTCTGTAACTATTAGCAAACAAAAAAGGCTCACAAGTCCACCAATTATAAAGAACAACATAAACAATCTACCAAGCACCGTTCTGGTTTAAACAATTAGATAAAACTCAAGCAGTTGTGAATCACAAAAATGTTAACACATTACCTACAAGTTACGTCACCATATCCCACAGTAGACATAGTTCTTAAATTTTTCAATATTTAAACGCACAACAAACGAACAAAAAAGGCACGACTTTTTTTTATTTTAAAAAATTGGCTTTTTGAAATTCAGTTGAAAAGAAAATATTTTTTGATATATTTGTTTAAAAAAAATTTTATTTAAAATTATTTTTTTTTAATTAAACAAAACTTGATTATTTCCTAGTTCATTTTTTTTTATTTTTTTTTTGTAAAAAATAACTAAAATTACTGCAAATTTCGCTCATAAAATTAAAAGGAATTTCAATTTTTTATTATTCTCTAAAATTAAAAAAAAATAAAATTTTCCAAAAATTAGATTTTTTTTCATCAAATCTATCAAAAAATATTCCGAATTTACCATAGATATCGATATTTTACCATTAACACTGTTTTTTTATTACCATATTTTACAGCGTATATGGTAAAATATCGTTAATTTACCATATTTTAAGTAAAAAAGGTAAGGTCAGAAACTCATTTTTTAGCTTTAGAAAAAGTTTTGATTCTTAACCATTTGTCTATTCTTTTAAACTTAATTTCACGAAACCGAAAAATTGAGCAAAATGTGAGACTTGGAGCAAAAGAATAAAAAAAAATTTAAATTAAAAACTTTGTGGCCTAGGTCTAAAACTCTTTCTTTCAAAATGTACCAGTTGGTACAAAATTATTATCAGCCAAAATTAGTTTATGCAAAAACCTTGTCTATACATCTGCAGTTTGATACTTCTATCTACACTAATTCTCTACACTAATTATTTTCTAATTGTACAAAAATGCTCCTACAAGCAGTACAATATTGTACAAATTGGTACAAACTAATTTTAAGCTCTGCAAAAACTCTGCAATTTTCTGCAGAATACACATCACCAAAAACATCTGATTAAAATTTTCTATAAATTGCAGATTTTTTGCACAGCGTCCAATTCGTTTGTACAAATTTGTACAATATTGTACTGTTTGCAGAAGCATTTTTGTGCAATCAGAAAAAAAAATTATTTCGTGTTGCCTTTTTTCTCTCTAATTTTGGTACTTAAATTTCACATTGGTTTCAAAAACAAACTTTTTCAAGAGTTTGCACATCAGTTAAGAAATTTATATCTGAATGAGCCTCTCCAATTTATTTCCTAACTACAATTAAAGTTAAATTAATTTAATTTGGATGAAACAAATACATTTTCAGATCAAGTTTAAAGATCTTAACAAAAAAAGTTGTTTCAATTAAAAATTTTTTTTTTGATTTTTGTTCCAAAATTCACATTGCTAAAATCGTACCCCATAATATCTATAAAAATAGAACTAACACAATTAGCAAGTATATACAATCAAGATGGGTAAGTGGTTGACTAGTAGCGCTTGTATAGTGGCTAGTATTTTCCACCTAACACATATAACATTTAGAATAACATTTAACAACATGAAAAAGACAAAGAGAAGTTTAAACATGTGACTTACAATGCCACAAAATAGCAATAGTACCACTGACACTTTTCCTAAAGTGGTACGACAATACACGTCCCCATAGCCTACCTGTGATAGAAAAAAATCAAGAATAAAAGAGAGTGTGCGCAATTAAATCTAAATACCGTCGACATGGTCACTACTATAAAGTAAATGCTGTCAAAGTAGCTTAGGCGAAGATTTTTCTGAAGAGTTTTTTGGTTAATGTGAGAATTTTGAACCTCGAAAGCAAAATCGGAAATATTCCGACTCGCATTCACATAATCTAAATCCGAATTTTCTACCTAGATAAAACATTCTTCTTAAAAACTTCTCTTTATTTTAGAATAACTTCAAGTAAATAGAATTAAATAAAAAATTTTTTTCCTTAGTCATTTACAGTACTGCTATGACAAATGTCTTTATTTAATTTCACCAAAATGTAACTAAATTTTAGTAAACTTAAAACGGGCTAAAGAAACTGAAAAATGGCGTTTTTAGGAAATTTTCTCATTTTTTTTAGGAAATTCAAATGAAAATTTAAAAAAAAATACGACATTTTACGTAAAATTTTATTACAAAAAACGAAATAATGATAAAATTACCTCCTAAATCAACAGACCTTACCCTAATTCAATTGTATGGAATGAAAGAAAGGTTTTTAAATGAAAAACTGATATATTGATCATTTAAAATGCTCAATGAGCCCCCGACTAAGAAATCACTCTCATCCGACATAAAGCTAGTAACAGACTATTTTAATATTGAGGCCCACAATATTACCAGTAATATAAATAAATTAAAAGAGAAATTAAAAAATAATCACAAGACTAATGATGGTATCTCGGACTCTATCTGGCTGTGTCTAAACAATTTAAGACTCAAACATTATAGACAACTTTTGAAGGAGTTATTTAAATATGATTAAAATCCATGTCAAACGTAATAATTTCTCTCCTTATCTTTATTTTCTGAACTGAAATGAATTTTTATTATTTTTATTTTTTTTTTTGTTTTTTTTTATGTAATATTTTTTATATTTTTCTAAAAACAAATTTTACTTTTACTTCTTCTTAAAGGAGGTTAATTTAATATTAATAAATAAATAAATATATTGATCATTTAAAAAAGTTACTATTTAATAAAATAGATGCTGATTTTATTATTATTAATGAACGCTTTAAAGGTGATTTAAAAATTTATTCATTACTAGCTAATTAAAATAGTCACTGAGAAGATCGGTGATTGTCCAGATTATTAATTGAATTTGTGTTTTTTTATCATTTTTTCACGTTTTTTCTAATAAAAATTTACTTAAGAAAAATATAGAAAAATTACTAAAAATCGTAATTTTTTTCACTTTTTCTAAGTCCGTTTTAAGTCTTCTAAAATAGAGTGAAATTTCCGTAAAATTAATTTTTTACTTTGGAAATTTTTCATTTAATTAACGTAAAAGCCTGGAAAATTTCGAAAAATTACCTAAAATTTCGTAAAAATATTTTAGCAGTTTTGTAAATAAAATTCTACTTAAAGTTAAACTGATTAATTCAATTCAATTTAATTTAATTTACTAAATGAACAAAACCGGCCGCAGTCAGCCAAATTGAGAGGAACATGACAAAAAGTTGGGTCAGTCGAATGGAATTACTAGTCTTGAGTAAGTTTAAGTATTGTAAAATATCCGGGATGTTCATTAGGCGGAGAACGCGCAAAAATCTCAGGCCTATCCAATTACGGTCCAAATAGATGCTGACAAATGATGGTGGTATGGTAAAATAGTCCACTATGGAATATATGTCTAGCCAAAACCATAATTTATCTTGGGCAGCCACGAACTTTTAAAAATTGATTGATTAATTTTATTTTTTTTCTTAAATTTTAAATTTACTCTTATAAAAAAGTATAACATAAAAAATAAATTGAAGCCCAGATCAATTTGTTGTGACACTGATTCCTTCCACTTTTGACAAGTCTCAATTGGTCTTAAATTTAAAAATAGAATAAAGCCGTAAACTAGTCTAATCACTTACGATGTACTGGCATCGAAAAAGTAAATAACTAGTGAGCCTACACTTAGAATGGACACCAATATCATCTGTTTTTGAAAGTTAATTTATTTTTTAAATAGATAATTGAAAAAAAATTAAATTTTTTAAATTGGCTACCAAAATCCGGCCTGATATCGACTGAGCCGAGATGAGCTCGCCACAAAAGTCTCTGGCTGCCGTGACCCAACCTATCTCTGTGTCACTATTCTCCAAAGAAATAACTGCATCAATATCATCTGTTTTTAAAATCTAATAAAAAAATTAAAATAACAAAATTAATTATAATTTAAATTTTAATTTATTTTTTTTACCCTTTTGCGAATTTTTTTGAAAAATTTTCCAACAAATAAAAATGTCAAAAAACGCCACACAAAAATAATCAGCAATCCGCCAAAAAATGTAATCAACGAAGACATGAGGAATACATACCAATAGCGTCGACCAATGCATTCCGGATCTAAATTGCTATTGTCCAAGCTTGTTGATGTCTGGCCCATTTGAAATTGTTTAATATTTCTGAAATTTGAAAATGGAAAAAATCAATAAGTTAATTTTTTTTTTGTTGGGCTAAATATTTTCAAAATGAAAAAAAAAATAAATAAAAACAATATCAAATATTTGCTGCTGATGGTAAAAATAATTAGACTGACGCTATAAGGTGTATACATCTTAAGATAGAAAAATGATGCTTCAAAGAATAGAAAAAAAATTTTAAGATTTTTAATTTGGAATTTTTTAAACGCTTTCAGCTTAAATTAAAGACTCTAGTGAAGCATAAGAGAAAAAATTTAAGCTAAAATAATTGCTAAGAATGCTTAGCTAATTTTTATCAAGTACTCTGGTCCTATAGATAATTATCTACACTTTTTTTTATTTATTTATCTAAATTGATAACTTGAATAAAATTTTTTGAACAAAAAAATTTCTTTTATTATTTTGATAAAATTTGATTTTATCCGGAACAAAATTGTGATCTTCTTTAGTTCATCAATATTCTGATTTTGATGAAAATTGAAATTTAAAAAATGTCAATTAACTTAACACATTTTGACATCAAGTCTTACAAATCGGATATGAACGTAGCCCAAATATTGGATAATCTATGTTTTAGTGACAAATTGTAGCTACGCGTTTGTAGACTACGGTCTGAAGAAAATATTGGTATCAAATAGCCGTATTGGAATAAATATTAAACAATGACTAGATTTTTTGTTTGTTGACTCAATACATTTAAATATTTAGTCGTATAATTTTTAATTCAAATTATCAAGAGTCGAATTCCTCTGGGCTTAGTTTATTGGTTTTGTATTCGTCTTTGATTTGATAAAATTAATTAAATTTATATTAAATTTCCGCATTATTATACTCAAAAATAAGAAAACTTTTATTAATTCGAAAAAAAATAAAATAAAAAGAAAAAAGTTAATCTAAAAATATGGCTTATTAGCAAAGTCTTGTAAGTAGTTCTTGCAAATGAGACACACGCACTCTCCTGACGCTTGCAGTACCAATGCTTCTTTCAGAAAAAATTCACGTTCACCGTAGCGTTCGTTCATTGTGCTCAAATCAAAGTGGCAGCACGCTCGGCAATCTCGCTCGTTTCTTGAACATCTGTAATTGCCGCTCTGGACCACTCTTTGGCAATTGTCTTTTTTGCCAGCCAGCTTAATCAAATTCAAAAAGCCCACAGACTCTTTGGCACAGACCAACACTAGCACAGCTATGATTAGAGTTGAATACTTCATGATTACAAAACTATCGATTGCAAATCGATTTTATAGCTCAAATTAATGAATTCAATTGAATTCATATTTTTTTGAGCATATGCTTTTTTGCTTCTGAATTAAGCCCTAGACACAGTCGTTTAGCTGAAGATTTTTCCTAATCCCACAGATTTTCTTCTTCTATTATCTAGAGTGATTAACATTATTGGCAGGAATTGGATATCATGCTAAGCTCATCAAATTAATTGAAAAATAAAAATATCAAAAAGATTTATGTTCTCACGCTTTTTTGTTCTAATGCTCGGTTAATATTTTATTTAAATTTAAACAATTTATTTTTGATAAATTTGATTGAAAAAAAAAATCAATTTTTTAAATTGCATGTCTTTAAGCATTAAATGGCTTAGATTCAAAATTGTGTAATTTGATCCGGAGCAATTAGTAAATTTTCAAAGGACCCTAATTGAATAGAACAAAATATATAATTCTATCAAGTCATGAAAATAAAGAAAAAGCCTAAATGCTATTTGAATTTTTCTAGGATTAAATCACAAAATGATCAAAAGTGATTTTGAGCGAGACCATTTTTTCACTTCTATTTAATTTAGAGATTTTTAAATGTTAAAAATAAATTTTTAATTTGGACTAAAAATTTTCTTTTCAAGTTTTGATGTGACCAAATGAAAAAAGTAAAGTAAATTTTTGATGTAAAAATGAGATGAGTTTTTTAGAACAAATTTTATAATTATTTTATTAAAATCAAAATTTTTTACCAGCTTTCTATTTAATTCTAAAGACAGTATAGGCTGAGCTTTTCAGCTTAAGTTAGAGAATTTCAAACAAATTACTCTCATAACTTTACTAATAAACCTTGATGAACATAACTTATGAAATTGGTTATCTTTTATTTTCTATGATTTAAATGATTTAAGAAGAAAAAAGAAATCAGTTTAAAGCCAAACTTAAAAATAAAATGACTTAAAACATTTTTTCCTTTTAATTTTATCAGATGATAATTCAATCTTTTACCTAAATCCAGCATCTGCAAATACTCAACAGTGAAGTATTCACTTTTTGGAATATTTCCAAAAGCCAAATTTAATTAAAACATTTGTTTTTATCAATCTAAAAAACAATTAACAAAACCAATTTCTTTGCTTATCTATATCGAGCAAAAGCTGCTCCAGGTTAAAAACTAAAAATCAAAAAAGAAAAAGAAAATTAATTAAAAAAATGATTTCAAATTAACACATAATAAACATAAAAAGTTAAATGAAATAAAAAAAGAAAATAAAAATAAATAAATTGAAAATATTAATGATTAAGTATTTACTAAGTTTTTGTGTTTTTATTGCTTAAATTAATGGTATTGAAACAAAATTTCTAGGTGTCCAAAAGCTGGTTTGCGATATCAGAAAAAAAAAAGTTCACTTAAATTTATTGATCAAAAGAGTTTCGTAAGCTTGAATTAATTTATTTCAAAAAGTGAAAATAATAAACAATTTTGACAAAATAGCGGCTTTAAGAGCACTTGCTAAGCTTAAAAACTTAGAGATATTAACACAAAGTACTAACCCCTACTTAAAAGGCCATCTTTACAAGACGTTCATAATACCTGTCCTTATGTATGGAATGGCAACAATATGACTGACGAAGACAAACATCAATACAGTCACAAAATTGGAAAATAATATGCTTAGATATGTATATTACATACCAAAGATATGTAGGAACCCTATTACATACCAAGGATATGTAGTGACAACAAACCTGAAGCTAATAAATAACATCAACAGGGCAAATGAAAGGTTAAATCAGACACATATAGAATTTTTTGGAAGATTACTTGACAATCCATTTACAAAATCAATCATCAAAGGCCTCCTGAGTGAGGTGAGTGACAAAGATTACATCACTAACACCCTCAATCTATTGAATGAAATAGAATATGAGGGTAACACTGACATGATACAAAAGTGTAAATACTATATATGTGGTAGAACTAGAGTTTGAGACCAACAAATAAAATAATGAGGTACTAGAAGAATTAAAAAATCTTTTTAATGGAAGTAATTGGCGAGCGGAGAGAATATATGAGATTTTAAGATATGATAGGGACGAACATCAATCATGAATAGACAATACCTTATACCTCAATCTTTATCGTTTTTTATTTAATTTACTTATTGAGAATCATCTATACACAATTGTTTTATAATTCTATTTCAAGAAACAAACAAATTTTTTTTATCAATTTTTGTTTCTTGTTTATTTTACTCAAAAACTCAATTATAAATTTTTATTTTTTTTTTTTTTTTTTGTAAAGCTAGTGAATACAACGCTACCTTATTTGACGGAGCGTTGAGCAAGTGGTCGATCTGCAGCCTCAGCCTTAAAACACAAATAAATAAATAAATATTGGTAGAAGTGTGCTAAAAAGCTCAAGCTAAATAAATAAATTTTTTAAAATAATTATTTTCTTTTAATTTATATTAATATGTTGGCAGTTTAGGGACAAACTTTTGCTTAATCATTTATTTATTAGCGTTTAATTTGAATTAATCGAATTTTAGAGGAAAAGAAAAAAATTGAAGCGAGATCAAATTGAATTAGAAATGTTTGCAGTTGAATGAATAGAAGTTCTAATTAAAAAATGATAAACTTTTGGAGAAAAAAATTAAAAATCAATTTAAATGGACGTTAAGCTTGAACGAGCTTAAAGTCGCTCTTGTCCAATTTCTAAAGAGAAACATATCCATTCCCATCCATTTGCTTTATTCTAATCCATCAAACTCACTTATCTATGACCTACTAGTAGTGAAATATTTGCAACAACAACAACAAAATATTTCTCAGTATTCAATAAAGTTGACATTTTATTTTTTAATTACAACTTGAAATAGTCGAAAATCACTCAGGCATTGCAGATAAGATAAACGATAAGTTTTGTGACAAACAAATAAACATTTCAAACCAAATGTCCAATGGTCATTGAACTAACCAAATTTGTAATACACATTTTTTTTTCTCTCTCCAAATACATATAAAGATTGAAATTCATTGTCATTTCATTTAATTTAAAATAAAATAAAATAAAAGAAAAAAAAGAAAATTTTTATTAATTTTTTTTCAAATTGCCAAAATGAATGCACACTCTCGATCTCGCAACTCGTCAACTTCAGAAAGTGAATCGACAACCGATGTGTCCTGTGCAGACAGCATGCCAGGTCCGATCAATGGGGCCCCAGTCCACCACCAGCAGCGCTTCATCCTCACGCCCAACATGTACTTTCAGGACGCTGTTTATCGCACATTTTCCTATGCGCCACCACCGCCACCCTCAGTCATCAACAATTTTGCATCCATTCTGCCGCCAGAAATGCAGCGCGCCACCATCTCCCCATGCATCAAGCCACAGGCCGATTGTTCATCGTACCGGTACAGGTACTACGCTCCGGCCGGTCCTGTTGCGGCATCGCGTCTCATCAAAGGCGAGGCAGCGCCCAAACGCTTTGCTCCAATCGAACAAAGCATGAGCTTTCAGAATTTCGGCGCCAGACTCCAGTATCCGGCAAATCAGTCATTTGACAGCTCGTACAGGAACATAAGCTTTGAGCCCATGAATTACGAGTCGTCGCGTCATCTAGAGCAGTTCAATAGGCCAGTGTCTAATTTGTGGCAAATGGCGGGCAGCTCGGCAAACGCAACAAACAGCTCGCAGAAATTTCTCAATCAGTATGCGATGAACGAAGCACTTGCGCCGAATGGCGCCGCCGGCTACCACAACCCCAACAACAACAACAACAACAACTATTTTCAGCATAAAAATCTCTTAAGCCACAAGTCTGCCAAATTGAGAAATAGCTTCAAGCTAAAGGCGCTGGCAATCATTGCACTGGTTCTAGTGGTCGTAATTTCCATAGCCGTAATTTTGTCTGTTGTAATAACTAGAAGCGCCATGGCAAGCTCAAGAAGTCTGCCTATGCAAGATGGCAATCAAAAGCGTTTGTTAAATTCTAGTCTGTTCAATGAGGGCAATTCCACGGATAGCGACACCATTGTGGTCGGTGTTGACATCTCGCTAAATGTCACTTCGGACAAAGCGTTGTTTTTCGACAATTCGACTCAGTCGAATTCAAGTTTGGTGGCTGCTGCAGCCAGACTCCTCTTTTCTCAATTTAATTCCACTTCAACTAGTTCCAATATTGGCTCGCAAATCATTCACAAATTCAAACACTTGGATACCTCGAATGCAACCATTTATGATCCTGAACTGCTAGACATGCTGTCCAACTATTCCAATTATTCCAATGCAACCATGAATGACACTAGAGTGACCTTAAATTGATAACTTCGAATTCAATGAGCCGTATGAGAGTTGACACTAATAACTAGGACAATTTTGTCAGATAATTTTCCTTTTCAAAATTAATAGATGTTATTTATTATTTTTTTTTTTTTTTCTAATAAAATTATTCTAAATGACCTGTCTTTTGATTGATTAAAGCCTCGAGTCAAATGGATGAAAGTTTTGTTATTTTTGTTAAGCTTTTTTTACAATTTTCCGGTTCAGTGTCACTAGAAGAGGCACTGTTAGAGTTAGTAGTTAGAGATTTCGGAACTAAAGCTTAAATTTGATTCAAAAATATCTGATTGCTCCGATTCATCTTCCGATTTGTACTCGATATCAGTTCCAGAGTCTGGGAAATTGGTGATGATTGGGGCGTTTCTTTTTCTTAGAGAATTTTTATACATTTTTATCTAATAAATATCTAATAAATGAAATAAAAAACCAATCTTGCATTTTTGATACATAATTTAAAAGTTAAAAAAATAGAAAATTTTAAAATCAAAGACCATTTTATTATAGTTTATATTATTCTTTAGAGTTAAATGTGCTTAAAAATATTTTTTTTACATATCAACATGATACAGATCATGAACTGGCTTTAGTTAGAAAATTAGAAAATTTAAAAGTTAATTTTCAACTTTTTGTTCAATTTCAGAGTAACTTAACTATTATAGCATTTTTTATATTTAACCAAAAATAATTAAATATGGTTATGATGAGATTTAATAATTAAAAAATAAAAAAATTATATTGTTTTAAATAAATTTGACGAAAATACGTGTGTTTTTATCTTGTGTTGCAATTTTGAGACATTGGCAGTTAAAGGGTTAAGAATCTAAGAATGTTGAAAATGTATTAATAGATATTTTTTTCTGATGAACCATCTTATTTTTGTGGGTCTATTAGAAAGCGGTTAAAATAAAATCTTCAAAACAAAATCAATCTATTCTTTTATTCTATTTTATGAAAAAAAAGTAAATTTTTTTGTCTCAAAGATTTTTTTTAACCAAGTTATTAATTTTGGAACAAAACATTTCCAACAATGCTCAAGTTCATTCTAAAGTCTTGGTAAATATATAAAAGCTTAATCGAAAAAGCTCGATTCAGCTAAATAAATCAAATGAATCAGCCACGAAACATTTTACAGAACCTAGACTTTTACCAAACAAGTGAACTTAATTTATGTTCTAAAATTTAAAATGATACTAAATTCTTCTAATAAATAAAAAAATTTTATTAAACGGTAATCCGAAAATCCAGCTTTTTTTTAAATCGTAAATAATGTTACTTTTGACAGAAAAATTATTATAAATTTTTGATATGATACACATTGTTTGATGAGAAATGAGCAAGTGTGAGTCCGATCTCTGTAATTCACAAAAAATGTCGAATTATTTTTTTGCTTAAATATAATTTGGTTTAAAACTTTTTTCACATTATTCCCTTAATTCACATTCAATAATAATAATAATAATAATAATAATAATAAGTGTTTAATTTATATTTTTATTATTTTCTGGTGAATAAGAGAAGGAAATTTTAAACAATGACCATAATAACTTAATAACGCAACTTGAAGGTAAGATTATTAAAAACATTTTTTTATTTATTTTTTTTATTTGAAAAAAATAATGGATATGAAATTCAAGGCAGTTCGGAGCGGCTTTAGCCCTCTTTTCAGCATCTTGTTTGGGAAAAGACTATAATATTAAAAATAAGTGCAGAAAATAAGATTATTAAATGAGTAGTTTTATGAATTTAAAAGGGATTTATAATAAAGTGGCTAGTCGAGTTAAAAAAATTTAGATAGCAAGCATTTTGGCGAATCAAGGGCACAAATGATTTTTTTAATTAAAATAAAAGTTTATTTTTTTGATTTAAATTTTAATATTGTTCTAAAATAAACACCTTTAAAAAAGAACTTTTAACTTTTATTCTTTCTTTCAAAATTAATCTAATTTTTGATTTTTTGATTGATATTATTTAAAAAAAAACATTATCTTTTTCTGAGAGTTACATTTACATCATGCTTTGGTCGTCTTACAAACGCTTCAAAAAGCTCTAGCTCTTCGTTCATGTCTTTAAGCGGAAGGATTTCAAAATTAATGAGCATTTTGGACAGAGCAATCTTGAGCTCAAGAAAAGCAAACTTCATTCCGATACAATTTCTAGGTCCGTTGCCAAAAGACCAAAATGCCAGAGGATTTCGCTTAACCCCATGTCTAAGCGGATAAAACTCTTTTGGATCTACTGGTCCCCACAAATCAACATCCTCATGCAGACTTAATGCGTCTACTGCGATCACTAAACCCTCAGGTATTTCAATACCTCTAACATTAGTCGATTTGGTACATTTTCGACTTATTATTCTATTGAAATAAATAAAAAATAAAATTAATTTTTGAGATTTTTTTATTTTTACGATGTTCCAGTCGGATAGTATCTTAGGACTTCTTTTACAAACATGTCCAAATACTCGACTTCTTGTATACTGTCTGAATTTATTTCTTCTTCTGAGTCAAAATGCTGCCTAATTGCCTCGTACACTTTAGCTTGTTCACCTTGGTACTTGGCCAAACAGTAGCATGCATAGGTCAATGCAATGCTTGTGGTTTCGTATCCAGCTATCATGAACAAAGCCAGGTTTAATTTAACTTCCTTGAAAAGTATTTATCAAAAAAAAATAAAATAAAATAATTTTTTAATAATTTAAAATACAATTGTTGTCAATGTTTGACAGTCAATCAAAAGCTGTAGATAATCTTTTTTTACAATCTTTCCTTTTTTACGAATTTCTACAATTTCAAATACGTGATTCATGAACCAAAGAATGGGGTTTATGCGTGTGAAGTCAATAAAATTTGATAAAAATTTTTCCAAAAAAAGAATCACTTTCATGAACGGATCCAAAAACTCATGAAAATAGTCTAAGATAAAAAGATAAATGTTTAACATTTTTTAGTTTATTTAATCAATTTAAATACTTCCGATGAATGATAGAATATTAGGCTTTGACAAAAATTCAAATAAAGCTTCACATTTTTTGAAGTAAATATTCTCTGGGTTATTTTGAAAATCGATGTCTACACCAAATGCGCAATTCCAAATACTATCCATAGTAAAGCGTTTAAAAAATCTAAATTTAAAAAATTAATTTTTTTTGTCATTCTTTCTAAGAAAAATACTGTGTGATGTTGACTTCTTTTTCATTTTCGTCTTCCAGCACTTGTTTGAGTCTGTCGGCACACAAAATTAGCAATGGACCCAGCTCTCTCAATTTGGCTGACGAAAAAGTCGGATTCATTATGTTGCGCATTTTCTTCCATCGATTTCTGCTGGCTGTAAACAATGCGTGATCTGGTGCATCTTCGTCTCTAGACACAAAAATTTTCTTTATATTAAAAATTTTTTAAAAAAATTTATTTTTATTTTTATCTAAATTTATTAACCCTTCTAGCAGAAAAATTGGTTGATTGTTTTATGAAGACCTCTTGTAAAAATTCCAAATCACTAGAAACAATTACAGGAAAATGACCCTCGTAATAACCAAATGTTTTTCCGTGAAATTTAGTCCATTCTTTTAATACATCCGAATAATTCTAATATCAAAAAAATAGACAAAAAATAAATCAAAAAAAATTTTTTATTTTACATTGTTCTTGGTAAGTTCTAATTGATTTCCGTAGAAAAAACGATATTTTGGTGTCTTGAGACCAAGTTTTTTGAAAAATTGATATGAAAATAAAATTTTGCTTAATTTAAAATACAATTAGATTAAACTTATTTCTTATCCTAATAAAATACCTTGTGTAAAAAATGAAAAAGCCTGTTAAAGTGACAACGGTGACTTTAAGCCAAAAGATTGGAGAAGACCTCATATTATTTAGGTGGAAAAATATTTCGTTAATATTTTTTAAAAAATCCATGTTAATATTTTTTTTAAATAAAAAAAAATAATTTAAACAAGCTTTTTAATCAATTTAAAAACAAACTTAAGGCTTCGAACTTTTTAATGATTTTTGTTGGATTAATTTTAAGTGCTGGAACAAGTGAGTAAAAGGATTCAGAGTTCTTTTTCGAAATTTTCTTTTAATTATAAATGTAAAGATCTAGCAGGTAGCTTAATAATTTTCATATCAAAAATGTTATATCAGAAAAGATTCCAGGATAATGTTTATTATTTTTTTAAGCTATTGAATGGTTGCCAGACAAGTCTTTCACTAATAGTCTTTAATAAAACTTCATAATTATTACTTTATATAAAACTTACATTTTGTTTTTCAAAGATGTATTTTATTATAAAGCACTTGATGAAATTTACCCTATTTATTATTTTCTCATGTAATAAGTGACATTTTGATTCATAACAATTTTCAATGAATATTAAAGTTGTTTTTCAATTGTTAAGAACAACAGTGTCACTTAAAGTCACTTTGAAAAGAACTTAAAAATTAAAAATATTTTAGCTAATTAAAATATAAAACATTTTATCAATATTTAAATGGATCCATGAAAGTGAAAAAAAATGGAAATTAAATTTTGTATTGATCGCCTTTATTTGTTAGTAAATTTTGAATAATTTTTTTGCTATAAATATTTTAAATATTTTATATAAAAATAAATAAAAATAATTGATTAATCGGCTAATTAATTTTAAACTTAAATTTACTTTGATCATTATACTTAGTGTGAGATTATCTATCTAAGTTTATAAATCCGTAAAAAACAAATAGAGATTTTAAGTATGAGATTAAATTCAGGAATTAATTTCAGTTTGTTTATTTAAATACAAATCTTTTAATTTCTTCTAATACAGAAATTGTTATATTTAAAAAATTATATCATATTTTTATGTCACTGTTCACTTCTTATTTTATCTATTATTCAATTTTTTTAATTAAATATTATTAATTATATTTTTAATAAAAAATTTATAACTAAAAATATTAATAGAAGAGAAGTATTTTCATGTATAAAATAACAATTAATTTTCAAAATCTTTTTATTCTCTTAAATAAACAAAGGACTTTTTTTTCTGTATAAATCAATCGAAGGCCTATATGAAATAAAACATATAAATATCTTTAGGTTTTATTTATTTATTTATTTAATTATTTATTACAGAAGCAATATTTTCTAAACCAGAGTAGCTAAACCGATTTTAACAAATTTAAGAAAGTTTAAAATCATCAAAAAAATATTTTTTAAGCGTAACATCATATTCTGAAGGAAAATACGGAACAAATCAAGAATGAAACAGAATTAGAATAACTATAGTTGATTTAGAATTAAAATAAAACGATATTATAATTTTTTTATACTCGAGCTCTTTTGGATTAGATAAAGTTTAAATTTTATAAAAACCGAAAAAAATAAAATAGAAAAAATTAATTAAATAATCCTTCCAAATTTAAAAAAGATCAGAAAGTTTTTTAAAGTTGTCAGATAAAAATGTGATGATTAAACGTAATGTATCGTTCATTATAAAAATAAACTATAATAGAAATTTAACCCTAAAATTATTAGATTAAAGATTCAAGGACTACATACAAAATATTTATTTTTTGCAAAGACCAATGCTCAAAAATTGGTTTAATAATTAAATTTTTACTTGGTTAGAAAATGGTTTAAATTATTGATAAACTTCTGTAAACTATTTTCAATAATTTGCTATTCACGCTAATACTTATTTTGTTAATCTAAAATATTGAAGCTTAATAGGCGATGTTTAAAAGTTAAGAAAAAATTTAGTACCATTTCAAAAGTGTAAAATAATTTTGGACAAAAATTTAAAAAATTGAGTATTATTTTATAGTTACAATAATTGCTAAAGTTTAGAAAACATTGAAGAAACATATAAGATATTAACCATTGGTTAATTTGATGAACACTTACTTTTATTTTCATAGAGTTAAAAATAAATAATAAGAATTATTTTAAAATGAATCAAAATGTGTTTATAATTTTATTTAAGATAAATTTAAAGATAAAGTGAAAACAATAATTTAAATACAAGGCTAAATTACAAATTTACAATTTGTTATTTATAAAAATTTAAATTGTTGAATCAAAATTTACTTCATTAAGAATAAACATTAAAGCACTTGAATTAGCTGTTGTTGAATGCTTATTCCTTGATTCCTTGAAATCAGTGATGAATTTGCGAAAATTATTCTTTATTTTAAGCTTATTAAATTTGTTAATTTTAAACTTTTTGAATTTTGAAACAGACGAGTCTTTAACATCTTCATAAATGTGTTCTTCTTGAATACTTTGCATTGAAGACATTTGACGTGACATTTCAAATAGCTTTGATCTGAGCACTTTGGTTTTAGCGATTGTCTCATTAAGACGGCAATTGAGAACATTTTTTCGAACTCTAAAGCAACAATTTTTATCGGGCCATTGCTGAGTGTATTCACTGACCAAGGCTTTTTTGGACACGTGGCGTTCTATTCCATAAACATTTTCGTAAAGCTCGTAAGAGTTGAAATTATGAATTTTGCATTGTTCCAAAGATCTGGCAATAAGTTCAAGGCCAGTGGTGTTTTGATGAACATGAACTTGTACCTTGTGACTACCAACTCTTACTGGTACCTTGCCTTGCTTGGTGATATCGACTATTCTTTGTTTAATAGAGATCATTTTGATGTGTTTTATTAAGTTTTAATTTGGGATTAAATGCAAAGTTTTTATAGATAAATGTTATTGTCAAGTTTTACGCAATTGATGCAATTATTAAATTAAATCTGAGGGTCTAAGACAGATTAGGCTCAATTTATACCTAGAGATAAATTAAATAAATTAGGTAATCTAGTAGTGGACAAACACGAGTAATTAATTTTATGAGATTAAGTTAATTGCGCTTGTTTTCATATTTGAAATTGTGCAAACTATCAAAGATAAGCTTATCTCTGCATCTTAATTAAAAAGCGTTATTTAACGTAGATTTCAGACTTTCATAAGTGCTAGATTCATCAGACAGCTTGTTCATTAATTAATTCTAAAATATCAATTATTAGTCATCAACTTTTTGTCTTTAATTCACCGAATAAATTTTTTTTTTAAATTATAATTTTTTTATATGACTAAATTTATTTTAATTATAATGAAATATTCAAATTTAACAAAAAATTTAAATCATTATCGAACACTTTTGTCCAATTTTCACCATCCAAATTATTTGAACAAACTTATTGAGATCGATCCAAATATTGGTAAATTGAAGCAAGCGTCTGTTCTTATTCCATTATTTTTTGATTCAAGTGCACAGCTTTGTTTCACTCTGACTCGTCGCTCTCAAAATCTTAAACTTTTCAAAGGAGAATGTTGCTTTATTGGGGGCAACGTTGACAAAGCAGATAAAAGCGCGCTGGACACAGCTTTGCGTGAGGCCTACGAAGAAGTTGGAATGGACAAGCACTGCCTGCATGTTCTGTGTCAATTTAAACCAATTTTTACATCTCATGGCTCCATAGTCACTCCAAACATAGCGTTTCTTGATAACCAAAAGTTTGCACCCAATTTAAACTATCAAGAAGTTGATTTAATATTTCAAGTCCCCACGCGGATTTTTCTTGAAAAAAAAATTCATAGTTTTTCTGTGTCCAAGTACAAGAATGACAAGTTTTTTATGCATTTTTTCAAATGGGAGCATCAGGGCGAAAAATGTCTCATTACAGGTATTACCTCTACTTTGGCTATTTTAATCAGTTCCATTCTACATGCTAAGCTGCCCGAGTTCAAATTTGCTCCCGATCTTAACTTAGATTTACACAATTTGAACACCTATTTGGATCATTTAAATTTGGTGAATGGAAAACAATTTATAAAAGATTATGCGAATGGAAAATAAATGTTAAAATTAAAAAAAAATATTTTTCAAAAAATAAAGTGTGTTTCTAAATTTAGAATTTTTCATTTTTCATTTCAAAATTTATTTTTCAATGTTGTAGAAACTTCCATCGGTGACAAAATGATGCCGATCACATTTCTAAACCTTTACATCAAGGCATTAAATAAATTAAATTCATCTAAATAAATTTTATTGCATTCTTGTAAATTATTTTATCATTTACATTTGTTCCGTTCAAAATAAAAAAAAAGAAATAATTTTATAATTTATTAAATTAGACAAATCTTTTTATTACAAGTCGTTTATTTATTTTTCAATGGTACATGTTAGACTAAATTATGCTTCCTTGAACATTTTTTAGCATTTTGTTTTTGAATCAGCCGATTTTAACGATCATTACTTAAATCAATATTTAATTTGTAATAAATTATTTTTTGGTGAAATTAATTGTGGTGCGTTCGAAAATAAATTTCTAAAATTCACCATTTTTCTTATTTTACCTATAATTTGGAAGATGGGCTTTGATCGTGGCCCAAATCTAAATATTCACATATTCACTAATTACAGAGCAGCATTTAGTAATTTTTGTTAGAAAAAAAATAAATATTATCAAGCTATTTTATTCTAAGGCTTAAAATTTATTTTTAGTCAAAAAAAAAGAAAAAAATTCTAGGCTTAATTAAAAATCATTCTAGATAGATGCGCATATTTCATTAGTAAGTAAGTAACGCTAGAAAGGTGAATAATTTAGAGATAAATTCGAACTAATAAAATAGAAAAAAAAAATTAAAAACGTAAAATCTTAATTCATTCTACATAAGCCTAAACGAGCACGTTTTGAGCTCAAGACAGAAAAAAGTTCAAAATTATGCTCAAAAGAGTCCATATAGCGCATTTCTATAATAAATACTAAATTTAGAAAAAGAGATTGAGAACTTGTGGTCGGAGCAACCTTATAGTTTATCCGAAATTATTCTTATAAATAATGGATTTTTTTTTTACTTTGATTTCAAATCGTTGAGTTGAATACAGTCGAGATAAGCATCTGAAAAATATGACGAACATACACGATGAGTCAGTCAAATCCAGGTTCTTCTCTATCTGTAAACATGTGCTCAGCTTTTCAATTGTTATCAATTTATAAACACAAGTAATAGAGAAAGAGATACATTGGGCTTAAGTAAATGGAGTGGTTGCCATGGCAACCGAGTGCTTTTAGAGAGAGAGAGAGAGAGAGAGTAATAGACATTAATAAAAGGTTTAAATTGAATGTAAGTGTATAGGTAAACTAGTTGGAGCGTAGCTGAACATCAACTAGAACTAAAGCCATAATTTGTTTCAAGAATAAAAAGCACGTTTAATTGTATTCTAAATTGTATGATTGAATTGCGACGTAACTTGGAATTCTCTAGCAATTAGTTGGCGTTTAGTGAAGATGTTGCTTATTCATCTCATGATAAACCACGAACCACGAGGATTCACTACTACTAGCGCTAGGTATTTAAAATTTGTGCGCAATTCAAATGCTACTTACTTAGAAATACACGCATTTATGTATGTATTTAAATGGAGTGAAAAAAAATTGAAAAAAAAATTAGAAAATATTTGCAGTTTAATCAAATAGCTTATCTTGAAAAACTAAAATCAAAATAATAAACGACATATTAGAATTTTTCTCTCTTTTTTTTTTTTTAAAGATTAATTGTTGAAGAGCTAGAAAATTTTGTTGTATAAAAGCAGTAACATTTTGCTGTTGTTGTATTGATCAGTTGTTTTAAATAAATCAATTTTATTAAATTAATTTTATTTTTTGTTTTGTGTCCACTAGATTTAAGACAAGAGCCAAAATTAGTGTAATACACATGATGCAAAATGGACTTTTTCGAAGAGGACAGCGACGAAATATTTTCTTTGACCGAAAATTTGTCCAATTCGTATGTTGACCCGTGCAACTTGGTGACATACGCGTGCGCCCAACGCCACCCCATCGGCATGGACAACTTTCGCCAAAAAAAAAAAGACAAAGCACAAATGGTGGCGGGCGGCGCCAAGTGTTGGTCGATGCCGATTGGCGTCACCAATTCGACAATGGCACGACATCGATGGCACATGGCCGCAGCCAAGCTAAAGCGACTCAAGGACCCGTGGACCGAGTTCGAGTTGGACAAGTGTGCGACAGAGCGTGTGATCAGACACAGATACAATGCGATCAAAAAAGAATGGATGAGTGACGAGTGCAGAGTGAAAATGGAAGAGAAACAATTTGCCAATGGAGCCATGAGAGCTTGTTTTCGACTAAAAAAATTGTCCAATTTTGTTCACAAGGAGAGTTGGGAACACGCGGCCAACTATGTGGCAAAATGTTATATGGACAAGAGTGTGGAGCGAGAGCGCTACTTTGATGACGTGCGTCTCCAAATGGACGCCAAACTCTGGGCCGAGATATTTAACAGACACAATCCGCCAAAAAAAATCGACATGTTTCAAATGAGCATAGTGGAGTTTGTGGAGCGTGACGGCTCGCCGCTCTATCACTTGGAACATTTCATCGAAGGCGAGTACATCAAGTACAACTCGAATTCGGGCTTTGTCGACGATTCTCGGTCCACTCCACAAGCGTTCAGCCATTTCACATTCGAATGTTCCAATCATCAGCTGATGGTGGTCGACGTGCAAGGCGTCGGCGACTTGTACACAGACCCGCAGATACACACGGCCCGCACCGCTAACGAGTACGGCGACGCCAATCTTGGCTGCAAAGGCTTTGCGCTCTTTTTCTCCACTCACGTGTGCAATCGTGTGTGCCGAAGTCTGGGACTGACCGAGTTCGACTTGGCGCCCAATCAGCTAAAAAAAGCGGCTCGTTCATCCTCGAACTCGGCTGGGTTCGCGGCTGCTGCTGCTGCATGGACGGCGGGCACTGTGTGTCGCGGCGCCGAAGAGTTTGTGGTCGGATCGCCGACCAGCTTTTGTGAGATATTGCGTCGACGAGTGCGCAACATGTCAACGTGCAGCGACGACTTCGAGTCCGAGGGATACGAGTCGTCGTCCTCGTCGCCCATCTCGCCACTCTCTCTCAGACCGACCAACGCCATTCTCAACGCCAATCCAAATGGCTCTCCAAATCAAATGAACGCCAACTGTCCGAGTGTCAGAGTGCAAGCAACAAATCCGATCATGATCAATGGCAATGGCAATGGCAATGGCAATGGCAATGGCAGAGGTGGACGCGTGCGAACACAATCGAGTTGTTTGGACTCGGCGTTCTCGTATGACGAGGCGGCCAGTTACTTTAACAAAATAGACGCCACCAAACACTTTAGGCCAAGGCCCAGTTGTGTCAATGGTCAAAAGCAAATGATGGTTCATTTTGGCGCGAGTCAAGAGCACTTGGCCGTGAGCAATTCTAGTGGTGCTTTGATTGGCGGTGACCATGGTCTGGACGAGTCGATATTGGGACAAGTGCATTTGGAAATGGCGAGATACCATGAAATGGGCAGATTTGTGGACAACACTTCAATTTGTGAGCCCATGAGCGACTATGACCATGAGTCGGCTTTTTTTCACTTGAAGCAAGCGGCCGACCTAGGCGTCAAAGAAGCTCTCGTTACTTTGGCAAAGATTTATCTCCAGTTGCCACACGACTTGTTGTGCACCTATTCGGTGGAAGAGAGCGAACACAATTTTGAACAAGGCTTTGAGTATTTGAGCCAGTGTGCTGATCTAGAGGACAAGCATTGTTTGTTTCTGTTGGCTCAGGCGTACGAGTCGGGCCTCAATTTGCCAAAGACAAAGCAAATCGACTGGAATTTGGCCAATGTTTACTACAAAAAATTGCTCCAAATGATGGAGGACGAGGCGGCCAGCGAAGACGCCGGCTACTCGGACTCGCTGGCCAACGAGTGCGAAGCCAACTATTTGATTTTGGCTCGTTTGGCACAAATGAATTTGAAGGGCGGCCACAACATGCCCAAAAATGGCGGTGTCGCGTCCGCTTTGTACACGGAGGCGGCCGATAAAGCAATACAGTACGGTAAAGGTCGTATAGCCAATAAGTACTACATGTTAGCCGAAGAGGCAGCAGCTAGTCAAGACCAAGAATAGTAATAGATTAGAATTCTATTTGCAACTAATTTTCCTTTTTTCTTCTTTCTTTTTTTTTCACTAATAGACTTTTTAGTTTTATTTTATTCAATCATTTCCAGCAAGCAGCTTCGTCAAGTGTACATTCAAAATTCAATTATTTAGTGTAAATTGAAGTTTTTTTTCATCTCTTTTTTTTATTTGAAAAAAAAAAAGTTTAAATTAGTATTAAGATACATTCAGCAAGGTATCGGTATTTTGTTCTTTTTCTTTTCTTTTTTGTTCCTTTGCAAAGAACTTAAATCGGGTTCGGACATTTTTAGCTACCATAAAAAAAAATACTTTTTTTATTTGATGTTTCTAGTGTACAATGAAACAATGAAATATTTAGCAATTTTATTTTTTATTTTTAACTTTATTTAAATAAAGCAAATTCGAAAATTTTATTTATTTCTTTTTGAAAATCAATTCCTATCCATTTAATTGAATTAGAAAACTCAAAATTAAGATAATGCAAAGCACATTTTTGTCATCGAACTACAAGTTCCATAAGTGAGTTGACAAAAAATAATAGATGAAGATAAGCAATAATTGCGCATTTAGATTTAAAAAAAATTAAAAAAAAAAAGAAAATTAGATTAAATTTTAACAACAAAATTAAAATATAAACAAAATCCTATTCAAAATTGATAAAAATTAATAAGTATATTAAAATAGTAATTTTTGTTTTATCAAAAGATAGCAAAAATATCAAGAATGCTTAAATATGAAGCGTACTGACTGCAATGAGAAACTTCTTTCTCTTTGATCAAATAGCATTTTGCTTTAGCTATTTTTTAAGTTGATTTAAATTAATTGATTTTTTTCGAATTAATTTCTTAGATTAAAATTCGTAAAATTTACTTGAACAAAATTAAAAAAACAAACTAAAAAAGAATGCTTTGACAATGTTAGCAAAACATATTTTTATTTGAGAGAAATTTTAAGCAAAACATTACAAAAAGAATTCAAAATGGATTTTTTCAATTTTCCAAATCAATATAAGACTTTGACTCCTTGAAATTTTGAAGATAAAGAAAAATTTTTTTTATTTAATGTTTCCAATTTTTATAGAGAAATAAAAAAAAGATCGATTTAGCAATAATTTTTTTACTTTATTTTAGTAATGCAAATTTGAAAATTAATTACATTTTTTCATTATGATCCGCAAAATCAGCAAAGCTTGCAAAATTAATTTCTAAGTATATCAATAATTTTTTGAAAAACATGTAATTTTTCCGATTTGAGCCGGTGAGTGTATCATCGAGGTAAAAATGGGAAATGGATTTTTAGTTTTCTACAAACAAAAATGAATGCTACACGAATGGCATTGGTTTATCTTGGCAATTAAAGGTTCATGCAACAACACATACCATTGCATTTAGTCGATTTTTTGCGTGACAAATTCCTTTTTTGATTTTTTGTCAAATAATTTTAATCGATTTTAATTTTATTGCTTTAATTGCTTCTCTCACCAATATTATGTTGTTGTGTGGCGCCTTTTCCTTCCAAATAGTCAATTATATTTGTTGCTTTTATTAAATTATTTATCTAACTTTAAGCAAATATTTAAATATTTAGATTGTTTATTTTAGTTAATTAATAAATATTCGGTTAGCTTTCACAAATATTTCTTATTTGAATCTTAAGAAATAAAAGGTTCTCAACAACAGTTGAACACTTGTTTTTTGGGATAAGAGACTTTTTTTAGTTTTTCAGCAATTAAAATGGTTCACATTAATAAGATAGAATGAACGCGGAAAAAGAAGAGCACTGGTGTCGAATTTTTCTGAAGGTCTAATTACACTTTTATTGAAAAATGTCGGAAACAAAATCTGAATACTCTACAGAACAATTATGGTTAATTTTCGCTTTAATTTTCATTTTGTGCCTTGCTTATCCTGAAATCATGTACGACTTCCTTTAGGTAACTAATTAAATTAGAGATATTTTTCAAGAAATATCTAATAATTGATGACCGAGTTAAAACTTTTATTTGAGATAATTGCTTTTACTAAGCACTTGAATTAAATGATAATTCATAACTTTTTCTGAGACTATAGAGTCTATTTTTTTTATTTTTTTTTTTCTCTTCAAATTAATATTTATTTTTGATACAAAATGACAAATTTTATTCAAAAATTTTATCCTAATGAAAAAATGTCACATTCTAAAGATCGATTGCCACTTATCATGATTAGAGCTTATCAAATATTGTGCTTTAAATTATAATTAAAAATTTAATAACATATTCGGAAAATTCCGCTTTTTAAACAAAAAAAAAACCTTTTTTTTATTTTATCTTAATTTTTTTTATTAATCGTATTATTTCATTCCAAAAGATGTCTAAATATAGTAGTTCGAAAAAAATCTACACTGTTCAACTGGAAAAAAAGCCGGGCGCAGGCTTAGGCTTTTTGCTGAGACAACGCGATCAAATGCCGTATTTAGGCGTTTGGGAGATATTGAAAAATGAGTCGGCCGATCAAAGTGGCCGTATTCACAAAGGTGATGTTATACTCAAAGTAAATAAGCATGATTTGTCAACTACAAGCTACGAAAAAGGTCTGGAGATAATTCGTTCACTCAAAGCAGATTGTCTGGTCGAATTAACTCTGATGCAAAATGAAGATGGTGAAAAATTGAATGGACTACGAAATGGTTTGATGTCACCAATTTTGAAATTTCGCAAAAAATTCATGAATTGTGCGTCGGAAAATGTGAGCGAGTTTAAAAAAGACTCGATGCCAGATCACACCGATGATGCGCTATGCAAAACATTGTCGTGTCACTTGGATGCACAAAAACCACTGCTAAACAATTCGGACACTCAATGTAACTTGATTGATACTCAAGTGGAACCATTAGAATCCAAGTGCTTGAACTCAATTCGAATAACTCATGAAGGCGATGACATACGCATCAAAATATACGATGGTTTAGAAATTGTTACCAATCGAAATGCAAACGAAAAGAGAGTTATTTGTATGACGCCAGAATGTGAGCGAAAAGTTCCACAAACAGAAAAAGAGCCCGAGAGCAAACAAGACGTAAAAAAGCAATCAATTAAGCTAACAAAGCCGAAAGCCCTTGAAAAAATTAAATCAATTGACTCGAGTGCGCCAAATGCTGCAGGTGAAATGTCGCCAACAAAATTAAAGAAAAAAAAAGGCCTCAAACTTAAGTATCTAGTTGACGAGACCAACAATATTGATATACTGCATCATAAAGCATATTCAGTAGGTTTTTGTTTTGTTTAACCTTCTCTTTCTCCATGTTAAATTAAAATTTATTTAAAATTTATTTAAAATTTACACTTATTTAAAAATTGGAATTGAAGAAAATCAAAAGGGTTTAGAACCATGCAAAGGCAATCCAGGATATTAATTTTTATATTTATTTGGTTATTAAATTGAATTTTATTATTATTTTTTTTCAATTAATAATTATAAATTAAATAATTGCCACGTTAATTAAGATCTTAAAAAAAAAAAAGAAACAAAAAAGAAGCAAACATTTTTCTTATTTTTTTCCATAAAAAAAAAATAAAAATTTTTGACAAAATGATTTGCCAATGTACCCTTTAATTCTAATTAAAATAAATATAGAAAAAAATTTTTTTTTTTTTCAAATATTTTAATTAAAAATTTTCAATTTACTTGAAAAAGTAAATGTAATAAAAAAAATTAATTTTTTGAAATTTTTCAACCTTAAAACATAAATAATCGATTAATTAAAAGATTAATTTTGTTTCTAATTACAGAAAGTTGAATGCTCGTCGGAACGATGCTTGGGATCTTTGTTAAAACCAGGCAAAACAATTGCATCCTATGACCGCTCTAAAGAAGAGAAAATAAGTCAAGCCATTGATTTTATAAATCAATTTTATGCTAGTGTTAAACGCCAAGGATCAAAGACTCATCAAGAACGAATTAGTGAAGTGATACAGTCAATAAGGTCAAAAGGAACGTATGAGCTAAAAGAGACCGAGCTGTGCTTCGGAGCTCGAACAGCATGGCGAAATGCGCCCCGATGTATTGGCAGAATACAATGGTCTCGTTTGCAAGTATTCGATGCTCGATATGTAACAACTGCCCGAGGGTAATTGATTTGATTTTCACTTTTTTTGTTTAATTATTTTTTTCTTTTAAATAAAGTATTTTTGAGGCATTGTGCAACCATTTAAAATATGCCACAAATAAAGGCAATATTAGATCGGCCATAACCATTTTTCGCCAGCGAACCGACCAAGGACACGACTACAGAATTTGGAATTCTCAATTTATAAGCTATGCTGGATACAAAATGGAAGATGGAAGCACAATTGGCGACCGATCTCAGCTCGAATTTACCCAAATTTGTATCAAACTCGGCTGGCAGCCTAAACATGGCGAGTTCGATGTGTTGCCACTGGTTCTTCAAGCGAATGGTCTCGATCCCGAATGGTTTGACATACCGCCTGAACTGGTACTTGAAGTAAACATTGTGCATCCGATTTATGAAAAATTCCAAGATCTCAATTTAAAATGGTATTGTGTTCCGGGAGTGTCTTCGATGTTGTTGGATGTGGGCGGAATTGAGTTCACGGCCTGTCCGTTCAATGGTTGGTACATGGGCACCGAGATTGGACGAGACTTGGCCGATGTGAACCGCTACGACAAACTTGGTCTGATTGCAGACACTTTAGGCTTGGATAGAAAAAGCAACTCGTCCCTATGGAAAGACAAGGCTTTGATTGAACTCAATCACGCTATTTTGTATTCATTTCAAAAAAATACTATCACAATCACAGATCATCATTCGGCAGCTGAGTCGTTTATGAAACACCACCAAAACGAAACTGTTCTAAGAGGAGGCTGTCCTGGTGATTGGGTATGGGTCGTGCCGCCTCTATCCTCTCATCTCACTCCAGTTTTTCACCTTGAAATGCTTAACTACATTCTCAAGCCTTCTTATGAATATCAAGTATTATAAAGAGAAATTTTTTAGTTTATTTTTCTTTTTTTTTTTTTTTTTTCACTTTGTTTTGTGTTTTTTTCAGGATGGTGCTTGGAAAACTCACGTTTGGAAACAAAAAAGTTCAAATACAGAAAATAGACGCTTGAAAAGACGCGTCTATTTCAGTGACATAGCAAGAGCTGTTAAATTTTCAGCTAAATTAATGGGAAAAGCAATGGCCAAGAGAATTAAATGCACAATTTTGTACGCAACAGAGACTGGTAAATCGGAACGTTTTGCCAAAACACTTTCAGATCTTTTCAAACATGCATTTGATCCAAGAGTAGGCTTAACTTCTTTTTTAAACATATTATTTATTAAATTACATTGATATTCGCTATTTTTAATGAATTTCCAACAAAAAAATAAAAAAATTTTAAAAGTCCTGTTCTGATGGTCTAAAACTTGTTCTGCAGAATCTAGTCTGCAAAATCTGTCCGAATTCTGCAAAATGCCACGCTATTTAAAAGTATTAAAAATAAAACACAATTAATTGGCACAGATTTTGCAGACTTGCGCAATAGGTGAAACAAAAGTTTTTCACTTTGTTTTTTCATCTGCATAAAAAGTTTTTGACCATTAGAACAAAAGTTTAAAAATTTTTTTCTCTTTTTGCTGAAAGTTTTGTAAGAAATTTCACAATACCAGCAAAAAGTATTGTGCAAACATC
Organism: Brachionus paranguensis; assembly: GCA_016802215.1. Classification (NCBI taxonomy): domain Eukaryota; kingdom Metazoa; phylum Rotifera; class Eurotatoria; order Ploima; family Brachionidae; genus Brachionus; species Brachionus paranguensis. The sequence goes on from JAESIX010000007.1 coordinate 1,861,788, forward strand.
TTGCACGTGATTAATTGAATATTTCAGTAAATTCCAAATCGCTTGTTGCACTTTGATGTATTGGCAGAACTAATTTTCAGCTTTTAAAATTTTCTTAAAACTTTTTTTTATTTGACTAATTTTTTAATTAATCATTTGACAGAAATAAATGATGATGTATCAATTAATCATCAATAAATAGAAAATTAATAAAATAAATCAAAATTCATAGAATACATTTTGATAGAAAAACATTTCATAGAAATATACTCAGAGAATTTTTTTTTCTATAGAATTATTTTTATTTACAACTTTTAAAGAAAAATATATTAAAAAGAAAATCTTAAATATCTTGTCAATTTGCTGTCGATGAAAAATAACGAAAGATTATTGATCTGAAAAAATTCTATGATAAATTTTCTTTTAACTATTTTTTCTATTTTGTATACCTTTAAAAAATTTGTATGAAAAAATACTTTTATTTATATTATTAAATTCACCATATAAATAAAAGTATTTTATCAAAAGCATTTTTGCTAAAAAAAAAAGCAAAATTTTCTTTTTCTTTTATTCAAATAATATTTATTGTAAATCGATTGAAAAATCTCTCTCTGATCACAACAACACACACTCTAGTATCACTCTTACACACTCAATTCGTGATCTTTAATAACTTTAATAATACATACTAGTACCCCCGAGCTAAGTCAGCACTAAAAGTCCTACAGAATTAATAAAATAAAAAATTATTTGCTAAATATAAACAGTGAATCACCTTCTTGTTAATTGTTTCAATTTTTCCACTTAAAATGAAAGTAATTGTTATGAAAGTATTAAAAGAGGGGAAGTACGATTCCAAATGCCAACAAAGCTTTAGATTAATAGTTCCAAAGAGTACAGAAAACTTAATTTTGTGTGAATTTTGTAAAACAGTTCTTATTACAAGTTAAATTAAAATTAAAAATAATTTTGCTTCAATAATTAATTTCTAAATGTCACTTAACTTTATGGGTATTAATCAAGCAAAGAAATTGTTTTATTTTTTATTTTATTTTTTTATTAATTGTTGTCAAGTTGTGTGCTCATCAAAAATTGAGAATGCTTAAAAAAGACTACTTGAAAAATAAAAAAAAAATAAAAAATAATTTTTTTGTTTAAATAATAAAATTGGTGAATTAAAAAATTGAATTATTTTTTGTTGTTTCAAAAAGATATTGTGCATGAAAGATTATGATGTGGTTGATTTGGAAAATGAGACCTTGTTATTAATGGTAACGTCTACGTTTGGAAATGGTGATCCGCCCGAGAACGGAAAGGAATTTAAAAAAATTCTGATTGACATGCAAAAAGAGCGCAGTCTACTCAACACAAGTACGGACATAACAAATCCTCATGGTTTAAGCAATGTTAGATTTTCGGTGTTTGCTTTGGGAAATTCGTCTTATCCAAAATTTTGCCAATTTGGTAAATTTCTAGACGACATACTGAATAACATAGGAGCTGAGCGAGTGCATGATTTAGGTCTTGGCGATGAGCTGTGTGGTCAAGAGGAATCGTTTCGAAAGTGGTCTTTTGGAGCTTTTAAATCGGCTTTTGAATACTTTTGCATTGACACAGATAGTTCATTTTTGGACATATTATCCAACACTGACTTGGACTGGAGTCCTCAAACCATCCGTTTGACAATTCATGATGAGAAAAAGTTTGACTTGTACGAATCGTTGCACAAACTTCATGAGCGTAAAATATATCCGTGCAAATTTGTTTCGAAGCGAAATTTACAAACGGTCAATTCGGGCCGAGTCACTCTGCTGGTAGAAATAGGCACCAATGGCCACTCGAGCGAATTGCAGTACAGACCAGGCGATCATGTGGGCATATTTGCTTCGAATCGAAAGAATTTAGTTGATGCCATATTGGACAAATTGGCCAATGCACCACCGCCAGACCAAATGATAAAAATTGAAATACTCAAAGAAAAATCGTCAATATTCGGCGCCGGCAAACAATGGGTTGTGGACGACCAATATTTGCCATTCACACTTAGACATGCATTCACCAATTTACTTGACATCACTTCACCGCTTAGCCAAGACATGCTAAAGTACTTAAGCAGTCAAGTATCAGCCGACTCGGACAGAGAAAAGTTGGAAAAATTGAGCCAAGATCACATTGCTTACGAAAAATGGAAGCTAAACGGATATCCCAATTTAGTCGAAGTACTTGACGAATTTCCTAGTTTGAGACCAAATGCAAGTCTCTTAATCACCAGACTACCCAAATTGCAGCCAAGATTTTACAGCATTAGCTCTTCGCCAAAACAAACCGATGACATTAATATAACAGTTGGTTTAATCGAGTATACGCCTGTTGGCAAGTCGACTCATTATGGTGTTTGTTCCAAATGGTTGGACGAAATGAATTTGAATGATAGTGTGCCAATGTTTGTCAGAGAGTAGGTTTAAATAGATAAAAATTTGAAAAAAAAAGATAAAAAAATAAAAAAAAATTTTTTTTTTTTTTTAATTTTTAGGGTCTTGTCGATAATGTTATAGGGTGATAACATAATATGTTACCATTTAGTACTATACCGGTATATTGGGTTAACATTCTGATTACTTAGATTGTTATCAGTGTTTTATGTTATCAAAGGTGATAACAAAAATTAAACTATTTAGTAAGATGGGGCAATTATTTAATGTATGAATGGGTTGATTTTTTTTTTGATTGAATTTTACGGCAAAATAAAAATAAAAATTTTGTCTCAAAAGAAGCATTATGGGTAGAAAAAATATCGAGGATTCCGAAAATACCATTACTTTTTTCATCAATGTGGTCAAAATTTATGTTTTTGTAAAAGGTCCGAAAAATTACCAAATTACCTATTTGCCTAAATGGGTTAATGTACTAAATTAAATTTTCACCAGAAACCAAGGTACCCAATAGCTCAGATAAGCATGATATTCAAAGCCCTCTGCCTAAGCTATCAATACAAAACAAAAATTAAATTTAAGTATTTTTTATTAAGTCCATTCTGTGTTAACCCTAACCTCATTAACCCCTCTTTGCTAAGAGGGTGAGTCGGAAAATTCGGTCTAATTCGGTTAATAAATTCGGAGTTTTCAAACAAAACTGAGTCGATAGACAAAAAATAGAAAAAAAGGTCACCCGGTTAGGCCATCTTACTATATTCTTTATTTATTTTTTTTTTAATTTTGATCTTTTTGTTAAAATTGTTATTGAATATCTTATGGGTAAATTTTTTCTAAATTGAATTCGTTAATTATGATTCAAAAAAATTAAAAATAATAAAATTCAAAAGATTTTATTAGATTAGATTAGATTTTAACTTAATGAATATTTTGTAAGATGGATTGAATGAGAAAATTTTGATACTGATGAGCATAAAATTTATTTAGGCTTATTACACACACGTCTCGCACACCTAAAAAAATTAATTAAAATTAGTATTCTTAATATTTAGACTATGCTTCGTTTGAAAAGATTCAATTTTTTTTGAAAAAGTATTTTTTTATATATTACCTGATAATAAAGTTATCAAGATGATAGTATCTTTTTTAGTTATATTTTTAATATTCTCTTTTTGATAACATGAAACGCTGATAACAATTTAGTTATCACAGTTTTAACATAACCGGCATGGTACCAAATGATAACATAATATGTTATCACCCGATACCACTATCGACTAGACCCAATTTTTATATTTACTGGAAAAAAATATAATTTTTATTTTAATATTTTGTTTCTAAATAAAGAGCGCCAAGTTTTCGATTGCCCGAGGACAAAACTTGTCCCATAATTATGGTTTGTGCTGGCACTGGACTGGCTCCGTTCAGAAGCTTTTGGCAAGAGAGAAAAATCGACAAAGAAATGCTGCCCAATCCGAATGGCATTAACGGAGTTGGTTGGGGAAAATTGATACTTTATTTTGGATGCAGGCAGAAAAATGTTGATGAGATCTATCGATCTGAAATTGATCAAATGCTTAAGGAAAATGTTTTGTCCGAATATCATCCGGCTTATAGCAGAGAGCCGAAACAAAAAAAATTCTATGTTCAAGATGTGATGGAAAAGAATGGAGAGAGTTTGTTCGATTTGATTTGCAACAAGAATGGTCACTTTTATGTTTGTGGCGATGTTCGAATGGCTGCTGATGTCACTCAAACGCTTGAACAACAACTTGTCAAACATTCAAATTCTAAATTTAACTTACAAGATGCCAAGGACTTTTTACATTCGATGAAAGAAAATTTTAGATTTCATGAAGACATATTTGGTAATAATATGAGCAATAATCAAAATAAATGAGATTTTATGCAAAAAAAAACTTAATGGGATTTATTTTTATTAAATTTTTTGAATAAAAAAATTTTGGTATAAAAATGATGTATTTTTTCGTCTATTAATGAAAATTTTCATACAATTTTTAAAAAGCATGAAAAAAGTGCGATGTTTCAAATTTATTTAAAAAAAAAAAACAATTATAAAAACTTTTTTATCTTGAAACATAAATTTTTGGAAAATTTTTTGTCCCGACATTGTTTTGCTCTATGAAATAAAAATTAATTTTAGTGAAACAAATATTTATTTTGACTTTTAAAATTATCAATCAATAACTAAACCACGCGATAAAAATAGAGGAAGAGCAGCTATTTTGATTAAATACCAGTTGAAAAAAGGTGTTCAGTAGTGTTCTCTAAGTACAAGAAGGAAAGTGATAATTTTAACTTAAAAATTTTTAGAAATAGAATAGAAAGGCAAAAAGAAATTAAGTTTCTAGGTATTAAATTTGATTCTAAATTAAATTTTAAAATACTTGCTGACAAAATTAAAGAACGTTGCAATACAAAGCTTAATCTAATTAAGATACTATCAAACAAAAAGTAGGGTCTTAATCAAAAAAAGTTATATATTTAATATTTTTAAGTAAAAAAAATGATAATTTGCTATATTATTAGATATTTTATTTTTTTATAAATTGATGTTTTTTAAAGAAGGTTATTGTATTAGTATTAAAAATAAATAAAATTTAAAGATTTTTGTTCAAAACAATGAAAACTAAATATCCTATGTTTGCTTTAATCATTCTAATTTCAATGTAATAAGATTGTAAAAGTAACTCTCATTTATTTTACTAAAAAATAAATTTGAAATATCTCACTTGTTTTCATGCTTTTTAAAAATTGTATGAATATTTTCATTAAAAGACGAAAAAATACACCAAATGTTTTATTTGTAATTAAATAACTGAAAACAAAAAGATCCGTGATAGTATAGTGGTGAGTATCCCCGCCTGTCACGCGGGAGACCGGGGTTCAATTCCCCGTCACGGAGTTCTTTTTTTTGTATTATTTATGATTAAAGTAATTCTATCTAACAAAAAAAATGCACTGGCCGGGAATCGAACCCGGGCCGCCCGCGTGGCAGGCGAGCATTCTACCACTGAACCACCAGTGCTTTAAATTAATTTAAATATCAAAAAATTTTATTACAGTTTTTTTTAATATTTATAATTCTACAAAAAATTCATTAAAACTTTGTGCATAGTCAAATTTAAAAAAAAATTTAACCTTTAAAAACTTGATTAATGATTTAATGGTATAGAAATTAATTAATAGAATTTAATAATTATTCTAGATTTTAGTTCAAAATTATATTCTTATTATTTTTCATATTAGAAATGTGTATTTTTGAATTATTAGATAAGACTGATGTGAAGATTTAAAATTTTAATAAATCCAAATTATTTTTTTTTCTAATTTAATCCATTGATTAGAATTAGAATGAATATTGACAGATATTACAATATATCTAAGGCTTTGATTTTATATTTAAATTTTGTGTTCTTATGATGTATCCGTGATAGTATAGTGGTGAGTATCCCCGCCTGTCACGCGGGAGACCGGGGTTCAATTCCCCGTCACGGAGTTCTTTTTTTTTGTTGTTGCTGCGAATGTATTGATCCAATGATTAAATTAAATTAAATGTAAAATTTCTCTTAAGTAACTTTTGATTCAAAACAATAAAAAGGTAAATGTTTAATTTTTAAAATTTATTTTTTATCTTTATTAAAATAATAAAAATGAATTCGTTTTCAATTATTTAGGAAAAAATTATTTAATAAGTACAAATTAATGTGATATTAGATGCATTAATTTCTGAATTCGCTTTGATACAATTGCGACAAAATTGTCGTGTTTAAAATGCTGAACTTTTTGATCAACATCAAGACATTTTTTGAAAAAATTAGCGCCCATTATTGCGTCCAAGTCATTTTTAAATTTAACAAAGTCTTCTCTACTCTTCGAATCAGTCGAATACCTGTCGAGTCTTTTATTTTCCATTTCTAAATTCTGATCCATACTGTAAAAATCTGTTCTGAACAATTGATAACTTGGCAAATTGAGATCTCTATTGATCAAATAGAATTCAACATGTCTCCACAAAATCAGCAAACCCCGTTCGATCATTAATCTATAGGTTAACGTTTCATTTCTTACTGCTTTCAAGTGAATCTTTAATATTTGTTTTAGATGTAATTGCTTTTCAGTATCACCCATACGCTCGAACATTTTGTTCTCGCCGACCAGCTAAAATAAAAATTTTATTAATTATATTATTTTTCTTTAAATCAAATCTTTTGTGAAATAACCTGTTTTTTTTCTATTTCTAGCAGATCGTTAACATGCTCATTTTTGTGGTTCAGTTCAGCTTCCAAATCAATGCTTTTATCCAAATTTTCCATACTATACTTCAAAAAGTCAATCAATAAACCTAATTGTAAATATTTGGAGTTTATTTGCATCATTGTAGGTGAATCTAAAAGAAATGTTTTAATTCAACTTTAGTTAATCTTTTATAGTTAAAGTTTTTGTTGTTTTTTTTCAAAAGTTACATGGATGCAATTGTTGAGATTCGATTTTGGCACTGAATATCAAAAGAGGAATTTTTTGCTGAGACACCTTCATTACATTGGTCGAATATGTGACAATATTTGAAGCTATTTCGGCAAATGATGAGTTGGTCTGTTTAATAACATTGTGTTTATTTGCTGAATGATGTTCTATTTCTTTTCTCAAGTACTTTAATTGTTCGGGGACCAAATAAACATTAATTAGATTGAGAACTTCTCGATGAATTCGAGAGAATATCGAGTCATGTTCACCTCCTATTTTGTCACATGAAATTTCGTATTTCAACAAATCTAACATTTAAGATTTTTTTTATTTAAATAAAGTTTTTTTTTTTTTTTTATTAAACAAAAATAAAAATTACCAAAAGGCGATAATTTTGATAAAAGACAAGTGACCATTTTTAGTTCGTCTAGCATTTTATTGTCACCCACTTTGCTTGTTAGAATGTGCAAAAATGTTTCGTTATGGGCGAGAACAAATTTAGAGACCTAGAATTTTTTTTTTCATTTTTTAAATAAAATAATTTTGTTTATTTTTTTAAGAATCTACTTGAGTTTTAATTTCAATATTGTTCGATCCGGTGGTATTAAGTATTAAAATGAATAGATTCAAAATTGGGAAAAAAATTTGATAAAACTGGTGAAGTAGCTGAATCAAATAGGCAGCACTGCGTTTAGCGTAAATATTCCTATCAAATTTTACTCTCAGACTAAACACACTGCATTGAGATAAGCAACTAATGAGTCCATTTTTGATGAGCATTTCGGCGCCATGCGAAGTTTTGGCAATTGTTGCGAATAAAGCTAGCTTGGTTTCGTATATGAAGAAAACTTTGTCATTATTAGTTTGAGAATTGAAACTCTCTTCTAAGAGCTCGTTGTCCGTGTTCTTGATTGTGTTTATGATACAATTTATGTAGCCATTGTCGTTGAGGTACTTTAGCCATTTGGGATTTGTGAGATCAAGATCAATTATTTTATTGAGCAAAGTCAAACCCATCATGGTCACAATGTTCAGTCCTTCGCATGAATCGGTGCACAATATTTTAAGCAAATTGTTCATGTTACTCAACAAAATTCGTATATTTTCATAATATTCTATTTCTTTTTTATATTCGCATTCATCTTTTTATCAAAAATAAATCCTAATTTTGACTTCTTAAAATAAACAAAAATCCTACCAGGCTGATCGGATACATCAAAAATCATCAGGTAATTTAAAATGGCTGCATACAAATGAGTTCTAACTTTGTAGTTTGTCAATGCTAAAAGTAAAAAATTTTAAGGGACAATTTCAGATTATGGCAAAAGTAAGTTTAATAATCACAATTAAATATTTAATTATTCAATTAATTATTCACAATGCAATAGTGTTTAAATTAATTTTTAATTATACAACTTAATGAAAAATATTGTTTCTTTATTAAAAGATCAATGCTTTAATCACTTTAATTTTTTAATTTTAATATCGTTCGTTTAACATTAGAATATATCTCTGAACTAAATTATACAATTAAAAATTAGTTCATTTTTTTATAATTTATTCTTGATCATGATCATTGAAATTTTTCTGTGGGTTTTTGATTTTAAAGAGATAGTTTGCGTATTCCACGCTCCAAAATTTAGATCATCAATCTGATAATTTTTGTTGTTTTTGAAATTAAAAACTGAAAACAGCCAAATTGAAGTTTGAGATCAAGATCAAAATATAAATGTAATATTTTTTTTTTTAAATTGATAAAAAAAATTTTTTTCACTAAGCAATTTCTTGACATGTTATGTCAAGTTTATTTTCATGTATAAAATTTTTAAATATCCCTTTTTATTGAACTTTAATAGGCTTTAAATTTTTAATTGATTTTAATAAAAATTTTTACAGACAAAAATTTAAATGTTTTAAAATTTAAAATTTTAGATGATCGTTTTGATTTTAAAGTTTGATCTGAAACTTCAATTTGCAGAAAAAAAAAGTTCAGAATATTCTGGTTTTAAAATATGTAAAAAATACACAAAATACTTAATTTTAGGTTAAAAATCTTTGAATGATTTTTTTATCTGTTATTTTAACAAATCATAAAAGAAAATGACATGTGAGAATTCATTAACTAAAAATACTTTTTTTTATTATTTTATTTTTATTATTTTTAAATTTTTTTTAAATTAATCAATTCTTCTTAGTCTTAGTTTACAACCAATAACCCAATCTGAATACTTTTCTGGAATTTGATTTAAGTTTTTTTTTAATTTTGTTTATTCAATGTAACTATACGAACCGAATCGTTATAAGTAAGATTAGAACTTTTATTTCTTTTAGTAATTTTAGTTAAAAAATAATAAATTAGCAAAAGAAATATTTTTATTCAATTTTATTTAAATTGTACTGAATTAGAGAAGTTCGGTATTTTGTTGGTTTTTTTAGTCACCAAAAAGAATCTAATTTTTTTTCTTGGTTTTTATTATAAAGATTTAAATGATTTATTTTTCGGTTCATTTTATTTACTTTTATCATTTTTTATTTCAACAGCTTATAGTCAGATAAGCGAGATAAAAAAAAAAGAAAATTTTAACAAGAGTAAACCATATAATAAATAAGACTTTTCAAATGAATGTTACTTGTTTATTTTATCGTTCATTTTGATAACACTTAAATTTTTAAATTTACGATATTTAACCTAAACTAAGAAGATAAAATGAAAGTTTTATTGTTTTAGTAAATATTTAATTTCTTTCGTAGTCTACTGAAAAAAATTTTATTCTCTTTTTTATCATTATTTATTAAACGTTGTGTTAATTTAGAAAGTTATCAAAATTTACTAATTTTCTAAACCTACTATTAGATAATATTCGTTTATTTGAGATCGAACAACGTTTTTACTTAACTCGTTTGTTATTAAAATATGATTGAAATCCATGTCAAACGTAATAATTTCTCTCCTAATCTTTTTTTTCTGAACTGAAATAAATTTTTTATTATTTTTATCTTTTTTTTATTTTTTTTTTTATGTAACAAATTTTGCTTTTATTTCTCCTTAAAGGAGGTTAATTTAATATTAATAAATAAAAAAATAAATAACTCGTTTGTGGTCAAGCAATGTGTTTAGTAAATAAAAATTATAATGATAGTTGCAGTTCTCATATGATCATTAGAATAAAGTTTTGACCGGTCCAACTAGACCTGAGTTTTCACTCGGGAATTTTTTTTTCAGATTCTAAATCTAAAGTAAACTGCTTTATTTTTTATTTAAAATATTTAGTTCTAGCAGTGCAAAATCAAAATTTGCTTCCGAAGCAAAAAATAAAAAATAGGAAAAATGGGAAAAAAATGGGACAAAATGGGAAAAAGAGCTAAAACTAATTACCAGTATCAAGCAAGTATTGGATGATTTGTTTGAACAAATCGACCAAATTGGGCAAATTGATAACATTTATGTAATTTGTTTGAGTGGCAGATTGTTGTTGTCCCATAATTGACATGTTCATGTCGCTTAGATACTTCATTTTTCTGAGCTGGGATACACACTTGCGTAAATTGACAACCAAAGTAAAGAGCAAGCTGGACGAGTGAAAAGTCAATTGGGCCAAAAGGTCGTGGTGAGCGAGCACTTTGGCGAGCAGCGCTTTGCTCATCAAATAAACACTCGAGTACTTCTTTTGCAATGGACAAATGTCGTTTGGCACCAGTTGAACAAAAGTCTCGACCAAAAGCCTAAACGAGTCGAAGTACTTTTTCTTGTAGTAGAAGCTGAGCTGAAATTGATTGCGATGGTACACATTGCGAACAATGTAGTTGAGTTCGTTGATCAATTGACTCTTGGACATGCTGATTGTTGGCGGCGCCGACCTGATCTCGTTGCACAATATTTGCTTGAGCTTTTTCAAGTCGAACAAATGAACATCGATTTGGTAGGCTTCGGCGAGACTTATTTTGCACGAGCTGATCACATTTTCGATTAGACTCGGATCGAAAAAGTTGAGCTCAAGAGCCGACGGAACTGTTTGATTAAAGCTGACAAAGTTTAAAAGATAGAACAGCTTGGACGATTCGTTTGTATCTTGGCCATCGCTCATGCTTTGATCGAACTTTGTCAAGAGAGCACTCCTAAATTTGGCCATTGGATTCACTTGGCCACTGAACGAAAATGTGTCCATATTGTAAGCGAACGTGCGGCTATTTTCGCTTGTTTCTCTTTTGACAACTAGGCCCGTGTTGTCGGTCAAAATGTGGAGCAGCTTTTTGAGTTGTTGTTTCATGCGGGTGCAAATTAGTTGCTGAATTTCGAGACAAGTCAATTGCAGACTCAACGAATAAATTGACATCAAACTAATGAGCGATTCGTCGCTTAGTGTTTGCTCGTCGATTGTCTTGAGCATTCGTTTGTGAGAAGCGGTGGTGGTTAGGGTGGTGGCGGTGGTGTCAGACAAAAAATTGGTCGAGTCTTTGATCGTTGGCTGTTTGGTCATTGTCGTAGTCGTGGTGGAGGCGGTCACACAGGCCACAGTCAATTTGAACGGAATTCGTTTCAAATTTAAATTGATAAAATCAAACTCACTTCTCAAATAGTTGAATATTTGAGTTTTGAAGCGAAAATCGGAGCACAGCACAAACACGATCTCGTAGCATAGTTGAATTGTCTGCGGCACTTTGTTCAGTAGGGTGCAATCGCGCACAAAATAACTCAATATTCGCATCACACTGTGAAGACAATTGCGCGGCACTATTGACAAAATGTTCGAGTCGCCTCGATAGTTGATTTTGGTGCCGGCGTTGTAGAATTGTTGGCTATTGAGCGGCTTGTGAATGTCGAAGCCGAGCAGCAAATGAGATATGTTGGGCGCTGTCAGTCGCAAATAGAATAGCAGCAATTTGAGCGCTTTCAAACGACTTTGACACTTGACAACAACGTGCCAGCTGCACACCTCGCCTCTCTCCTGTCCCTGTCCCTGTCTCTGCTTCTCCTGTTCATAATGATCATAATGATCATAATGCCCATAATGCCCATAATGCTCATAATGCTCATAATGCTGCTGCTCCTGTTTATATTGATGCTGTTCTGCTGCCACTGATTCCACTGCTACTTGAAATGACGTGTCCGCCGAGTCTGTGTCAACGCAGTCGAGTCCTTGACGAGCAACGTTCAATATCGAATCCTCGACACTTGTTGTCCATGTGGAGGCCTCGTCAATGTCAAGGTCCAAAAACTCCACAAACGAATGCATCAGCTCGAACTGTTCGTCCAAGCTCAAACAACTTTTGAGGAATAGATTCAAAATTTGTTGGTTGACGAGCGAATAGTTGGACAGAGCGTAGACAATGTTGAGCGAGTGAAACGCATGATTGATGAGAGAGGAGGAGGACGACGACGACGACGACGACGAATTGAATTGAATAAATCGAAATATGGACATGAAGTAGTCGGCTCGATTGGTGTTTAGATTGATGGTGATTATTAGTTTTTCGATGCCACTCGATTCCACGTTCAAATTGCACACTTTCATTTTTTCAATGAAATCTCTCTGTTTGTCCAAAATGAGTGATATCAATTTGAGACATTTTAACGATGCTTGTTCGATGGCGCACTCGTTTTTGCTGTTGAACTCGAGCAAATAGTTCAACGATTCGTTCAAAATCACGAACAACATTTTGACGATGGGACCGTCGTGTATAAAGTCGTACAAAAGACGATAGCCAGGCGAGTTGGACAATGGCGATTTGAATGCGCTTATTTGAAATGACGACGACAAATCGACCGAGCCAGTCGACTCGCCGCCACTCCTGCATCTAAACTCTTCTATTTGACACTCGTACTTGTTTATTATTTGATAGAATATTTCCAGTATGTCGTTGGTGAGCTGCCATTTTTCCTCGTTCTGTTTGTACGCTCGATACAACACCTTCAAGTAGACTTGGTTGACCAAAAAGTGAAGATATGGTTGAAAGCCGAGCAGAGCGTTTTTGGCGCGCAGACCAAGACCCAAATTTTCCGGAATGATTGTCATTGTGCACAAATTTTTAATCAAACTCAAAAATCCTTTAAATTCAATTAAAAAAATTAATAAAAATTTTGAAAAATAGATTTTTTTTTTCATTTTTGAATGAGACACTTTTTTAAATGATCGTGAATGTCATGGTCAACAAAAGGAAAAAGAAAAGCACTCATTAAATTTTAGGGTTAATTGTTAATAACTGTTCTTTTTTTTTAAGATGGTTTTTAGGCGTTGTATTGTGTTTGTGCCTGTCTATGATCAAAGCTAAAAGTATGCCCAAAGTCTGTTTCAAAATTAAATAACAGCGAAGACACGATCACAATCAAAAGATTTATTAACTTAATTTCCATACAAATTAAATCCAATTATTTTCCAAAGCATTTCCATTACCAAATTAAAACTGCCTTACTTGGCAAATTGAAGTTTACGACCAAAGCCGAAAAATCATGCTCAAGGATTTTTATTTAGAAAAGGCTAAAAATTGTTTTTGCAATTAAAATTAATTTATTATATTTTTTTATCACTAAAGTAAATTTAGAGATAAAAAAATTGCTTTATAATAACACTTTATGAATTTAAAATAACTTTTTATTAATAAACAACTTTTTTGATGTAAGAATTATTTCCAAAATTTTAATAAATTGATTGACTTGGAAAGTGAATCCGTATAGTAGTTTTGTTATAAGAATAAACACTCAAACAATTGCTAGATAAAGACCAAAATCAAAGAAAAAGACGTCGAGTATTTAGTAAAAAAGTTATTCAAGTTTTTCTGAATTGAAAAGATCGAATTGAAACGAACACAGCCGCCTTATTTACATAGAAAAAGTCTTTTAAAAAAAAAAAAAAAAATTATATCTTAATGAAATAGTTTTAGACGTGAAAATTTATTTTATATAGGTTTAAGTAAATTTATAAAGGTTTAGTTAAATTAGCGATAAAAAAAGTAAAGGCCTTTAAAACATATTTTTTTTCGTATTTTTATCCTCTAAAATTAAAATAAATTCACTATTAAATAATTTTCTTATTAAACTAAATTTAATAAAAATATATATACAAAATAAATTATATACATTTAATTTAAAATCTTTTTTTTTTCAAGTTAATAATTTCAAGCATGGTCATCATTAAATTTTAGTCATAAGCTTCAATTTGTACTCTTACTTGAGTCAAATTTCTTCATTAAATTATTGAGAATAAAATTCGCCGAATGTTTAAGTTAAAATAGCCAATTTGTATAAATAAAACACAAATGTCAATCAAATAAATGCGATCATGTGTTCCGCCTAACAAGTTTAATTTAAACACAATTTTGAGTCTTCATATATCGTATTTATGATATCTTAATATAATATTAAAATCTTTAAAATCTTTGGCTTTCAAAAATATTTTTAATTCGTTATATCTTCACTCTATTCCTTGATATTTTGTTTTTTGATTGCCACAGTTTTCATTAAGTTTCAATTGAATGATTTGTTTAATTTCTATGCACGCTGAAGGAGCCAAAGCTCGATCAGCTATATTTCAAATAAAATATGAATAGTTGTGTTAGTGCAACAACGTGCGACAAACAAGTAAAATTGTTGTATTTTGCAAAAAAATCTTCTAATTTTAAAAATTTTAAAAATTCTAAAGCAATTTATAAATTGATTACTTATTGCAAAGATTTTACATCTAATTAGCAGACTTAAACAAATAATGCAAACTTTTTTGAACTCATAGAATTTATTTATTTATTTTTTTACCTCCTTTAGAAAAAAATTTAGAGATATTCAAACTTTTTATTCTGTTTGATTTTTTTAAAGGAAACAATTTTACCTCAAAACACCAATAAGACATAAAAACAATTAACATTAAACAAGCAGTGCAGCAACAAAGACAGCTAATATTAATTGAGATTGAGAGCCTAAAATTTTTTTAAATTTTCTTAGATATCGTTTTAGATTTAAGAAAATTGGACGCATATCCAATTAAGAATTTAATAATTGTTATTTAATTCTAATCATAAAACTGTATTTGTCAAGATATTATTGATATTATTTAAAAGTATCTTTTAAAATATACTTGTTTAAATTTTGAGTAAATTTTGACATTTATTTTTATCTTTTTTAGCAATTTATATGAGGCTTTTCAATTGAAATGAAGAATAGCAAAAGGCGTCAAAAATGTTAAATTAAACATTGGGATTGAAATGGCAATGGAAAAATAGCTTGGCGATTTTCTATAGAATAAATATATTTTATATAGAATATCTAAATAATTCCAAGTATAAAGACATGGAGTAGAATAAGTTAGCCTAGGTTATTTTGTTCTGAAAGTAAATTTTAATTTTCCAAATTTTTGTTTCAAATTAAAACACTTGATTAAAATAACTGATAAGAATTAGCTAGAATTCTTAGTCTTTCAAGTTTCTCTTCTCCAAAAAGGTTGTTTTGAAGAAAAAAAAATAAACAACAAAATAACAAACAGACAGAAAGGCTGAAAAAGCCTGTAAAATGAAGGTGCTTATAGTGCCAAATAAATATTAGAATAAAAACCTTTGAGCAAAGGATAGGCTTCTTCTCTTGATTCGACTTCTTCGAGCTCGGTCTTTATGTCATGTTTGTAAAAGTACTGCTGGCTGCTCTGAGAGCTTGTCGATTGACTTGATGAAGCGGGTGCTGTTGTGGGAATAAGCTGAGAATTTTCGAGTGATTGCCACAAGTTAATGGCTATTTGCGGACTAAGTGCAAAAGTTGCCAGTAAATTTAGAATTTCGCCTTTGAGACTGTTTGGTATGGAACATGTCAACAAGCCGAATAGACACATTGGCAACGTGTTTTCATTTAGGCACGTCAGACTGGTTGAAGTGTTAAAGGTGTCCGTGTGGCGCTGATATTCGCACAAGGCTAATCGAGCCTTTTCGCTATACAACGCTATTTGTCTTACCAACTTGGTAACTGATATGAGGCCTTTTAACTCTTGTTGAGTGATGCCTTTGTTTGACGAGGCTCGCTGTTGAACCATGTTGAGCATTACATTTGTCTGATTGGTACGAAACGATTCGTAGTATTTTTCGAAAGCAGTTGTTATGTGCATCCATGATATCTTTGGACCGTGCGAATCATAAAAATGAGAATTGTTTTGCAATAGACAAAAACAGTGTTGAGCACTTTGTTCGCCAGTACAAAGACCTGTAAGCATGTTTACATAGGCAATGTACAGGCTGCCGATTAGAGTATCGCCCGATAGGAAATATCTTACAAATTTGTACAATGATATTTGTTTTTGAGTTGGTTTTTGATAATTATTGGCCATGTTACTGGCATTCATTTCACTGTCGGCTATCCAGTAGTTCAAGCAAAGCTCTAGATTGAGTGTGTTGTTGGCGTACAAATGGCCGATCATGTCCAAAAAGTCCTCGAAATCATGGTTGTCGTGAGCCACTGCTGGTTGACGATTTATCGCTTGTGTTGAATATGCATTGTAGTAGAAGCTACTTTGACTTTGGTTCGAGTACGAGTCTTCGACCAAACGTTGCAGGTCTTCGTTTCGATTGCGCATGTCTTTGATTTTTTCGGGCATTCTGTAAATAAAATCGGTGACCATGTTATGCACTCTTTCCAACACGAATTTCTTTTAAAGTTTATTTATTTATTTAATAAAAAAAAAAACAAAAAAAAACAATAATTAGATAGGCAGGTAAATATGAATTAATAATAAAAAAAAAAGCTAAAATTTAATTGGCAAAAGTTTATTATTTTTAATTTTTATTTCATCAATTATTTCAATCATCTAACAAAGCACTCTGGAACGAGACACACTCGTCCTCGCTTCTAATCGAATTATTCCTATTGTTCACATCACTTTTTTCCTTGCTTTTTTCCTTGCTCTTTTCCTTGCTTTTTTTTTCTTTTCTTTCTAGAATATGATAGCTGCCGTTCGAGAATAAGCTTACATAGGAAATAAAAAAAATCGAACAAACTACAATAACCAGACTAATTGAACTGACGAACATCATTTGTTTGAGTAAATTGTGCAAGAGTTTGTCGAGCACTGGCCGACAAGCTCGTTTGTGAATGAGTTTGATCGATGGAAAATATTTGGCACAATCGATTTCTTTTTTAGCACAACACGAGTCCGGCAGGCTGTAGGACAAACGATCTTGGCCCAAATAAATGTCCCATATTGGCTCAATTGAGTTCATGAGCGGATTGTGCTGCCATTCTGTGAAGCTGTTTAGTCCACAGCACATGAAATTAGTCTGAAGTTTGTCAACAAAGTCAGTCGAATTGGAAAAATGTTCGGCCAGATTGTGCATAGAGTATTTGTGAATGGTGCCATTTTTGTACAGGACAAGGCCGAGCACAGTCAAAATGAGAATTGAAAGAGCAGTCAAAATGAGAATGTAGAAAACGATGCCTCCGATTAGAAAATGTTTTCTAAGTGCATAATAAAAAGCCAAAATTCCGCACACAAACAGAACACATCCAATTAGTATACTTAAAATTGATATTAGATAAACGAGGCTTTTTATAAAAAAGTAATCGACCATAAATAGCTGGAGTAGAATGACTCCGAGAGTTATCAAAACGCCGCCAGTCAACCAAATAACTAAACTGATAAGCTCAATGCTCACTTTTATCAATTTGTTATTTTCATTTCTCTTTTCAATGCTCTTTTCAGTGCTCTTTTCAATACTCTTTACTTCTCTGTACTTGTTCATATTGACATTATATCTCACTTTTGAATTTTTTTATTTTTTCTTGCCTATTTTACAAATCAAATCAAAATGCCATTTAGACAATAACTTGGAGAAGCATAATTTATTTCATAAACCAACTTTTGCCAACTAAATTTACCTGGATTACGTCGACATAAATGCGTCACGTCACGTAAATAATTTTTTTTTTTAATTTTTTTATTTGCTCTTAATTTAGTTTTAAGACATGCAAAAAAAAAAAAAAAGTAGAAAAAAAAGTAGAAAAAAAAAGAAAAAAATGGAGCTTAAAGTTCAAGCAAGCTAATCTTAAATTAAACTTACCTCGCAATGAAATCTTTCGTGTTGGATAATTGTGTTTTTAAAAAACGAAAATACATGTTGTTCTATTGACTTGTCTATTAAATTGTCGTCTTCTTCTAAGCCACTTATGTTGATTGCCAATAGCTGTGTATAGCTTTGATTTTCTGCATCAGTAGCAATTAAAAAAAACAAAAGATTAATCAATTGTTGTTGTTGATGAAACAGAAGAAAGAAAGAGAAGAAGAAAAAAATTAGGGATTAATTTGTTTTTATTTTGTTCAGGTCCTTAATCAAAATTAAAATTTTGGATTTTAAATTTAAAAAACAAAAAAAAAATTAATCAAAACTTATTTTTAATTTATTTTGCGTTCAATAATCCAAAAATTGAACACGATCTTTTCACAAACAAAGACATCAAGATAAAATTTTTTTTTGTTTTTCTATGCACCTACTCAAATACAATACTGATCTATATTTTTAAATTTTATTTTTTGTTGTCTAAAAATTCTCAATTAAAATATTTTAAGCCCTCTTTTCTTTCTTTTTTAATTTTTTGTTTTCCATTCAAAAAATGAACACATGAACATACAAAGATAATTTAAAATATTTAAACGTACCATTTTCGATCATAAAATAATTTAAGTTTGAGATAAAAATCTGAAACGCAAATTGAAGCGAAGACTTGATGCCCAAATTAGACCATTCTGCATTATCCGCTTTGTTCAATTCATTGTAGACATTGTGCACATAATCATTTTGAAGAAAAGATTTCAATATTGCATCTATTTCGACTTAATTAAACAAAAAAATAAAAAAAAATAAAATAAATTTTTAATTTTATATTCTACCATGTTCTTTGTTTTCCAAGTAGGATGTGTCAAAACAATAGAATAGAGCCATTAGAAGAAAAAAATGACTAGTGTCCAAGTTGAGTTTGGAATCCAGGTGATTGCTTTGAATCATTTGAGAGTTGTTTTTGAGAAAATTGATTACCCAAATGGTGCTCTGGTTGTCCAAAGGAACTTGGCAAGCACAGCTAAACACACATTCGCCCAACAAAACTTTAACTTCTTCGAATAAATTCTTAACTTGTTTTCGATGCTTTAAACTTCCAAGTCCGTTTACTCGGACCAAATTTTCCTCGGCTTTGCTCCACTCGTGAACTCCAATTTGAGCGAGTATTTTTTCGATTAGACCATTTTGTACAAGTCGTTGAACAAACGAGTCAATAAAATTAGTAATTTCTGCCGGAGTGCTTTCATCCAAAATCCAAGTTCGGCCACTACGTGCTAGCAAAAGTGTTTTTAAGCTGTTCATTTGTATCTTTTTGCTATCATAGTACAAAAGAACAGCAGTTAGGCCGCGATTAAATCCGTGAAAGTATTGCATTTGTTCTTCGGCTTCAATTAACAATTCCACTGATGACAACTCGCTTAGAGTGAACAAATCGCTAAGTGCAATCGCTTCTTCGATCACTGATGGCTGCAGCTTTTTCTCACAATTCAGAAAGTTTATTTGAATGGCTTCTTCATTTGATTTTTGAACTTTAGCACGTTCTGCTGAGTTACTTGGCTAAAATAAAATTTTTTTAAATGAAATATAAAATATAATTTTTTTTTTCAATGCATTAGATATGAAATTTTTATGTTGTTACCGCATCTTTAAGTATATCCAAAAGATTATTGAAATTTTTGTTCAATTCTTCCTGTAGTGTGGCAAATAGATCATACTTTTTGCCTATCAAAACACCACTGATCAAATTTGATAATTTTTTTTGAGCTGACCACATCTTGTTCGTTACCAATTACACGTTTTCGATTATGTAATTATACAGACTAATAGTTTAAAGAATGAATTTTGAAAATTTAAATTTTTTTTTTCTAACAAGAACAATAGTAATTTTGGCACATTGCAAAATTTAATTCTTTTTGTTTGAAAAATTCAAATCAATTTAAAAAGATTTGTCCAGTAAATGTATAAAATTTTTTTTGAGTTTTTGGTTTTTTTTTTTAACACCAGAAGCACAGGCTTATTTATGATAAAAAATTGAGTGAACAAATTAGGCGACAGAATCATAAGGGTATCATAAGAATAAAAAGTAATCTTATCATAAAACTATAAAATAAAAATGAAAATGGTGCAATTTTTTGATTTCGTTACGAATATGTATTTCACATAAGTTTTATAAATAACGTCAAAATAGATGTCTTTGGCCCTTCTAGTGTCAATTTTGCAAAATTGTTGTTCTTGTTTAAGAGTTAAAGATGTCCGCTATTCTTAAAAGAAAATAAAAAAATATCTTAAAACAAAAAATTATTTTTCTTTGACTGTTTATTGTACAAAATCAATTTGTTTGCATGCAACCATTCTGATGAGATAAATCTTCAAAGTAATGGAAGCAAATCTCATTTGTATTTCATTGATACAATTAAATAAAATAATGTTAGAATTATTTAAATTTTGATCAGCAACAAAAAGAAAATTGAAATTTCAATCAATCAATCAATTTCAAGGCTAATCAACAGGCTAGTGCCCTTGTCAT
This sequence comes from Brachionus paranguensis, assembly GCA_016802215.1. Lineage (NCBI taxonomy): Eukaryota > Metazoa > Rotifera > Eurotatoria > Ploima > Brachionidae > Brachionus > Brachionus paranguensis. The sequence goes on from JAESIX010000007.1 coordinate 1,882,233, forward strand.
AAAGACTGATTAACGCTTCATTTATTTAAATTTTATAAAAAGTTGATTTCTTTAAAAAATAAAATAAAATAGCAGTTTTGACTAATTAGAAAAATTAAACATTGAAAAATTTAAATCAAATCTTTTAAATTTTTTAACAAAATCTATAAAAATTAAATTTATATTATTGTAAATAGAAAGCTTGAATGTAGAGAATTTTAGCATTGATCTCTTGAGTAAAAAAATCCAAAAGTTTTTTACAAGAAAAAGAGCAAATAAAAAAAATTGTTTAAAATAGATACTAATAAAGATTTATTTTAAAAAATCTTTATTTCTTAAATGATACAAATTAAATTAAGTCCATAGGAATAGATTATGAATCTATTGTTGCCAATCTCCGGTTACCTCTTGTAAGCTATTCGAATTTTCATCTTTGACCAACATTGTAACTTTAACTTTTTCCACTTTGACATCATTAGATCGTGGTGTTTCAAGCTTAATTACTGCATTCTCAAGAGATGATTGCCGGTCAGACTTGTTAAAATTAATGTTAAATACTTGGGATGATGGCTCATCATGATCAACTTGATCAATTTTAAGAATTTCCGGAATGGCATCGAGTTTTTTCTTTACATTTTCATCGTCGCTTTTCATTAATAAAGGCAGAGTGGTGGACTTTTTGGCAGTGTTCAATCTTTCTTGACGCGAAAAACTAATTCGTTGCAGTGTTCCTTCAATGTCTTTGATGGCATTCTCGGCGCCCGAAGCCTCTTCGGCTATTGTGTTAATTCTGCCCGACTCCTCCAAGCCTTTCATCGCTTGATTAATCAACTGTTTGACTCGTTCTTTTTCGGCATCGCTTGTCGACACCAGCCACGATTGCACATCTACTAAACTTTCTGTTTGTAAAATTTGACAAAGAACTTGCAGCATCTTAAGTTGACATTTAATTGTCAGTTAATAATATTAAGTTTGATTAGTTTGTTTGTTTATTTACCCATGCTTCTCGATCAGCCTGATCTACTATGTAATTGTTGCCAGTCAATGGCATGCCCCTTGATCCACGACTGCCTTTGGTACGTCGGCCAGTCAGCAATGGCTCATTCAGTCGACCAGAAGAATGTGATTGCTGTTGATGCTGCTGTTGTTGAGAGGTTGTTGGCTTTCTAGATTGGGAACTGGTCGGATTTTGTTTTTGAATATTTTTGATCATTTGCTCGCGATCTTTTTTGTTCTTGTGTTCCTCTAAATCGTTTTGAGTGAGTAGGCCAACTGACGAAGCCAATGAATTAAGCTCTGATCGCCATTTGTCTGTATTGTCGACTTGGAAATTTAGTTTAAAAATTAGTTGAAAAAAAAAGCCTAACTACAAGTTAATTACTCAGTCCAAATGTTCGCCACGGACCGTTTGGTGGAATGGCCTTTTCTTTGCGCTTGGCTCCATTGCTTTTTATTATTTGATCGTTGAAGTTGTTGGGTGGAAAATTGACCGGATCACTTGAGCTCGATTGATTCACGTAGCCAATGTCGTTGACAGCGCATATTTTGGCATTGTTCAGACCCGAAATGTACTTCATGCGTCTCGGATGAGCCACATGTCTCACGAAAAAAGCATTCATGCTGTACTTGGGTGGCAAATAGGTATCCATGAAGAAGTGTGTTTGTTTACTCAAGATTTTCCAAATTTAAATTGAGAACGTTTGCACAAATTTACAAGAGCTTAAATGCTTCAATTTGCTTGCAAAAATGGTCTTGAACAAATCAAAAACTAAATGAGAAATTAAATGAAAACACATAAAAATAAAAATAATAGAAACATCTTGGAAACGGATTTTTGGGACATCACCTATTAGTTAATAAAAACATTCAACGAATAAAGAAATTTAACAAGAAAACGAATGAAACTAATAGAGAAAGAAAACTCAACTTATTAGTCTCTTTAGTTACCAAACTTGTTTATTTTAGTGTGTATATTTTACCTAAAGTCGTGAAAAAAAGAAAACTTTTCATCGACACGATTAAAATGTATTATTTAACAACTATTGATGATTTATTTTTAAAAATTTTCAGAGGGTACCAAAATAAAACGATTTTGCTTGTTCATTATTCGGTTTCAATTGAACTATCGCAAAATTTATTTATTTTTTATTATTTAATTTAAAAATAAAACTTTAAAAAAATTGTTTTTATATGCAAATTTAATTAAATTTCGAGTTATGACAAGTTGTTATAAGGTTTTATGTAACCTATACATGCCTAATTTATTTGTTGACTTTTTTCAACAAAAATAAACAAAAATATACTTAATATTGAATTTTATTGAATAGTTATTTTCAAAGAAATAAAATTTGTATTGCATTTTTGAGCATTTTATGGTATTTTTTTATAAAAAATCATGGAACCTAGATCTAACTGTTTCTCTAGATAAGATTTTGAATTAAAAAATTTCAAAAATTTAACTATTTATATGATTAAAGTCATTTTATTAAATTCAAATTTTTAAAAATCAAATAAAAAAGAAGTTAAAAAAAAATATAACTTTCAGACTTTTAAATGAGTTTACAAAACTTTTTATTTATAATTGCTTGAAAAAAGAAAACACAAATTTTTTCAAACTTAAAATCAAAAATGCATTCTATTCATATAAAATGCAGCACTTTTAATTCAACAGTTCTATTTCAAAAGGCGTTAGTGGTTTAATTAAATTATTTCTTTTTATAATCATCAACTCCCAGTTCAAAATGGAATAAACCAAATTTTTTTATGGAATTAAATCATTTAACAAACAAAGAAATTAAATATGCAAATTTTGTTTTGTTGGGAACAATTTGAAAAATATTAATTCAGTTTTTATAATTTTTTTAAAAGAAGAATAATTTTGATTATTTGCCATTTTTAATTTTGGAACAAAAAATAAAACAAAAATAACAAAAAACCAATAACTTTTATCTCAAAAACCTATATTTGGTAAGTTCAATCAGCTAAAACATTTAATAGTCGATATAACTCGAGAATCAAATCTTATTTAAATAAATAAGTAATTCAATTATTATTAATAGATTCAAAGCATTGGTTGTAAAATTATTAATTAAAAAAATCAAAAAAAAAATTAAACTGTTTAATTTTATTTTGTTAAAGCTTTTTTTTGTTAAAAATACAATTAAATTTCTAAAATTTTAATAAAAATAAAAAACTACTTAAGATTCTTTATTGATTTATTTTTCGGTTGACACATGGTGGGTTTTTAATTTCTATTTTTTCTCTATTGTTCGATTCCCATTTAGATAGAGGCAATAGCTTGGAGCAATTTAGATTTTTTAATTAAATAATTTTAAACAATTATATTACTTTAAAAGAAATAGAATGAATTTGTTTTATTTCTTCTTTTAAAATTTCATTAAGCATTTTATTTCTCTATTTCAAAAAAAAATAATTAAAAAATGTTAAACAAAATTAATTTTACCTCTAAAACTGATTTATTTTCAAATTTTTCACTAACAAGAATAACTTCGAAATGAGTTTCGGTTCCACGCTTATGTTTCCAACTAGTGTTTATTACTTCTTTATATGTGGAGTCCTGATAAAAAAAACATACTTAATAAATTTTATTTTGAAAATTAATTTTACCGAAAATTTAGAATTTAATTTATCAATTATTTTTTTTTCTATTTGTCCCAATAAATTCTGTTAATAAAATATTTATAGAATAAAATCAAGTTTAGATCAATTTTTTACATTTGTGCTTAAAAATCGTTTTACGATCTTGATATTTGACATTATTATTGCTGTCATTTAATCTAAGGGAAAATAAATATTTAATTTTTATAAAATCAGCAACAAATAAACACCGATTGAAAGGTGTCATTTAAATTAGAAGAAAAAATTATTCAAAAATTTTATTTATGTAAAAATTTAGTCTTGATTAAATAAGATTGGCTTTGCATGTCGATAAGACGAGATATGGTTCGATCAATTGAAAAATATTCATCCTCTAGTTTTGAAGAATGCTCACCAATGTTTTCTCGTTCTGTCAAGTCAAACAAATACTGGGGAGATGAAGCTTTACCAGAACAGATAAAGCGTATGTTATTATCATATAACGCGTCAATAAAAGTTATGAAACGTCTTAAACTGTCACCGTTTTTCATGTCAATAAATGGTATGTCTTTCATAACAATTATATCAAATAATTTACAAAATTCTAAATAATCCACTGAACCTCTGGCTTCTTCGCAGATAAATGAATAATTAGTTACCATCAAATTTTTATAAGTGTGTTCTAGATATACTTGTCGGCCTAAAATATCAAGTTTTTTCGCTTCAAAAACACCACCTTCAGGCAGCATGCTTTCTATGTATTCATCCAAATATTGTGATTCAAAGTCTGAGTTGAAATAGACCTGATTTTGTGCTTTTGATGCTATTTTTCGGTAATCAACTGCCGAATCAATGTGTATTATTTGACACACTTTATGGATATAATCAATAAAAGGCAAAAAAAGATCTCGTTGAAGTCCATTTTTGTACAAATCTGTAGGCACACGATTGGATGTAAAAAAGACAACCATGCCTCGTTGAATAAGTCCTGTAAATAAACGAGACATTAGCATCGCATCAGCTATATCTGTTACTTGAAATTCGTCAAAAAATAGCAAATTGATTTTTTCTATCAAATTGTCACACAAAACTTGAATGGGATCTTCGTTTTTAAATTTGTCTATTTGCTTAATGTCGTGTATACTTTTATGGACACTGAGCATGAATTTATTAAAATGAATTCGTTGTTTTAATTTTGTTTCCGGTATTGAATCGTAGATTAGATCCATCAGCATTGTTTTACCACATCCTTAAATAATATTTTTAATTATAAAATTTTATTTTTTTGAATTATTTTGAAATCAAATTAAAAAAATTGTTTATAGTTTAAATAAAAATTTCAATCTTTTTATGAAAAGTTATTTAGTTAATTATTTTCAACAGATATAAAAATCAATTTTATGTTAAATTTTTTGTTTAATTAAAGATTTTTTATTTTACATTTATTGAAATTTTTTTTTCATAATTTTTAATTTTACCTACACCTCCGTATAAATAAATGCTTTTAATGTTGGGCATTTGCTGGTTCGTGTTGAATAGATATTTTAGATATTTATTTAAATTTTTGTTTGACCATATTGTCTTGTTTGGTGCTTGGTAATCTAAAATTTGCTTATAAAACGAACTCAACAAAAATAATGTATCGAATTGCTTGCGGTCATATTTAAAACTCTTCAATTCGATCAAATCATGATATTTTTCTATTAGTATTCCTTTTGATGCTGAAACATTTTGTTTAAATATTTTACTAGTCGGATTCATGAATTCGGATTCATCGTCTATTTTAAAAGAAAAACTTGATGGTTTGACACTTGACGATGACGAGTATGACCGAAAATTAAAAAAACCTTGATGAAAAACTGATCTCAAAGCGATTCTGCTTAAGCGTTCTGGTCTCATTTAAAAGTGTCTAAACAACCCTTTTCTAGGTTTATAAACTCGATAACAAAATTTAACGAATAGACTTTTTTTTCGTTTTTTATATTTATTAATATTATAATTTATAAATTGAAATATTACGAAATATCTTTTTTTTTTAGATTTCATATTCTCAATAACGAAGCATTTAAATATTAACAAAATCTAAATGCTTAATTTTGAATCTTTTGCGGAATTTTTCCAATTTTATTAAAACCAAAAATTATTATTAATTAAGTATTTATTTAATTAATTATTATCAAATTTATAAAATCATTGAATAATTCTTTTTGATCTGCATTGACCTTTCACATTTTTTGAGTAATTACATGATTTTTGAATTGGATCAAAAACTAAAAATTTTGGACACGACATTGTGATTAAGTTACCATTTGAGCAAACAGTATACTTTCTACAATCATTTGGATCAGTCTGATAACTCATATTGACATCACATTTGGACATTTTTTGATGAGCGTAATGAATTTTTGGATTCGGTTTATAAAAATAAGGTTGATTTGTTTTTTGAACCGGTCTGGGTAAGTGATAGTTCTGTTTTCTTTGATTCGATTTATATCTATTTGGATCGTGGTAAGGATTTTTCATTTGGATTACATTCTTGAACGGCTTGATTGTCGAATAATAAAGTGGAAATGGGTTCAGATATTTTTCAGATATTTTTATTTGCTTTTTTGGTCTATAAATCTCATATGATGCAATAGGATCAATTTTTTTGCTTATATCAACTATTCCAATCGAATTCAAATCAAATTGATAATAAGAAGAAATAAGACAAAATTGAGATAAAAAAAAAATAAGACACAATATAAATCTAATTAAATACATTTTGACCCTGAGTAAAATTAATCTGATTAAATAAAAATAAAATTAATTTAATTTCTTTCTGATATTTATAGCAAATTTGAAAAAAGGGTTGAGATGAATTAAAAATTTTAACTTATAAGTTCATTGAAAATTATTCTTATAATCTAAATTAAATTACTTAAAGGCTTTTTGAGGACACTCAAACATTTTTTTTGAACTATTAACTTTATTTAATTTAAAAATTGCTCTTACCATATGTTTCGGAATTTTTAATGTCTGGAAATTTTATGCGCTTCAAAATTATATTATTAGGAGAATATTTAATATTTTATTTTATGTACAACTTTAATATTTCTTAGATATCAAAAAAATCTGTGTTCAATTATTTTTAGCTTTTTTTACCTTACTTTGAGCAACAACCTAAAAGTAGGATTATTTAAACTTATAAAAAAGCTCGAAGGTCTCAATATGAAAAAAAAAGTTATAAGTTAAAAATTCTTTTAAACGAAAATTCAAATATGAACAAATTTAAAAAATAATGATAATCAAAGTCAATAAAATCTGAAAGTAATCTGATCCAAATTATTAGTCTTAGTTCAGTATCCGATGATAGTTCATCCATTAAAAAGAATGCTGTCTCTAAAATTAATCAAATAAATCAAAAGCGGACAAAAAACCAAAAAATTTTTCTTTCTAATTTTCGTATTTTGAGGATAATTTTTCAAATAGCATGATTATAATTTCACTTTTAACAATTGATTAAATTTCTACTAGTGTATGTTCGAATGATAAAAAAATTATTATTTTAAAAACTAAGAGAAACATGTTCGATTTGAGGCCACTTTTTATTTTTTTTGTAAATTAACAGTTTGAGTTTGGGTTTATATCAAAGTGTTCTTCTTGCTCTCATGAATTAAATTTCTGGTCATTTTATGGCCATTTTGACTTAATCTGTAAATAAAATTTTCAAATCGAATTTTTTGCCAGATTCGTAAACAAAAAATCAAGATTTCATTTAATATTTCTGTATCTGGAAAATATTCATTTTTAATTTGATCATCATTTTATATAATCTTAGAATGATATACTTATTAAAAATCTATTTCCGATCTAAAAAATTTAATGATTTTGAAATTATTTGGTATATTTTAGAAAATAATTTTTTAAATAAATCTATATTTTTAAAAACTTTTGAAAATTTTCGCCAAATTATTCTTTACATTGAAAAATTTAAGACAAATTTGCAAGCTTATTATTTTAAATGAATATAAATTGTTTTACTTGTTGAGTGAAATACTGAAATTCTAAATAAAATTTTTATTTTTTTTTCATTTTTAAATTTTGATTTTGTCCAAGTAACAAAAAAATGATAGATATTGACAATGACTTATATAGGTATGAATGTAATTTAAAAGTTAATTTTAGCAAATTTTTAAACAAAATAATGTTTTTTGTCTAGTCGCCAAATTTATGTACTTGGAAATCAAGCAATGCAAAAATTGGCAAAATCTAAAATTCTTTTACACTCAGTGGGTCCATTAGGAGTGGAAATTGGTAAAACTCACACAATTTTAATTCTAACTTTACTTCTTTTTATCTGAACATTTTTTTGTTATAGCTAAAAACTTAATTCTGGCTGGTGTGGGCTCTTTAAGTATAATTGATAGGCATACTTGTTGTTTAAGCGATTTATCAAGTCAATTTTTTATCCACGAATCCAATGTCAATTCTGGAGTTAATCGCGCCATAGCATGCCTCGAGCAATTGGAACAACTAAATCCATACGTTAAAGTTGAGTGTCTAAATCATGACATAGATTTGGAAGATGAAAATTTTCTTAAAAAATTCGATTGCATAATTATGACCGAAGAGAAAAATTTTCAAAAACTAATCAAAATAAATCAACTGTGTCGAGAAAATGGAGTGAATTTTTTGCTGTCAAATACTTTTGGTCTTTTTGGATACAGTTTTACTGATTTTGGTGACAATTTTCAAGTAATTGACCCGGATGGCGAGGACTACAAAGATGTGTTCATATCCAAAATAACCAAGGACCAGAATCAATTTACAGTTGAATGTCTAGATTTGCGAAATCACAACCTTGAGAGTGGAGACCTAATAAAAATAACCGAAATAAAAGGTTTAAGTGAACTAAATGATCGAATAGTGAAAGTATCAAAAATTGTCAATTCATTCAAGTTTATTTTCATCGAAGAGTCGAAAATTGACGGTGTCTATGAAAGAGGTGGCATATTTCGAAAAGTAAAACAATCACAACACATTCGATTTGAGTGTTTGGAACAACAGTTGCAAAATCCGCATCTTTTATTTTCTGATTTGAATGAGTTTAAATTTGAAAATGCAGCTTTGAATCATCTTTTTGTTCGCTTATACAAATCAAATAATTTAGAATTTGAAGCATTTTTACAACTTGTGAGTCAACATAGACCTTCTGAAGTAAAATTAGAATATTTTGAAAATTTAGCCAAAATTTTCTACGAGTCACAGCAGGCTAATTTTTCTCTTTATTCGTCAATATTCGGAGGAATAGTTGCTCAAGAGTGTCTAAAGTCAATTACAAATAAATTTGTTCCCATAAAGCAATGGCTGTTCATGGACAGTTCAGAAATGTACGAAATGTCAGCAGAGAAATTGAGTTTGCAAAATGATCGCTACGATGAAATTAGAAAATGCTTTGGCGGAAATGACACTTTGTCCAAATTGCATCAGACTCGACTTTTTATGGTCGGCTGCGGCGCTATCGGATGCGAAATGCTTAAAAATTATGCACTTGTTGGCTTGGCCAAAAATGGTCAAATAACAATAACAGACAACGATCTAATAGAAAAGTCTAATTTAAATCGTCAATTTCTATTTAGATCAAAGGACATTCAACGAGCCAAATCAGTGGTAGCTGCCGAGGCGGCATCACAAATAAATGCTCACATCAAAATCAAAGCCATGGAATTGAAAGTTTGTCCACAAAGTGAAAGCACATTTAGTGACAAATTTTTTCAAGAGCAAAATGTGTGCGTAAATGCTTTGGATAATTTAGAAGCCAGACGCTACATGGACTTGAGATGTGTTACAAATCAAAGACCACTAATAGAATCAGGCACTCTGGGCGCCAAAGGTCATGTTCAAGTTATTCTTCCATTTTTGACCGAGTCCTACAATTCTCAAAAAGACCCGAACGAAAGCGAAGGCGATGTTCCCTATTGCACATTGAAATCATTTCCGTCCAACATCGAACATTGTATCCAATGGTCAAGAGACAAATTTGAATCGTTGTTCAAAATCAAACCGGTCATGGTCAACAAATTTGTTGACAAACATTCTAACTTGACAAATTTGCTTGACAAACTTGCTGATGATGAAAACTTTGGCGTCGAAGACTTGCACAAATTTTGTAAATTTGTGCGAAATTTTTGTCATTCATACTCGGACTGTTTGTGTTTGGCGAGAAGAAAATTTGAAAAATATTTTGCCAACAAGGCCAAAGACATTTTGAACATATATCCAAGCGATCACCTAATGAACGATGGCAGTCCTTTTTGGAAATTGCCAAAACGTCAACCAAATCCAATTCGATTCGACGCTGAAAATGAGCTGCACTTGAGTTTTGTGACGAGTTTGGCACGTCTAATGGCGCACATCTATCAAATTGATCAAATTATTGAACAAAAAGATTCCATTTTAGCTGTGCTCAATAGTTGCACTGTGCCACAATGGCACCCGGTCAAAAAGTACATTGAGACTGATGAGACAAAGAAAAAAAATGACCAAACCAAAAGCAAAGATTTGGACAACTCAAAATGCATCGAAATTATTAGAAATTTTGTGTTCCAACAAAATGGTTCAAACAAACTGCTCAAGTGCGTTGAATTCGAAAAAGACAATGACAAAAATGGACACATAGACTTTATTCATGCCACATCCAATTTGAGAGCAACCATGTACGGCTTAGAAAATGCAGACAAGTTACAAGTGAAAAAAATAGCTGGCAAAATTGTGCCAGCAATAGCCACAACAACATCGGTAATTGCTGGACTGGCAACCATTGAATTGATTAAAGTCGTTCAAAACGATTTCAAATTGGAAAAGTTCAGAAACAGCTTTTTGAATATGGCCATATCTTTGTTTCTTTTATCTGAGCCGGGCTCTTGTCCTAAAACAAAAATAACTGACGACTGCTGGGTTACTTTGTGGGACAAATGGACTGTTAGAGGAAACGAGGCTTTTACTCTTAGCCAATTTATCCAAACTATCAAAAACAACTACAAGTTGAATGTTTCAGGTTATTTCTAATTCACAAATGAATGTATTTAAATGTATAATTGAAAGGCATTTATTTTTGTAGGTATAATGTATGGAGCAAAGTCAATTTATCTGCCAGTGATGCCTGGTCATGCTAAACGTTTAAATGAAAAAATGCTCAAACTTGTTAAAGGAGTGGCAAACTTGGCTGCGCTAGGCAATCAAAGTGACAACCACTATTGTGATCTTCACTTGACCTATCAAGAATGTGACAATGATGCAAACGATCGTGACAAGAACAATTTGTGTCCTCCAATTAGATATTTTTTTAATTAATTAGTATTTTTTTCAATATATTTTATATTATTTGAACGGCAACAAAAAAATATAAATATAAATATAAATACAAACTTTTCAAACATTTCTCTTAACACAATAAATTATTCAAGATTTTAGATGAATTTAATTGTTAATGTTTTTTTTTAAAGTGTTCAAAAATTATTCACATAAATTTTACAAATACGAATTCAAAATATGACAAAGTATTCGCAAAAATACATTAAATAAAATATATGCTAGCTAAATTAAAATTATTATTAATTTGTTTTTTTTTTCTTGCTAAAACTGTGCTCAATTGTGATTATTCATCGTTTTGTCTAATTTTAAATTTTCATAAATTAATATAATTTTCGAATAATTATTTTATTTTAAATGACTCATTTGAAATTTCAAAAAAAAAACAAAACAGAAAACAAAATATTCAAATAAATGCATTTTTATCTTTTGGCAATATTTTGTAATTAAAATGAATTCAAATTCACAGCTAAATACTTACACTGATTTGGTAAGTGATCCTGAACTGCGATTCAGAAAATTTTTCGATTTCAATACAAAAATAGAAATCGATCCCAAATACAACATCGAAAAGTATATTCGTAGCGGAAGGCAAATACTTCGAATGGCAGATGTTTACTTTTCAGAACATGACTACTTGCATGCTTTTATTCTTTACAGTCGCTTTGCTGTGTTGTACGGACACTATTTAAAAACTCATCCAGAATATTCTAGATGCAACAAAGCAGACATTTTGGAAATAAATAGAGAACTAAACACTATTGTTTTTCCAAAAGCTGAAAAGCTCAAGCTTTACATAAAAGAAATTTTTTCCAATGAGGCCAGCGAGCATCAACGCATGCTGACCCAACCAAAAACAATAGATAAAATAAACAATAACGAACAAGAAAAGAACAACATTTTGGCACAAAATGAACACGAATTTAACAATTTAAAAGAAAATCTAATCGATTCAGTGTCCGATATTGGCCACTCATCCAACTCCAAATACAACTTTAGAAAAATAATTTTACCAAATGATTCAATTGATAAGTTTTTGGAAAAAGCATATGCCAATACAATGCAAAATATTGAGACTTGCGGAATCCTTGCCGGCCAATTGACTCAAAACAAATTTTTTATTTCACATGTTGTTATACCAAAACAAAAAGGAACAAGCGATACGTGCAGTACTCAAAATGAAAATGAATTGTGTCAAGTAATTGATCAAAATAATCTAATAACACTTGGCTGGATACACACTCATCCATCTCAGACTGCTTTTCTATCAAGCATTGATTTACATACTCATTACGGCTATCAACTTATGATTCCGGAAGCTATTGCAATTGTTTGTGCACCTAGCTATAATCAGTATGTTTTAATTTAAATTAATCTGCTAATCTTTTCTATTTTGTTTTGTTGAATTAAATTATAATCAAATTTTATTTTGCAATTTTTTTTTGAATTTTTTTTTGTAGAAATAGCATATTTGTTTTGAATCCGGATGGCTTTAAAGAAATATCCGAGTGCGGTTTAAGTGGATTTCATCCTCATTCAAAAATTCCTCAACTTTTTGAGGTAAATAAAAAATATTTTTTCAATTTTTTTAGTTAAATTTTTAAACAAATATTCAAAAGGAATGTGATCATGTGATCAAAGATAAGAACACAAAAATACAACTAATTGATTTAAGAATGATATCTAATTTGTCTAATTATTAATCGAATAAATAAATAAATAAATGTTTGTTTGATTAGTTTTATTTAAAAATAAAATCTGATTTTAAAAAATTTTGTCAATTTATTTCTATTTTCGAATGACTAATGGACCAACATTATCGCCAGTGGCAGTATTATGTTTTGCATGAGTTCCATCACAGTAGGGAAACTTAAAATTTTTGAAAAAAATTAAAATACTAATGTTGGTTGATCAAAATTATTTTCAACTTAAATATAAACACTTACACTCTTTGATTTCCAGCATCTGCAATATACCACTTTATCCGACTTGCTAGCATTCAACGCTTCTTCCAATTCTTCCTTCGAAATTATGTCTGCTATCTTATTCTTTTCTTTGCAATAGTCTTTGTTAACCCATTCAAGTTGACGACGATTTAAATAATTGTTTATTTCTTTATACGAAACGTATCCTACTAATCCGAGTGAGACAAAAAAGGGAACTAATCTCAAAGCATCTTTGGCAGATAGAATTGCAATATCTCTGAATGACTTGGGCAATGGAAGATTGCCAAAATAGTTAGAAACTCTGACGTTAAAAAAGTTGCTAAATAATTCCATTTTTTTCCGATTCAAAATTATATAATCAAAGCTTCTTTTTTTTTTTTTGATAAAGAATTTCTTTTTTGGCGTGTTGTGTTCACTAGAATTAATTTAAAATTCAAAAATGCAAAATTAAATAAATTAAAAATTAGTTTTAAGACTCGAAAGATGTCTCATTTAATTTCATTTTATGTTCCCATAGATACAAACTAAATCAAATTCAGTTTAGTTTATCGAAAGAATATTTTTTTTTGTCAAGAATATTAATTTTAGTCTCCAAAATGACAGAACAAGATATTGTTAATCGTCAAAACGAAGCTGAAGATTATCTAAAAAAACACAAGATAAATGACTTATTTGTTAACATTACCTCTCATTTAGTTTTTAATAAGCCAGGTAACAACTTTTTTTAACTTTTTTAACTTTGAATAAATTACCTAAAAACACTTTCATAAGATGACCCAAATGAATCAATCATAGAATTTTTAGAAAAACTAAAAAAATCAAAAATGGCAAATCTTTATGCACCTAGTTTAATTGAAGACCAAAATCTACAATCGATATTTGGAATGTTAGATCCGAGTGGTAAAGGTTTCGTTACATATCGACAATATGCAGAAGCATTAAAAACTCTAGGAATTTTTGATTTTGATACTGATCCAGAAGGCAGATCAGAAGATAAAGTAAAAATGGATGCTTTTTTGAGAGAAGCGTAATATTTGTTTAAAATTTTTCATAAAAATTTATTGATAATCATTTTTAATTTAGAAGAAAAGGCTTAAATAAAATCAACGCAACTTTTAAACCGAAATGATGAACAAGTTCTGAATATTATTAGAATAAATATTTTTAAAAATTCTATCAATATTATTTATTAATTTTTATTAAAATTTAAAATAATAAAATTAAATAAAAATATTTAAGCAATAACAAGCCAGATAAAAAAAAAACTGTTAGCCAGAACAAAACTGGTTTGAAAATAAGCGCTATATGTTAGCGCTGTTCATGTTTTGACGCTGCGTTAGAATTTCAAATACCTGCAATAATACAGGGTCAAAAATCGAAAATTCTTTGCTGCTTAAAATTAAAAATTTAGAAAAAAAGGCAATTAAAAGTTATTTTTTGAATTAAGTTTTTAAATGTGATTAAAAAAAGATAAAAAAATACAAGTCAAATGTATATTTTCGAAGTCAAAGTTTGACTTTGGCTATTAACGATTCTGATCAAATCATCACTCTAATTTTTTTTCCTTTTTTATTTGGTATTTAGTTATTATGACTTAAAATGAAATTGTTTTTTTTTGACATTCAATATTCGAATGGAATTTAACTGTCAACAATATTCTTTTCTAAAAATATTAATTTTTTTTTCTAACAGGAATTTTATTAGAAAATTTTTATTTTCTTAAATAATTACTAGACACGTATTTTTAATTATTAGCGCTTTTTAATTTTAAAAACCAGAATGGTTTAAAAGTTACAGTTTTAAGTCAAGTCCGATAGTTTAAAGTCTTTGACTTGGACTTTTGGAAAAGCAAGAAGTGCGGACTTTGACTTTTTTCTTAATTACTTTGACTTTAATTTTTGAATTTTAAACAACTCTGTTAAAAACTTAATTAATTTGTTTATTAATATTTTTGTAAGAATTAATTATTTATCTAATCTGTCAACTCAGCCTCTAAAATAAAATTGGCTTTTTATTTTGTTAATTAAAAAAGTAAAATTTATTTAAACAATGAAATATGAAAATGAAATCTGAACTCTGAAATATTTAAAAATATTTTAATTATACTAACTGTTTTAACATTTGATATAAAAATCAATATCATGGACAAAAAATTTGACAACGAGCACAAATCTATTTTAAACCAATTTGAATCTTAAATTTGCAAATAATATAATCTTTTAAAAAATTTATAAAAATTTTAAATTTAAATTAAATTAAATTTTTGTTTAAAAAATAGCTAATTAATTTTTTTTTTAATATTTTTTCTATTCATTTCTTAGATAAAGAAATTAAAAAAGTATGAAAAACTTAAATATTGAACAGGTTTTGGTAATTTATAATCGAAACATAGAACTTGACTGCAATTTAGAGCTAACTGAACAAGATAGAACAAAATGTTTAATTTTAAAAAGTTTGATTTAAAAATTTTTTTTATTTGTCTATAATTTTTTTTTAGAAAAAGAAGGAGAATTTTTACTAAATAGTAAAATCAATATTCAACTAGAAATGCAAATAATTGATGCTCAAAAGTTCTTATCGTTTGTCAACAATGATATTCATTTTTGTTTTTATTTTAAAATTTTATCAGGTAAATATGAAATATGTTTTATATTAGTTTCTTTTTTAAAGTTTTTCACAAAAAGTTTTGTTTTTTTAAATTTTAATTTTTTGAATAGAGCTTAATTGGTAATCATCTGAAAAAATAAGATTTCAAAAATAAATGTGTTTAGGACTTAATTAATTCCGAAAGTACTGCTTCTTCTATTTTCAATTTAGTAAATTTTCTTTATAAAAAAAGAAATTAAAATTAGCATTCAAACTATTAAAATTGAAAGATATTAAAATTAAAGAACTCTAATTTTTTTTTAGCTAAAAAAGAGAAAAAATTTAAAAGTAAAAAATAAATTAAAAAGATAAGAAAATTCAATTTTAAATAATTATTAAAATTATTGACTTTAATTTTTTATATAACTTTTATATGGTTTAAGTTAAAAAAAAAACAATAATTTTGAGTCCGGATTTGGTAAAAAAATTCAAATTGTAATTTTCTAAAAGTTGCTTCTATCAAATTTAAACCTTAACTTTTAAATATTGAAAAATAATAAATTTTAGCCGTATAACTCAAAAAAAGTCATAAATATTTTGCCTATTAAAAATTTGGAGTTGTGAAGTTCGTTTCAATTCAGAAATACTTGAATAATTTTTTTACTAAAATAGATAATTTAGTTCAGTTAAGGTTAGGATTATCCTAACACTAGAGAGTTTCTGCAGACATATATTTTCGGATTAAGCAAAGTTGCTTAAACATTAAGAATTTTACAGAACTTAATTATCTATTTTAGTAAATAAGTTATTCAAGTATTTCTGAATTGAAACGATCGAATTGAAAAAAACTTAACAACCCCCTTACTTTTCGATTAAAATTTTAATTTTTTTTGTTTTATTTGATTCTTTCTTATTCTTTAAATAAATTAAAAAAAAATCAAGCACTCAATTATTGAACAGGTAATGGTAATTTATAGTCGAAAAATGGCTAATGACTACAGTTTGTGGCTTAATGAACATGACGGAACAAAATATATTCAAATGAAATATTGGTGTACAGTCTTCCCTCGATAATCCGACCGTCGAAATTCCGAAATTCTCAAAAATCCGACCAAATTTCGATTTCCCTTTACTCAAATAATAAATTTACAATTTAAATTATTTCTTTTATAATTTATGAATTCCGACATAAATTTTTGCCTTATTCAAGCTAAACACAGCATTAAATTTATTCTGTAATCCAAACAAATAAAATATTTTTTTTTATCTTGTATATAAAATAATCTTTTGTCCGAAATTTTTTAATTTTTACTTTTTTCCGAATTATCAAGTTTCCGACATTTTCGCCATTCCAAAATTTAAAAGTTCAACCAAATAAGTCTGATTAATGACGGTAGACAGTAATATAATTTTTTTTTACATTAATTTAAATTTTGTTAAATCAAGAAGAAATTTTGCATTTCATTTTTGAATCTAATCAAAAATTTCAAATAGTTGAATTTTGATATTTGCTTTTAATTTATTGATTTAGTCTTCCATTGAATATTTTATTCTTGTCTGGTTTTTATTAAAAATAATTTTATAGATTTATATAAATATTTTATTTAATTATATATTTTATTTATTGAAAAAATAGCATTTTAAAAAACGTTTTTTCTTTTTCTAAAAATAAAAGATTTGCAAAAATGTGCTGAGTGGCTTCAAGAAGAAAATGAAATAAAGCCCAAGACAATTGAAGAAAAATTAATAGATCAATTAATTATTGATTCATTTGAAAGAACAGCTACTTTGGAAAATAGAATACTGAAGATCAAGCCAGAAGATTATATCTTTGACAAAATCGAATATTATTGGAACAATAAGTTAAAAGTGTATGGCAATTTTACAACTGTTTGCCAGTCTTCAGGCTTCGGAAAGTCCAGAGCTTGTCAAAATTTATCCAAAAAAGCTTTTGTTGTATATTGTTGCCTTAGGCCACAAAAATCAGACTCTGGCTATCCAAAAAGAAGCTATTTAGCGGACAAATTAACACAAGTATATGATGACGAATATTTGACCAGACAATATTTTATAAAATATTTTAACATGTTTGTTCATTTCTTAAATGAAAATAAGTCTTTTTCTTATGAGGAGTTTTACAAAAAATTCTCAAATGGCTTTGATGGTCATTCAACATATGCACAACATATAAGTTTTATTATTCAAGAAATAAAAAAACTTGAAATAGATTGTCCTAATACTGACAAGCTTATTGATTACCTAAACAAAGAGCCATTAATATTTGTTTTTGACGAAGCAAGCTCATTGTTACAACCTGATCTAGACATCAAACAAAAAGATCAAAAACTAAAACCAAACTACTTTATTATGCGTAGCCTATTGTCTGAGTTTAATCCAGATAAGAAAGTGTTTATTTTGTTTTTGGATACATTTTCTAGTTTGAGCAGTTTTATGCCAAATAAATGGCATGACCCATCAAAGAGAGCATCCAAATCATTGTTAATTGAGCCAATTTATCTACTTCCCAATTGGGACGTATACACAAACACTGAATCGATTCAAACTCTTCAAGATTCACTTTTAATTCAAAATATATGCTCTTTTGGTAGACCTTTGTGGGGCTCATGGTGCAAAACCAAATGTTCAGATAACATGTATGATCAAATAGGATTTAAAGAATTGACTAGTTTGGCGAAAAATTAATCGGTGGTGGTTCAAAAGAACTTGATCAATTGACGGACAATGATGCATTGGCCATTCTTAGTTGTAGACTTGGCACATTAAGACCCTTTTTAAATTCGACAGCACAAAACTTGGTAGCTATGAATATGGCAGTATGCACCTATGCCAATTGTAAGGAAAATTTATTTAAAATAGAATATCCATCTGAACCAATTTTGGCAAATTCTGCCGCTTGCTTTTTCAATCAAATCAAACATTTTAAGAACAAGTCCCAATCTGGACTAAGTTTGTTGGTAAATAAGCTTTCACAAGCTGTTCAAAATTCAATAATTGACCAAGGCGAAAAAGGCGAAACAATAACTAAAATTTTGCTCTTGAATGCATTTGATACTTCAGTAAATCGACTTGAAATCGATGACCTTATAAGTTCTGCAATCAGATATTGTTCTTATGTTAAAGTTGAAACTTTTGTGGCTAATTTATACGGTCAAACTGGTTTAAATGTAATTAAAAAACAACTTGACAATGTTCAATGTGAAAAATTGCTCAATGGATATGTAAGATTTAACCATTTTGTTCGAGCTCAATGTTCCAAAAATAAATTGAATTTGAAAAATTTAATGAAGCGTTGTTGCGCCATTCAATGTAAAAACAAAGAACATGGAGTCGACTTTGTGATTCCGGTCATTTACAGTCTAAGCGAGAAAAGCTTTGACAAAATGTCGGCTATATTGGTGCAAACAAAATTACATTCAATTCAAAGAAAAATCTATTTGAATGAAGTCAAAAAAGTCCAATTATCAAGATCTGACATAGAGCCACCTTTTCTAATAATCTACATGCAACTTGGTAAATCAAAGCAAGTGTCTGTTACCGATATCGGATTAAAATTAAAAAATAAGGCAGTTATATTTTCTGAAGGCATTTCTAAGCACGTTTTTCGCTCAATTGATTCTGATACTGAAACTGCCTTGATCAACTATTCAAATTCACAAAACTGTTCGTATTTAACTGGACTGGATAGCTCAATAGAAAAAGAAATTTCCTTTTCAAGTGACCTGATAATATGAAATCTTATTATATTTATTTATCTATGCTTATTTTAGTCATATTTAATCTTATTTTAGAAAATAATTATACTTTTTTAAACAAATATTTTAAAAGTCTTGTTTAATATTATTTATTTTTAAATTACTTATTGAAATAATTAAATAATCATTTAATTTCTGAAAAAGGTTTTTTTATTAAAATAAAAATTTATTTTTAATTACTTTAATTAATTTAATTTATTGAAATTTTCAAATAAAATTATAAAAAATTAATTCAATAGAAATATTTTTAGTTAATATTATTTAAAAAACAAGAAATGTTCAAATTACAAAAAAAAATTTTTATAAACTCAATAAAAATATAAAATTTAATATAAAATAAGCAATTTTTGAATTATTTTCGAACTTTCGATTAATTTCTTATAATTTTATTTGAACCCGCATAAGCCAGCAAAATCTTTGAGAATATTTGCATTTAACATTGCATTAGTTATTGTTCGTATTGTCTCTGGTATGAATTAAAATATAACTAAATTATCCCTATTGTCTTTTAAAAATTATAACTAATACATATCTCAATTAATTAAGAAAATATTGTTTGCAATACTTTTTTTACTTGGCAAATAAAATATTCTAAAGAGTGTATTAAGTTTAATAAAATTTAAGAAATTGGAGTTGTGCAGTTCGTTTCAATTCAAACTTTTTAATTCATAAAAATTTGAATAACTTTTTTACTAAAATAGATAATTTAGTTCTGTATAATGCTTAATGTTCAAGCAACTTTATTTAATCCGAAAATGTATTTCAGCAAAAACTCTGCATTGTAATTGCACAGTTGATTAGAATACTTTATAATGGCGTGCAAAATGCTGAAAATTGCAGAGTACTTTGCAGACTTATTTTACTGCATTAAGCAAATTTGCTCATACTTAAGCATTTCACAGAACTAAATTATCTATTTTAGTAAAAAAGTTATTCAAGTATTTCTGAATTGAAACGAGCTTCGCAGCCCCTAAAAAATTTAATTTAATTTTTTCCTTTTATAATAATTTTCATCTGCATTTTCATCTTCTTCCTTTATATAATTTCTTTAGGTTGCTGTAGCATGCTAAAGCTCTGAAAAATGTTAAAGGTACAGATTCTAAGAACCTGAGTTTTATTTATCAATATTAGAACTATATCAATTCGCCTTTTCTATCTGAACCAAATTTTTACCAAACCAAAACCCAAATACATAACAGAACAGTTACTTAATTAAGTAACTTCTTTAGTGCTGTTTTTAGTTATTTACTTGTTCATAAATAAAAAAATTATCGCCATCAAACTGCCAGAGCCTCCAATTGTTGATGAAAAACTAACGCTTAGACAAAATGCTTTTAGTATCCTAAGACTCCCTTTAGAATACTCATTGTTTGATTCAGCTCCAGAATTTTCTTCGAACAAGCTTTCTCTTGATGGCTCTTAGCCTTCTGCAAATTCTATTTTCTCAACTGAGATTTCAATTCCAAATGTAACTTTAAATTTTGATTTTTTGTTTATTTTAGAAAAAAAGGAAACGAAAAAAAATATTTACCTAGTTGACGACATTTTTTTATTTCAGTGGTAACAGCTTCATCTATTTCAATTATATATTTGGCTATCTCTACGGTGATCGGAAACATCATCATGCAGACAGATGCATTGTTTGAGATCCAAAAGGACAGAAACCATGTAATGCACATAATGCCCAATAGGAGAAAATTTGGATTCGAACAGAACAAAATTATTATCTTGAGCAAAAGTCGTTTATTAAGTCTACTTGATTTTATTGACTGTGTTAAGACAAAAACTAAGAAACACTGAATAAGTTGAACAAAATAGACAACTAATTATTTAGTTTACCTGCCAAAAAAAGCATTTAAATGTTCCGAAAGTAAACAGATGCACTATAATCATTACACATGAGACATTATAATCATTACATAGCCGCAAAAGGGTTGCTTTAATTATTTCAATTTGATTAATTAACAAAATTTATTTTATTCAAAATTTTTGTTACCTTGTTTCCGATAGAAATTGGTATAACTAAAGCCAATTGTGGAATGCATATGGCTTGAATTAATTTGGAAAAAGGTCGAATTTTTTTTTTGGTATAATGAAGATATAGTGTTTAGGGTAAGGATTGATTTTTAATATAAAAAAATATAAGGCTAAAAATAGCCTTAAGAGTGCTGAATATTTGAACTTATAAAAAAAAACATCACCATTGCAAAAAATTTATCCTGAAAAATTAAAAAAAAGACACCTCATTTTTTCAAAAAATAAAATAAACAAAAAAAATGGGAAAGGTCTATTCTAAAAATAATTATTTTTCTCAATCTTGTTCAATTATCTCAATTTGTTTGAATTTTGTTTCTTTGTAAGGCAAAGTGAAATTTTTGATAAAATTTCATTTTTAAATCTGATCAAATTATTTTAAATGCACGATTAAATTTAATCGCATTTTTAAATTTTTTTTTGCATTTCAAATCTTTATTTTTAAACTAATGTACAAGTTTAAAAAATTCTAATTTTTAAAAAATACATTAAAATTATTAGTGCATTTTTAGAATGCTTTGATCACATAATTTACATTGCCCTGAATAAATTTTATTTTTAAGCTTTAAAAAATTTTCAAAAATTTGCATTTTAATAATTATATATGTACATCTTTTCATTAAATTGAAATTTTCTAGCTCACAATTTTTAATTGTATCGCCATTTTAATATCTCATCAAACAGAAATTAACAAAAAAATTTAATTTTTTTTTTATTATTTATTTATTTATTTATTTATTTGTTTTCTGTACCGAGCTAGAGCTCCTTCAGAATAAAGTTTAAAAAAAAAAAAATAATAATAAAAATAGAGTTAATAAAATAAGATAAAATAAAAATAAAGTAAATCAGCTAAAAAAAAAAAAGAAAAAAAAAAAAAAATTTAAAGAAAGTTTAAAAGACATATATTGAAATAAATTGTTACATGTGACAGAAGTTTACATAGTTGAAGCTTCATGAAAAAAAGAGGAAATAGTAAGGTAGCAATTACACAATGGAGTAGGGTATTCAATATATCTTGATTCGAAGCCTTGTTTGTATTCTTCCACTAGTCTGACCACCAATGGAGTAGAATGACTCAGTCCTGTCCCAACATATCTCTCACTCAACTCAAAAAGCCGATTCGAGACTGTTAGTAATTTAAGTTTATTAAAAGCCTCATGATGCAACATGTTGGAGGGAGTATCATATTTTAACTTAAGGATAGATCTGACTGCTGTATTCTGAATTGCTTGTAGTTTTTTGATATTATTTTCAGAAAATGAATTTAAGCAAGGAAAAGAATAGTCTAAAATTGATCCGACTAAAGTTTTATATAAATTTCCTAGTGTGTTTTGAGTAAGACCCCATTTTTTATTTGACAAAATCTTAATAATATTTAACCTTTTATTGCAGCGTTCTTTAATTTCGTCTACCAGTTTATTAAAGTTTAACTTAGAATCAAATTTAATGCCAAGAAACTTGATTTCTTTTTGGCTCACTATTCTGTTTCCATAAATTTTTAAGTTTAGATTTTCACTCTCTTTTTTGTACCTGGAAAAGATTACAGAACACGACTTTTCTACTGATATCTTCATTTTCCATTTAATAAGCCATTGTTCTAGTTCGTTAGTGTATTTATTTATCTTATTTTCAAGGTTCCCCTTTTTGTTATAGATGAAGAATGTAACTAGATCATCTGCGAAAAGCAGAGAGTATTCATTATTTGTTTTGTTTCTTTTGGGGATGTCATTAATATATATACTAAATAAAAGAGGACTAATTACTGAGCCTTGAGGAACACCTGCAGTTATTCGATATTCTTCGCTCAGGTGATCATTCACATTTACCTTAAATGTCCTAGAGTCTAAAAAAGATCTAATCCAGTTAGTCAAGTAATGAGGTGGATTCATTTTAATCAATTTAAAAAGTAAACCTTCATGCCAAACTCTATCAAAGGCTTTAGAAATATCAAAAAACAGGCCGCAAACTCTTTTTTTTCTATTAAATGATTCTACAATTTTTTGAATTAAAAAGAAAAGATTATCTGATGTTCGCCGGTGTTTCCTAAATCCAGACTGCTCCTGGATAAGGAGTGAATTTTGTTCCAAAAAATTGTATAATCTTGAATATACTATTCGTTCCAGTAACTTTCCTAAACAACTCGTTATACTAATTGGTCTATAATTTAAAGGATCTTGTAAAGTAGAGGCCTTTTTTTGAATCATAGTAATGTTCGAAGTTTTCCACGCTTTCGGGACTTTACCTTCTCTAAGAGATAAATTAAAAAGTTCTACGATTTCTATTAATGAGTTTCTAGGTAAGTTTTTTAACATTAAATTATGAATTTGGTCAGGTCCTGATGCCGCTTCATTTTTCAATCTTTTTAAAAGCTATAATTAATTCATTTAAGCAAATTGGTTCATTAAAGTAACACTGATCATAATTTCTAAAGAATTCAGAGTTAGAATTGAGTATTTCGAAATCTTTTTCAAGATCTATTAAATCAGAATTAGGACTAAAAATTGAAGATAAGAGTTCTCCGAAGCATGTTCCCTTTTCTTCATTAGTTTTGAATTCCTTGTCATTTAAAATCAAATTTGGGATTAAATTTGTTCCTTTTTTTGATCTAAATTTATTTATTTTTTTCCAAAATGGTCTACTTGTCAGTGGTTTTTTACCTATCTTCTCGATAAAATCAAACCAATTTTTATTCCAGAATTTTTTTAAAGAGGCTTTTAACTCAAATGTAAGTTGATTAAATTTTTGCTTGAGCTTTTGACAGCGTGTTTTTTGGAAGTTTCTTCTTACTTTCCTACGTTCTTTTATTAGATTAACAATGCCCAATAGGAGAAAATTTGGATTCGAACAGAACAAAATTATTATCTTGAGCAAAAGTCGTTTATTAAGTCTACTTGATTTTATTGACTGTGTTAAGACAAAAACTAAGAAACACTGAATAAGTTGAACAAAATAGACAACTAATTATTTAGTTTACCTGCCAAAAAAAGCATTTAAATGTTCCGAAAGTAAACAGATGCACTATAATCATTACACATGAGACATTATAATCATTACATAGCCGCAAAAGGGTTGCTTTAATTATTTCAATTTGATTAATTAACAAAATTTATTTTATTCAAAATTTTTGTTACCTTGTTTCCGATAGAAATTGGTATAACTAAAGCCAATTGTGGAATGCATATGGCTTGAATTAATTTGGAAAAAGGTCGAATTTTTTTTTTGGTATAATGAAGATATAGTGTTTAGGGTAAGGATTGATTTTTAATATAAAAAAATATAAGGCTAAAAATAGCCTTAAGAGTGCTGAATATTTGAACTTATAAAAAAAAACATCACCATTGCAAAAAATTTATCCTGAAAAATTAAAAAAAAGACACCTCATTTTTTCAAAAAATAAAATAAACAAAAAAAATGGGAAAGGTCTATTCTAAAAATAATTATTTTTCTCAATCTTGTTCAATTATCTCAATTTGTTTGAATTTTGTTTCTTTGTAAGGCAAAGTGAAATTTTTGATAAAATTTCATTTTTAAATCTGATCAAATTATTTTAAATGCACGATTAAATTTAATCGCATTTTTAAATTTTTTTTTGCATTTCAAATCTTTATTTTTAAACTAATGTACAAGTTTAAAAAATTCTAATTTTTAAAAAATACATTAAAATTATTAGTGCATTTTTAGAATGCTTTGATCACATAATTTACATTGCCCTGAATAAATTTTATTTTTAAGCTTTAAAAAATTTTCAAAAATTTGCATTTTAATAATTATATATGTACATCTTTTCATTAAATTGAAATTTTCTAGCTCACAATTTTTAATTGTATCGCCATTTTAATATCTCATCAAACAGAAATTAACAAAAAAATTTAATTTTTTTTTTATTATTTATTTATTTATTTATTTATTTGTTTTCTGTACCGAGCTAGAGCTCCTTCAGAATAAAGTTTAAAAAAAAAAAAATAATAATAAAAATAGAGTTAATAAAATAAGATAAAATAAAAATAAAGTAAATCAGCTAAAAAAAAAAAAGAAAAAAAAAAAAAAATTTAAAGAAAGTTTAAAAGACATATATTGAAATAAATTGTTACATGTGACAGAAGTTTACATAGTTGAAGCTTCATGAAAAAAAGAGGAAATAGTAAGGTAGCAATTACACAATGGAGTAGGGTATTCAATATATCTTGATTCGAAGCCTAATTAAAATTAATAAACCTAACCAAACTCTCAGTCTAAAAAAAGATTAAATTTCAAAAAGACGTTCAAACATATGATTATCAAAAATAAAGAAATGAAAAAAAAGAAAGATTTTCGTATTCTTGATTCGATGAGAATTAGGTTTTTTAACGAGTCCATGCATCTAAAATTAACTCAGGAGAGATTGCACCGCAAGATTTATTCTCACAAACAACAGATATACAAAAAAAAATTATACAAAAATTTGCCAAAGACAAACCAGAGTTGTTTTTAAGTCACAAGTCTTAAGTCAAGTCAAGTCATTGACTTGACTTTTTTTTTTTTAAGTCAAGTCAGTGACTTAAAATTTTTTTATTTTTTTTTTAAGTCAAGTCAGTGACTTAAAAATTTTTTTTTTTTTTTTAAGTCAGGTCAATGACTTGACTTAAATTTTTTATTTTTTTAAGTCAAGTTAGTGACTTAAAAATTTTTTTTATTGAAACAGGCTAAATAAAGCCGGTCAGCTTGACGGTCAAAATTTTGGACCGTTTAAAAAATCGGTAAAAAAAAAGCGGGCAGTGAAAGATACGGTTACGTTAAGACGGGCGGCCATTTTGCCGGCTAAAAAACCGGGAATAAAATAAAAAATTAATATAATCTTAAATATGTTTATTATTTAAAAAAGTTGTTTTTTAATTAAAAAAAAAATAAATTAAACAATAAAAAAGAAAAAAAAATTTATTTAAAAATTAAAAAGAAAAAAAAAATTTATTTAAAAATTAAAAAAAAACAAAAGAAAAAAACTTTATTTTAAAAATTAAAAGACAAAAGAAAAAAATTTTATTTAAAAAAATTAAAAATAAACAATAGAAAAAAAAAATTTTATTTTTAAAATTAAAAAAATTTTTATTTGAAAATTTAAAAAAATTTATTTAAAAAATAAAAAAAAAATAAATAGAAATTAGTTGTTTGTAGCTGGTATTTATAGTCGTTGGTAAATTTTGGCCGTTGGTACTTTTTGAAAGTTGGATGCTGTTGGTAGTTGAGGTTGGGGCAGTTGGGAGTTTGTGATTGGACGTTTACGAACAACCAATAACCAACAACTTCAAACGTTCAAAAAGTACCAACGGCCAAAAATTACCAACGACTATCAAATATCAGCGGTCAACGGCCAACAACTATCAACGTTTAACGGCCCACAACCATCAACAGTCATCAGCCAACAGTAACAACAACTAACAACAATACTACCTTACCACCGTTATAACTACTACTACTACTACTAAAACTACTATTACTAAAACTACTACTACTAAAACTACTACTACTAAAACTACTACTATTATTATAACAACTACTATTATTATAACAACAACTATTATTATAACAACTACAACTACTATTTTAACTACTTCTACTTTAACTACTACTACTATAACAATTACTATTATTAAACAACTATTACTAAAACTACTACTATTATTATAACTACAATTACTAAAACTACTACTACTAAAACTACTACTATTATTATAACAACTACTATTATTATAACAACTACAACTACTATAACTACTACTACTATTATAACAACTACTATTATTATAACAACTACAACTACTATAACTACTACTACTATTTTAACTACTACTACTTTAACTACTACTACTATAACAATTACTATTATTAAACAACTATTACTAAAACTACTACTACTAAAACTACTACTACTATTATAACAGCTACTACTATGAGAACTTTTATTATTATAACAACTACCACTTCTCCTAGAACTTCTTTTCTGCTTCTTTTCTTCTTCTACTAATTTACTAATACTTCTAAATTAAAGAAGTAAAGTAGTTGGAGTATTGGTAGTATTGTTTGTAGTGATTGACCGTTGATAGTTGTTGGTAATTATTTGAAGAAAGTTGTTTGTAGTTTGGGGTTGTTGGTAGTGGGTGATTGTTGGCCGTTTGTATTTGTATATTTTTTTTTTAATCAAAGTATGTGTTTTTTTATTAAATTAATAAACATTTTTTATTATCTTAAATTTTTAATTATTTAAATATATTTTCACCTCTTATTTTTCAATGACTTAAATTTTTTTTTGTTTTATTCAAGTAAATGGTTTAAATTTTTTTTTTTGTAATAAATTTTTTAAATAAATTTTTTCATATTTCATATAATTTTATTAAATTTAACTAAATATTAAACAATCAAAAAAAATAATTAATAAATGTTTTAAATAGTTTTTTATTCTCTATTCATTTAATAAATCCATATTTGATACCAATAAAGTTGTTACTTCCAAATTTTTGGCAGTTAATCTTGACCTATGTGGTCTGTTGATGTAACCAGATTTAGAAAAAAGTCTTTCAACTGGTCCTGATGAAGCAGGTATTGATAAAAATTTTTGTGCAAGTTTCGATAGAGCCGGTAGCTTTACTTTATTCTTCATCCAAAATCTCGTGATGCCATCATCTTCGTTATATTCGATATTGATGTATTGCTCCAATTCATTCTTGAATTTAGTTTTATCGTCGTTCTCTTCAACTTGTGGAGTGCTTCTATTTAAAAAACTAAAAAACTTCCGTCGTTTTGTTGGTGATTTTAGGAGGCTTGCTTCTGAATCTGTACTAATTGTACTCAATGGCCTGGATATTTTTGTTGCATCATTCGAGGTACACGGAATTTGATTTTCTAAATTATTTTCATTTCCTTCTCGAGCAGCTATTATTTTCCATTCTTGAAATAATTGATCTTCTAAGCGTTTAATAAACGAATGCTTTTCATCTGAATTCAAACTTGATATAGCTAACCATTCGTTTTTAAATAAAGGGTCCAAAAATGAAGAAAAATACCATGAATAGTCCACTATGCTATTGTTCTTTAAATCTAATATTACACGGAATCGTGTGTTCATTTCGTTTCTCAATTCACTAATAAACGCTTTTAGACTATTGTTTAACAGCTTGAAATCGTCCAAATGTTGTATTAATTGTAACAAACTTGGAACTACTAGACTGAGAGTTGAGTACTGATCTCCTTGAATTTCATTTGTAACAAATTCAAATGGTTCTAAGATATTAATTATTTCTGCTAGTCTTGAATGTTCATTTTGACTTAAATTTAATCCTTGGTTATTGATCATATTTAGAGCTTCATTTAAATCGATTAATTTTATTTTACAAATAGCCCGTAAGCACTTAAGCTCACTATTCCAGCGTACTTTTATTGGTTTTGGAATTGAATTTTAATTTTTTTCAGCTAAATACGAAGCAAAATCTTTCTTTTGCCTATATTTAGCGGCAATTTTAGTGCACTTTTTAATAATTCTTTTAACATTGTTGATTTTTGCAAGGCTTTTTTTAACCACAAGTTGTAGAGAGTGGGCAAAACATCTCATATGCTTCAATCCTGAGTCCTGTAATAAATCAATATCGTCCATATTAAAATTTGTATCTATTTCATCCTCAGAGCTTGTAACTTCTCCTTCAGTATCAGTTTCACTTTCTTCAATTTCCCTATCAGAAAGGTCAAACTCATCTTCACCGACAAGATGCAATAGCGTAAAACGAATGGTTAGCTATATCAAGTTTGAATTCAGATGAAAAGCATTCGTTTATTAAACGCTTAGAAGATCAATTATTTCAAGAATGGAAAATAATAGCTGCTCGAGAAGGAAATGAAAATAATTTAGAAAATCAAATTCCGTGTACCTCGAATGATGCAACAAAAATATCCAGGCCATTGAGTACAATTAGTACAGATTCAGAAGCAAGCCTCCTAAAATCACCAACAAAACGACGGAAGTTTTTTAGTTTTTTAAATAGAAGCACTCCACAAGTTGAAGAGAACGACGATAAAACTAAATTCAAGAATGAATTGGAGCAATACATCAATATCGAATATAACGAAGATGATGGCATCACGAGATTTTGGATGAAGAATAAAGTAAAGCTACCGGCTCTATCGAAACTTGCACAAAAATTTTTATCAATACCTGCTTCATCAGGACCAGTTGAAAGACTTTTTTCTAAATCTGGTTACATCAACAGACCACATAGGTCAAGATTAACTGCCAAAAATTTGGAAGTAACAACTTTATTGGTATCAAATATGGATTTATTAAATGAATAGAGAATAAAAAACTATTTAAAACATTTATTAATTATTTTTTTTGATTGTTTAATATTTAGTTAAATTTAATAAAATTATATGAAATATGAAAAAATTTATTTAAAAAATTTATTACAAAAAAAAAAATTTAAACCATTTACTTGAATAAAACAAAAAAAAATTTAAGTCATTGAAAAATAAGAGGTGAAAATATATTTAAATAATTAAAAATTTAAGATAATAAAAAATGTTTATTAATTTAATAAAAAAACACATACTTTGATTAAAAAAAAAATATACAAATACAAACGGCCAACAATCACCCACTACCAACAACCCCAAACTACAAACAACTTTCTTCAAATAATTACCAACAACTATCAACGGTCAATCACTACAAACAATACTACCAATACTCCAACTACTTTACTTCTTTAATTTAGAAGTATTAGTAAATTAGTAGAAGAAGAAAAGAAGCAGAAAAGAAGTTCTAGGAGAAGTGGTAGTTGTTATAATAATAAAAGTTCTCATAGTAGTAGCTGTTATAATAGTAGTAGTAGTTTTAGTAGTAGTAGTTTTAGTAATAGTTGTTTAATAATAGTAATTGTTATAGTAGTAGTAGTTAAAGTAGTAGTAGTTAAAATAGTAGTAGTAGTTATAGTAGTTGTAGTTGTTATAATAATAGTAGTTGTTATAATAGTAGTAGTAGTTATAGTAGTTGTAGTTGTTATAATAATAGTAGTTGTTATAATAATAGTAGTAGTTTTAGTAGTAGTAGTTTTAGTAATTGTAGTTATAATAATAGTAGTAGTTTTAGTAATAGTTGTTTAATAATAGTAATTGTTATAGTAGTAGTAGTTAAAGTAGAAGTAGTTAAAATAGTAGTTGTAGTTGTTATAATAATAGTTGTTGTTATAATAATAGTAGTTGTTATAATAATAGTAGTAGTTTTAGTAGTAGTAGTTTTAGTAGTAGTAGTTATAGTAATAGTAGTTTTAGTAATAGTAGTTATAGTAGTAGTACTAGTAGTTATAACGGTGGTAAGGTAGTATTGTTGTTAGTGGTTGTTACTGTTGGCTGATGACCGTTGATGGTTGTGGGCCGTTAAACGTTGATAGTTGTTGGCCGTTGACCGCTGATATTTGATAGTCGTTGGTAATTTTTGGCCGTTGGTAATTTTTGGCCGTTGGTACTTTTTGAACGTTTGAAGTTGTTGGGTATTGGTTGTTCGTAAACGTCCAATCACAAACTCCCAACTGCCCCAACCTCAACTACCAACAACATCCAACTTTCAAAAAGTACCAACGGACAAAAATTACCAACGACTATAAATACCAGCTACAAACAACTAATTTCTATTTATTTTTTTTTTATTTTTTAAATAAATTTTTTTAAATTTTCAAATAAAAATTTTTTTAATTTTAAAAATAAAATTTTTTTTTTCTATTGTTTATTTTTAATTTTTTTAAATAAAATTTTTTTCTTTTGTCTTTTAATTTTTAAAATAAAGTTTTTTTCTTTTGTTTTTTTTTAATTTTTAAAATAAAGTTTTTTTCTTTTTTTTGTTTTTTTAATTTTAAATAAATTTTTTTTTTCTTTTTAATTTTTAAATAAATTTTTTTTTCTTTTTTATTGTTTAATTTATTTTTTTTTTAATTAAAAAACAACTTTTTTAAATAATAAACATATTTTAAATTATATTAATTTTTTATTTTATTCCCGGTTTTTTAGCCGGCAAAATGGCCGCCCGCCTTAACGTAACCGTATCTTTGACTGCCCGCTTTTTTTTTACCGATTTTTTAAACGGTCCAAAATTTTGACCGTCAAGCTGACCGGCTTTATTTAGCCTGTTTCAATAAAAAAAATTTTTAAGTCACTGACTTGACTTAAAAAAATAAAAAAAAAAGTTTTAAGTCACTGACTTGACTTAAAAAAATAAAAAATTTAAGTCAAGTCATTGACCTGACTTAAAAAAAAAAAAAAAATTTTTAAGTCACTGACTTGACTTAAAAAAAAAATAAAAAAATTTTAAGTCACTGACTTGACTTAAAAAAAAAAAAGTCAAGTCAATGACTTGACTTGACTTAAGACTTGTGACTTAAAAACAACTCTGGTTTGTCTTTGGCAAATTTTTGTATAATTTTTTTTTGTATATCTGTTGTTTGTGAGAATAAATCTTGCGGTGCAATCTCTCCTGAGTTAATTTTAGATGCATGGACTCGTTAAAAAACCTAATTCTCATCGAATCAAGAATACGAAAATCTTTCTTTTTTTTCATTTCTTTATTTTTGATAATCATATGTTTGAACGTCTTTTTGAAATTTAATCTTTTTTTAGACTGAGAGTTTGGTTAGGTTTATTAATTTTAAGCAATTGAAAAAAGCGTGTTAAAATTTTAAAGAAATTTATCTTTATTTATTTGTTTTCTGTACCGAGCTAGAGCTCCTCCAGAATAAAGTATAAAAAAAAATAAAATAAAAATGAAGTAAATCAGCTAAAAAAAAGAAATGTAAAAAAATTTTAAAAGACATATATTGAAATAGGTTGCTACAATTGACAAAAGTTAACATAGTTGAAGCATCATGAAAAAAAGAGGAAATAGTAAGGTAGCAATTACACAATGGAGTAGGGTATTCAATATATCTTGATTCGAAAAAATGGAAATTTATTTATTTATTTGTAAAAAATATGAAAAAAATGTTTTATTAGAAGCGATAATTGACTTGTTTGTCGAAATTTAATTGTATAATCAAAGTAAATTCGTACATACGTATGTCGGAAAACCATTATCTTCTTTTTAATGCAATTCTTCTTCTTATCTTCTTGCGCTTCTTAATTTTTTCACAATCAATTAAGAAGCGTGTGAATTTATTTTTTATTTGATATTTTAGAATAGATAATTTTTTAGTTTTCACACTTGTGCATATTTTTTATTTGATATTTTAGATTAGTTAATTTTTTAGCTTTCACACTTGTGAAATTTAAATAGTAAGATTTTACAAAAAAAAAAATTAAATTTTTTTGTTAATTTCTGTTTGATGAGATATTAAAATGGCGATACAATTAAAAATTGTGAGCTAGAAAATTTCAATTTAATGAAAAGATGTACATATATAATTATTAAAATGCAAATTTTTGAAAATTTTTTAAAGCTTAAAAATAAAATTTATTCAGGGCAATGTAAATTATGTGATCAAAGCATTCTAAAAATGCACTAATAATTTTAATGTATTTTTTAAAAATTAGAATTTTTTAAACTTGTACATTAGTTTAAAAATAAAGATTTGAAATGCAAAAAAAAATTTAAAAATGCGATTAAATTTAATCGTGCATTTAAAATAATTTGATCAGATTTAAAAATGAAATTTTATCAAAAATTTCACTTTGCCTTACAAAGAAACAAAATTCAAACAAATTGAGATAATTGAACAAGATTGAGAAAAATAATTATTTTTAGAATAGACCTTTCCCATTTTTTTTGTTTATTTTATTTTTTGAAAAAATGAGGTGTCTTTTTTTTAATTTTTCAGGATAAATTTTTTGCAATGGTGATGTTTTTTTTTATAAGTTCAAATATTCAGCACTCTTAAGGCTATTTTTAGCCTTATATTTTTTTATATTAAAAATCAATCCTTACCCTAAACACTATATCTTCATTATACCAAAAAAAAAATTCGACCTTTTTCCAAATTAATTCAAGCCATATGCATTCCACAATTGGCTTTAGTTATACCAATTTCTATCGGAAACAAGGTAACAAAAATTTTGAATAAAATAAATTTTGTTAATTAATCAAATTGAAATAATTAAAGCAACCCTTTTGCGGCTATGTAATGATTATAATGTCTCATGTGTAATGATTATAGTGCATCTGTTTACTTTCGGAACATTTAAATGCTTTTTTTGGCAGGTAAACTAAATAATTAGTTGTCTATTTTGTTCAACTTATTCAGTGTTTCTTAGTTTTTGTCTTAACACAGTCAATAAAATCAAGTAGACTTAATAAACGACTTTTGCTCAAGATAATAATTTTGTTCTGTTCGAATCCAAATTTTCTCCTATTGGGCATTGTTAATCTAATAAAAGAACGTAGGAAAGTAAGAAGAAACTTCCAAAAAACACGCTGTCAAAAGCTCAAGCAAAAATTTAATCAACTTACATTTGAGTTAAAAGCCTCTTTAAAAAAATTCTGGAATAAAAATTGGTTTGATTTTATCGAGAAGATAGGTAAAAAACCACTGACAAGTAGACCATTTTGGAAAAAAATAAATAAATTTAGATCAAAAAAAGGAACAAATTTAATCCCAAATTTGATTTTAAATGACAAGGAATTCAAAACTAATGAAGAAAAGGGAACATGCTTCGGAGAACTCTTATCTTCAATTTTTAGTCCTAATTCTGATTTAATAGATCTTGAAAAAGATTTCGAAATACTCAATTCTAACTCTGAATTCTTTAGAAATTATGATCAGTGTTACTTTAATGAACCAATTTGCTTAAATGAATTAATTATAGCTTTTAAAAAGATTGAAAAATGAAGCGGCATCAGGACCTGACCAAATTCATAATTTAATGTTAAAAAACTTACCTAGAAACTCATTAATAGAAATCGTAGAACTTTTTAATTTATCTCTTAGAGAAGGTAAAGTCCCGAAAGCGTGGAAAACTTCGAACATTACTATGATTCAAAAAAAGGCCTCTACTTTACAAGATCCTTTAAATTATAGACCAATTAGTATAACGAGTTGTTTAGGAAAGTTACTGGAACGAATAGTATATTCAAGATTATACAATTTTTTGGAACAAAATTCACTCCTTATCCAGGAGCAGTCTGGATTTAGGAAACACCGGCGAACATCAGATAATCTTTTCTTTTTAATTCAAAAAATTGTAGAATCATTTAATAGAAAAAAAAGAGTTTGCGGCCTGTTTTTTGATATTTCTAAAGCCTTTGATAGAGTTTGGCATGAAGGTTTACTTTTTAAATTGATTAAAATGAATCCACCTCATTACTTGACTAACTGGATTAGATCTTTTTTAGACTCTAGGACATTTAAGGTAAATGTGAATGATCACCTGAGCGAAGAATATCGAATAACTGCAGGTGTTCCTCAAGGCTCAGTAATTAGTCCTCTTTTATTTAGTATATATATTAATGACATCCCCAAAAGAAACAAAACAAATAATGAATACTCTCTGCTTTTCGCAGATGATCTAGTTACATTCTTCATCTATAACAAAAAGGGGAACCTTGAAAATAAGATAAATAAATACACTAACGAACTAGAACAATGGCTTATTAAATGGAAAATGAAGATATCAGTAGAAAAGTCGTGTTCTGTAATCTTTTCCAGGTACAAAAAAGAGAGTGAAAATCTAAACTTAAAAATTTATGGAAACAGAATAGTGAGCCAAAAAGAAATCAAGTTTCTTGGCATTAAATTTGATTCTAAGTTAAACTTTAATAAACTGGTAGACGAAATTAAAGAACGCTGCAATAAAAGGTTAAATATTATTAAGATTTTGTCAAATAAAAAATGGGGTCTTACTCAAAACACACTAGGAAATTTATATAAAACTTTAGTCGGATCAATTTTAGACTATTCTTTTCCTTGCTTAAATTCATTTTCTGAAAATAATATCAAAAAACTACAAGCAATTCAGAATACAGCAGTCAGATCTATCCTTAAGTTAAAATATGATACTCCCTCCAACATGTTGCATCATGAGGCTTTTAATAAACTTAAATTACTAACAGTCTCGAATCGGCTTTTTGAGTTGAGTGAGAGATATGTTGGGACAGGACTGAGTCATTCTACTCCATTGGTGGTCAGACTAGTGGAAGAATACAAACAAGGCTTCGAATCAAGATATATTGAATACCCTACTCCATTGTGTAATTGCTACCTTACTATTTCCTCTTTTTTTCATGAAGCTTCAACTATGTAAACTTCTGTCACATGTAACAATTTATTTCAATATATGTCTTTTAAACTTTCTTTAAATTTTTTTTTTTTTTTCTTTTTTTTTTTTAGCTGATTTACTTTATTTTTATTTTATCTTATTTTATTAACTCTATTTTTATTATTATTTTTTTTTTTTTAAACTTTATTCTGAAGGAGCTCTAGCTCGGTACAGAAAACAAATAAATAAATAAATAAATAAATAATAAAAAAAAAATTAAATTTTTTTGTTAATTTCTGTTTGATGAGATATTAAAATGGCGATACAATTAAAAATTGTGAGCTAGAAAATTTC
This sequence comes from Brachionus paranguensis, assembly GCA_016802215.1. NCBI lineage: Eukaryota > Metazoa > Rotifera > Eurotatoria > Ploima > Brachionidae > Brachionus > Brachionus paranguensis. Next base: position 1,918,054 of record JAESIX010000007.1, read on the forward strand.
AATTTAATGAAAAGATGTACATATATAATTATTAAAATGCAAATTTTTGAAAATTTTTTAAAGCTTAAAAATAAAATTTATTCAGGGCAATGTAAATTATGTGATCAAAGCATTCTAAAAATGCACTAATAATTTTAATGTATTTTTTAAAAATTAGAATTTTTTAAACTTGTACATTAGTTTAAAAATAAAGATTTGAAATGCAAAAAAAAATTTAAAAATGCGATTAAATTTAATCGTGCATTTAAAATAATTTGATCAGATTTAAAAATGAAATTTTATCAAAAATTTCACTTTGCCTTACAAAGAAACAAAATTCAAACAAATTGAGATAATTGAACAAGATTGAGAAAAATAATTATTTTTAGAATAGACCTTTCCCATTTTTTTTGTTTATTTTATTTTTTGAAAAAATGAGGTGTCTTTTTTTTAATTTTTCAGGATAAATTTTTTGCAATGGTGATGTTTTTTTTTATAAGTTCAAATATTCAGCACTCTTAAGGCTATTTTTAGCCTTATATTTTTTTATATTAAAAATCAATCCTTACCCTAAACACTATATCTTCATTATACCAAAAAAAAAATTCGACCTTTTTCCAAATTAATTCAAGCCATATGCATTCCACAATTGGCTTTAGTTATACCAATTTCTATCGGAAACAAGGTAACAAAAATTTTGAATAAAATAAATTTTGTTAATTAATCAAATTGAAATAATTAAAGCAACCCTTTTGCGGCTATGTAATGATTATAATGTCTCATGTGTAATGATTATAGTGCATCTGTTTACTTTCGGAACATTTAAATGCTTTTTTTGGCAGGTAAACTAAATAATTAGTTGTCTATTTTGTTCAACTTATTCAGTGTTTCTTAGTTTTTGTCTTAACACAGTCAATAAAATCAAGTAGACTTAATAAACGACTTTTGCTCAAGATAATAATTTTGTTCTGTTCGAATCCAAATTTTCTCCTATTGGGCATTATGTGCATTACATGGTTTCTGTCCTTTTGGATCTCAAACAATGCATCTGTCTGCATGATGATGTTTCCGATCACCGTAGAGATAGCCAAATATATAATTGAAATAGATGAAGCTGTTACCACTGAAATAAAAAAATGTCGTCAACTAGGTAAATATTTTTTTTCGTTTCCTTTTTTTTCTAAAACAAAAAATCAAAATTTAAAGTTACATTTGGAATTGAAATCTCAGTTGAGAAAATAGAATTTGCAGAAGGCTAAGAGCCATCAAGAGAAAGCTTGTTCGAAGAAAATTCTGGAGCTGAATCAAACAATGAGTATTCTAAAGGGAGTCTTAGGATACTAAAAGCATTTTGTCTAAGCGTTAGTTTTTCATCAACAATTGGAGGCTCTGGCAGTTTGATGGCGATAATTTTTTTATTTATGAACAAGTAAATAACTAAAAACAGCACTAAAGAAGTTACTTAATTAAGTAACTGTTCTGTTATGTATTTGGGTTTTGGTTTGGTAAAAATTTGGTTCAGATAGAAAAGGCGAATTGATATAGTTCTAATATTGATAAATAAAACTCAGGTTCTTAGAATCTGTACCTTTAACATTTTTCAGAGCTTTAGCATGCTACAGCAACCTAAAGAAATTATATAAAGGAAGAAGATGAAAATGCAGATGAAAATTATTATAAAAGGAAAAAATTAAATTAAATTTTTTAGGGGCTGCGAAGCTCGTTTCAATTCAGAAATACTTGAATAACTTTTTTACTAAAATAGATAATTTAGTTCTGTGAAATGCTTAAGTATGAGCAAATTTGCTTAATGCAGTAAAATAAGTCTGCAAAGTACTCTGCAATTTTCAGCATTTTGCACGCCATTATAAAGTATTCTAATCAACTGTGCAATTACAATGCAGAGTTTTTGCTGAAATACATTTTCGGATTAAATAAAGTTGCTTGAACATTAAGCATTATACAGAACTAAATTATCTATTTTAGTAAAAAAGTTATTCAAATTTTTATGAATTAAAAAGTTTGAATTGAAACGAACTGCACAACTCCAATTTCTTAAATTTTATTAAACTTAATACACTCTTTAGAATATTTTATTTGCCAAGTAAAAAAAGTATTGCAAACAATATTTTCTTAATTAATTGAGATATGTATTAGTTATAATTTTTAAAAGACAATAGGGATAATTTAGTTATATTTTAATTCATACCAGAGACAATACGAACAATAACTTATGCAATGTTAAATGCAAATATCCTCAAAAATTTTGCTGGCTTATGCGGGTTCAAATAAAATTATAAGAAATTAATCAAAAATTCGAAAATAATTCAAAAATTGCTTATTTTATATTAAATTTTATATTTTTATTGAGTTTATAAAAATTTTTTTTTGTAATTTGAACATTTCTTGTTTTTTAAATAATATTAACTAAAAATATTTCTATTGAATTAATTTTTTATAATTTTATTTGAAAATTTCAATAAATTAAATTAATTAAAGTAATTAAAAATAAATTTTTATTTTAATAAAAAAACCTTTTTCAGAAATTAAATGATTATTTAATTATTTCAATAAGTAATTTAAAAATAAATAATATTAAACAAGACTTTTAAAATATTTGTTTAAAAAAAGTATAATTATTTTCTAAAATAAGATTAAATATGACTAAAATAAGCATAGATAAATAAATATAATAAGATTTCATATTATCAGGTCACTTGAAAAGGAAATTTCTTTTTCTATTGAGCTATCCAGTCCAGTTAAATACGAACAGTTTTGTGAATTTGAATAGTTGATCAAGGCAGTTTCAGTATCAGAATCAATTGAGCGAAAAACGTGCTTAGAAATGCCTTCAGAAAATATAACTGCCTTATTTTTTAATTTTAATCCGATATCGGTAACAGACACTTGCTTTGATTTACCAAGTTGCATGTAGATTATTAGAAAAGGTGGCTCTATGTCAGATCTTGATAATTGGACTTTTTTGACTTCATTCAAATAGATTTTTCTTTGAATTGAATGTAATTTTGTTTGCACCAATATAGCCGACATTTTGTCAAAGCTTTTCTCGCTTAGACTGTAAATGACCGGAATCACAAAGTCGACTCCATGTTCTTTGTTTTTACATTGAATGGCGCAACAACGCTTCATTAAATTTTTCAAATTCAATTTATTTTTGGAACATTGAGCTCGAACAAAATGGTTAAATCTTACATATCCATTGAGCAAATTTTCAGATTGAACATTGTCAAGTTGTTTTTTAATTACATTTAAACCAGTTTGACCGTATAAATTAGCCACAAAAGTTACAACTTTAACATAAGAACAATATCTGATTGCAGAACTTATAAGGTCATCGATTTCAAATCGATTTACTGAAGTATCAAATGCATTCAAGAGCAAAATTTTAGTTATTGTCTCGCCTTTTTCGCCTTGGTCAATTATTGAATTTTGAACAGCTTGTGAAAGCTTATTTACCAACAAACTTAGTCCAGATTGGGACTTGTTCTTAAAATGTTTGATTTGATTGAAAAAGCAAGCGGCATAATTTGCCAAAATTGGTTCAGATGGATATTCTATTTTAAATAAATTTTCCTTACAATTGGCATAGGTGCATACTGCCATATTCATAGCTACCAAGTTTTGTGCTGTCGAATTTAACAAGGGTCTTAATGTGCCAAGTCTACAACTAAGAATGGCCAATGCATCATTGTCCGTCAATTGATCAAGTTCTTTTGAACCACCACCGATTAATTTTTCGCCTGCCAAACTAGTCAATTCTTTAAAACCTATTTGATCATACTTGTTATCTGAACATTTGGTTTTGCACCATGAGCCCCACAAAGGTCTACCAAAAGAGCATATATTTTGAATTAAAAGTGAATCTTGAGGAGTTTGAATCGATTCAGTGTTTGTGTATACGTCCCAATTGGGAAGTAGATAAATTGGCTCAATTAACAATGATTCGGATGCTCTCTTTGATGGGTCATGCCATTTATTTGGCATAAAACTGCTCAAACTAGAAAATGTATCCAAAAACAAAATAAACACTTTCTTATCTGGATTAAACTCAGACAATAGGCTACGCATAATAAAGTAGTTTGGTTTTAGTTTTTGATCTTTTTGTTTGATGTCTAGATCAGGTTGTAACAATGAGCTTGCTTCGTCAAAAACAAATATTAATGGCTCTTTGTTTAGGTAATCAATAAGCTTGTCAGTATTAGGACAATCTATTTCAAGTTTTTTTATTTCTTGAATAATAAAACTTCTATGTTGTGCATATGTTGAATGACCATCAAAGCCATTTGAGAATTTTTTGTAAAACTCCTCATAAGAAAAAGACTTATTTTCATTTAAGAAATGAACAAACATGTTAAAATATTTTATAAAATATTGTCTGGTCAAATATTCGTCATCATATACTTGTGTTAATTTGTCCGCTAAATAGCTTCTTTTTGGATAGCCAGAGTCTGATTTTTGAGGCCTAAGGCAACAATATACAACAAAAGCTTTTTTGGATAAATTTTAACAAGCTCTGGACTTTCCGAAGCCTGAAGACTGGCAAACAGTTGTAAAATTGTCATACACTTTTAACTTATTGTTCCAATAATATTCGATTTTGTCAAAGATATAATCTTCTGGCTTGATCTTCAGTATTCTATTTTCCAAAGTAGCTGTTCTTTCAAATGAATCAATAATTAATTGATCTATTAATTTTTCTTCAATTGTCTTGGGCTTTATTTCATTTTCTTCTTGAAGCCACTCAGCACATTTTTGCAAATCTTTTATTTTTAGAAAAAGAAAAAACGTTTTTTAAAATGCTATTTTTCAATAAATAAAATATATAATTAAATAAAATATTTATATAAATCTATAAAATTATTTTTAATAAAAACCAGACAAGAATAAAATATTCAATGGAAGACTAAATCAATAAATTAAAAGCAAATATCAGAATTCAACTATTTGAAATTTTTGATTAGATTCAAAAATGAAATGCAAAATTTCTTCTTGATTTAACAAAATTTAAATTAATGTAAAAAAAAATTATATTACTGTCTACCGTCATTAATCAGACTTATTTGGTTGAACTTTTAAATTTTGGAATGGCGAAAATGTCGGAAACTTGATAATTCGGAAAAAAGTAAAAATTAAAAAATTTCGGACAAAAGATTATTTTATCTACAAGATAAAAAAAAATATTTTATTTGTTTGGATTACAGAATAAATTTAATGCTGTGTTTAGCTTGAATAAGGCAAAAATTTATGTCGGAATTCAGAAATTATAAAAGAAATAATTTAAATTGTAAATTTATTATTTGAGTAAAGGGAAATCGAAATTTGGTCGGATTTTTGAGAATTTCGGAATTACGACGGTCGGATTATCGAGGGAAGACTGTACATCAATATTTCATTTGAATATATTTTGTTCCGTCATGTTCATTAAGCCATAAACTGTAGTCATTAGCCATTTTTCGACTATAAATTACCATTACCTGTTCAAAGTTCAATAATTGAGTGCTTGATTTTTTTTTTATTTATTTTAATATATCTACTGAGTAAATAAGAAAGAATCAAATAAAACAAAAAAAATTAAATTTTTATCCAAAAGTAAGGGGGTTGTTAAGTTTTTTTCAATTCGATCGTTTCAATTCAGAAATACTTGAATAACTTATTTACTAAAATAGATAATTAAGTTCTGTAAAATTCTTAATGTTTAAGCAACTTTGCTTAGTCCGAAAATATATGTCTGCAGAAACTCTCTAGGGTTAGGGTTTAGGGTTAGGGGTTTAGGGTTAGGGTTTAGGGTTGCCTAGATTTTATTAGATTCATCTATAAAAAATCTAGGTATTAACTTGGTCGTGTCTGTCTGTCTGTCTGTCTGTCTGTCTGTCTGTCTGTCTGTCTGTCTGTCTGTCTGTCTGTCTGTCTGTCTGTCTGTGCCATTTTTTATTTTGCGAACGGTTAACAATAGAAGGCTAATATTTTGTATGGTAATACCTTGGCCCAAGAGTGTTTAAAGAAAAATATCAGACATGTTGAATGTCGTTGAAAAAAAATAACCCTAGCTAGGGTTAGCGTAATGAGTGTGTCGAAAAAGAAAGAAAGGAAGAAAAAATGAATCATCCTATGAAGATAATAAAATCTAGGCACTAATTTTGTAAAAAATTCTAGGAATGGGGGACCTGGGGGCCTGCCCCCGGTGGGGCGTGGGGTGAAACCCCACATACAAAAGGGGTCCAGGGGACCTGTCCCCGGTGGGGCGAGGGGTGAAACCCCTCATAAAGGGGGTTCGAGGGGGGAACCCCCTCAAACGGGGGGTTGAGGGGGGTGCCCCCCCTCAATAGTTGAATAACCTAATTCTTAGTTGAATTTAAAAAAATAAAAACTGATAAATAAAAAATATAAACCAATTCGAAATACTCAATGCATATTCGTAATAAATAATAATCAATACTCAATAAATATCAAACGTTCTTATTTAAATTGTTTAAAGGAAAGTCTTTAAAAATGTAAACCTTATTGATTGAAAAAAAAATCTTTAAGAATGTAGCTTTTATTCATTAAAAAAATATTCTTTTAAATTTAAAACGCCTATTGATTGAAAAAAACTTCATTAATAAAAAACTTTAACACTTAATTGAAAAAAAAGGAAAAAAAATTGATTAAAAAAATTTAAAACTGTTTCGTAATTAATAATAATCAATACTGAATGTATATTAAATGGTCTTTGTTTAAATTGTTTGAAAAAAGACTATTAAAATGTAACGTTTATTGATTGAAAAAATGTTTTTTATAATGTAACGTTTATTGATTGAAAAAAAATACTATTAAAAATAAAACGGTTATTGATTGAAAATAAAGTCAATGGAAAAAAAAAAGTTTTTTGATTGAAAAAAAAAGTCTATCCAAATAAAACATCTGTGACAATAGCCGAATGATCGCTAAACCATGTATTCAAAACACAAGCGTTTACTTTGACTGGCATTTGATTTGTTGGATTTGATTGTTGTCGAGGAAATCTGACAAATACCCAATCTAATTGTGAGCCCTTTGAAAATGTTTGTTTATTGTCAAATAACTGTTTAAAGCCCAATGATTTTAATTGATTTAACTTTGAGAGTTGTTTTTCTGAGTTGAAATCAATATTGAAATCGCCCATTACACAAATACTAGTGTTATTAAGAATTGGGTCATATTTAGTTAAAAAACTTGTAAATTGTTGAAAAAAATTGCTAAACGATAAACTTACATGTTTGTAAAGTGATATAAAGTAAATAGATTGTGTGAGTTGAGATGCGTCACGATTTGGTGCAATAAATTGAAAAAGTGACAATTCAACAAGATTCTTATTGTCTTGTATGTAAGTATTATTTTGTTGTGAATCAGAGTTGTCGGCAATAAATTTGAAAGAGTTTTTTAAACTTTTGTGCACATAACAAATTTGACCAGTTGAAGATTGAGCTGACAAGTGAGAAGAAAAATGAACAAGCTGAAAGTGTTCATACAAGTGTTGGGCTTGATATTTGTATTGGATTTGATTGTGACACTCGACAAGAAAAATGATATCCATAGACAAGTAGGAGTGATTTTTTTTGATTATATCTCTTTTTGCACTGAAATATTGAATGTTTTGAAACAAACAATTGAAAGTGCTTCTTTTTTGATGTTGACTAAATCGATCTTGATGGAAAACATTGCTGTCAAGAAAAGAATATTGATTTGTCATGCAACACTGTGTTCGCAAACGATTCATTTCTTTTCGAACATCATCTGACCGTTCTCTTTTTTCTATTTCTTGTTGACGTTGTTCCCTTGTCATCTTTCTAACGCTTTCGGATAGAATGGATTTGGCGCCAAAAAGAAACAATCCTTGCAAATTAGTAGCTCTACTCAAAGCAACATAAAGAAGCGAACGTTTCAATGTGCCGGCAATGTTGACACAAACTTTTAAGTAAGTTTGTCCCTGTGATTTGTGAATAGTCATTGATTCACATTCAACAATAGGAAACTGCAGCCTATCAATATGATAGTTTTTACCAACACTGTGTTCGTAAACGATTCAATTCTTTTCGAACATCGTCTGATCTTTCTCTCTTTTCTATTTCTTGTTGACGTTGTTCCCTAGACATTCTAATTGTTTATAAAATTTTCTCATCGTTTCCTAAGACAAAAACTTTTAAGCTTTGTTAAAAAGAATATAAAATGATTAAAACTGATTTAATTGAGCACATAATTTGCCTTCTCTGCTAATTTAAATAAACTTTTCGCCTTTTTTAATAAAAATTGCCTCTTGAATCACAATTAAGACTAATTTAATAAAAAGACCTTTACCTTCTGCTTACCCGAAACCCTAAACCAGGGCTTCGCCCCGGACCCCTTTGACCTAAGCCGCAATTCCCTAAATCAGGGCACTGTCCCGGATCTCGACTAGCTGCACCCGCTTCTTATTTACATGGGTTTTTTAAAAAAAGAGTGGAACGTGATGTGAAAAATGCACAATAGCGAATTATTATTAAATTCTTTGACGAAAACATTGTTTGCCATTAAATTATATAATTATTTCTAGAAAATTTATTTCTCTTTTTATTTATAATCTGTCCCAAGCTATTTAACAGACATAAAAATTTTCCAATTATCTTTGAATCTTGCGACAACCAGACAAGTTAATAATTTATTTTAAATTGATAAAAAATAGTGCTCAAATTTAGATATACTGTAATATTTGCTTCTTATAATTAGCCATTCTTTTGTATGAACCAGAAGCTGATAATTTTGCAAAACCAAATTAATACCGACTCCATTGTGTTATCCTTTCTTTTTCTTTAATGAGATGTTAAATACTTAAACATTTTGCAGCAGTCATTATTTACATTTTATCTATTTTCATTGTCTTATATATTATTTTTTAAATTATTTTTCCTTTATTTTATTTTAATCTGAAATAGCTTTTGGTCGGCACAGATAAAACAAATAAATAAAATATTTTTACAAAATTGATTTATAGATATTTTTTTTATTTTTTTAGTTAATCAAACTATTTAAGAGATGCTTTAGATTAAAAAAGGGTTTAGAGTTTGTTTCATTAATTTACCGTTTTTAGAATATTTATAATTATATTCCTTTTATTAAGCTTAATGTTTAATTTATTATTAGAATATTTAGTTTATTAAAGTCAAAAACAAAAAATTATGCAAAATAAGCATAATGAGCAAAATTTTTTAAAAGAGTAAATGAGAAAAATAATGAAAACAAGAATTAAGAATTTTACATTGATATGTCTTGCCAATACAAGATTTCTTTTCAGACACCAGTCTAATTGTGAAATAATTTTGAACGTTGAACAATCGTTATCCATATTTAGTTTGTCTCCAAGATATTTTGAATTAGCTTTTTTTGTTGAAATCAATATTGAGTCATCAAAATTAAGTAACATGTCTGTACTTGTCAAATTTGAATTGAAAAATG